>JARFJB010000339.1:3070000-3717500 GCA_036346205.1 Vesta saturnalis
CGCACACGCACACGCACACGCACACGACACGCACACGCACACGCACACGCACACGCACACGCACACGCACACGCACACGCACACGCACACGCACACGCACACGCACGCACACGCACAGCACACGCACGCACACGCACGCACACGCACGCACACGCACGCACACGCACGCACACGCACGCACACGCACGCACACGCACGCACACGCACGCACACGCACGCACACGCACGCACACGCACGCACACGCACGCACACGCACGCACACGCACGCACACGCACGCACACGCACGCACACGCACGCACACGCACGCACACGCACGCACGCGCACGCACGCGCACGCACGCGCACGCACGCGCACGCACGCACACATACACGCACGCACACGCACGTACACGCACGCACGCACACGCACGCACACGCACGCACACGCACGCACACGCACGCACACGCGCGCACACGCACGCACACGCACGCACACGCACGCGCACGCGCACGCGCACGAGCACGAGCGCGAGCACGCGCACGCTCACGCGCACGCGCTCGCGCGCGCGCACGCGCACACGCGCACACGCGCACACGCGCTCACGCGCGTGCTGCGCAGCGCACGCGCACGCACGCGCACGCGCACGCGCACGCCGCACACGCACGCGCCACACGCACGCACACGCACGCACGCGCGCACGCGCGCGCACGCGCACGCGCACGAGCACGAGCGCGAGCACGCGCACGCGCACACGCGCACACGCGCACACGCGCACACGCACACACACGCAGTGTGTGTGTGTGCGTCTGCGTGTGCGTGTGCGTGTGTGCGCGTGTGCGCACGCGTCTGCTATGTATATTTTAAATGCAGGACTTAAAAACGTATGTCGATTCTAATGTCAAAGTCCATGACGCTGTCAGATGTCTTCTTTGCTATTTAACCTCAAATTATTCTTCGTATTTCGTTTCGTATAATCTCATCGTGTTTTGTAGTTATAATAATTTATCTTTCGCTTCATAATTTATTAGTTTCCGTTGCATTTGTAAACAACAGTTTTTTCAAAGCTATTATTATTAATATTCACTATTACGAGGTAAGTTTATAATGCAAAATGTATTTCCAACTGTTTGAATTCAATTATATATTTTGCACCAAATAATGATGTCATTAAAAGTTAAATCTTTGAAAAGCCAAACTAGTGAATATACTACATTATTTCGAGATTGAACGCGATAACGGAGGGGCAAAGTTTACCTTTAGCTTCCATTATCCAGATACGCTAATAATTTTCTCTATTTAAATTTGACACGTAAATTTGAAAATAACCTAGAAACATTGACGATGTGTTGTTGGTATTCAAAATTACTAACTATATGAACCAATAACGACATACGTTTTTAAAATCTTAAACCATGCTTTACTAAAGGATGAGTCATAAGACACCTCTCGCCGGCCCGACCATAATGCAAACAATTCAACCCAAGTATAAAACAGTTACTTGCTTGATATTTTTTCCCATTTGCTACTTCGGCAGCAATAAAAATTATTCTTATTCGGCCTTATCCGTTTCGGATGTTGGCTACCAACATAGCTATGCGTGTTTTGTTGACTGCAGCTCGGAACAGTTCGATGGATGTCACTCCGTACCATTTCCGTAATTTAGCCAACCAGGAAATTCTTCTTCTGCCCGGTCCTCTTTTTTCCTCTACTTTTCCCTGCAGAACCAGTTGAAGTAGACGGTATATACTGGGATTTCGCATGACATGGCCAAGATACTTAAGTTTTCGTTCTTTTATGCAGTTCACCAGTTCGGATCTACACTTCATTCTCCTGAGGACTTCTTCATTTGTAATGCGCTCGGTCCATGAGATTCTGAGAATTCTTTGGTACGTCCACATCTCGAATGAATTGATTTTTTCTCTATCGGATTAGATATCGTCTATGCCTCTACTCTATATAACAGTGTGGAGAAGACGTAACATTTTAGTATTCTCTTTTTGAGTGCCATACTTTAATCGCGGCAACAGAGGAAAGGTTACGTTTGTGTGAATACCTCTCTAGCTCTTTCTATTCTGCATTTTATCTCGCGAGAGTGATTCCACTCTACGTTAATGTTACAGTCGAGGTAGCTGAGACTGTTCACTTTCTCAATCAGTTTATTGTTGCAGTATAAAATGTTTCTGTGTACTAGTTCTTTGCTTATTATCATATACTTAGTATTTCTGATGTTTATTTCTGTCTCATATTCCCCACTATCGGCGTGTAGCACAGTGATATCTGCATATCTAAAGTTATTGACGACTTCTCCATTTAATTTTGTGCCTTCTATAGTATTTTCCTGTGCTTCTCTAAATATGTTTTTCGAGAATAGGTTGAACAGCAGTGGTGACCAAATACACCCTTGTCGTACTTCACGTTCAATCTCAACTGTGCCTGATTCCATGTGATCGCCCTTTATATTTACCTTTTGTTTCCAATATAAATTACTGATTATTATTGTCTATATTCGTCTTTTAAAGTATTCTAGGCATTTTGTCGTGTAGAAGCGATCGAAAGCATTGGTGTAGTCTATGAAACACATATGTACATCGCAGTTCAAGTCTCTGCACCGCAGTATAAGAACCTGGAGAGCGAATAGCGCTTCTCTAGTACCCAGACGGCTGCGTAATCCAAATTTTATTTCGGTCATGTGTTCTTCGCATTTGGTGTAAATGCGTGTATGAATTATTTTTAGTGATATTTTTAACACGTGTGACATAAGAATAATAGTATGGTAGTCTGAACAGCATTTAGAGTTCTTCCTTTTTGATATGATAACAAATGTGGGGATGAGCCAGTCTTTTGGTATTATACCGGTGTCATATATTTTATTATATAAGTCTGTTAGTGTTATGATACAATTTTCTTTCATGATCTTAATCACTTCGACCGATATTTCGTCTGGACCAGGAGCTTTGCCAGACTTTACAAGATGTACGGTTTTTTACCTCATTAATTGATATTTTTGGACCCTCCATCTTTTCTATGGGTGTTAGTACAATAGAACTTTTATGTATTGTTGGCATATTTTTACTTTTTTTTGTATCTAAAGGACTACCTTTCCTTGTTCATTTCTAATAGTACGGAACGTTCTTCTTCTGTTTCTCCATGTGGCTTCTTTGACCTTCTTATGGACAATGAATGTGTCGTGCTTTTGATTTACTTCTTCGATTTATTGACACTTTTCACCCATCCATTTCTCTTTTGCTAGTCTGCATTCCTTTTTAATAGTGTTGTGGATTTTCTAGTAGTTATCAGGATTCCTTATTTTTGAAATCCGTCGTTCTTCCATTAATTTTAAAATGTCGTCAGTCATCCAATGTTTTTTCTTTTTCCGTTGTAATTCGGATTTTAAGTGTTGCTGACAAGCTTCGTCATTGCTCCTTTAACAGTTTTCCACGTATTTTTTATCTGTGTGCTGTCCGGCCGATGCTTCTGTAATTGATTATGTATTTATCTATTTATAATCTCCTTAACTTTTTCTTGGGTTGACTCCTCTTGAAGTTTCGAGTAATCGTACAGGTTCTTTCTATGTTTGATTTGTTTGTTTTGAGAATTTCGTAATTTCATTTTTATTACATTAACTAAAGGGGTGTGGTCTGATGGAACGTCTGCACTTGGGTATGTTTTTGTAGAGAGTATGCTACTTCGCAATCTTTGATTGATTAGTATAAAATCTATTTGATTTCTCATAATATTTCCTGGTCTATCTTCCGAGGCTTTCCAGGTATATAATCGCCTGAGTGGTTACTTGAACAGCGTGTTCGTTATTAGTCATTACCATACCTTCTTCTCTACAAGATCGCATAAGCCTGCTTCCCCTTTCATTCCTTTATCCCTATCCATGGTTTCCAACTATGCCGTCTTCCGGGCCTTTTCCAATTTTTGCGTTAAAATCGCCCATTATGACGTTTATTTCCCTATTTTTTGTGTTTTTCAGTACTTTCTTTATTTGGGCATAAAAATTTCGATCACCTTCGCTCTTATCTAGTGTTGGAGCATACACTTGAATCAGGTTGATCTTGAAGGGGTCCCCTCTAAGTTTGATCATTCTCACTCTGTCGCAGTGGGGTATGCATCCTATAACAAGAGGTTGAATATTTTTATTTAGTATAAATCCTACTCCCTGTAAGTGGTATTTCACTTTACTATACAATACAACTGTAATAATATAATACCCTATCACTAATTTGACAAAATAAAGAATAAAGAATAGGCCTAAATAAGCTGGGATCCATGGCAGAAGACATAGCCACATATATAAAATTGCCAACCCCTGAATTATACACTGGTCACCGCTTCCTCCGGTCTTCCGCTATACTCCTTGTCGATGCTGGTGGTAATATAACCACATTAAAGCGTCACGGTGGTTGGAAGTCCACGGCAGTCGCGGAAGGTTGTATTAACGATTCCAAAAGAAATAAGATAAAATTACAAATGTAATAATAAACATCTCAAATAAACCATCGACTTCAGGCACACTAAATCATAACTAACCATCGATTTCCACATCAGAAAACTGCCATTGTCAAGAAAATATATGTTCAGCATTCCAGCTCTTCTCCCAAAATGATTTTTAATAATTGTATATTTAACTTTAAATTAGATGGATTAACACTGGAAATTATTTATATATATATATATATATATATATATATATATATATATATATATATATATATATATATATATATATATATATATATATATATATATATACACAGTGTGATCCAAAGTAGAGGGACCATTCAATAACTTCTTTATTTTACGATATATGAAAAAAAAGTTAAATTATTTTTTGTTTACGGCCATGTGCTACATTTAATAGGGCTATCAAATATTTTTTTTTATTTCCGGTTAAACCGGAAACGAATTGTTTTTTAAATGACACCCTGTATATTTTTTTAGACTATCTGATTCCTCATTATTTTTTCTTTCTGTATATATAAAATTTTATGGATATATTAGAAAATTTTGTTGTAAATCGCAAAAAACTGTTTGAAGGCGTAAAAAACAAAATAGCTATTGCCACGGAAAACGGAAACAACTGCTTTCATTATTAGTATTCATTAGAATAGTAAGAAATCTGGAAACGGATACATAAACAAAATACAAAATTCAACAAGTAATAAGCACGTATTTTTTAACTACAAAGATGGTATGCAGGAAAATTATTTTAAAATTGTTCAAAATTTCCATCATTTTGTGCAACACATGCCTCTAGTGTTGTTCTATGTATCAGATCGGGTGTTAATTGCATACAAGCCAACCGAATTTTGTTTTTTAAATCCTCTACATTTTGTGGCGGATCTGCATAGACTAGTGTCTTAAGATAGCCCCATAAGAAATAGTCCAGAGGTGTAATATCAGGCGATCTTGGCGGCATTTCCACTGGTCCATGGGTGGCATTTAAACGCCCATTAAAGGTATCGTTTAGATATTCACTAACAATGTTACTAGTATGAGCTGGCGCTCCGTCAAACTGAAAGTACATACTTCTTCGCAATGCTAGTGGAAAATCTTCTGACATGGTCAAAAGCTCAGTATTTAAAAAATGAAGAAATCTTCTTACAGTGAGAGTTGCGTCATAAAAAAAAGGTCCCAATAATCTGTCTCCTATTAAACCGCACCAAACGTTAGTACCCCAAACGGTTTGATGGTTTGTATTTAATGTCCAATGTGGGTTTTCATCCGACCAGAAACGATTATTTTGTTTGTTGATAACACCATTATTGGTGAATTTTGCTTCGTCGGTCCACAAAATTCTGTCTAAAATGACTCGGTCATTTTGCAGTTGTTCCACTAACCACGAAATAAACGTTAATAGGCGTTCGGGATCTGCTGGACGTAGGTGTTACACTAAATTTGGTTTATAGGGGTACAGCTTGTGTTTTTTTTAATGTTCTCTGAACATATCCAAGTGATGTTCCTACTTCCTGAGCTACATGCCTAATAGACGTACGCGGATGTAATCGAACATACGCTAAACTCTGCAATTCTCGTTCTTCGTTTATCGGCTTATTTCTTTGGGGTTCTCTATTTTGGATTTTTACTCCAGGAAATCCTCCATGTTGCCTTAATGAATTTTCAATTTTGTGTAAGTATGTGGAGGGTGATACCTGTCAGAAAATCTTTCTGCATAGAATGCGACTGATCTTCGTGCGTTGCGATTACACTCGCCAAATATTAACATTAAATCGACCTTTTCACTATTATTCATTATGTAGTTGCCTAATAATTGCGTAAAATAACGTTGTAATTATAAATGCCGTCACCGCTTAAGTAATTACATATAAAAACTAATTTTGAAAGATGTGAAACAATCTGAAACAACTTCACAAAGCAGTTGTTTCCGTTTTCCATGGCAATAACTATTTTGTTTTTTAAATAGTGATCTTGTACTCCATCAAACAGTTTTTTGCGATTTACAACAAAATTTTCTGATATAATACCCAAAAATTTTATATTTACAGAAAGAAAAAATAATGAGGAATGAGATAGTCTAAAAAAATATACAGGGTGTCATTTAAAAAACAATAGTTGTGTTCGTTTCCGGTTTAACCGGAAATGAAAAAAACATTTGAGAGTCCTATTAAATGCAGCACATGGCCGTAAACAAAAAATAACTTAACTTTTTTTTTATATATCGTAAAATAAAGAAGTTATTGAATGGTCCCTCTACTTTGGATCACACTGTATATGTGTATATATATATATATATATATATATATATATATATATATATATATATATATATATATATATATATATATATATATATATATATATATATATATATATATATATATATATATATATATATATATATATATATATATATATATATATATATATAGTAGGTGAGGTTCTTCTTTTCGAGTTCAGCATAATTTATAATTTGTCAATAAACAATTTTGTATTCAGCAATAAATAGAATATTTAGATTTCTTTCTATCCATGATTGTCTATATCATATTTTAAATGTAAGCAGATTTTAGTCGTAGAAAAAGTATGCAACACGAGCGAAATGTAAATTTTGCACTCGTATGAATCGCAGCACTTGCCTTACGGCTCGTGCTGTAAACTTTCATACTCATGCAAAATGAGCTTCATTTCGTGCTAGTTGCATAATATACTATTTTACGCACACATTCGCAAAAACTTTATTCATATCGCGTTTACCAACTGAGATATCTTTTACGCAAGTTTTACTAATAGTGGCAATTATTTTCAAAATTAAGATGATTATCCAAAACCGCCATTTGACAAACAATATCTAGTATTGAGAATTTCTTTGGACTTGAATGAAACTATCTGAACCTAATAGAAAGTTTGACAGTTTTACGGATCTTCATACTATTTTTACATACACTCCTTAACTCGAGACTGTAGTTTTCAATAACTACTTCCAATCATAACTTGAGCGATAAAAATTGTCAACAAAAGTATTATCCCTATGATATTATATACCATAATATTTCGCGAATCTCTGAATTAGGTGGGTACAAAATATGCTCATATCCAAGGAATGCAACTTAAAAATGATTGATAATCTGATAAGCAGTACGATCGATGTTTTTCCACAAAATCCCCTGTGCTGGCGTATTCAGAATGTTGTGTTATGAAAAACTTTTGCAAGGTAAAACTGAACTTAAAGAATAACCCACTCATATGCTGATAGTTTTTGCACTCGCAGATAAAAAATACTCTGTCGTTTTTTATAAAAAGCAGAAGTAATGCAAGAAATTATTCATTAAAAAACAGCTATAATTTGAAAAACTGCTGAATTTTATATAATTTACAGTATGTTGAAATCTATGAAAAAAATGATCATATTGTGAACTCTAATATTAATCATATACAAGTACAACTGTTACGTTTTAAAACAATTAACCACCTCCTTATATTGTGTTTACTCAGATTTGAACCTTACAGAAATAATTTCCTGTTTATATGTAATAAAGAGGGTTAAGTGGGGTATGAGCACATATCAAAAGAAGGACTCCCAAGAGATATACAAGTTGGACATTTGTTATTCCTAAAAGCCAAAGCGTGTATTCTCGGTGGGATATATGAGAAACATGTGTACAGTTTGTTGTGGAAAAATCTGTAGACTTCAAACATGTTCTACTAAAAAGAATGCGCCCTTGTTAAGAGAATATTTATTGTGCTTGTGTATATATTTCTGACAACTTATGTAGCCTATTTCTCGTTTAGTTTGTTTAGTTTGAGACTATTTCAATACAGAATTATTTATAATTTGTAAAAAAATTACGTTAGGGAAACCTTTTTTTTTTATTGTTTAAATTTACATCCGATTTAGCGCAATAAAACATTGTGTGGCTCAACACAAATATAAATTAAGGACGAACTGCACGTTCTCCACGTTTACCACCTTACATTATTTTCAATTCTAATGACATCTAATAACTTATAAACACTATCAACGTTTTTCTGGCCGCAACTTTGGCTTTAAAAAGCTGTATGGTTGAGGTTCTTAATTGGAACGAGCATGTCAAAGATTTTCTGTTAGATCTATTAATAGTGTTGGTGCAAAAAAAATGGTTTAGATTTGTGGAAGCAACACTTCTCATTTTTTTTCAATAACAATTCAATTGATCAACTCAGTGTATTGAATCTTTAGAACATTTAACAGTAGATGAGGTTATAAATATAAAGTACCGGCATCTCACAGTTTCGGGAAAAAAATATTGATAGTAAAGTTGACCAAGAGAAATTGCTTGAAATTAGTTTCAAGTTCCTGCGATGGGCGCCACACGAACACCAAATTAGAAAATCGGCTTTTCTCTTAAATCGGTATTATCAAGATTTGTCGCAAAATAGTTTTATTACATACTACATAAGCTCAGAAGCATTTTCTTTTTTTAGCATCTTTCTCTATTTTGTTAAATGATGGGAAGAAGTCAATGTTCATCAAATGTCATAACTTCTTTTTAAGTCAACCGATTTTAATAAAGTAAGTCTAGTTTGAGACAACATCCTAAACGTACTAGCGTGTTCAGAATTTAATAGTCATGGAAATACTAGAGATATTTCTAATGACTTAGGTGTTACCCATACTACCGCCAGACAAATTTTAAAGGAACATAGGTAGGCACAAAACACAATGCCCTGAAATATACACCTTGTTTTATTTCAAATTTAGGATACATGTCTCCATCAGGCAGCAACACCTCTAGATTTCCATAGAAGGCTCGATTATTGCCTTACGTTGCCAAACATGGTAACTCAAAACTTTAGAATATTATCAAATGTACTATCGACGGGTGAGGCTACTTTTAACAGCGATAGTCACGTGAATTTGTATAACATCGATTACTGGTCGCAAACCAATCGTCATTGGATGGAATAGGTACAAAATCAAGGCAGGTGGAGTGTAAACGTTTGGTGCGGTATATTAGGAAGAACGATCATTGGGCTATTTATATTTAATGAAAAACTGCCCTGCGAAATTTACCTCAATTTTATCACCAACGAGTTGCCTGTTTTTTTAGAAACCGTCCCAAAGTATGTTTTTTCAGCATGATGGTTGTCCAGCCAAACCAAATACCAGGGCCACAAATAATATAGAAGCGAAATTCCTAACGCGGGATAATAATTTAAAAAAAAGATTTTATTATCCGCCCAAATTAAACATATGTGTTTTAGGGGATATTCAACATACTAGGTTCTGTTCGTATTGTTTCAATTGTTTAGTAATTAATAAACTTTTATAATTAATGACAATTCTACGTGTTCTCTAATTCTGTCACTTGTAAAATATACTTTTACGTTGTAACAACCCATTTTGAGGTGTATTAGAATAGACCGTAATTTATGTCTTCGTTCATTTAGTTGTAAATATAAGAAAAATGTTATTTATTAATGATTTCTAAGTATGAGGTAGGCAACTTAATTTGCATTTTGGTGTAACTTAAGTGCATATCTTCTTAAAGGTGTCTTTAAATTATTTTTTCTGCTCAATATTTTCGCGCAATGCGTCATCGTTGACTTAATTCTTTGCGCAAATTTTTCGCGCACGGCTATATCAACTGACATCCTAAAGCGTCCATTTTTCACTTCCTGATGAATGATGTGTTGTTTAGCAAGCAATTTTAGGTTTCCACCTAAATTTTGTGAAAAGTGCCATTGATTTGATGGTAAGATAATTTAACTCGTAATACTAAAAATTAAAACAATTGCTCTTTTCAGGTACTTTCTTTTTTTACTTTTACACTTTTAATTTTACCGCTTTTGATTGCACAATTAATTCTACTGTTACGTACGCTTTCATTTTATGATGGCGTTTTGCTTTTAATGAAGATCTGAATGTGGATTCCATTATTTATTCTGAACCTTCAAAATAATGCAATAAATATTGGTTTATTCAATTCTAAGAAGACAAATTTATAAGAAATAAAATTCCATTTTTGGGTGTGGTTTACTACGTAAAGCATTATTATTGCAATATATTGCGCAATATTGGTGCAAAGATGACATCACCTTGGTTGACATAACAGGTATTTATGTATAACAATTAGTAATTTAAGGCTATTTTTAAGATATATTTTATATAACCCTAATTTAACTGTTAATAAACATAGTTTGTATATATTATATCTTCTTACATTTGATAAAATTTTTATTGTAAACAACCTCGGTTTAGTTATTCCGAGCATTATTAAAAGAATAACTTGGCGTCCGAGATCATATTTATTAGTGTTACATGGCAGTTGTTATATTGATGTTCAGTGGAAGTAACACAGCATAAATTGTGGTAATTAAGCAAATCAAAAGAATGAACCACCCTACTTTAATCTTCCGACTGAGTCAAAGGCATTATTTGTGGTGAATGGTTTGTATCTCTAGTTAGTTTAACGATGTGTTATGAGAACATTTACACTTAGTTCTTTATTATATTATTAAAACACTTTTTATACTTTATACGATTACCACTTCAACCACTATTTTATAACGTTTATTTTTATTCATACCTTTGTAACGAAAGAAGATAACGACATGCGGCTTTCACCAATTTCTATATTTTTACACGCCCTTTTCTTGAGTTAAAAATAATTACATTTTTAGATTTTCGAGAAAATTGCAAACATTTACGTTTTTCTTACAAAAACGCCATCTACCGACTAGAAAAAACTACAGCAACAATCTTAATGCTTTACTAAAAGCACAGACTGAGCCTCTCTCAAACCGAACTTAGTTTATTACGATCGGAAGTTATGACATTTTTTCCGCTATCGCACTTCCGCTCGCCGTCGTGTTGACGTAACTAACGGCGATTCGGTGTTGAGAGAGTTGCCTTTCGGCGGCTGTAAATGTAGTGAGTCGGTCTGCTTCCACTGAGGTTGTGGGAGACGTGAAATCTTCGGGGGTCCTCTGACGAGTGGCACCGGTGACACTTTCCTATGCCGGATATTCGCCTCAAGTCTGATGGAGATACATAGCCGCACCACGTGCTCTACCTTTCAGACCTTTCTAAGCTCCTTTTCTATTGGTAGCGTCACAAGGAGGAGCGGGATCGGTCGTCCTTGTTTCTTCATCCAGAAACAAGAAGTGGTATTAATATCGCACTCGAGTAACTCCGAGCAAACGTCATTATCGAAGATTTCAACAGGTAATCCCCGTATAATCACTTTTAACGTACGTTTGATTGTTGCCTGATATGTGTGGTGCGGTGTAGTATGTCTACCCATGTACCGCATCAGCTTGTCATGGTCCTTGGTTGTGGCAGGCTGTATCCGGTAGCCCACAGCGATTGAGTTCGCTTGGGTGAAGGTGACTTCTCGTCGGTACATTTCTAGCGAAGGATTATCTACAGCACACTCTGCCTGGTAACATCCGCTTCTATGGCTTCCGGGCGGTACATGGTGTCTGCTAAGGCCTGAAAAGCGTTCACGGTCGGTGTAGGTGTGGTCGGGTGATCTATTGATGTTTTGTTTCGATTATCCTTCTGTAGCTGAAATTCTTCGCCGGACGATGGGGCGGCGATATCTGCTGAGTTGTTGATCGGTGGTGCGGCTACAGTGGGAGCGATAGCCGGATTTTATTCTTTTGTCTTCATGTCTTCACTTTTCCTTTTATGCCTCCATTCCAGGTGACGTCCTGCGTGCTTGGAGATCACAGGGTACGTCTATAGCAACGATCTGATCCCGTGCGGGCTGTCTCGTCGCTGGTTGACTTTTCTAACGACGGACAATGAATCCAGATGCCACTCGGTTACGAGCAGCGGCGCTCTTGGTGTCGCTTTTCTACCGTGACAAGGATGCTGGTGGAGGCCCGTTGACTGAGTTCTTTCTTTTACGTTTTAGCGATTTAACTTAATGTTCGCTGTTCAGATAGCAAACAGCGATTGATTTTTCTATCACGAAATAAAAATGTAAGAGTTCTACGGGAACTGTTTCAAAAGTTTTGTGAATGGCTTGCGCTTGCGGACACCCCTACAAATTCAGATATTATAATACAGCCGTGTTATATAGCTAGTTCTGGGATGTTGCTACAATTACAGACGTATTTTGCCGTTGTTTACACAATTATTTACCCACCATATGAAGCAGTTTGTTTGGTTATGTTATCAAATTAAATGCCTGACATTGTGCAGTTATGTTGCATCGGTTAACAGATCCGCTACATATTTGCAGTATAAACTTTAACTAAGAGGAGGCTTACTATGGGAAATTTGTTATTTTATTTTTACTTGCAAACCTACATATACATATGTATGTATAGAAGGTTATCGCAGTCGACATCTTCACACTGTCGCTAGATCGACTTATTACCTCATTTTACGTAGTTTGACATTTTTACGTATAGACCTTAAACATGTCGATTTATTAAGTTCTACACAATTTTTTAATACGACGCGTAATTTACCGGAAAAAATTATTCAGGTACAAGTTAATTAATTTCTAATTTGCTCAATATCGCATGAAAAAAATTGGAAAATATATTTTTAAAGAAAATTCAACTTTACATAACTTATCTACTTATCTTTTTTGGACGTTTTAATGGTGTAATTTGTACAATCTAAACGTTTCGATAACACTTGCAGTTATCTTCGTCAGTAGTAATATTATCTATTACAATTGTTAAAGATGTTGAAACAATTTTATGCAATAATAATAATTTTTTAAATTTCAAAAAACTGTTTCAACATCTAAATATATAATATATAATAATATATAATATTACTACTGATGAAGATAACTGTAAATGTTATCTAAACGTTTAGATTGTATAACATTAATATACAGAAACACCATTAAAAAGCCCCAAAAAGAAATTATTTTGATATGTGTAAAAGTGATGATGTGCGTGTTACATAACTTTTCAATACTAAGTTTCTTAATATACAGCCAAACAAATCTAATAATTAATTAAATAAAATTAAAAATGCTTAATCTCATTATCGATACTTTCTAGAAGCGGGAAGTTTCGATTTTTTTTAAATTAGCCTGTTAATTTCTATCTGATATCATCATTCAACAGATATATTCAGGTATGTTTAATTCGTTTCACTTAAAACATTAATTAAAGAAATGAATTTTTTAGATTTAACTTATATGGTAAACTGTGCTTACCGTTGTTGTACTCAGCTGCTATACCTATTAATTCTACCGTTCCAGGTAAGCTATATATTTGAAATTGAAGCACTAATTACTTTGATAAATTATAGGGTTGATTGATATAATCATGTATTACTTTCTGTTGCATTTCGTTCGTTCGCTAGATATTAAAGGTATAATGTTAAAATTTACACTAAATATATATTAATGATTTATTTTTAGAAATGGCTTTAATTGCAAAAACTAACTCTTCCGTAGAAGTGATTGAGCAATTCTACAAACATCCCAATACTCATGGTGAGAATAAAATCACCAAAATCATCGTCATCAACGATAATTTAAAACAAGCGTTGGTGACTTATCGTTGAGTATTGGAGAAAAAAGACATCTAGCGAGCGTTGCAGGGAAATTGTAGCGGTACAGAATGCTCGCAAAGGTGCAAGACGGTCCCTCGCAATCAAGTTAAGTCAAGTTGTGGGATTTGACTACACCCATCAAATCTAGGGCGAGTACTGGCATTATAATTAATTTAGGCCATAGAACTTTAGAGACATTGTTTCACGATAGTTTTAAGACATTTGCAGTTAGAACTAGTGAAATTTTTAGCATATATGATAACATTTTAAAAGTTAACTTAGAATTCTGTGCGGAATTCGCAAAACCAGCTTTAAGTAATGATGATGATCGATTACTTGATGGAGCGATTGCTTCAATTTGAAGAACAGGACAGTGGTTGGGATCTATCAAAAATGATCTCGTTAACTGTAAACATGAACAGCATAACTCTAATAAGGGCTTCGTCTTTTATTCCTCTAACCCTAGAAATAAAAATAAGAATTGCGTCATTAACGTAAAAAAAAAGATGAAGCCTGTTTCGGGTGGGATTTATCACCGGCTCTCTTTCCGGCCCCTAACAACTCTGATCGTGTATCATCCTATACATATTATGCCGAAATCCTAAATTTTGAAGATATATAGTTTCCGATGGTTAAGCCAAATCCCTAAATTCTTAAAACAAAATCCTAATTTATGCATAAACGTGTATGTCCTTATTAGAAAAGATGCAGATAAATATAACGCAGTACCTGTCTATTTATGTGAAGATAATAAACAAGAGCATGTTAATTTATTAATGATCCAGCAGAATTATGAAATTGAAAGCTAAATAGATGATGACGTTTCGAGACTTGAAATGACTAAGAATGATGATGAAGTCGTTAAATTTCATTTCTGATTGGTAAAAAATTTATCAGGATTAGTATGTTTACAGTTAATAAAGAATCATAATAATTTATATGTACGCGATAGATACGTCCACTATTCTAGTTCCCAAATTAATTAATAAATGTAGGATAGAGATGCCAAAACCAGGTTCGAATGTGTATTTTAAGAACCATGCGTTTAAACAGATTGCGCCATTTATTTTATATTGAGACTTGGAATGTTTAGTGCAGGATTTTAAAGATGAGGAAACGCAAAATACCTTTAAGTATAAAAATAACGTATGCAGCATCGCATATTATCTCCACTGCACGTTAAACGATTTCTGATTAAAAATTTCGGTTTCGGAGGGGTGAGGAGTGTATTAATTGGTTTTGCAACGATCTGCTAGATATTGATAGTAGCCTGCAGCAATATTTTGAAAATCCCATACCTATGGAAACGTTAAGCGACATTCAAATGTTGGAATATAATGCATCCACCCACTGTTATATTTGCGAACATCCCTTTTTAGATCATGATATTAAAGTAAGTGATTATTGTCATTTCACCGGTAAATTTACGGGTAGTGCTCATCAGGCATGCAACATCCGGTATAGGGTCCCGCGAATAATACCAGTTTTTTTCAATAATTTTTTCGATTATGACTCACATTTCCCGATAAAAATTTTTCCCAAGCCATCCCCGGTCACATTTCATTATTACCTAGAACTATAGAACGCTACATATCATTCACGAATGACATTTATTTAATACTTAAATTTCGATTTGTAGATTCATACCGCTTCATGAACGAGTCCCTAGATAAATTATCCCCCTATCTTTCATTTAACGATTCCAAAATTTTACGTAGCACGCTAAGTCGTTTGAAGGATGATCAGCTGCAGTTATGTAGATACATGGACTAAATTTAACGAAACTTGTCTTCAGCATAAGGATAAACTTTACAGTAAGTTGAATCAATTACATATCGCAGATAATGATAATGCGCATGCTCAGAACGTTTGGCAAAAGTTTCAAATTCAAAACTTAGGCGATGTCTATCTGACGTATTCACAAATTTCAGAAATAAGTGCATAATAACGAACAAGTTAGATCCGGCATTCTTTTACACCCCTTCCAGATACACCTGGCAGTGTATGTTAAATTATACTAAAGTTAGACTGGAGTTGCTCACCGATGTTGATATGTTTTTGTTCGTGGAAAAGGGTACAAGAGGAAGGACAGCTCAATGTTGTACTAAATACAGCAAGGCGAACAATAAGTACATGGATGAATACGATCCCAACAAACCATCCTCTAGATCCTTTACACAGATATGGTTAATTTATATGGACGGGCCCAAAGTCAATGTTTGCCGCGGGATGATTTCAAGTGGCTTAGTGAGGGACAATTAAATTTATTAACCTCCGAAACAATTTTGAATTTAACGGATCATGCATGTAAAGGATTAATGTTAGAGGTGTATCTATTATATCCGGATAATTTGGATCATCGTCATAAATACAGTCTATTCTACGTTGAACACGGTACTCCACCTGGTGGTAAAAATAGTAAACTGCTCGCAACGCTGTATTCTAAGACAAAGTAAGTTATTCATTACAGCAATTTGAAACAATGCCTTCAAGCAGCCTTGTGCTTGAGAAAGTTCATCGCGCGATTAGCTTCAACTCATCACATTGGCTCAAGCCTCAAGCCATATATAGACTTGAATACAAGGTTGCGAGCAGTATCCACTGACTCTTTCAAGAAAAACTTCCACACATTTTTAAATAACGCAAATTTCGGCAAAACCATGGGGAATGTTAGAAATCATAGAATTGTCAAACTTATCACGAGGTGGACTGGTAGGTATGGCGCTAATTATTACATGTCCCAGTCGAATTTCCGCAGCAGAGGGATTTTTGATGAGGAATTGCTGCTATCGAGTTATCCAAGGTGGAAATCTACTTTAATAAACCTCTATATGTGGGAATGGCTATTTTAGACATTTCTAAAACATTAATGTACGATTTCCACTATAATTTCATGCAACGTCAATTTAATGATGATTGCGTGAAATTATTATATATGGATACCGATAACGTGGTGTACCAGATGAAATGTGAGGATGCATACGATCTTATACGCAACAACATTTCGCGTTTCGACACTTCTGATTATCCCTATAACATTCCAAGACGCAATAGTAAAGTAATTGGCTTATGAAAGATGAATGAAATGAGTGGAAGAGTAACTAATGAATGGGTTGCTTTGGCATCTAAAATGTACAGCTTCAGACTTAAGGATTATAAGGTAAGGAAGTTTAAAGGTGTTAGGGATTATGTTGTAAGAGATAGGATTAGTTTTAATGACTATTTAAAATACCTAAGAAGCGTGGATATTACAAGCGTCTCTCATAGCAGTCTCACATCGAAAATCCACCACGTTTACAGAATAGAACAGCGTAAAGTCGCTCTTAACAATCGCGATGACAAGAGGTATTTGCTGCCTAATGGTATCGATACACTGCCTTGGGGACATTGCAATATCCCCGCTACTATGGATTTAGGTTAAGAAATCAGCTGCTATTATTTATTATTATTGTTATTACATTTTAGATTAAGAAATTATTTATTACTATTTTTTGGTATTATCATCATCATCATTATTGTTACGATATAGGCTAAGAAATTTTTTATTATATCAGAAACTATTTATTATGTATGAAAATATACATATGTTATATAACAAATTATTTATTGTATGAATATATATGTACATGTTGAGCGTAAAATTGACGTAGTATCGGTTTAGCTTGGAGATCCTCCAGTAAATATGTAACTGGATTACCAGCCTTCACCTTAGCAATCTTAAACAGTTTAGTGGAAAAATTAGGAGTGTAGCCCTTTGCTAATATTGATTTACATTTAGAAATCCAAACGTAATCACCAACTTTAATTTTTGCTGTCTCCGTTACCTTAATATTATGAAACATGGATAAATATGTTGATGACGTTACACCTTTAGGCTTCATTCTAATCGTGGAATGCACTTTATTATTATAATCCCGATGCTTAGCGATGGTTAGGTTCCTCACGAAATTCTTCCGTGCAGGCTTATGCAATTCTTCGACAACTGCTAACTTAAAGACATTACTATTAGTGTAACTTATTATCAATGTTATAAATATCTCTGCTGAGGATGCTTATATCACCATATATACGATTAATTCAAGTTAACGATCGCGCTCAACCAATAATTTTTCAATCGACAAATCGATATCGCTCTTTATTTTAAGCTCTACAACTTCGTTACACTTATCAAAATAGTTTTTGATGGCTACATCCGCATCTATGATTGGATCGATGACGTTGCAGACTCTTCTACCTTGCGCATCGTAATTACTATCTTCGGTCAATTTTAAATTTATCTTATCTACATATCTCCTAGTTGCAGCACCATCTTCTAGGATTGGCTCAGAGACATTGCAAAGTCTTTTACCTTGCATATTGTAATTATCATCCCAGGTTAATTTGGTATTTACAGCTGCATGTTTCAAATGCAATAGCTAATGTCTGCCAAACTTATCGATGGACATTAATGTCGAATTATACCTTCTTCTCGGAGCTCTTCTTCGATAATAATCATTTCATTATCATGTCCAGTATGACCTGCTGCTTTCGATGTACACAACAGCCTGAGCCGTTCAACAAGTTCGCGTGGAGTATTCCAGTATACATACTCCTTCACTCTATTCGACAAATTCTTCATGTTACCGCGACCGCAAAGTTTCGTACTGATTTGCGGCTTAATAATCTTTCGGAATTTAGACAACTTGGTGCCCATAATTGCTCGTGAGGGTCGTGATTCTTCCCATATGCGTTAGTTTTAGCTAGAATATTAACGTAGGCTCTCTCATCCCTCAACGTAAACTTCTTCGGCTCTTTCAATACAAGCAGCTCGTATAGTCCAGGAGTGTCTTCATATACCTCATCATTTATAATTAAATTAGGTGCTTATATATCCACCGGAGAATCTCTGATAGCTCATGTCCAAGTCTGCATCATAACGAAGTCTGTATGTATTATCAATTTATTCTTGGTTCCAGCGGATCAGTAATTATGCATAGTGGCTAGGTAAAGGATCATATTGCTGTAAGAATTCATCGGCAACGCCTGCGTCATCGAGTAATCGCGTTAATTGGCTCCACCTGATCTTCATACGCCTCTTCCACAGCACGTGTTTCAGAAATAATCGGTTCCAACGGATGAATGTGCAACGGGAGGTTTGAACTTGAACAGGACAGGTGTTGACGTTACGGAACATGCTTGTTTAAACTCCAATTTCACCGGTTCTACGTAAATTGTACGTTAGCGATTTGCTTCATATACCATAGGTTTATATGCAGTTTCCGCTATACGATATGGGTCAAGTTCACCTCTCTTCAATAATTTCATCTTAAGTTTGATTGCATTACGAGTCCGCGCTAACTTTCGCTTAACCACCTTATCTCGAACATCCATTGCGAGCGACTGCGTCTGAATAAGTATTATAAGTAGGTGATATTGCAATCAATTCCGCTTTGGTATCTGCCTTAATCAAATTCTTTTACAATGCATGCGAGATCGTATTTAGTCTGCCAACATTGCGAGGACATTGTTTTAAATTGGTCGAAGGTCATATCTGTACCTACATGCTCATCGTATATATGCTTAACATTTATGCAATCCTGTTTAAATAACACAACCATATTGACATTATCGCGAATCAATTGCTTAGGGATCTTCGAATATGTTTGACAGAGATAGAAGGAGTCCACGCCCGAGTGTTGCCCTCTACTGAAATAATGGCGAATTATCTCTTGATTCAGACACGAGATGTCGTCGAAGATCATTATATAATTCTTAGCGATCGCTTCCGGCATGAGTGCATCTGCCTTATAGTTGAATGCATTATACCTAATACCTCTTATCGGCTTAAGTACATCCTTTAAGTGTTTATAATTTGGTTGCTCGAGCGACTTAGAGTAAACGTATACATTTTCGAATTTTAAGCCATGCGGTGCCCCCAATAAGCTAACCATCATATTAGTCTTCCCACACCCGGAAGGTCCGCAAAAAGTTGCTCTAATTTATGTTCAAGAGAGACGACCATGCTTTCCCGCAACGTCGGATTTCAGGAAATCGTGACCACAGGTAATTCTTGAGGCTGTTTCGTAAACTGCATCATTCAGTTGCTGATAGTATACTGACCATTTTACATGCTGCTCGGGAGTGGAGTAAACACCTTAATAAACAAATTACCTGTTGAACTACATATTTCGGGTTATCGATATTGCGGACGAGGAACCAAGCTACAGAAGCTCTTAGCTCGCGGCGATCCAGGTATAAATCCTCTAGACGAAAAACAACACGATATCGCCTATCATAATTCTAACGATTTAATTAGTCGTCATCAAGCAATTAGAGTGCTTCGAAATCAAGCTTGGAATAGTGTACGCTCGAAAGATACAACTTTTGGTAAGAAAACAGCAGCTTTTGCCGTAGCGAACGCCATTGAGGTTAAAACCACGTTGGGTATCGCTGCTAGGAAGAAGACGAAGAGGTGCTCGTTTAGAGGAGTTTTAAAACCTATTCGAAAATCCCTCAAACGTCTGCTCAAAGATGGTAATTTGTAGAAACTTATTGATGTCAGTCTATCGGACGCTAAGAAGGCTGTTAAGATTGCCGGTGGAAAGAGGAAGGTGCAATTACCTATAATCATTCCGATACCTAAAACTGGCGGCGATCTCCCATTCCTAATACCTCTATTCGCCGGTCTCTCAGCTGCAGGTGCTCTCGCCGGTGATGCTAGCGGTATAGCTAAAGCTGTTAACGACTCTTCGGCGGCGAAGAAGCAATTGGAAGAGGCTAAACGTCATAACCAAACACTGGAGGCGGTGGCTCTAAGGAGTGGCAGAGGTATTTATTTGCATTCCTATAAGAAGGGATATGCTTTATACTTAAATTGTATCCAAAAAACTTATAAACTTGCCTCAGAGAGCATCCCATCTAAATAAGTACGCTAAAGATGTGCCATTCTTTAGAGTAGTGTTTATGCGCGATGGTTTACCCCATAAACCACATCTTATTGAGTGTGCTATCGTGAACCTTGACGATTTTAGATGAATAGGCACTTATTGGGTTGCTTCCAAGAAACGCGGTCAGGATGTAGTCTTCTACGATAGCTTTGGAGATTTAGCGCTACCACTTGAAATAATTAGATATTTAAGAGATTGTAAAATTAGATATAATTATATATTAATTAGATTTTCTATATAATAAATAGCTCGAAATATTATTTGTTTATTTATAGTAATGTCTCAAACGTTCATGTTGACGGGTGAGGGAAACGTGCTCAGTGCAACGTATTTTCCGCCATTCGAACTTGATACTAATTACCAGTATGGATTGGAATTGGTAGCATTCCATGGTTGCAATTCCATACGAAATATTCATGAGGGTAAAAACAAGTTTTACTGTATTACGCTAACTGGTGAGCATAAAGAGGTTACGATTCCGAGTGGTGTTTATGGAATTGTAGAAATTAACAAATTTCTACAGCGTAGGATTAACCCGCATAACACGATCGACTTTATATTAAGAGCAAAGAATAACACGCTAAAATGTGAAGTTAAATTTATATATAATGTAGACTTTAGAAAGGAGGATTCTATTGAGCGCATGCTCGGAATTTCACATAATTTGTACAGAGCAGGCCACACCCACGAATCTGATTTGGATGTTCAAATAATTCCCGCCACAAATATGTGTAATTTAACTGGAGGCGCGTACAGGAACGGTGAGCAGTCGCACCATCTTCCAGCTTGATGTACGCGTTGAACCAGGTTATAAATTAATCAAGGAGCCGTCTATAATTATTTATTTACCTGTACTTACACGACTTGTAGATAACATAACCTTGAAATTGGTTGATCAAGAGGGCCGATTAGTGGATTTTGGTAACGAGAAAGTAACTATTGGGTTGGAACTGAAGAAGTATGAGCTTTATGATTTTCGGTAGTAGGTCTCTAACTGCAGACGAGAGCACATCGTTAACCGAAGATGACGTTCAGTTTCTACAATATCTCGGCTATAAAATATTAAGACGATATGCAAGAAGTGCTGAAAAGTTTATTCACCAGGGTGAGGTACGACGACATGATCGTGGAATGCGATCGTTGCAACAACAAACGTATACAGAAACTCCAATGAGATTAGTCTGGTTGTGAAAAAACTGCTCTCAATACAACTACTTATTATACTGTTATATATTCAGAAGGTACTTTGACCCCTAATGAAGCAAACAAAGCGTAGAATCTCACGACTAATGCACGAGTAATGTACCACTAGGTGGAGTCTCTACCAATCTCTATTAAAATACTGATTTACATAATATACGTTTATTTTTACATATATTTTACAAGTATTATTTCAGTTAAAAACGAATAATCTTTTACATTATAACTATGACCTAGAAATGTTGAAAGCAATCAAGATTTTGACAGAAAAAATTGCCTCTAGAGATATACTTTCTTCATCGTATAGATTCGTTGCTACTTCATTTATAAAGTCTTCGTAAATGGAATAGGTAGTTACGATAATCATTCATATAATTGAGCTTCTGATTTATCACCTTCACAGCCGAAAAGAATAGGTTGATTGCCTGCTCGTATAATACTGCATTGTTTCCTCCTCGGTAATAAACAATAATTCAATTTTTATACCATAACCTATATAGATAGCTTGCCCGTGTTCGTCAGATTTTAGAGTTTGACGTATTAGACGCTCAGTTGAAATGTTTGAGATTTCGCACCATTCATCCATATCAAAGTTCAGGCCGCATATGTCGGTAAATGTCGTCCAAAATAATTGTAATGCAGGTTTAAAGTCATTATTCTTCAATGAACTTCCTACTTCGAGTACGTTAGAATTATCTATAAATAAACGTTCTACAACAAATGTATTAATAAGATGTCTATACCGCAATACTAATTACCTTAAGATGCCGCGTCAAGTGTATTACTCCATGAGTAATCAGATTTATTATCAACATCCCATATATTTTCTTTAGGCATATCCGTTTGTCCAGCATCCATATCGTCTGACTGATTTTAATTAACTACGTATTCAACTACGTTACCCCCCAAATTATAGCGAGTGTGACGTCACAGAAATGTGAATGAAGCTTAGTTGCATTCCCCTAAGCTATCTTACATTCGTTTATTACCAGTGCTAGCGATAGGAAGTGCATGCCATTCGTTTAGTTGTAACCTTAATAAATTAAATTGTATTATCGCCAAATTGTAACAACAATACAAATTGTTAATAATGTGCCGCTGACTCATCAGTAGATTGAGATAGGGGGGTTCAATTAACCCACCTGAAATACTGCCTGCGTTTCAATAGCTTCATTATTTTACTTATGCCTAATCAATAAAAAATTATGTATTAATTATAAAAAATATAATTAACTGCATGCTCGAGCGCCATGTTATCTTTGTCCAGGAAAATAACAAAACCCTAAATAAGGAACAATAATAATTTTCTATAAATAACAAAAATTAACAATGTGCAATTAAGTTTATTTACTCAATAAATGGATGGTTAAGGAGAGGTAAGAAAAGGTTTTAAAGCTAAGCTTAAAAATATAAAATTTACCACATAAATTCCACAGCATAATAGTTTCTATAGACAGCTTCCTGTGATTAACTACGGATGCGGAACGGTCAATCAAGATGAAAGCGTTTCTACTTCTTTCTTTCTTACTCTTGATGTCTTATTGAATTAAAATTGCATTTTAATATATTATTTGAGTGAAGAGAAACTTGTGTAAATAAGTAACTTAAGAGCCATCCAAAATATAAATATAAGTACTATAATGAATATGCCTAAGGGTACTTAAGTACGTAAAATAAAAGTGAAAAGGTAGAAGTGCCTAAAAAAACAAAGGCTTTAGCTAAAACATAATGAATTACAAAATAACTCACCACCAAAATATGATGGCACCCTCTATAAAAATAGAGTAAAAACCATTATGACAATGACTACTGCTTAAACATTCTGCAGCAAGTGAAGACAAAAATAGAGGCTTTCAGAATTGCTTCTCTAAATCCCCCCTCAAGAGGTTGTCACGCAGTGCGCGGCACACAATGATCGGAGTCCAATTTTAAAAGAAAGGGAACTATAACTATTTATATAATATTACACCCAAAATATATGTTCTATGAAATGCAATTTAAGTTGCGTTTCTCAATTTTTACGCCAAATAAATTAATGATCTTAGATTAACGTATTTTTTAATACAACCACAAAAAAAGGTTGTTACATAGTACCAGTGCTAGCGATAAGAAGTGCATACGGAAAAGTATGTAAACCTGTTTTGATCATTTACTCATTATCGCCATTATTAGATGGATCGCAAATCTCTGAGTTTGAAGCGATGATTGAAAATATTCGACGTGTAATAAAATAAGAATTGCTACAATCAAGTGTTGAAAATTTGCTTTCAATATGGAATAGGTTACCTCATTATTATCAGTAGGCTTGACAACTACGCGCTAAAGTAGGGTTGTAATAAAAAATGTAGGATGTTTTGCAAAATTTATTTCTATAGATTAAGACGTTATGGAATCAATTTTGTCCCAATCTTCTCTATTCAATATAGATGAAATTTCTAAATGTAAATATAAAAAGATTTCTATTGGCGTTATCCAATAACTTCCTAGTAATATGTATTTGATTACGCAGAACTTAACAAGGGGCGAGGCCCATCCTCGCATCCCATTGGCTTGACGCCATTGCTCCTTTCGGTAGGAGGAGCCCCGCCCTCTTCTCCCATTGGTCCTCCAACCTCAACTTCCACAGGGGGCGGCGCTTAAACGCTCGCTCACGCCACTGATTGGTGTGACGTCACTTCCTGAGCCAGGATGTACATTGCCTTGTTACTGTTATAAGTTATAAGTTATACATTATACGCCATACGCCATACGCCATACGCCATACGCCATACGCCATACGCCATACGCCATACGCCATACGTCATACACCATACGCTATACGCAATACGCTACACGCTATACGCAGGAGAGAAATCGGAATTTGCCATTTCCACCACCGTTTTCAATCAAAACGTTAGTATTTTTCCAATTTCAATCAATTTGTACGTAACTAACAAAGATAGAACTGTCCCTTCATTTCTTATTAAATGAAATGCAAAAAATTGATTTACCTAAACTTAACTCAAAAACATGATCACGTCACTAACGATTTTTCTGCTGAAAGTTGGATCAGCTTAAATGCAGGTTAACAAGCATATTTTGTCAATTTGTTTATTCATCAAGCAAATTATTATCGAAAACGTATACATTTATATAAAATATAAAGAGAAAAATACACCATTTAAATACCCAAAAAATAAGTATTTTATTTATGTGCAATAATATTGAAGTTTTTAAAAAATATGTTTAATAAAACTAAAAAATAAGTAAAACAAACAAAAAAAAACTAAATAAATAAATAAATTATGGCAAGGACAGTCGCCACTACCCACAAATAAACTTTAAACATGTCAGTATTTTTACTGCCGGTCCTATGCCTGAAGGACAGTTATTGTACGTCCAATTGTTACGTACGTCCAAATTCCATGCGCCCAAATTTCCGCGAACAAAATAATATCCGCGCCCTTTTCTCGTATTGCCCTTTTATAGTAAAGCTTTTCTAATGTTGTGTGCCTATTACACCCCCTACCCCCTATCGGCCATTATACGCACTTGAAGTTTATTCACTGCTTCTTCATATTTGCAGTTATTGCTTATTAATAATTGGCAACAATGCTGAAAGTGTCTCCTTTCCTCATTTAGAAACCTTCTTGAAATATCGTTTACTAATTTACCACCGATGTGCTATGTTGGCTGCTTAAATTACAGTGAACCTTTCACCAAAACATTACAGCACCTTTTTTATAATTATGTAAGCGAAAAGTATTTCCTCCACATTCGTAGCAACTTATCCTGTTGCGTATGGTATGAGATGAACTCACAGCTTGATACATTACTGTAGTTTTCGCAGAAAACTTGCTTTCATACTTATTAGTAGAATTTTTCTGTTGTTAGCATTATGAAGTGCAATTAGTAAATTATTTACTAATATTAACGTTCAGTACAGTAAATTAATAGAACATTGAAAAAACTAATCACAAAATGAAAATCCATAATTATTTCCTTTCCTTGGTACCAATTTAGCTTTTTATTGGATAATCTAACAGGAAAATCTGAAAAAGCTTAATACATATTTAATATAAAATTGTAAAGCTTAACAAAACTCTGTTTAAGTTTAATCGATTCCATTAAACTTAACGCAACAATGGGTGTTAATACAATTCTTGCATGCCAAAATATACTTAGTGGGTGTGCTCAGTCCGCCACTAAAATATTTATAAACGTATTTAAACCACAAACTTCCATTAATTTGAGTAATTTGTATCTTTAATGCATAATGCCAGGTTTAGTTACACTGTTAAACTGTTTAGTTGTCTTTATGTGTTAGTGCTATAGTAATGAACAGATTTTTGTTTTGAAAAGGGACGTGAAAGTTTGTCGCACATAAATAATTTTTTTTAATGTCAGCTAATAAGCAAGAAATGCTTTTATAGTTGTTCATTTTGCCGACGACAACTTAATCATGACGATTTGGAGATTCCTTTTTCTTTCATCGATATACTTATTTATCTCTTCCACCCAAATGTCGCCACAAAAGCAAATTTTGCAATTATTTTTCTTATTTGCAAACAAATTTTTAAAAAAGAGCGGTTATAAATACCGCACACTATAATAGTTACTCATATAAAATCAGCTGCTAGCTTTGAGAAATAAGTTTTATTTTTAAACTAAAGTGATACACATATGCTAGATATATTTTTTAAGACAGCTCAACATATTGCACTCGTTTTTTCTTATTAATGACTTCGAAAACAATATAAATCAGTGTATTACGTTTTGTAAATATGCGTAAAAAAAATTTTTTTAGTAGATATTCCAACGAAAATATGTTTAGTATTCCATCCATTTTTGTCAGGACATTAACTATTGCTTTAAATTGAACGCATCAAGCATGTGAAATGTCGTTTTATCAAATTTTGTTTTCAAGTTTATTTTATGTGAATATATATTATTGTCAATATTTTAAAAAATTTATGAGATTATTTAAATAAGTTGCAGGTGAAAATTCATTATTTTATATTTCTTGAAAAAATTATGTCATAAATCAACCAAGTAGCTAAAAACACTAAAATCAAATAACATGTATGGAACAACACACGAACTTTCAAGCTAAAAATTAAACGAAATGAAATAATACATTTTTTTAGGATACTTATGCAATACCTTTTGCAATACGTTCATAATGAAGGTAGACAAGCTTGCAAAAACGATATTAACTCTGCTGTTACCTTCGGGTCTATATGACCCGAAATCAAATTGTTGTTTAGATAACTTTTTTGTTTATTAATATCTAAACTTCGTAGTTAATGACTTTGTTTCTAATCCATTGTTTGCTTTAATAATTTTTTTTCCTTATTTTTTAAACATGATTGTTACATTGATGTTCTTCGGGCCATTATGACCCGAGGCTGTAATACAATAGTAGGACGTATAAATTTGTATTTATAATTATTTTATATTCAAATTTGAGGACAGATTATGTGCATATCATCACATGCTTGTTCAAATGTACCTACCTATACGAGTTACTACAGCATTTTCGGCAGGTCTGTAGCCGCGTGTGCAAGTCGAAACAGGAACAGGCTTGCAACTTGCAGCAGGTATAAATATTATATCGCAGTATGCAACCGACAGTTTTGTTTGTTATGTTGCAGAGTAAAGTGCGGTTTGTTGTACGTACTACTAGTTCTTCTAAAGTGCTGAAATAACAGTAATGGCAAAAAAATATCTTAGTGGTGAGGACTTAGAAAAACTTATTGATAATTTGAGTGACAATAGTGACTATGAAGCTTCTGAAGAAGATCATATCAGTGAAGATAGTGATTATGAACAGTCAGACGATGATTTTTTCGACGGCGTTGGTCGGACAAATCCTACGCAATTGATGCCACCTGCTCAATCGGTTCAATCTAAAGATAATGCCATAACTTGGATGTTAGATCCATTTCCTCAATCAGGGCGTGCAACTAGTGCAAATATCATAAAAGTCGCTCCAGGTCCAACTAGATACAGCACTGCACGAGTCCAGGTCGTAAAATCTACATTTCAGCAACTTTTCAATAGTTCTCTGGAAAATATAATTTTGAAAATGACTAACATCGAAGGTCGTGGAGTATACGGTGACAAGTGGTAAGAATTAAATGACATTACGTTGCAGGCGTACATAGATTTGTTACTGTTAGGAGGAGTTTACAGATCGCATGATGAATCTACCAGAGGTTTGTGGAATGCAGAAACAGGTAGACCTTGAAACGATTTTATTATATATCACGCGTGTTACGGTTTGATAATAAACAAGATCGTCAAGAAGGAATGCTACGGAATAAGTTGGCTCCTATTAGAGAATTTTGGGATAAATGGGATGAAATACTACCAAAATTGTACAATCCTGGCAAAACGTAACTTTGGACGAGCAGCTGTTTACATTTAGAGGTCGTTGTCCATTCAAGCAGTATATAGCAAGCTAGCCAGCAAAATATGGCATCCAAATATGGACGCTTTGTGATAGTGCAAGTTCTTATGCTTCAGGAGTTCAAGTATATACAGGAAAACCACCTGGGGGAAAACCTGAAAAGGATCAGGTGCTGAGAGTAGTTTTAGACCTTACTTATGGACTAAGAGGTCAGTATGTAACTTGTGACAATTTCTTTACATCGTATAAATTGGGTCAAATGCTTCTCAAAAGATATCTTACTATGTTAGGGACTGTCAGGAAAAGCAAGCCTGAGCTACCTATCATGGAAGTAAATAACGTTGTACATAGTTCCAAATTTTATATCACTAAAGATACCGCAGTTGTGTCTTATATTCCAAAACAATACAAGAAGGTCATTCTAATGAGTACGTTTCATAACCAGAAACAAATACGCGACAGAGAAGACAAAAAACCACAAATTATACTTGATTATAATTCTACAATACGAGCAGTTGATATATTATATTATTTTACAACATTTTAGATACCAGTGCCTATAATTCTTTCGTCTTATGGGGCGAAATAAATCCAGACTGGAATAAAAATGTTTTGTTCAAAATAAGACTGTTGTTGGAAGAACTGGGCAAACAATTGGTAAATCCCTACATTTTGTCTAGAAAACATCTTCCCCGTAATGAACAATCAGCTGCAATGGTAACAGCTATTCAACAACCATTGGTGGAAAATTCCAGCGCACCTCTTCCTGGAACTAGCAACAAAAACAAAGGAACACGCTGCAAATTTTGCCCTTCTAAATGTGATAACAAAACTAATATGACCTGCATTAAGTGTAAACAATATTTGTGTAAAGAACACGTGACCTATTATTGTCTCGACTGTAAGAAGTAGTGGATCATATCAATTATTAGACATTTTTTATTCCGTTTTCTTTTTTTTTTGAATTTGGTTGAATTTATCGTAAGTTTCACGTTGCATATAAAAAAACATTGCATTAGAGAAATAAAGTTAATAAATGTATAAAAATTGTTGTTATTTTGGTTTTAATTCATATTTCAGGAGTTCGGGTCATTATGACTCGAAGGAGTACAAGTGTATAGTCTTGTCGAGAAGAACAGCAGGATTAAGCTTTCAAATAAAGTTTGAAACGGTCACTTCACGATATCAGACATAATACAGTTGAAGCAATTTAAATCTTATCTTTGTATGAAGTAGCCTAATTAAGAGAAGTTAACTAAAACAAGATAATCTTTAAAAATATGTTTACACATTTTCTATAGTTTAGCGAATACAGAAAATAATTAAAAAACATGACTATCTTTTTACACCACTAAAAAGTGTAGCTATTCCTGAATAGCACAAGCACAAACACCGGCACAGGCACAGATACCAGCACACGGATGCTGATACGGATACGTACATGGACACGAAAACGGAGACATCTTTTGTATAATTAGGGGCAGTTACCAATTTGTCTGAACTGATGTTACGGACTCTAATGTCAGCCAGACCTAACAGAGGTGCGATAAATGTTGCCGCTATGCTATATTATTTGTAGCCGGTGAGGCCATGCGATTCTTTTTGTATAAATATTCAAAAGATTTACTCTGGGCGCCACTGACGAACACTTAAATTCGCCAGAAATTGCTATAGATGGAAGCTCAGTCTCTCTCACTAACTGATCCTTACCCTTACGTGACTGGCAACTGATCTCACTCGCTGTTCCTAATTTTACGCAAATAATTAAATATGCGTTTAATCAAACCAAAATAATAAACTTTATTCATCAATACACAACATTCATTGTGTTTGTGGTTAATAATTTTCCATAAACTAAGTCAACTAAAATAAATAAAAAAACAAACAACTGTGTTTGGCTATTTCCAACCAGTGGATTAAAGTCTAATTTACCACACATACCTATTAACATTTATATACTGATGACAATTATCATTAGAATTTAATTAATGTTTTACAGTTACCTTTATACACTATTATGTTCTACCTTATGTCCATCGAATTATTCTTCGACGCCTTGCATGTACAAAACTCGAGTCTAATTAAATGCTGTATGCAATTCTCACCTTTTACTAAATAAAAATTATATATCAATATTCAAAATTAACAAGATCTTGATTTATTAATGATAAAATTGCACTTGGCAACAATGTTCATAAACTTCCTTTGGCAAACAACGACAGATTCTATTTATATGTAATGAAATCCTTCGTTACTAAAAACGATGATATGCAAATCATCATTAATACTAAAACAACAACTAACTATTTCCTGTCCAACGGACTATTAAAGTAAACATTACGTGAGTGTCAATTAACTAATGATTCGTAATTGAACATCCTAACTTTATTTGTGGTTACTCAATTTTGACATTCAATGCAATAATGCATTCTCAACGATTACAGTCACTAACCTGAATCTAACGCCGAAGATCGTCCATTCCAAATTTATACAACGATGGTTACGAATCCTTGAACTACAATCCCTTCGTTACTGCAATGATCCTCTACACAAGTACAACATATGGATTGTGCAGATTAGGCTACTTATTCTTACTAAATACAAGTGTAACAATAAAGTCTAAAACATATAAGTTCCAACAACGACTTGACACGAACCTAAACCATATGAAAAGTTTAACCGCTACAAAAATTACACTCCTTAGAAAAAATACACCAATTAGGAAAACCCTATAGGAGGAAATAATATAAGCAACCTTTTGAATACTAACCTATAAATTGCCTTCGTCGAAGGGTTTTCATGTGATGCTGCTTCTCGGCCATTGTCAAGTTATAGTCACTACAATGTAGGTCATATCAGATACAAAATACCAATAACTAATACTCCAGCCTGTCGGATGATTATAGCACGATCCCTTACCGTTAAATAAGCAGTTACTTGATATAATTTAGGCCCTTAACAAATTGTACCGCTCATGCTCAAGATGGTCGTAGCAAAAGAGAGCTTTTCACCCAAAGGTGACCAAAAATTGAGCTATATCAGATGACAATTCAAAAATGTGCCTTATTGTGGCCAATTATTTAAGTAGAACACCAGATCCCTGAATTATGCCTATTGTAAATTACAGAAACCTGTATGCTAGATAAAATTTAATAAAAGGTGTTTTCTTATTTTTCCCACACATGACTATTTACAATTACAAAATTCCTAATTATTGAATTACTTACAATTTTTTTAAATGTTAACATTTACACTACGTATGATGACAACTAAATAATACAAATGCTAATGTGACCAAATCTTTTCTCTACTTACTTCAGCTTACTCTTAAAACGGACACGGACACGGACACAGACACGGACACGGACACGGAGACGGACACGGACACGGAGAAGAACACGGATACGGACACGGACACGGACACGGACACGGACACGGACACGGACACGGACACGGACACGGACACGGACACGGACACGGACACGGACACGGACACGGACACGGACACGGACACGGACACGGACACGGACACGGACACGGACACGGACACGGACACGGACACGGACACGGACACGGACACGACCACGTACACGGACACAGACACGAACACGGACACGGACGCGGACACAGGCACAGACACAGGCACAGACAGAAACACTGGCTATTTCCAATACCCAAGAGGTCGTTCCTTTATATCAGGTCCATTGCCCAAATTAGTAGGCGCCTTAGGGCACGGGTACGTTGAAACCAAGAATGAATAATTGCGGAAACTCTCGAACTACTTGAAACTCTGAAATCAAAGAACGCATTTTACGAATCGTTGAAAATGATCCTTCAATTTTTATATGGAGAATAGCAGCACAAGTTGATCGTCAGTCTGTTTGAAGTACGTGCATGAGCAATTATTGCACTCTTGTACCTGCAGAGGATGCAAGATCGAAACCCTCCAGATTTCATCTCAGGAATTAATTTCTGTCGGTGGTTATTTAGAAACACTAAGTAATTTTGAAAACTTTTTAAAACTCCTTTTAGCCATCGATGAAGCTGGATTTTTATGGGTGGACATCAAATTCGTTTTAGTTTGAACGTATGGATAGGTATTTTGCGTTATAATCCTTTGAGGACCAGTGTTTCTGCCACAAAATGCAAATTTAAAATTTATTACATTGTTCTCTAATTTTTGAAATATTTCAAAACTATTTTAGATTAACTGGTGATCGTTATTTAAACTGTTTAACTGAAGAGTTACCCGATTTATTAGATAGTACTCCTTTGTAAGATCGGAATGGTTTCTACACCATGGTGCTCCCCCGCGTTTGACACTTAATGTTTGAGGGTACTTCAATAGACAATTTGGAATAGATGAGGTAGTCAAGTTGCCTGACCATCCCGTTCACCAGACTTATTTGGTAAGATTTTTATTTGTGGGGCTATTTAGAAGATACTTATGGTATATTCCGTGCTAATTAATAATGAAAATCAGTTTAGAAATCGCATAGTTGACAGATGCGGCTTGATTAGAAATAGGTCAGAAGTACTCCACCGCATCCGTTTCAACTAAAGAAGACGAGAACAACTCTGTTTGGAAGAGGTAGACGGACAATAGAATACCTACTGTGACCATAATTTAGATGTGTTTTGGTGTTATAATTGTCATAAAACTAGTATAAAATTTGTGTGGTAATTGTTATCATTACTCTGATTCAAAGAGTAATTAGGGCCAGGGAACACTTTTGCGAATCACTGGTAAACGGTGAGATTAATAGTTTGCTTAAAAATTAAAAGTTCAACGCACTTTATGTCACAAACTAACATTCATACGACGTTTTTTTCTTATTTTTAATAGTTTTACACGTCCTTACATTTGCGAACACCCTGTAAAGTTAAAAATTAGTGAAGCGCTGCGCCCTCTTCTGTCAGAAGTAAGTTGAAAACATCGCGAGCAGCCGATAATACAAACGCAAAAGCATTAGTGGAGGATAACATACCATGGACTGTTCAGTTCAGTTCAACCGAGAAATATGTAAAATGCAGATTTTATTAGATTTCCTTAACGGTAGGATGATTATAACATGCGTCTTTCTCCTTCACAGATTATCAATCTGTAATTAAAGTGATCACGCTCATTTTTAACTTTGTAGTGGTTTATTACTAATTTTCTCAAAACTATTACAGTGTAAATAATGAGACACTTTATTAAACATCGACTTAAGGTGGTTGATTTAGGTGTGGCTCAAGGGAATGTTCGAGGTCCAATTATGTTAACAGTGTATAAATCAATAGCAGTTAATGTGCAGCAAATGATTGAAAAATTTAAATATGCAAACGATATGCATATACATAGATGCTCGTATCTATAAAACGTTCGTATGTTGATAGTAATCAGAACAAGTCATGTTTTTATGTACATAATATGCATTTGTGGCTGATATATAACCACATATGAAAGTAGTACAATGTCAAATTAAAAAATAACATACGTAACTCCGCTATTTATTAACCTAATTTAAAAAATCAACTACAAATTAAAGAAACTAAATGATGTTACTGCATATTGAATTTATATACGCAAGTGCATACTAATCGCCGACAACGTGGGCTATATTCATAATCTGCCGTTAAAGATGGCCAGACTGATTTATAGTTTTATAAATATATCCGAAATGTATGCACATGTATGTGATGCTTTTCAACGACCAAAATAAATATCTGTCTTGTGAATTGCAATAAAGTGACTATAAATTTGAATATTTGTCTTGCCCACACAGCAAGTATCTCATGCGGTAGATTATATTGAAAAAACTTGAAAATTTAATATACCAAAACCGCTTTCCGCTGCTTATTAAAGTCTCATAAAATACAAAACCTATCAAAATACAATTTATATGCTACGCCTTCACTACACTGTCACCTACGACTTTCTACACTTCTATTTTATATAACTATTCATTTTGTTTCTCCTCAAGCTAATGAATAAATTAAGATAAAATTTTTAATAAAGTATAACAAATAAGCACTAAATTGCTACATAGTAACAAGTGGCTTCAAATGATATATAGTGGACATGTCAATAGGTTTACTAAAATATATTTGTTTTGGAATTTTTTTTTAACAAGTCTGTCAAATTGGTGTTGCCAGACATAAAACGAAAATAATAAAAGCCATTCAAAATACTTCGCCTTTTTGTTTTTTTTTTTAAATGGTGTATATTGACACAAATTTAAACGTTTCGATAATACTTACGGTTACATCTTTCAGGGTCGTTTAAGAGGTTGAAACAAATTTATAAAATTTGAAAAAATGAAAACGCGAACATAGGCCTTCTATTATTACAACAGTTTGATGAACGTAGAATGCCAACTATGAAATACAATTATTGTAAAGAATGACTAGATACTTAATAAATTAAACATTGTTAAACTGCCTTGAAGGTGACAAATCAGAACACCCTCTAACGGTCGAAGGATAATGGTGAAAAATGTCATAATTCAAGACCAAAATTAACAAAATTTAATCAAATTGTGATGTAAGTGTAAAGTTGTGAAAAACTTGCAATCGATACAAAGCATTCACAAATAGAATCATGAGACCAATTAAGAATTCAGTCCAATCTAACAAAGAAATAGCGTCGTTAATATTTGTAAGTGTTATTTTACCCGGGAAACATAACGTAGAACGATTCATATGATTTCTAATTTTATTTAATTTCAACTACTTACATAAAATTATAGTGCTCTGGTAATTTAATGTACAATTGGTAAACCATTCATTTCAGAGTCTAGGAAAAACACCAAAAAACTAGACATACCAAAAGCTATAAGTAAACCTTTAGTTTGTTACAGGCTAAATACTAAAATAGTAAAAATACTAAATACACTCGGTAAAGGCAATTTTTTTCACTGCATAAATCAGTGGTGTGGGCGGAGTGCTTACTTAACGCTGTAAAAGGACACTCGTCACAACTCTAAAAACGTCAAATTCGGGTAAAATTGTCAAAAAGGCGCCACCTGTTAAAAACATTTATAGCGGGAAAACGTCAAAAATAAACTACTACTAAAAATTCTATTCCAAAGATATCTACGCAAAGTTCAGTTAAATTCCAATGATTTTTTAAGCTTTATGTCGAAGCCAAAAAATTGCGAAAATAAATCCCAAAACTCATTAAACATTTCGATAAATTCAGCCATAAAATTATTGTCTCTAAATGTCACGATCGGGGATGTAATACCTAAATTCTGTAACAACCCTTTTTTCGTGTTGTACTAAATTATACTTTAATTTTAGATCTTTCATTCATTTAGTTATATATATATATATATATATATATATATATATATATATAAGAAAAAGTTTTTAAGTTTAGTATGAGGTAGGCAACTTAATTTGCATATCTTCATAATGCATATCTTTTAAGTGTACATATTTTCATAAAGATTTATATTCCACTTCCAATTTTTATTCTGTGCGCAAATTCTTGGGCGCACACCTACTTGAGTTATTCGGAAAACCTTCATTTTTTCACTTCCTGCTGAATGTTATAGCTTGAAGCTTTGTTTTGGGGTGTTCCTAAATTTTGGGTAATAGTGCCATCAGTTTTGATGGTAAGTTACCTTTTAATTCATTATACTTAAAACTAAAGCATTTGCTCTTTTGCAGGCACTATTTTTTTAAAACTATGGCACTTTTATAAGGCACTATTTTTACCACTATTTTACTATTTTTTTAATTTTAATGGAACTATTTTTTAATTTTAACTTTTAAAGTACCACTTTTATTAAGTACTTTATTTTTACTTGGATTACATCATAAATCGCAATTTTTACATACTAAAACTTCAAAGTAATGCATTAAATATATGGATACAAAATATTAAGAATAAATTATCAAGATAATTCCTGTGGGGTGTGTCTGGTAACCTTAGATCTAGAGATTGCACCACAATGATGCTATAATGACTTCATCAAGTTGACCATTCCCTTTCATGTGTTACCAGCGGTAATAAAATTTATGTACAGAACTGTTCAAAGTTCTTTGTAGTAATTAACGAATAGATTTAAAACCTTTTTGACTTAATCATTTCAATTGGATATTAAATAAACTTTAGTGTATCTTGTTATTTTATTTTCATTTTGTTAAATTTTTTATTATTATTTACAAACTCGGTTTCGTTGTTCCGAATATTCATAACTAAAGACAACGTGGCGCTCGAGGTATCATTTTATTGTTTTTATTTACATTACATTTTGTTATTATTTAGCATAAGAGAAAATAATTAAGCAGATTGCAATCAAGCAGTATTTTAGGTATTTGAGCAAATCAGTATATTAGAACCTGCCCTTTATTAATCTACCGATTGGAGTCGACGGCACAATTAGTGATGAAAGGTAAGTATCTCAATTAGCTATATGATTTGTGTTTAGGGAGAATTTTACCTAATTTCATTATTACTTTATTAGAATATTCAAATTACATCATAACAATTGAGTAGTTACATCACCACATTTTGTTATTACAATTTGGCGTTGTTTATTGAAAGTTATTGAATTGATGCGGTATTATTATAATTCCTCGAAAATACAGCTTATTTTCAGAAACTGTTTACCTTTTGCAAATCAGGCGCCCGCAAAGCCCTCGTATGCAAGAACAAGTAGCTGGTCGGTCAACGACCTACTCACTACATAAATATTTTACTTTTAATTTAAAACTTCTTTTGAAATGAGTTGTTACTTAACAAAAACTTATATAACCACATATGAAAGTAGTACAATGTCAAATTAAAAATAACATACGTAACTCCGCTATTTATTAACCTAATTTAAAAATCAACTACAAATTAAAGAAACTAAATGATGTTACTGGATATTGAATTTATATACGCAAGTGCATACTAATCGCCGACAACGTGGGCTATATTCATAATCTGCCGTTAAAGATGGCCAGACTGATTTATAGTTTTATAAATATATCCGAAATGTATGCACATGTATGTGATGCTTTTCAACGACCAAAATAAATATCTGTCTTGTGAATTGCAATAAAGTGACTATAAATTTGAATATTTGTCTTGCCCACACAGCAAGTATCTCATGCGGTAGATTATATTGAAAAAACTTGAAAATTTAATATACCAAAACCGCTTTCCGCTGCTTATTAAAGTCTCATAAAATACAAAACCTATCAAAATACAATTTATATGCTACGCCTTCACTACACTGTCACCTACGACTTTCTACACTTCTATTTTATATAACTATTCATTTTGTTTCTCCTCAAGCTAATGAATAAATTAAGATAAAATTTTTAATAAAGTATAACAAATAAGCACTAAATTGCTACATAGTAACAAGTGGCTTCAAATGATATATAGTGGACATGTCAATAGGTTTACTAAAATATATTTGTTTTGGAATTTTTTTTTAACAAGTCTGTCAAATTGGTGTTGCCAGACATAAAACGAAAATAATAAAAGCCATTCAAAATACTTCGCCTTTTTGTTTTTTTTTTTAAATGGTGTATATTGACACAAATTTAAACGTTTCGATAATACTTACGGTTACATCTTTCAGGGTCGTTTAAGAGGTTGAAACAAATTTATAAAATTTGAAAAAATGAAAACGCGAACATAGGCCTTCTATTATTACAACAGTTTGATGAACGTAGAATGCCAACTATGAAATACAATTATTGTAAAGAATGACTAGATACTTAATAAATTAAACATTGTTAAACTGCCTTGAAGGTGACAAATCAGAACACCCTCTAACGGTCGAAGGATAATGGTGAAAAATGTCATAATTCAAGACCAAAATTAACAAAATTTAATCAAATTGTGATGTAAGTGTAAAGTTGTGAAAAACTTGCAATCGATACAAAGCATTCACAAATAGAATCATGAGACCAATTAAGAATTCAGTCCAATCTAACAAAGAAATAGCGTCGTTAATATTTGTAAGTGTTATTTTACCCGGGAAACATAACGTAGAACGATTCATATGATTTCTAATTTTATTTAATTTCAACTACTTACATAAAATTATAGTGCTCTGGTAATTTAATGTACAATTGGTAAACCATTCATTTCAGAGTCTAGGAAAAACACCAAAAAACTAGACATACCAAAAGCTATAAGTAAACCTTTAGTTTGTTACAGGCTAAATACTAAAATAGTAAAAATACTAAATACACTCGGTAAAGGCAATTTTTTTCACTGCATAAATCAGTGGTGTGGGCGGAGTGCTTACTTAACGCTGTAAAAGGACACTCGTCACAACTCTAAAAACGTCAAATTCGGGTAAAATTGTCAAAAAGGCGCCACCTGTTAAAAACATTTATAGCGGGAAAACGTCAAAATAAACTATTACTAAAAATTTTATTTAAAAGATATTTACGCAAAGTTCGGTTAAATTCAATGGTTTTTTAAGCTTTATGTCGAAGCCAAAAATTGCGAAAATAAATCCCAAAACTCATTAAACGTTTCGATAAATTCAGCCATAAAATTATTGTCTCTAAATGTCACGATCGGGGATGTAATACCTAAATTCTGTAACAACCCTTTTTTGTGTTGTACTGAATTATACTTTAATTTTAGATCTTTTATTCATTTAGTTATATATATATATATATATATATATATATATATATATATATAGAAAAAGTTTTTAAGTTTAGTATGAGGTAGGCAACTTAATTTGCATATCTTCATAGTGCATATCTTTCAAGTATACATATTTTCATAAAGATTTATATTCCCACTTCCAATTTTTATTCTGTGCGCAAATTCTTGGGCGCACACCTACTTGAGTTATTCGGAAAGCCTTAATTTTTTTCACTTCCTGCTGAATGTTATAGTTTGAAGCTTTGTTTTTGGGGGTGTTCCCTAAATTTTGCGTAATAGTGCCATCAGTGTTGATGGTAAGTTACCTTTTAATTCATTATACTTAAAACTAAAGCATTTGCTCTTTTGCAGGCACTATTTTTTTAAAACTATGGCACTTTTATAAGGCACTATTTTTACCACTATTTTACTATTTTTTTAATTTTAATGGAACTATTTTTTAATTTTAACTTTTAAAGTACCACTTTTATTAAGTACTTTATTTTTACTTGGATTACATCATAAATCGCAATTTTTACATACTAAAACTTCAAAGTAATGCATTAAATATATGGATACAAAATATTAAGAATGAATTATCAAGATAATTCCAGTGGGTGTGGCTGGTAACCTTAGATCTAAAGATTTCACCACAATGATGCTATAATGACTTCATCAAGTTGACCATTCCGTTTCATGTGTTACCAGCGGTAATAAAATTTATGTACAGAACTGTTCAAAGTTCTTTGTAGTAATTAACGAATAGATTTAAAACCTTTTTGACTTAATCATTTCAATTGGATATTAAATAAACTTTAGTGTATCTTGTTATTTTATTTTCATTTTGTTAAATTTTTTATTATTATTTACAAACTCGGTTTCGTTGTTCCGAATATTCATAACTAAAGACAACGTGGCGCTCGAGGTATCATTTTATTGTTTTTATTTACATTACATTTTGTTATTATTTAGCATAAGAGAAAATAATTAAGCAGATTGCAATCAAGCAGTATTTTAGGTATTTGAGCAAATCAGTATATTAGAACCTGCCCTTTATTAATCTACCGATTGGAGTCGACGGCACAATTAGTGATGAAAGGTAAGTATCTCAATTAGCTATATGATTTGTGTTTAGGGAGAATTTTACCTAATTTCATTATTACTTTATTAGAATATTCAAATTACATCATAACAATTGAGTAGTTACATCACCACGTTTTGTTATTACAATTTGGCGTTGTTTATTGAAAGTTATTAAATTGACGCAATATTATTATAATTCCTCGAAAAATACAGCTTATTTTCAAACCCGAAACTGTTTACCTTTTGCAAATCAGGCGCCCGCAGAGCCCTCGTATGCAAGAACAAGCAGCTGGTCGGTCAATGACCGACTCACTACATAAATACGTTACTTTTTAATTTAAAACTTCTCTTGAAATGAGGTGTTACTTAACAAAAAACTTGTATAACTCTGATTTTCAATAAATTCTTACTTCAGGAAATAGAAATCATTTTACTTCATTTACAACCAGTCGTAATTAAATCAAACAATCCGCTATCAAAAATGCTCAAATTAAAAAAAAATATAATGCATTAAACCTTTAAAAATTACGTTAAAATTTCATTGAACAATGTAAAGTTTTGAACAGAATTACTTTACTGCACCTAAACATAAAGTATTGACTTTACTTCATTATCTAATTGTCATAAAAACAAACACCTTGCGCGTCAGTATGATGCTGTACAATACTATGTTTATACTTTAAAAAAACAATAATTGCGTTAACCTAAAGATGTATATATATATATATATATATATATATATATATATATATATATATATATATATATATACAGCGTGTTCAGCGAGGAATGGGACAGTACAATATCTCGAGAGCGGATGAAGATTTTTAAATTATGAAAATATTTTTGTAAATATCTTCTAAGGGCGCACATTTGTTGGCACAAAGATTTGAATCAACGCCCATCACCGCCAGGTGGCGCTATATCACTTCAATTTTTAAATGCAATACCCTATTTTTATTTCATTTTGGATACTATGACATATTTGTGATGACTTTTATTAAGACTCCTACCAACCTATCCTTTGTAGTTTCTGAGAAAAAATAGTCCTTGGAATTTTAGCACAAAACGTAATTTCAGGAAGTGCTCATAACAGAACATTGATATTGTACGCGAGTCCGCCTTACGAAGCCCACGGCGTTCAATTTGTAAGCAAGCAGCTGCAATTCAAATGTTCCGAGAGAGTGTTCGCAAAAACGATAACCAGTTGTGATGACAATTCTATCAACAAATGACAAACATAAAGAATGACGATGCATTTCTAGGCAAATTGTGTATGTCAGATGAGGCCCATTTTCATCTCACATGGTACGTGAATCAGCAGAACTTCCGTTACTGGGCAGACACAAAGAAATTCATGAGTGCCCTAGTAAGGTGTGCTGTGCTATTTCAGTGCATGGAATCGTCGGACCTTATTTTTTCTGCAAACGAACAGAGGATCACAGTAACTGCCAATGAGTATCGTTACATAGAAACGCTATAAACATTCCTAACACCTGAATTGAACAATTTTCCACCCGTTCAAGAAATCTGGATTCAACAGGATGAAGCGACATCACACACTGCACGGCAATTAATGGGAGCTGTATGAGAATTGTTCATTAACCGTGTGATCTCAAGATTCGGTAACGTTCCCTAACCCTCTAGATCCCCAGATTTGTCCTTCTGTGATTTTTTCTTGTGGGACTATCTCAAGAGTAAACTGTAAACGACTCGACCAGTAACTCTGGATGAGTTAAAACTGGATGAAATTCACAATATCCCAGCCAATATGTTGCAGCGGGCAATGAGGGATCTCATCAGCAGGTTTCAAGGATACATTCATACAGGAGGATGCCATATGAAGCACGTAATTTAAAAAAAAATGATGCATTTCATTAATGTTTCTTAAATGGCAAGTTTTAAGGTTTGAATTACTATGAATAAAATGTTTTTCTTTTATCATTCTTGATTTTATTGCATCATTAAAGAGTTCCCGTTTTTCGTCAGTGACATGTGATTTAATATGTGAATGTACAAGATAAATCAGTTCGTTTTGGATATATTTCCAAAATAGTGAACTTTAGGTTTCTGTGTCATAAGCACTCTACAAACATGCTATTCATCGAATTGAACTAGTAGTCGAATGCTTTGTAAAAAATTTCCATTAATAAAATCATAAGGTTTGTCACTGGTACCCCTTATGGCTAAAAAATTTTGAGCAAGCATTTGGTTGTTGAAATAATACGTAGAAACACCTCATAATTAGTTTCTTTAGCAACAAGTCTTTGTGACCCCTTACCAATTATAATCGCTGACCAAACTCAATCCTAGACATTTGGCAATGAATGTGATTTTTTTGATGACTCATGTTCTTTTAAAGTGTTATTGAGGTTCCTCCATCGTGAAAATCCTTCAGTGGAAACAGAACTAAATGGGCAACTAAAAAGTTTTCTGCAAAACCAATATACTCAGTTTTTTATAATGAAATAGATGAACCAGTTATTTTTCTTCGTTTTTCGATATTTTGGTATAATAGTGGGCGCTGAATTTTCGACCGGTGATGTCAACTGGATATGTATAATCTTTTAATGACTTAGATGGCCCCCCTTTTACTAAAAAACGTCTTTCAGCGTCTCAGAAACTAGGTGGCCAAGATTCTGGATTGAAATTTAAGATAACTACAAGGTTGTGTATTTTTAGTAGAAGTTCCCGTAATACATTCTTCTAGATTTGTGTCATTTTTGGTTACAGTTACCTGATCGACGGTATTCTTGTAATTTAAGTTTGAGTCTGCTTCATCTTGGGACAACTCTGGGTTGTCAATTACTTTTTTCTTAGTTCCTAAGCAGCTCAATAAAGTATCAGCACGTTTATCAATTTATGACTGCTTTTAAGCGTTGTTTTGCACAGAGCATCAAATAGCTTTTGCGTCCATCTGATATTTTAAAATGTACAAAAAAAGTTATTGCCAAAGCATTTTCATCCTCAATCGCCATAAATACTGTTAAAGTCAGTAGATAAATTACGTGTAACTATTACTTCATTTCGCACATAAACACAAAAGGTAAGGGTACGGTTTCAATTGTAGAATGAGTACGTGAACAATGAAGCAGAACATTGATACCTTACACTGTATCCCTGCTTTTTATGGAACTCGCATTTCTAGGAGATAATTTTTTCATTTGAGGTGATAATTTACTTCTTCACAAGCTTAACAGTGTAGAAATTTGAATATTTGAATAATTTCTTATTACAAAAAAAAAAGGGTAATCGAACTTTATCTATTTTGATGTGTTTAGTATAAGATTTTGGGGGTAGTTGTAATCTATAAGCATTGATTTTTGCGTGTTTGTACATATTTACAATTGCAAATTGGTCAACATATACCCATTATTTAATTAAGTTCTGTTGTTTATTAATGTCAGCTGAGATAAAATTGTAGCATGTGTAAATTTACCTAACGGGTTACATTTATTGATTATTGAAATTACTCTTTGAATATTTTTTGAGCTTAATGATCGATTATTATTGAATGTCAAATGGTCATATATATATATATATATATATATATATATATATATATATATATATATATATATATATATATATATATATATATATATATATATATATATAGACATTAGTTAGTAAATACTACATATATCGCGTGCAATCTAACTGTTCTTGAACATTCTGTCACTTTTCACACCTAAATTTAGGTTGGTATTATTTTAATCTCATCATCTAAAGAAGTACAGTTCCTGTGCTAGAACGCGAATCACGTTTTCAGAATTTTCCTTCTTTTATAGAAAAGGAACTGGCTGCGAGACCTCAATCGGGTAACGTTCTATACAGTGATAAAGTAATTTGGCCATAAAGTAGTATAGAACATCAACCCACAATCGAAGATATTTGAGATTTTGAGGATTTAATGGTAAATTATTATTGCATAACAATTCCCGAAGATGATGCAGTCATGGAGGAAGATAAAGAAAATGAAGCTGAGCGCGGGGCCAAAGTTAATGTTAGTACAGACATCGAGAAGTCCACTGAGAAGGAGACTGTATCAGATGATCTATCAGATAACGAGGATGCTGCTTCTGCTACTGATATATGAGATGTAATCTTAAAATAACGTTACTTATAATAAATTATTATTAAAAACTTTTGATCTATTTTTATGAGAGAGTACCTATTTCATCTTCATTGTTGTTGACACGGCTAACTACATAGCCGTGACCTTCTGTATAAACCAATGTTTTCTCATGAAGTAGTAAAACGCTAGTATACGTCATTTTGTGCCACTAAAATAAAATTTTTATAATTTTTTAATAATTATATGGACTTCATAGCCTTGTAAATAAATTAGTATTGAGCGTTAATTAGGTACCCTGTATGCGCCATTCTGCGCCCTTAATGTTAACTCCTGAACCCACATGGGAAATAAATTGTTTTAAAAGTTCTTTCAACCAGGCGAGCTTCAAAGTCATGAATTTATAAAGGAAATTAGTTTTCCTTGATTTGTAGTGGATAAGCAACCTTATGAATTTAAAATGTAGGCAGTAAGCCTTAGAATTAAATCTGAATTTATATATTATAATATTTGATACGTAAGTTGTAACGATAAGTATATTTAAAAAGAATACATGAGTTGAAGTACACTTAGAGTGAAGATTAGTAATAATAATATGAAATAAAATTTAGTAAATATTAGAAAAAAAGTAGAGCCATAAAGTAAGGAAATATATTTATAATGGAAGGAGTGGAGTTTTAATAATAGTACAATAAAAATAAGAAAAATACACATTAAGAACAGTAAACAACACATTCAAATAAATCCACTGATAACCAAAATTAACTTGGATGAGCAAGAAGCTTACACCATCCCTTGTGAAACATGTGACAAGGTGTACATAGGACAAACGAACAAAAGCGTTAACGTTCGTCTCGAGGAACACAAAAATCTGTTGAGAGAAAATATCTACATCGTATCTAGCGCACACTATAGCGTTCGAAAACACCAAGATGATAATGAACATCGAAAACGCGACAAAAAGGACCCATCTTAGGTCATATAAATTGGGAAACAGGAGCAGAGCTTAATACGCCAGACGATTTCAAGGATTGCCCAACACGTGGAGGTTAACACTTTGTATGACGATCACACAAGGAAACCCACGCTCTAGCGGGAATCACCTACACCAACAACGCCCACAACGAAAAAACAACCAAAACACCAAGACCACGGAAAAGAAGAAGGCAGCCTAAGTAAAACAAGTGAAAGTGGTGAAACCATACAACGCCAGACAAGAAACCTGACAGCGAGACAACAGTTTGATTCGAGTAACATGGGACACCAGTTAGAAATAGCCTGAAGATGGCAAATGGGGCTGTGCCGAAATGTCGTTTATGTACTGACTGGAGTTTCTTACAATAACTTGTTTCGTGTAGGGGCGCAAACTTTAACGGTCCAAAACGATGCACAATGCGTGTCAATTATAACGCAGGACAAGATTAATTTATATATAATCATGTGAGCTTTGCAATAACTTATTTCCTATGGGGGCGCAAAATTTTATTTTACAGGTACAGTAAGGCTCATAATTAGCGCCCGTCTACTATTAAGGAAATATTGAATCATGCAGAAGTTCGCGTGCAAGAAGTAAGCCGCGTCCATCTAACTTATTTCCTATAATGGCGCCAAACATTATTTGAGCGAGGCAGAGCAGCGCATACTTGGCTTCTAAATTATTTTATGCGGAAGTTCATACTGTGCAGTTAGTCATGTCGTACAATGAATTGTTTTCTGTAGAGGCGCAAAATTTAACATTAATCGCGTAAAATGACCCATAATGAGTGCCGAATAATCGTGCAAGAAGGTATTAATTTGTCCCTAAGACTATAAAATTAGCTTCGCCAATATCGTTTTTGTAATAATTTATTTCTTGTAGAGGCCAAGAATTTTACTTTATCGGCGCTAAACGATACATAATTGGCGCCTAATTACTCCATAAGGGAAACATGTATTATGCGAAAGTGCTGTGAATTTAGTCGTTTCAAGCTGATTTTATAATAAGTTCTTTCCTATAACAGCCAAAAATTTCATTTTAAGGGCGAACAACAGCACAGAGTGGGTGTATAATTATTGTGCAAGAAAAGATCAATTTATTCCTTAGGTTATGGCGTTAGCGTTGTCGATTTAATTTTTGGGATAGCTTATTTCTTGTGGAGGCGCAACATTTTATATTAGCGGCGACAACGGCGTATATTTACGGCCTAATTGCTGCATAAGAAAAAAAAATGTTGTGTAGAGATCCACGGCTGTGTAGTTAGTCATGTCTGTGTAACTTCTTTCTTATAAGGCGGAAAATTATGTTTTGACGCCCACTGGCGCATAATTACTAAACAAGGACAGAATGATTTATCTAAATGTTTGCAGCTCAGTGAAGTTGACCGTGTTTATAGAATTTTAGCTATAACTTATTGCGTCTTTATAAGGGAGAAGTCATTGTATGATCATGTTGACACGGCTAACTACATAGCCGTGACCTTCTGTATAAATCAATGTTTTCTCATGAAGTAGTAAAACGCTATTATACGTCATTTTGTGCTACTAAAATAAAATTTTTATAATTTTTTCAATAATCATATGGACTTCATAGCCTTGTGAATAAATTAGTATTGAGCGTTAATTAGGCACCCTGTATGCGCCATTCTGCGCCCTTAAGGTTAACTCCTGAACCCACATGGGAAATAAATTGTTTTAAAAGTTCTATCAACCAGGAGAGCTTCAAAGTCATGAATTTATAAAGGAAATTAGTTTTTCCTTGATTTGTAGTGGATAAGCAACCTTATGAATTTAAAATGTAGGCACTAAGCCTTAGAATTAAATCTGAATTTATATATTATAATATTTGATACGTAAGTTGTAACGATAAGTATATTTAAAAAAGAACACATGAGTTGAAGTACACTTAGAGTGATGATTAGTAATAATAATGTGAAATAAAATTTAGTTAATATTAGAAAAAAAAGTAGAGCCATAAAGCAAGGAAATATATTTATAATGGAAGGAGTGGAGTTTTAATAATAGTACAATAAAAATAAGAAAAGTACACATTAAGAACAGTAAACAACACATTCAAATAAATCCACTGAAAACCAAAATTAACTTAGATGAGCAAGAAACTTACACCATCCCTTTGCTACATGTCTAACCAGCATGTAAACATTTTTTTGAAAGTGCACTCGACTAGCCTCCGGCGTACGGTCGTGTGACCGCAGAGCACTTGGATGCGTGGGGTTTTGGAGGTTTGCTACGCTGTTGTGGACGTGGTTAGATAGCCACTAAAGGATAGGCGCCACAGGTTTTATTCAGGAAAAAGGGGATAAAAGGAAGGAAGAAGGGAAAAGAGGAGTAGAGTAGGGGCAGGCCCTGTAAAACCTGAAACAGGTGGTGTCCCAAAAAAAAAAAGGAAGGAACAATTTAAAAGAGAGAAAAACTTTTAACCAAACACCCAAAAAGTAAACGTATATTTAACAATCTTAACTAACAAAATAATTATAATTCAGCCCTGGCGAGGGCAAGTGGTGAGCCGTCGCAGATGCCCACAAAGAATAAAAACTAAATATATTCAGTTCAGTAATTGAACCATAAACACAAAAAAAGGTTTCGTTAATTGTGCCGCTCCCGACGGTTGTAAGTACTTACAAAACGCAGCCGAAAGGGCGAAAGTAACCCATAAAGTGCGATCTAAAATAGATCCACAATGAAAATAGTAGTGCTTAAATATTTTGAAACAGCTTGCCTACGTTTCACAAAATAGAATTTAAATCCCCAATGATTTTGATTTCGGTTTCTTTAAGTTATATTAAAAACATTAAGAAGTGGTATTAAATAGAAATATCTGGATAGTCTGTTCAGTGCAAGGCATAGAATTGAAGCAAGACATTCAATAGTACAGAAATTTTTATTACAGCAAAACCTGCTCTGAACAAAATTATCCGTAATGACAAATAATTAATATTAATCAAAGACAAAATACAGAAAAGTTACAGAAATTCTAAATTTGACTATAAATATATATACGGTTTCATACAATGACTGTAATTCATTTGACCTCGATATCTGTTCCACCCTCTATAATGTATTTTAAAAACAGGAGCTTCAACGCGCAGCTACCGTGAAACAAAGTAGGTCAACGTCCCAGTGAATATAGGTGTGGTTTTTCTTTCTTTTGTATGTAGAAATTAATTACAAATTGAACAAATCAAACTCTATATTAATCAACCACTTTAGCTCCAGCAAAAGAGTATTATTACAGGGATTTTAAATGATAAATTTTGTTGCAAGTAAGTAAAAAACGAAGGTAACCTAAGTATGTTGTACGGATTTTAGAAATACACTGTTCATTACACAAATCCTGTGTATATTGAATAATAAAGAATTCTGACCTTTGATGAAGAATTACCAAACTGTAAATGCCCTTCGTGTTTCGAGGTGATAGTTACTTTGTGAAACCAAAACCACCTAATCAGTAGCTAAGAGCCAGAATTCCAGTAGGAATGTGTACGAAGGTGATCGGTAGTGGATTCCAATCTGCTAGTTACTTATAGGAGTAAAGAATAGCTGTTTATTTCGCCGGTATCAAGGCGCTGAAAGTGATACAAGTAAATACGTTGCTAATTACCTTATACAAGCATACCTCTTTTTAGATGTTTAGAGCCGATAGCGATGATTTCGCTTCAACAGACCTTATGTTATTAATTTAATTAATCTTGCGAAAGTACCTAAATGAAAGAAACGATTTACTAAAGGTTGTCGAACATGGGTTACACTTACCGAGGATATGAAGATTGAAACTTGCAATAAGATCCGCTTGTAAAGCGTCAGTAAAGTTTTATACCAAAAACATTACATTATATGAAAAATTTTCCAAAGAAACGATGCTTAAACATCTTATAAACGGAAGGAAAAATTTTCTTGCAGATCAACCTTCTCATCGGAAAATGGCGTGTTAAGAAAAGAAAGATTAGGAACAACGCCCTAACAAAAGCAATATTGCCAAACTATTAAAATTATTCAAACTAGATAAGAATGTTAAAACCAAATTTTGATAAATAAATATTTACAGATATCTAATAGTTGTCTTTTAAAAACAAGATTCCTTTTCAAACTCTAGTAAATGACCATAAATTTTAGAGATGGCGCAACTTATATCTATAAAGGAATAAAAGATGTGTACGTTAAATAAATTAGTTTAAACTGTAGAGGTGCGAACAATAAATTTTTAAGGTACGAAATTAAAACATTCCATCAACGAATAAAGAAATATTAATATTTAGATGTAACCAATTAGTTCATTAACTACAGTAACGGAAGTTATCGAAAATACACGTTATTCACGATAAACACGTAACACCTTGTGAAACATGTGACAAGGTGTGCATAGGACAAACGAACAAAAGCGTTAACGTTCGTCTCGAGGAACACAAAAAATCTGTTGAGAGAAAAATATCTACATCATATCTAGCGCACACTATAGCGTTTGAAAACACCAAGATGGCAATGAACATCAAAAACGCGACAAAAAGGACCCATCTTAGGCCATATAAATTGGGAAACAGGAGCAGAGGCTCAATACACCAGACAATTTCCAAGGATTGCCCAACACGTGGAGGTTAATATTTGTATGACGATCACACAAGGAAACCCACGCTCTAGCGGGAATCACCTACACCAACAACGCCCACAACGAAAAAACAACCAAAACACCAAGACCACGGAAAAGAAGAAGGTAGCCTAAGTAAAACAAGTGAAAGTGGTGAAACCATACAACGCCAGACAGGAAACCTGACAGCGAGACAACAGTTTGATTCAAGTAACATGGGACACCAGTTAGAAATAGCCTGAAGATGGCAAATGGGGCTTTGCCGAAATGTCGTTTATGTACTGACTGGAGTTTCTTACAATAACTTGTTTCGTGTAGGGGCGCAAACTTTAACGGTCCAAAACGATGCATAATACGTGTCAATTATAACGCAGGACAAGATTAATTTATATATAATCATATGACCTTTGCAATAACTTATTTCCTATGGGGGCGCAAAATTTTATTTTACAGGTACAATACGGCTCATAATTAGCGCCCGTCTACTATATAAGGAAATATTGAATCATGCAGAAGTTCACGTGCAAGAAGTAAGCCGCGTCCATCTAACTTATTTCCTATAATGGCGCCAAACATTATTTGAGCGAGGCAGAGCAGCGCATACTTGGCTTCTAAATTATTTTATGCGGAAGTTCATACTGTGCAGTTAGTCATGTCGTACAATGAATTGTTTTCTGTAGAGGCGCAAAATTTAACATTAATCGCGTAAAATGACCCATAATGAGTGCCGAATAATCGTGCAAGAAGGTATTAATTTGTCCCTAAGACTATAAAATTAGCTTCGCCAATATCGTTTTTGTAATAATTTATTTCTTGTAGAGGCCAAGAATTTTACTTTATCGGCGCTAAACGATACATAATTGGCGCCTAATTACTCCATAAGGAAACATGTATTATGCGAAAGTGCTGTGAATTTAGTCGTTTCAAGCTGATTTTATAATAAGTTCTTTCCTATAACAGCCAAAATTTCATTTTAAGGGCGAACAACAGCACAGAGTGGGTGTATAATTATTGTGCAAGAAAAGATCAATTTATTCCTTAGGTTATGGCGTTAGCGTTGTCGATTTAATTTTTGGGATAGCTTATTTCTTGTGGAGGCGCAACATTTTATATTAGCGGCGACAACGGCGTATATTTACGGCCTAATTGCTGCATAAGAAAAAAAAATGTTGTGTAGAGATCCACGGCTGTGTAGTTAGTCATGTCTGTGTAACTTCTTTCTTATAAGGCGGAAAATTATGTTTTGACGCCCACTGGCGCATAACTACTAAACAAGGACAGAATGATTTATCTAAATGTTTGCAGCTCAGTGAAGTTGACCGTGTTTATAGAATTTTAGCTATAACTTATTTCCCACAGCGCAAAATGGCGCATACTCAGAGCCTAAGTTTAAATTACATTATTCACAAAGAAAACCCGCTACCTACACTCATCTTGTCGATTTTTCTGTCACGCAACAATAATTTTCTTACTATTAAAATTGTTACCTAAACGTTGCACGTATTTGCAGGGTTATACAAATATATGTTTTTGTAGATAGAGATCCCTTCACACTACTGTAATCAAACGTATACAATGAAAACATGCGCTAAAAGTGTACACAACGTATTTTACACGTAACAATTTTTCTAGTGTGAGTGTATTATAGTGAAGATACTAGATAATGTTTATATTAACAGAAAAATCGCCTTGTCATGTTCACCTGTAGTACATAAGAAATCGCTTCTTCTAAAATACTCCTTTACATTTCTTTTCCAAGAGCTTTGTTCTGTGTAGTTTTACCAGCAATCAAAATTCTCAAGCCTGTCTATTAGCCAATACCATGTGATAAAAACTGTGGGCATGCTAAATTACACTTTAAAATGGATGAAATCAGCTAAAGAATCGCTTCACTATTACAGTCTAGCTTTAACAGGAATCACTTTTTAAAACGGTTACTTGAATTTCAGTTATTCTACATTTACAATCCTGGATCCAATCCTCTCAAGGATTGGATTTCATATAATTAGTTAATGTACTTATAGTATAACTCGTTAACATTTCATTACGACTAACGCAATTATTTTCTAGCTAAGTAGTTAATTGTGTAAGTATGGTAAATGTACAATCAATTTGTGAGTAAATTCAAGTGGGATTGTGTGGAAGAAAACGGAAACAACTGTATAGATTTTTAAGAGTTACCATATTAATGTATTCCTGTCAGCAGCAGAAAATCGGTGTTTTAAAATGTAATTTAAAAACTTAAAATTTGATTTTCTACCCTATTTTAGCTTCTGTCAGTTACACTGGTTAAGTATGAAATCTTAACCATCTTTATAAAAACACATAACTTCTCTTGTAGTTGAAGGGATGCAGCGTAATATTTTTAAAATTCATAATTTTTATATATAGTTATACATAATTTAAGAGCAAGGAAGGAAAACTTAGTGTGCATTATTATTTTAGAAATAGAGGTAATTATTCTGGGATGGGACATTAAGAGACAATAAGAGTATAAATGAGACATATCAAAGTACTTTTTTTTTGTTAAATACACATTTTTTTTATAAATGTTTAATAAATATAGAAATATTTACAAAATTTCCGAACAAAATTATATTCGTGTTTTCAAAAAAGGCATATGGGAGTTGTGTTATTTTGTGTGCGGGGGAAAATATAATAATATAAGTAAAAATCGGGAAAGTCATAAATCAATGGGCGAGTTTGTTTAAAATCGAAAGTAAGTGATTAATTAGTACACAAATAAACGCTAGTACCCCATAGAAAAGTCAAAGGTAGATAGCGCGCAATAGGACCAGCTGTAAAGGTCATTAAACGCATTTACTTTACGTTAATTACTTTCACACCCAACGGACGGGAAGTAGTGTACCGCTAAAAAAATTTTCAAAAACTTTGATTTGCTCAATCGCTTTAAAAACGCCCAAAAACAAAATTTCAGCAAAAAAATCTTGTCTAGTATGTGTGTCTGCTTGTCTGTCTGTCTGTCTGTATGTACCTATGTATGTATGTATGTATGTACGTACGTATGTATGTATGTATGGAAGTATGTATGTATATCTGCCTGTCTGCCTGTCTGCTTGTCTGCCTGTTTGCCTGTCTGCCTGTCTGCCTGTCTGCCTGCCTGCCTGCCTGCCTGCCTGTCTGACTGTCTGCCTGTCTGCTTGTCTGCCTATCTGCTTGTCTGCATGTCTGCCTGTCTGCCTGTCTGCCCGCCTGCCCGCCTGCCCGTCTGCCTGTCTGCCTGTCTGCCTGTCTGCATGTCTGCCTGTCGTACGTCCGTCCGTCCGTACGTCCGTCCGTCCTCCCGCAAGTGTTCGTCCTATATAAACAGAATTACAGAGTGTTCAGTTTAAATGATAAATACGCAACTATATTAATGCGCAAGTTGACTCTATAGACTAGAACTACTTGTTTTTATGTTACTTATATAATTCCTGCTGATAATGATACATGTTGTACTGAAACGCGTTGAGCAATAAATGATTATATAAAGCGATTGAGGGATTACTTTCAAACTTTAGCGCTAACCAAATCACATAAGAAAAATTAAACACGAAATAGTAAGACAAAATAGTTTAAAGAAGAATGTTTAAAAATGGCGATACCTACTTATGTTAATCGATTTTCTAGAAGTATTAACTCAATAACTGAGAAGATAGCAAAGCATTCTGAAGGAAGGTGGCAAAAGGAGGAGGTATGAAAGAGATTATATGTATGTTTACTTAAAAGCACTTTATCCTGAGGTTTTATTTAAAATACATTATATTGAATTTTATATATTTGACAATAACGTTAGAAAAACTGCCAGTTATATTCAACAAAAAATACATCACACAAAGGAACAAAGTTCTAAAACTTATTCAAAAACCACACCATAAACACAGAACAAACATAAATCAGAATTACTACAATTCTCACACAAAACTTGTAAACAAATATCCAATTGAATAATAAAGAATTAAAATTCCTTAACACAGGTTTTAAGCGTTGCTCTTTTCCTACATTCACTAACAAAATTAAAGAGATTTTTTAGCAGTATAATGTGAAACGCATGTTAGAAATTTTCGTAATAGCTATGCCAATTTTCATATTGCTAACTTGCGTAAAACGTTCTCTTTGACAAAGGGCAAAACTTACAACAAATGTTACTGCTAAAATCAGTTAAGAATAACATTAACAAAGATAATCTAAATAGTTACATGCAGAGAGTTGAAGATTTTATTATAAACGAGGATTTACAAATTTTAGATAGAGACCTTACCAAAAACTTTCAAAAGGATATGCAACAAAGTTTTCAAAACTGCGATACCTATTTTGCAGACGAGGCATACTCTGAATTAAATTAAGGATTATATTCTGATCCATGTTATTCCACTCCTGCAATAGCAAATCCCTCAGCTCCTGGGAAGCTCTTGGGGCTGGTGTATTCCATCGGATACGTCGCCCTAATTTATCCCAGACATGTTCGATGGGATTAATATCTGGACTGGATTCTACCCAATCCAACCACGTAATTCGTACTTCATCTAGATACTGACAATCCTGGTAGCTCGCCCATACTGACCATGAAAGGCATAACATGGTGTTCCAGGACCTCCGTTGTATGCATCTGTGAACTGTTAGAGAGCCATTCTCTACGAAAACCAACTCTGTACGTGCTTCTGAAGTGATACCTGCCCAAGCCATAACAGACGCACTTCCAAATTCACGTCTAACGTCAATAGAAACGGAGTAGTATCTTTCTCCGCGTCTTCTTTATACTCGTCGACGTCGATCTAGTCCATTGAGGCAAAAACGCGATTCATCTGTAAAGAGTATCTTGCTCCATCATCGTTGCATGCAAAGTGCAATCTTGCTATTCGATGCTGGCGGTTCAATGTTGGCCCTGTAGCCATCGTTCTGCAAGACAATCCATTAGCACGAATCCTTCTTCTAACTGTCCATTCGCTAACATTAACTGCTCTAACCTCTTGAAGCCGATTTCGCAGCAAAACCGCAGAAGATATTCTATTCCGAAAGCTAGACATCAACAAAAACCGATCATCTCTTTGACTCGTGACTCTCTTTCGTCAAGAACCGGATTTTCTAGTCACAAGACCATCTTCCTGATAGCGCTGGTACACTTTTTGTACCGAACATAGGCTCTTACCAACAATTCTGGTGGTTTCTCGTTGTCCTCTATCGTCTTGTATCAACGGTACAATTCGTGCCACAACAATAGGATCTAGAAGCATTATGCCCTGGTACATAAACAATAAGAACAGTAAACCGTCACTGTCCACAATAAACCATATGAGGAATAAGTTTTAGAGAAAAAAGAATTAACCGTCATGTACCGCGTATAATTTTTATACGTATTGTGCACAATCAGGTAACGCTGTACCTACATACATTTTGCATGGTATAAGCTTCTTTTTCTTAGGTTTTTTCCATAATATAGTTTACAAAGGCATAGAAATGACATATTTGCTTTACGTTTCAACAGAAAATTTATTTACAATTAGAAAATACCTCGTTAGGCTTATCATAATGATACATTTTTAATCTAATTATCGCTAATGCATAAGTAAGTGCACTTTTGCAAAAGATATTTAGGCATATTAACTTATCTATGATTTCTAATTACCTTTGACTAATTCATGTTATTATCCAATTAACTCTTTATCAATCTAAATTAATTTAGTATTTATATGCAATCCAAAATCCAATTTCAAATCACTAATATTCTTTACTTTGAAGTGTAAAGTGAGTTTCGGTATTTTAATTAGACCAGCTGAAAAGGTTATTTTGAAGAATGGAGGAACTATTTGTAGCAGAATATAAAAGGTACGTTTGCTATATTTTGTAAATGCGATAAGTATAGACTAAGACTTTTTTGTTTACTAGGCTTAGTTATGAGAAGCAACAAATTTATTTGGCAGCCCTAACAGTCGACGATTCCTGTTCTAGCGATGGAGAATATGACAATCAAGATTCTGAGGACGAATGGATATCACGACAGCCTACAGTGGACGATGGCTTAGATTTATCGGACGTGGAAGATGTTTTGCCGACAAAGGTAATCAGATAGAACTGGAGGAAAGTTCGTCTGAAGGGGAGGAGGAAGAGGAACAAGACAACGACGATGCTGCGCCGGAATCCTTTGTGGTAGCTAAAGATGGTACGAAATGGAAGAAGACCCCGCCGACAGCGACTCAAAAACGCAACATTATACGCCGTAGGCCTGGACCCGCGCCGTCAACGAAACACTTGTCAGTTGCGGATACATTCAAATGTATTTTTTCGGAACTTATTGTCGACATAACTGTAAGAGGAACCAATAGGAAAGCCGATCGTGTCTATCAAAAATGGAATACAGATAACGTAGGAAAACGTAGGAAGGAGTGGAAACATTTGAACGAAAGTGAACTTTACGCCTACATTGGCATACTGATAACAATGGGTGTTCATCATTCTAATACTGAACATGTCAGAGTTTTGTGGAAGCCTGACTCATATCCACTTTATAGAGCAGCAATGGGAATGAACAGGTTTCGTGAGATATGCCGGTTTATCCGATTTGACAACGAAAACACAAGAAGTGAGAGGGTGAAATCAGATAAGGCGGCAGCTATTGCAGATATCTGGTTGATGTTCAATGCGAATTTGTCATCAAAATATATTCCCATAGATTGTGTTACTGTAGATGAGCAGTTGTTTCCTTTTAAAGGTAGGACTAGGTTTACGCAATATATTCCGTCCAAACATGCGAAGTACGGCATCAAGGTTTGGTGGGTTTGTGATGCACAAACCTCTTATCCAATCACTGGCCAAATTTATACCGGAAAAGGACCTAATGGTCTCGAAAAGGACCACGGACAACGAGTTGTCAGGGATTTGTACTACCAATTCAAGGGATCAGGAAGGAACGTAACAATGGACACCTTTTTGACAGCGTTACCTTTGGCTCACTTGTTACTCTCTTGGAACCTTTCCATGGTAGGAACACTGAATCAAAATAAGTCTTGCATCCCAAAAGAGACGAAGAAAAGTAAGAAGAAGGCAGAGCACTCTTCGACATTTGGCTTCAGCGAGGATGGCAAAGTTAGCATTTGTTCCTATGTGCCAAAGAAGGAACGGATAGTGACATTGCTGTCAACTATGCACAACAATACCATCATCACTGGACCGAAACAAAAGCCAGAAATAGTTATGTATTACAATGCGACTAAAAGCGGCGTAGACAACATGGACAAGATGGTTACGCACTATTCCACGAAAAGGAAGACCCTTCGTTGGCCACACGCCATGTTTTTCAACATGATAGATGTAGCAGCCCTCACTGCCTACATTATATACTCAGAAAACAACCCTGCAACTACCAGGTCAACACATAGTAGGCGGACTTTTCTTAGTGGTCTAGGTAAAGAACTGTCTCTGCCTAAAATTGAACAGCGTTCAAAAGCTCCCAGGTTTTTGAGGCACTTTTCAACAAGGTCGGGGATTGAAGCCATCTTAGGACATCTAATTATACCTTCACAATCAGAACAACCTAAGGACGCTTCTTGAAGAGCTAAGCATGTTGGGAGCTGTTTCATCTGCCGCTCAACCGCTTCATTTCAAAGGAAAAGTAGGAAATCGTGTAAAACCTGCAATCGACCTGTTTACAACGAGCATTCAGAAAATGTAACAAAATGTATAGAATGTATATAAATGTTTATGTAATAAATAAATTTTCACACCATGCTGGTTACTTAGCCACATTGTTTTCATTAGAAAACATCTCAAGGTATGCAAACTATATGTAGGTACACCGGTACCTGTGTGTGCGTTTCAGGTATAAACTTCTATTTTAGTGTAAATATAAATTGTTTATACATTTCTGAAGTTGTTTTGGTATACAAACGACTTAAAATATAGTGGTTTAGGATAAATATGAGTCTCAAACATATACAAAAACAAAAACTATAAAAAAAACGAAGTTAAAGTCGCGAAAGGTACACGGGTACCTGATTGTGCACATAAGGGTTAACACTCAACTGATAAATAAGCAACGAAATGTGAATGTTTATTTAGGACTAATTTTTGTTGTCTAACAAACCTATGACTCCCTGTTTAGTTTTATTTTTAAAATTATTGTAATTTCTTAAGTTGTTTAAAGTGGCCTAAATTTTTTGCTCGACAGTGTCTTTATGTCCATCTAAAATATCGTGTTTTAGACGATTTGCTTTTTTTTCAATAAATGGTTCGATGGTCTTTTGTCTGTATTCAATTGCTTTAGTCACAGCTTTTCTAAATCTACCTAAAACGTTACTACTCGTTACTTTTTTTCTTAGTGCCGAAAGAAAACTTTTCTATAACAGATGTTGGTCCATGTGTGCAGCCGCTATTAGCTTCCAATGGAAAGAACTATCTCCGTCGCCTATTACTCTACCATAAATTAAGTTGTGTATTTCTAACGATTTTTGAACCCCCCAACGATAATGTCGGTTTTCATGGTGGTAGAACTGCTATTCCAATGTTTAAAACAGTCGTGATATTTGATTGACTAATCCTTGCACAAACATAATAGTGCTTGTTCCGATTGCGTACCTGCAGAAACTTTTTTGTTTTTCCACCTATTATACATGCCTCTAAATAAGATGTTGAAAAAATACATTTTGTATACTTATCAGCACGACTCCGGATAAATTGTTGTAATTTGTATGGTAACTATAACAGACATTATGCGTGTTCCGTCTCCACTAACATTCTCTGCATATATTGCTAGTAATGCTCCTTCTTTACCAGCCGCATTCATTGAAGCTTCATATTTTTATGTATCACAGATGATACTCCTTTGTGATATTTGCTGTATGCATTGACTCATACTAGGTGTGCCCATTGTAGCAAACCTTCACAGAATTAGTCAAATACGGTGTCCTAATGTCATTTATTATCATGGAGTGGTATTTGTTAATTGTTACGGAATAATACCGCTAATGGGATTTTTACAATCTTAGTTGCATTCTAGAAGAATAATCTCATTTAAGTTGGTTACACACACTGTGTCCAAGATAAGGATGGGGATCTCGAAAATATATATAGAACTACGGTTAAACAGGGAAAAAGTTGTGTAATTAAGGAACTAACTAACTATGACATATTAAAGCCCGTAACAAGTTGTCATGAAGAATTGTTTGTATTTTTGCTCTAGCATTTATAAGGCCAGAAAAAAATTAAATAGACATTTCAAAAATTTCAATTTTTTCAAATATCTCAAAAACATTAAACCACGCCATCATTTTTTTTACTAGGTGTCTCAGCTATGTTGTTCCAACGTTATATCTCCGTTGTTCCGAAAAATTAAAAATCAAAATTTTCAGCGTTTTATATACACCTAACGTCCTCAAAAATAAGCATAATAACAAGATTCAGCCACTTCCGGTTTGACCGGAAGTTCACATAACTTTTGAAATTTAAATGACACCCTGGATATTTAATTCGAAATTTGAATTCTGTGTAACATTTCCTTTTAAATGGTGTATCATACTTTATATTAAGGCTTAATAGTAATGAATAAATCAAATTAAAAAAAATTTAAATTGCTTTATTTAACCGAGTTATAAACTAATGTTACGTAATACTGAAACAATTCTAACGAAACATTGTATTCTTCAACTTTAAAGTAAATGTTCGAAATGCGCTCCTTGTTGTTCCAGGCAACATTCTGCTATACGTAAAAGTTCACGAGACGTTACAGATCTCAATACTTCCGGAGCAGCATTAAGTTCTTCAATTTCGTTTCTTATTCTATTTTTTAAATCATCTAAATCTACAAGTGGCGTTTGGTATACTCTGTCCTTCAAATAACTCCTTAAAAAATAATGCAAGGGTGTTACATCGGAAGATCTTGCGCAAAATTTCCTTTTCAACGATGTATCACACTTTATACTAAGGCTTAATAGTAATGAATAAATCAAATTTGAAGAAATTGGTATTAAATCACTATTTAACATTGAACCAGTTTAGATGCACCACTAAGTAGGCGTTGTAATCAAATGAAGCAAGTTAATTGTTTGTTTGACAGTTGTCGTTGACAATGTTTAAAACGTATTTATTTGAAATTAAAAATTATTATTAATTTTATCTATGTATTTAATAAAATTAATAACAATTTTTAATTACATATTTACTTTTGAACTTACTCGTTCATAATAAAACTTGTTATATTTATTTGTAAATTTAAACGTGTCTTTAATTATTCAAGATGAATATTGATGGTTTTACAAATCAAGAATAATTAGATATGACCTAGTTTATGGGGTATATCGAAAAAACCGCCGAAATGCGTTAAATGTTTACCGACAGCGTTGGTAGACGCATGCCGAGCGCTATGTACTTTACCCGCTTAGCATCTAATTTATCTACAAATGGATCCTTCTCCAAGAAACAAACTGTTTCTAAAAGAAAGACTGCTACTGACGATGGTCACAGTGCTGATACTTTAAGAAGAGTTCTTATTGATCCACATATTTCTATAAGACAAATTGAAAAAGAGTGAGTAATTTAAACCATATAAAATCCATTTACACCAAGGACCAGAAGAAAGAGATAATCGGAGACTTAATTTTCTTTCGTGGTTAACGAGAGCCCGGTTTAACAACAATGGAATAATGAACCGACATAATTACCATTACTGGGCCCAAAATAATCAGCACTGGATACGGGAAACTAATTGTTGAAGAATTTAGGGAATTAATGTATGGCGTGGAATCATTGACGGAGTTATAATTGGACCGAAATTTTAGATACGTTAACTAGTAATACCTATTTAGAATTCCTACAAGACGATTTGCCTGTGCTGTTGGAAGATCTCCCACTTAATATGCTTACCCATATGTACTTTCAGTAGGATGGAGCTCCCGCACACAATTGTGCTATGGTAGCTGGTTATTTAAACCAACTATTTCAAAACCGGTGGATCGGCACACATATATCAATAAGGTGGCCCGCAAGATCTCCCGATGTAACATCATTAGATTAATATTTTATGGGGTTATTTGAAGGACACAGTATACCAAACGCCACTTGTAGATTTAGATGATTTAAGAAATAGAATAAGAAATTTAAGCACTTAATGCTGCTCCGGAAGTATTGAGATCTGTAACATCTTGTGAACTATTACGTAGAACAGAATTTTGAGCGCATTTTGAACATTTACTTTAAAGTTTAAGAATTCAATGTTTCGTTAGAACTATTTTAGTATTATATAACAATAGTTTGTAACCGGGTTAAAGAAAGTAATTTAATACTCTTTTTAATTTGATTTATTCATTACTATTAATCCTTAATATAATGTATATACACCGTTTAAAAGGAAATTTTGCGCAGAATTCAAATTTCGTATTAAATATACAGGGTCTCATTTAAATTTCAAAAGTTAGGTGCATTTCTTGTCAGTCCGGAAGTTGCTGAATCTTGTTATTATGCTAATTTTTAATGAAGTTAGGTGTATATAAAACGCTTAAAATTTTGATTTTAAAGTCGAGGATAATCTGAAATTTTTAGTCTGACACTTTTTGACGTATGTCTAAAAATAAAGTGGGGGGGGGGGGTACTCGAAGGTTTCCTTAAATAACCCCCTGTATCTTTGAAACGGCTAAGCCGATTTTAACAAACTTGGGCGCGTAGAAATAAGCTATTCTTGGGCTACAAAAGTTATAATATTTGAAGTTTTGTTAGTTTGACATGTCGTCGTTAGATGGCTTTGTTCGACATTCCGACAGAAACGGTTAATTTTCGCAAAAAAATTAAATGCATTGGTATGACTTTTTTCATGAACAAGTAGCTAAATGATGCCTAAACAAGCTCGCGAACACCGCATCTCGATATCTTGTTCCTAACCTAAAATATCGGCCAAAGAAAATTTTATACGAAAATCCCTCAAATTTTTATGTTTTTTAACTATATTTTTCTGGAATTGTTTCTATTATGTAAGCCCTAAAAGGAACCTATTTAAAGGGGGAAGGTTTTAATGCCCCCGTGAATGCTCGAAATGCTGACCATCACGCTCTATGCATTGCTGAAGCCTCTCAGGAATAGACAAAACTGCAGCTTCAGTTTCGGCTCTCAGTATGTTAAGTATTGCGTTACGAATCCGGTTTTTCATATCTTCTCTAGTAGTAGGTTGAGTCCGAAACACGATGTCCTTTAAGCGCCCCATAAATAAAAATCGAGGCAAGTTAAGTCTAGCGATGGCGGAGGCTATGGAAACAGACTACCTCTTCTAATCCACCGCTGTTGAAATGCTGCATTAATATGCTCTCGCGGATTAATAGCAAAATGTGCTGGGCAATCATCCAACTGCAAAAACAATGTTTGCCTTGTTTCCAGAGGCACAACAACGGTAAATGACTGGTCAAAAAGTCAAGAAATACATTGCCATTTAGGGGTTGCTCGAAAAAATATGGCCCAATAATTCTGCTTCCCAGTATGCCACACCATACACTTAAACTCCAACGTCTTTGGCGCAAACAATGGGGATCTTCTGCAGACCAATAACGCATATTGTGCAGATTGACTCTCTCGTCACTACTGAAGATGGCTTCATCGGTCCAAAGAATTTGAAATAAAAATTCTCTATTTTCGCGTATCATGCCTAACATCCAATGGCAATAGTCTAACCTTCGATCAAAATCTTCCTCTTTCAAGGCCTGATTCAAAACGACATGGTATGGGTGCATTCTTAAAGTAATTAAAAAAAGTTTAAACGAACACGATTTGGATATCGAGCCGCGTAAACTCTTTTAGCTACTGCTTCTATTAATTGTATTTTTTGTATATATCCATAGTGAATATGCATTTAAACAAACAAAAAGTAGGCCTTTCGTATAACTTTTAGCATTGCTTACTTGCTCGTAGTAATTTCAAAAAGGGTGATTTTATTCTGGTGAATAAATTTACAAACATTTAAAATCGCAATTTTTAGGTAACGTATTCAGAGCCGAAATTGAAGCTGCAGTTTTGTCTACCCATAAGGCATTAAAAAACCTTCCTCTTTTAAATCGGCCCTTTTTAGGGCCACAACTTACATAATAGAAACAATTTCAGAAAAATATAGTTAAAAAAAAAATTTAAGGGATTTTCGTATAAAGTCTTCTTTGGTCGATATTTTAGGTTAGGAACAAGATATCGAGATACGGTTTTCGCGAGCTTGTTTAGCTACTTGTTCATGAAAAAAGTCATACCAATGCATTTAATTTTTTTGCGAAAATTAACAGTTTCTGTCGGAATGTCGAACAAAGCCCTCTAGTGACGACATGTGAAACTAACAAAACTTCAATTATTTTAACATTTGTAGCCCAAGAAAAGCCCTTTTCAACGCGCTCAAGTTTTATAAATCGGATTAGCCGTTTCGAAGGTACGGGGGGTGATTTAAGGAAACCTTTGAATACCCCCCACCACTTTATTGTTATAGATACGTCAAAAAGTGCCAAACAAAAAAAGTTCAAATTATCCTCGACTTCAAAGATCAGTTATTTTTGTATTAGGTTAATACAGCTGAATTCACAGAAACATCACTTTATTAGGTTCAAGATCGCAGTTACGCCCCCTAGCGGCCATTTCAGAAACATGAAAATATTTTCCAGGTTTTTGTATTGGCTGTTTTAGTATACATTTTTTTGCGCAAGCCTCTACGATGGATAGTTTCCCAGATACAGTACCTCGCATGCTTAGTTGGTCACCCTGTGCAATATTTTCGGGTATTGAGAAAGGTTCTTAGTAGGGCCGCACTCAGACTTTAACACCTCATAAGATCATTTTGAATTCTATAACTTCCACGATACACTAATTTCTTTGACACCATGTACCTTTCAAAAATTTTGAAACAATGCGAATAACTCGAAAACCGCTGAAGCTAGGGATACGAATTACGCGTCAAATGTACGCAAAATTTTACGAGTGATTCAATGGTGCAAAAATATACAGGGTGTTCCATTCAAACAAAATCAAGTTTGGATGACCACGTTTTGCTGAATCACCCTGTATATATGAAAATATTTTAAAATTTGCAACTTTCAGTCTATTTGGGAAGCCTGATCACACCTTTTCCGAGAACTAGGTTTAAAGAGTATGAACTTAATATAACTAAAAGTAAAATTTTCGTATATGTTGAACTTATTATTTATTATGTAACAGAATATTTAAAGCCATATAACGTTCTACGAAGGCACAATCTCCGCAGGCTAATGCACAACATCCTTAATTCCATACCTCTACCATACTTGGCATTCGAAGAACTTTTACTTTATGTAGCTAATAACGTTTCAGTAACTAATCTCAGGATTTATGACGATTAAGTCTATCTTGACCCACTTTTTATAGCATACATTTAAATAATAGGCGACCACCGTTAAAATCTTAATTTTAAATCAGATATAAGTGAATATGCCAATCCCTAGGTTAATTCTAGGCCAATTTACTACATCTTAACCCATTCGAATGCAAGATGGCTCTGACTCTTACGTGTATTTATAAATGTAACTGTTTAAAACTTCATATATGAAGAATATGCTGAATATGATCTTTAGCTAACTACAATTATTTTAAGTTTACCTTTCTCCTATAAAATTATTAAAAATTGATCAAACGTAACCTTAAACACTGACTGATTTTATTTTAAACAGAATCTAATATTTATTTAGTTTAACCTAATTTATTTCAACTAATCAAGGAAGAAGTTATTTTTAATTGAAAGAATAATATTTAATTAAGATAACATGTGCGTGTTAGTAAATATTCTTAGTCCTTTTTATAATGCAATTACTAGTATGAATTCTCACTTTATTCTAGTAAGCTCTATTCTGCCGCATTGGATATTAAATGATCAAATAAGCAATTTCCTTCAAATACCACAATCGGAAAAATCGTAGACTACAAAACACTCCACTAGCTACAGTTTCTCAAGAAAATCTGTACGGTCGCTATTTCACTGAAAACTGCATCGTTTTCGATTAATGTACAAGAGTGCGCCACCTAACTTGAAACTGAAACAATATTGAAAACTTTGAGCTTTCAATTTAGTACAACAGTCAGTATTGGTCGTTACACAACGAGGTTGTGCTTGTCCGTTCCCGGTATATTCGCACACATGTTTAATAAAGTTTGCGTATTTTACACCCTGTGAACTATATAAACTAGAATATAAAAAAGTGCCTTCTTAATCAGATATTCGATAAATTCATTACATTTTCGTGTAAAGTAAGTTTTAATTATTAATTAGATAATTAATTAAAGGGAACGTAAATTGAATTGTTGCATAAATTATAATTAGGAAGAAATAGGCTTTTCTACTTACGTAGAAATGAAATTATGCACGTATTTAATGAGCTCAGCAATAATCAATTTTTAATGTAGTATGTCAAACAAAAAGATTTTTTTCGTTTGCAAACACAAAGAAAACACTTTTTTATTTAACATTTTACGAACACTTTATCATTACACAATCATACTGTGTGATGAGCTTAATTTAAAATTCATGCTGAATTGGTTTAGAATTATTAATTTGATTTTCTTACCGTATTGAATTTTCAATTTTTATTTTAAGCCAGGATACTTATTTGTAAAGGAAAATCTGTGGAATAAATTGAGAAACAGCTAAATTTTCTAATTTTTTTTTAGCAATAATCATTCAATAATAAACTATACCAGCTCGTTAGTGCATTTTTATTGCTTTACAAAATAAATACAGCGTTACTAAACCACAAATTATTTTTTTCACCGAACAAAAGTTCGGTTTGTTAAATCTGTGTGTCTGTGCGTGTGTAGCTTTTCTGTGTTAAAGGAATATTGAAAATCTGACTGAAAGAGAATCAAAAAATAATAGGGGTCACCGTTTATACGAACTTCGCATCTTATAGGAAACATGAACAAATCGGGGGTTAAAATATACTAAAGTTTAAAATTATTGGTTTGTATTTGCACTGTAATTTTGTTCGGTCCTGCAATGCTAGAAGAGCATTCTCAACTTGTTTACTTTGGCGCAATTTGATTTATTGAAGCTGAACTTTTTAGGTAAACGTGAAAAACTCTTACGCACCGTGATTTTTTGAGCAGTTTTCCAATTTTTCTTTACTCACGCCGTTATTATTTCCTCTTATGATATTGTTAATAAACATTTCCTTTACAATAAATAAGCTTGTGCTGAAGAATTATTGAGCCGCGTGCGGTCTTACAGTTGTTGCCAAAAGTCATTTTTAAGGTGTTAATTGCTGATGGGATTTTGTGCGTATTCTTTACCACTTCCTATAATTAATTACGTACGGGAAAAAAACGTGAAATTGATACTTTTATTGGATTTGACAGCTGTATATCGACAATATTGTAGTACAGGATTGTTACGCTCAAATCTTCTTAAGAAGTATACTTTGTTTCCACAAATGATCAATTTTATTATTTATCTCGTTTTTCACACGGAGTTGTCAGTGATCTGAAACATTCAATTTTCTTTAGTTTTGAATCAACAAGTAATGCTGCAGGACCAATTTGGGTTATTAACTATAAATACACGATTCTGTGTGTAGTTTATTGTTAAAATAAAATATAATTATAAATTGTTAATAAAATACGTAAAGAAATTGTGAAAATTCGCTTTATCAAATGACATGAGCTCTAATACAGAAAACGAAAATCGTGTTCCTAACCCTAGGTAACTTGAATAGGTCAAATTCACAAATTATCTTCGGTGTTGCTTCTTTAATGAAATGTCCTAATTTAATGGTAAAACTCAAAAGTCAAATTTATGTGAATAATGATATTTCAACTTTTATTGTAACTCAAACAATGTAATATAGACACATTTATTGAATTTAAACTTTGACTTAAGTTAATAACAGATATAGTCCTTTCTTTATCAGAAGCCGTAAGTGAAATTAAATTAATATAACGTGCATATATGCATTAAGAACAGTAGAGTTAGAAATGTGGAATTTTGACCAACTTGGGCACAAAAAAAAAATATAACAAAACGATTCCGCACTCATTAAGTGGCTCTCAAGCTTTTAAAATTTGGTTACATAATTATCATTTAAAAAAAAATACAGGCGTATATACAGTGTAGTATACGTATGAGCGTAAACGTTTTTTAACCAATTTACCTTTGAAAACTAAAAAAATTATTTCCACACTTATTAAGTGATTGTTCAAGCGAATAGAATTAGGATACCTACTTCTTATTTTTTCAGAAAAAGCGTAGTACACGCGTGTAAATGTAAATGTATAATTTTGACCAACTTGGGTCTCAAAATAAAAAAATGAAATCGTACACAACGTTTCTACACTTATGAAGTGGTAGTTTAAGCAAAAAAATTTTATTTAATTTTTAGAACCAGGGTGTCCACTCTCAACAAATATTATTTGTTTAAACATTTACTTAATAAGGATATAATCGTTACATAAATTAATTTTTTTAGGTATTAGGGCAAAGTGTCCAAATTAGGCAGTTCTGAATAAAATGAGACATATGTGCCCAATCTTATATTGGCTAAATGATTAAGAATCGTTATATAAAACTATATTTTTTAATTATGATGGCCATGTTGGTCAAAGTTTAAGTTTTTCACTCCTGCGAGTAGTACACTGCAAGAGCAGTGCCTAAGTTTGAAATTTGTTACTGCAAAAGTAACTCAAGTTTTATTAGCTTTAATAAAGACGTAATAAGTATTGACGTAAACTTATTTTTTTTTAATTTTAAAGGCCAAGATTACATATCTCCATTTTTACGTTTACTATGTTTATTAAAGTTTCAAATGTTTTTCTTGAAAAGTCAGAGATATGTACCCAAATTTTATTTGCTTCTAACAATAACTTAATAAGTGTAGAATCTTGATGTAAACTTAGATTTTTTAGTTTTGAAAGACAAGTTGACCAAAATTTCACATTTCCACATGTGCTATGCTTCACCTAAGTTTATAATTTCCTTTTGAAAAACTAAAGATATGCACTTAAACTTTATTGACTTAAATAATTACGTGAGTGATGAATCGTTACGTAACATTAATTTTTTTAATTTAGAGGCCAAGTTAGTCAAAAATACATATTTCCAAACGGATATGTACTATGCTTTACCTAAGTCTGAAAGTTTTTCTGAAAAATTAGAATTATATAAAGTAAATTATACAATTTAGTTTGAAGACCACGTTGGTCAAAATTACACATTTCTACACATATGTTTACTGTGCTTTGTCTAAGTTTAGAATATTTACCTAGTTAAATTTTATTGGCTTAAATGGTGAATTGTTATGCAACATTAATTTGGATTTTAAAGGCTAGATTGGATAAAATTACACATTTTCACTCGTACTTGAAATTTAAGTTGGCCAAAATTATACATTTTCGCACACATGTGTGCTATGTCAGATATAAAATTAAAATTTGTTCTGAAAAATTAAACACAAAGAGTTTATATTTACTTAAATTTATTTTTATTTTTTGATTCCATGTTCTTGGTCTATTCATTTTGCAAGGTGATGTTTCTGTGAAACGTTTCTTTATAGTTTCAGTTTTATTCTGATTTTCTATGTCCAGATTTTGTTCAAGACTATCCTGTGTCAAATTATTAATCCCCAAACTAAGTTGTTCGTTAGATACATCACTATCGTTTATATAGAACGCATCTGATTCTATTAATAAATCATCAGTTACCGTCGGTTCATAATAATAATTATCGTCAACCCAGTGCCGGATTAAGGTGTTTTTCTTTCTACCCATCAAATTATACACACCTTTTAATTAGAGTACGTCAACTTCAAACCTAGGAATCTAATTTTTACGCTAAACGCAAGGGTATAGATTGTAGTTTAAGATAATTTATTATATATAATACACATTTTAAAATAATAAAACACAATTGTTTTCGACGTGATTTTTTAGAAGCAAAGCCTATAATCAGTTTATCATAATTTAAACTTTCAGTTAAACCACTTTTTATAGTCAAAATTGTCAATAAATTTAACCGATTTTCTTCCACACTTGACTGTAAATAAGTTTTAACTCGCTTTAAAGTAGAAAATTACTTTTCATCTGAACACACTGCCATTGACACAAAAATTCGTGACACAATTTCTGCATTGGGAAACATTGTTTGTAGATTTTGGGATAGAACTATATATAATAAGTCGGATATTTTCCTTTTTCTGAATGCTCTTTTTTTAAAAATTCACAAAAGTGCAACAATTCCGTTGAATTTTCCAAATCATCATTGTAAATTTATTAGAGATAATCGCATTTCTGAATTAACGTTTGTTATGAACATTCATTTAAAGAGAAGAGAAATCAAAATTTCTGAAAAACATTTTTATATGCTGCACCTATTTTCTCTAGTTCCATCACAACTCGATCCAAAATAGCATAACATGTCTCAGTTCTTGATTTTTCCTTTCCAGTTAGAGTAATTTCACCATCTCGGCTTTCATCTGAAAAGAGTTTTCGTTTTTGACTTCGTTGCTGTTCATCTTTATATGATTCTTCTGCAAGCTTGTTAATAAAAGTTGTAAACATGTCTTCAGATCTTAAGGACTTTACAAACCGAATTATAGAGGAAAAGTATTGAAGACTTTTATTCGTTTGTGAAAAAGTTCTAATAACACTTCCCCAGATACACTCACAAAGACGCATTCGAAACGGTGCAGTTGTCGTTTTATTCCAGTTGCTTCTATACATGTGGTTGGCTTTTCAGATAAATTTTCAATGATTTCTGTTAAAGTTTGCAAATATTAATTCCCATTTTCACACACACTAAATACGGTATCGAGTCGTGAAGTCCCGTCAACTCGTTTTGGAACTTTAGTATTATTTTTTAAGTTTTATTGTAAAGCTTCCCATCGACTAGAAGGTGAAAAAAAAGTATATAAATGTCGCAAAGCATCGAAAAATGTAACAGCTTCTTTAACATATTCCGCTGCACATAGCCCTAATAAATTGAAAGAGTGTGCTGCGCAAGGAAGGTAGTAAGCAAGTGGATTACGTTTCATAATGCGAGCTTGCAAGCTGGTATAAACCCCTGACATGTTACTAGCGTTGTCATGAGATTGACCACGACAATTTATTAATTCAATGTTAAGATCCTACAATTTTAATAATAATAATCCTGATTTATTACCTACGTTCGGCCAAAACCAAATGAAGCGGTTTTCGGTTTATCTGAACATATCGTATAATGATGGATAATTGGTCGATGTGGGTAATGTCAAGTGTAGAGTCGCAATAATGCTGTTATTCTGAATTATGATATTTAAACTTCTCGTGAAATCAATTCAATAAATCCATTATAGATTGTTTACTATAAATGAGACGTTCTGCCACTGCCAGATTGTCCACATTCTGATGTGTGTTTTGCTGAAAAGGAGGAACTGTGAGATAAGTTCTAAACACATCAAGTAGTGTCCATTTTTCAGAGCCCCAAACCTTCCTACGCTTCCCCGAAAATCTGAACCTCCAAACGACAACTTTTTTACAACAGCAACTACCCTTTGCAACACATTTTTCTAATACTCAGTTTGACTTTTAATTTGTTCACAAAGTAATGAGTCTATTCTGTCCGTACCAGCACTATTTTTTCTATATAATAATAATATTTGATATTTGGAGTGTTCGCGAGATACTTCGCGAAGATTTAATATCTTATTTACATTGCTCCAAAATAACCTTTGTTTCGAAGAAGAGTATGTTAAACATTTTCGTAACTGTTCTTCACCATTTTTAATTTTCGACGAAACACTTTTATTCAAGTAATGCTGAACCACCCCTTTAAGATTGCTTGCTACAGCAGTTTTTGTTATCGTTACTGAAAAACCATCGAACATGTGCTGAATGATTTCTTGGGATAATAAATAGTCAATGCTTTGACTATTTAACTGAACTCTTTCAACGGGAGCGTCACTTACATGCGCTTGCTCTTGCTGCTCACCCAAAACCGAAAATGTACATTGAGCATCTTTTGAAGAACCTGGTTGAGAATCAATATAATCTGTTGCAAACCCATAATTACTACCACTACCAGCACTGATACTTTCAGTTGAAACATATACATTTAAAACAGCGTCAGTATTATCATTGTCTAAGACAGTTTTAATGCTATAAGTAACATCGGGGTTTTCGAGCATATACAAAGTCTGTTCAGATTGAGGTTTTGCAGGCGCTTGTAAACTGAAATACTGTTCTAGTCTTTTTGTTTTATTCAAAACATTTTGTTGTTGTTTGCGTTTTTCATCTGCAAGGTTTCTATACTGCGTACCATCTTATTTTTTCCGATTTTCACTCATTATTGCATTTAAAACTTAAAAATAGTGTTACGTTTTTAATAACGATGGAAACATTACGTAATTTATTTAATACAAACACAAAAGTTAGCACGAAAATCTTATGCACTACGAATAACGATTAAATACAAAACCATAAATAATTAAGACTTAAGCTTTTAATTTATCTCTGTAGAATTATAATTTATATTCAATGCTGCAAGAAGACTAATTTCTCAATGAATCATCCCTGGATCGGTTTTTTTTTATATATAAACACGCACAGATGGAATAATCTAGAAAGAATATTCTAGATGCTGAGAGACTCATCGCTAGACGATTGAATACACGATAACGGCACGGTATGATGTTTACAGTGTTGGTTATTTTTACCACACGGGTAGTTTCTTATCGCCTACGTAGGAGCGTACAATAGTGATACAAATTGTGAGCGTACAAGGCAACGAACGGTACAACGTACAACTGAAATCAGAACCCGGAATATAATATACCTACTGAATCAAAATAAAATATACATTTGACTGCAGAAACTAAATGTGTTCGGATTAATGAAATAAGTATATCAACTATCCAGGGTACCTCCTCAACACATAGTCGGCAATGTATCGTCTCAATGCAAACTTGGGTCGGTCTACACTCGCTTTTCACGTCTGAAACCAAACCCAAACTAGAAAAAAATATCTCAAACATTTTAGTTGGTAATCAATACATCCATAACACAATCAAGGTAAGATAAAACATGAGTACAGTACTTTCCACCTTTTTTTAAACATAAACCAAATATATTTCAATTCAATAAAATTGTCAGATTGTTTTGACAAGGTTTATACTTGTGTGTATCCTATAGTATGTTTAAAGTGTTTAATTGTTAATAGTTAATGACAGGTATGTAATGGGCTGTTTATAGCCATTCACAAAGCGTGTTTTAGTGAGACACGTTGTATAAAAATTCAGTTTAACATATTGTACAGTTGAAGGAAAAACTTCTAAAGGTAAGCGTATTATTTTTTAATACATGTTTTCTACCTGATATTGCCAACAAAAGTGCCCATAAAGATTTTTTAAAATGTATTATTACGCAGGATGACTTCATAAGATCAACTCTACAAAATAGTAGGTACGCACGGTTTTTAAACTTGTAGTTATTGTTAATTCATGTATAATAATAAACCATTAAAACCTTTTGCCTTTTATTTCCGTTATATCAACTTGATATTCTTAAAAACATGTTATTTTAATTTAACTCTATGTTATATATATATATATATATATATATATATATATATATATATATATATATATATATATATATATATATATAAGTAATTATTACTTTTTAATGGGTTTTACAACTGTTAATGAACACGTTACAATGAAACAATTTTTGTGTGTGTATGTAAATAAATCAGATATGATGTTCCGAATGTATAGGTGGTGGCTGTTTAGAGAGTCTGCCTATACATAAAGCATTATTGCATTAGGGTAGAAATTATTTATTATTTCACGTCATATTTAATTACACTTTAATGCATTCAGTTTGAACTGTAATCTGGTTTCCGCAAACTGTAAGACATAATTTCGGTTGATTGATTGAGTTTTATCTGATGATCGAACGTGATTTGTTTCAGATTGATTAATTAATTGATTTGTTGTGTGAGCAAGAGAGAGGTGTGCATTATCAGCTTCAGAAAATGTTCATTAGTCTATACGCCACTAGATGGCGCTAAAATCAATTTTTTACCCAAAGGGGCTAGGGTGCAGACCCTGATACAAGTCCTGCCTTACAAGAACCTCTTTATTAGAATACAATTTTGTATGACGGGGCCACGGCTTACAGCTGTAAGATTAAGTTAGAACAACATACAATTGCATCAAGGGGGCCACGATAGGAGCTAAGCTCTACACTTATCTTATAAGGTTAGGTTCCCACATCATCTCCGGTCAGGGGGCGAAGGCCTGAGAACAAGTTTCGAAGCCCTACACGTGTCTTACAAGAACCTCCTTATTAGAAATACAACGTTTAGGTAAAAGATCATCCAATAGCATTGGGCCATTTTAAAGCAATAGGACCGATAATTTTAATAATAATATCTTATTAATTATGCAATTTCCAACATTGTATGCGTGTGCATTTACCTAACCACCAGGGGCACTGCTATTAATATAGTCAGAAGGACCTTAATACCATCAAAATAACCTTAAGACCAACTCAAAGTACAAGACCTAGGTCCAGATCCAGCCCCTAGCACCAAGACCTGCCCCTCACGTGAGCATGTGCAAAAAAGGCTCTAATTAGGGTTTACCTCGAAAAGAAACCACGAGGGTTGAAAATACGCATCCTATACGTGAGTTGTCATAAAATAGGGGTGAAAAAACACGTCCCACACGTGGGTGTGTAAAAAATAGGGGTGAAAATACACGTCCTATACGTAAGCGAGTAAAAATAATTAGGGTTGAAAAGGGCCTCCGAAAAGAAAAGGGTGGAAAATACGGTCTCACACGTAGGTATGTAAAAAATAGGGGTGAAAAAATACGTCCTACACGTAAGCGAGTAAAAATAAAGGTGGAAAATATGGTCTCCCACGTGGGCGGTCTTGTGACGTCAAAATCCAAGATGGCGGCCAAGGTGTCCGTGTTCTACTCATAAATGACGATTTTTTTTGTGCTTTTCAATAATATATAACACTTGTATGCTATTTTAATAATTAATTGATTTTTTAAGTTTTTCTTATTTACATTTTATATTAAGAATACACAATAGGCATAGGAAGCTGAGATTTATTTAAGTAAAAACAAATGGTACCTATATGTCAAATAGTAAATTAAAAATTGAAAGTGTGCAATGAAGTGATCTTGGAATTTAGTTATTAACACGCCTAATTATACAAATTCAGAAAAATTTTGCATACTAAAGTGTTTTATATTATCCGAAAGTGATTAGAATGTGGCATCGGAATTATATTTACAAAATTTTCCTGAAAGGCAGCAGCCAAATCAAAATATTTTTGAACGGTATAGTTAATAGAAGTTAAAATTTTTGCTAGCTCACAAACAATATCTTAATTAATTTTACGTTACAGAAAAATTTAATTGAATTCGGTTCTTTTAAAAATTCCAGGCCAAAAACTTACTTTAAACGAAATTCTGAAGAAAATTCAATGGTCGTCTTAGGACAAATCGAAGCAGAGTCAACAACTTCATCTAGGCAAATAGTTAATCTAGCCGTGTCTCGAAGCAAAGCTCTTAGAATTTTAAAGAAACACAAGTACCATTGCTGTAGAAGGCGGCGTACTGAGTTTTGTAACTGGTCAGTGCCAAAATACACCTAATTTTTCAAACTCTATGGCATGGTCAGACGAGGCGCATCAGTAGTGATGGTATTTTTAATAATCACAATTTACCTTACTGGGTTAGATACTAACTTTCATGTCAGTGTTGTGCGCAGGAAGCAAGGGAAATTTGGAATAAATGTCTGGTGCTGCATTAAAAGCGGACGTTCTTATTATCACATGTATGAAGGAACATTAAACCCAATGAAGTATCTCGATATTCTACGAAATCATTTGGAGGGATTTCTAGAGAGTCTTCATTTAGCACAATATTGCAATGTCGCATTTCAGCAAGACGGAGTTCCCGCACATAATTCCCGTGTAGTTAGTAACTACTTAAATTTACGTTTTCCTAATACCTGGATGGGAATGACAGCAACAATTTTGTGGCCTGCTCGTTCACTCGATCCTTCACCTCTAGATTTCTTTTCATGGGGTTTTTGTAAAACATTATATACAAAAGAACTAATAATACTGTGAATGAGTTAAAAGAAAGTGTTCGTGTGACTTTTATACAATTAACACTGTAACGTTTCAATTTAATTGATTAAGACAGGTGTAATGCATTTATTTAAATTTAATTAAGTAATTTAACATTTAGGTTCACTTAAAATTATTCTAATGCTAAATAGTTGTTTTTGATCCCTGATGGCAGGCAACTCAAATTGGTTATAATTTCTTGTGGCATTGACCATTGTTACCAAAATAATTTTGTGTAAGGAGATTATCAGACACTATTCTCTTTGAACGGGAGCGCAAACAAATTCCTAAGACGTTCTTAATCTTAATTGTGAGGTGGTCATATTAAATTAAGAATACTTGCGGCTGGATCCATCTATTTGGTTGCCATTAAGATATTCAGCAGTAGATGAACTGGATTTCGAGTATTAATCATTAATTATAATCGAGAGGCATTGGATTGGAATTGTAATCTTATTTACCTCTCTAATCGGAATTTTCCGGCTTTAAATCAATTAACTCACTTTCGTCAACCCTAATGATGTTAGGGTTTTTGTAGTATGGGCCTATAAAAGGAACAGAAGCGGGTTGTAAGATAGTTACCGAATGCAGCATACCTATCATCTAATCTGAGTCGGCGGTTGAAGAGATATCCTTTTATTTTGATGCATTGGAGTCAGAGGTCACCACAATAACCAACATCTGAAGAAAGTTAAGTGCAATTCATTCTAAAAACAAAAGTTGGTCACTTTAAATTTCAAATTTACTTTTATGTGCACAGTTTCTAGTTTATTCATTATCGAACGTGCACACTACTTTGATTTATTTATTGTTTATAAATTTTTAGGTACAAAGACCTAAATAAATTCTATAACCAAAACTTGATCACCTTAAATTTCAATTTACTTCCTGTTTTTATGTGCACAGTGTTCTGGTTTATTTATTATAGAACGTGCACCCTTGTTGATTTCATTTATTATATGAAAATTGTCAAGTAGCAATAATTTAAGGGTACTTACCTCATTGTTAAGTGGTGGTTTCCTTGCATGGTATTTATAGCACTTTGCCACACAATTTTTTTTTTGTTTCCTTATTTTCTTGTCTTGCTATAGCCTTGCTATATATACTTTTCCAGATATTAATGTAATGTGAGCTTCTTAGTTCTAATTTTGTTTTGTTTTATTTACAAGAATGTACGTTATGTTCTGCATGTACAATTAATGTCACTATTAGTAAACAATAAAAACTGGTTGATGCATATCAATTCCTTTTTAATTACCAATTAATGATTTCGTTGTTGCACATTTCAAAGTAAATGAATTATATTAAGTAATAAACCTCTGCATCCACACACAAAAATACTTTGCAACATAGTTAAAATTAAAAATCGTTCAAAACGTTTTATAACTTCTGCAATAGAATTAAAATTCCATTGTGTTTACCTCTCGCGGGCGGTCTTAAGTCATTGAGCAGGTAATTTACGCTTTCACTTAAGTCGCGTACGTTTCTATTGAAACCCAAACGTTAGAAAGAAACGGCTGTATATTCCCATTGTTTCAGAGTAATAAAGCGCTAAGCCCAAATAGAAAATCTTTATTTTTACAGACTATAGTGTACCTGTACGAACGGTGTGTGGTTGTGTTAAAAAAGAAGAGGAAAACTTACAGCGACTGCTTTGGGTTTGGCGGGTATAATCACCATTAGTTGGGGGTGGTTACCCAGTGTGAACATTGGTTGCAGGTTTGAGCAGAAAAGTAATTTACCTGTAGGGTCATACAGGTGACGCCATCAGGATTTAAATGATTACGGCAGTTAACGCAGACTAGCAGTATTAATTTTTCTTCATTAAATATTTAACGCAAGGAAACTTTCAACCTTATCGAATTTTATTAGTACCAGGTAGTACACATTATTTTTTTAATCCTGTAAAGGTATTCACCCCCACTAACCGCTGTGGGCTGGTCGATGCGAAGCCTGCATTGAAAAAGAGGGCGTACGGTTTGAAAAATATTTGTAGGTTCAGACATCAAGTGCAATAGAGTATTTCTGCATTATGACAAACAGGATTAATGGTGGATAAAAATTGAAGCCAATTAGGGTTATCAACATTAAAATCTCCTAGAATTTAGATACTAAACATTCTTGTATTATACTTTTTTGAGTTCCTCTCCCGGACTTCTCTTCCATCAAAGTTACAGCAGTTTTCTTGATAAACTGAACATGATTCATAAAATATATTTGATCCAGTCCGACTGAGATCGCAACTATACAGAGCTGTAAACATTCTGCACATACTTCGCGAGAGTGAGAATGTCTGATAGCAGTTCCACTGTATTGTTGTCCTCACCAGACGAGGTTGATGAATGAGAACCTTGTTTCGAACATCTGCTTTTATTTTCTTTTGGTGGTTCAAATTTTTTGTTCATCGCGGTCATTACATGCTTCTTCTTGTTTTCTGATTTCTTTTTTTCTCTAACACTGTTTGATTTCTTTATCTTCTGTCATAGATCATAGATACTCAGGAGAATTAATTTTCGTTGCACTCATCTTTCTTTCCAATTTCGAAGGCGCAAAGTTGCAAAGAATAGGAGAAATCGCTTTTTTTGGCGTGATTTTAGGTTTCTTAGTGGCTTAACTCTCACTTACTGGAGAAAAATTAGCGGAATGAGGCGAATTTGCTTTTGATATTCTGGGTGTGTATGTAAGAGATAACTGAGATGCAGCTTGCATAGGCGGTGAAGGCTGCTTGTAAATCTGATTTCGGAATGGATGAACCTGTTGTATGGGTATGAATATCTGTGTTATAGGAATGGAAGAAATATGTATATTTCTACTTGAAGGTATGTCAGGAGATTCAAGGTCAGAGTTCCCATTATGGTCAGAGATTTTATCAGAGTGGGGGTTTCCATTATCCTCTCTTAGACCCGCTTGTTCGCAAGACAGCAAATACGTATATTCAGGAATTGCTCCAATACCTAAAAGATAACGTATGTCTCAAACGTTTTGGCACGAAATATTATATTTAAACTTACAGCTATCAAACATAATTAATAAACTTATAATTAACAAAATTGAGAACTTAAATTAAATGAAGTGGTACGTGATTTTCAACAAGACGCAATTTTCTACGAACATCTCGCTTAAGGTCTTGGGCGGCTCTAATATTTATCTCTCAAATTTTTCTGTAAATCCTCCGTCTTAACTGTCCTTCATTTTCGACTTGACATGCTCCATCAGACACTTTTCTACTCAAAAGTGCCAACAATTATTTTATTGGGCGGGCCTGAGGTAAATTAGGGGGATTTCGTGGTACAAATGGTATGTTATGAGCGTTGAGCCAGTTTTGAGTTGCCCTGGCGTAAGAGCATGACTCGAAGTCTGGTCAAAACATTATATCGTCTTCAGCATGATGTTCATTAATGAAATCATTCAGTTTGACATTTCTGAATATAGCGCTGACTATCTGGTGCTTCGCCTCTTACACGCCCCCCATAAGACCTCGATATCCCTCTTATAGAAATCGCGAATCGGACTAAAATTTCATCAGCAAATGTTACCTTTTCTTTATATTTAACATTGTGTGGGCAATTTTCTATGTTATCAGTAGAGATATCATCCTTTATTTCTGTGTTACTTAGAGTGAAATGTGTTTCATCATCAATAACAATGACTTTGGTGTTGGCAAAGTATATCTGCCGTAATGCCGGACAACATTGTGGTATTCGTGCCTACTGGTGTCATGTATATTTTGGACATTTTCTTCTTTTTCTATATTCTTGACCATTCCTAACCAATTCCTTCCAAACTGTATCCTTAGAAGTTCTATATTCCCTTGATTCGCCTTGGGTAAAAGTTCTGGGTCTTACACTTTTTGGGATATTTATACATGGTATACCTTGTTCACAATCCGCTATTGTACGATAAATACTTCTGCTGGAAATATTTTGATTTTCGAATATACGAACTATTTCACGCTTCGACATTCGCCCAACTAGACTGTAAATACATCTACAAAGATCTCATTTGTAAGACCTTTTAGTACTACTGCTATCTGAAACTGAATTGTCAAAGTGAAGACAAACTTTCAGAGAACTTTTGTTTCCAAAGCCAACGTAATATTTCATCATTCTCGCGTATTTTACATCCATAGGATTTTGTGCCAAAACTTTTGAGACATACACTGAATGATAAATGTCAGAGGCACAAAAAGAAGAAGGCGCAAGACCAGGCTGAATTTAAAAGTTTTAAGAAATGTTTTCTTGTAACTTTTCCCGTTCTGCGTCGAGTAGCAACCAACTTTGCACATGAATGTTTGAAATACGTTTTGTAAAGGTTTAAATACAACTCCGTTCACGTAATGCGTAGTGTAACTAGGCAAACAGACGATGATTTCGTTGTCTGATGCAACTTGAAACATATCTTCGCTGTTCATATACGAAGCATGTCCATGACGTATCAAAAGATTTTTTCCTGCCGGCTTCTGGTCAATGAATAGCTCGCTGCTAATATAAGTGGTCCGTTTCATCATTTTACACACAGCCTCAGACGTCGTGCCTTTCAGATAATTGGATTTTGAGTAGACCCTTTAAATATGCAGTAATTGGAAAAAATCTGCACAGCAGCAGACTAGAACGATTATTGTTTTTCCTTAGCCGCACTTGTGGCTACATAAACATCTTTGCTGCAACCTCTCGGGTTTCGATGTTTAACTGAACTCCAATCTCGTCGCAGTTCCATGTGAAAGCTGGTGTCTCCAAAAGATCATGCTCTGTTAATATTGCAGTTGAAAGAGTAAGATAAGCTTTCACTTCGGCAAAGTTCATACCTTGTGCTCTGGCCCTGCTTATTCCTTGAGCTTTTCGAGTACTTAGCTTAGAATACCTTCGTAAAAACGATGAAAATCAAACCCTCTATGCCAACCTTTCATTGCTGAAAATCTATATTTTATGTAATGTGTCGGCTAGGTCTGACGCTATTGGTATCACATCTCGTTTTGTTGGGGAATCTAACGGCTTCTAGACAACAATTTGTTCTAAACATTACTGGAAGTCTGAACCCGTCGCTGTTTTTTGATAAATATTTCTCTTCAACCTATTTCTCAAAATCGACTCGGAGATTTTAAATTTTTTGCCTGCAGCTCTTGTGGATAAGTAATTATTTATGACATTTATCGCCTGCTGCAGGTTCTCCTCCGACCAGCGCCCTTGTTTAATGTTCTCACGTAAACGTTTGGAATTTTGACTTAATCATAAGAAAAAATATCTGATTAACACCTTCATGCCACTTAACGTTAAAATGATCGTGACACATTCATCCCATTGAATCGAATTAATGCTCTGCGTAATCTTTTCTAATGAGTAACGAGAGATTGCGCGGCCCCGCGATTAAAATTGTTTTTTTTCAGAATTACTTGAAATTTCACTAGACGCTAGTCTAAGAACAGAAATTATTTAAAATTTACTTCGCCTGCATTTATTTGCAATTTTTAGACTGCATCTCATAATATGAATAAATTAAAACAAACTTAAGTATCGCCCTTTTAATTGTGATTTAATACTGCACACACAACAAATATGGCACTTTAGTCACCCTGAAATATGGCTACTGTACGTATTCTGTACAATATTGTAAATAACGCTGATAATAAATTTGGCTTGGTTTGACGAGTATAATTTATAACCCGTAGAATAAAGGTTCGAATTTGGAAAGAGGCAAACTTTTCTTTTTAATTCAATACAAAATTTGTATTTATTAAAAATTACAAATGTGAAAACGTTTTCTACTCTCATAATCTATAGTGGAAAAGGTTTTTAGATCGGCTGACTCAATTTTCTTTACTAAAAGAATGCGGTATGGATAATAATGTAAATAATACCATTTGAGGAAAATAATTCCTTCTGAACTTTTTAATTTGAAAGCGGCTAAAGGTAATCAGCTTTTTTCTGTTTTTAAGAGTGCATCTCATTTGATAAAACGAACTTTTGCTATAGTTTCAGAGAAACTTTCCCTTGCCCTCGTAGTACATTAGAACCTTTGGACAACCAAGTAAAATTTACTATAAATTCCGTTTCTAACAATTCCCCAGTTTTCAGATATTAACAATGAAGGGCAGGCAGCTTGAATTCGATTTTTCCTCCAGTCACACGTATTCTTTAATTACCTTAATTATTCCTTCTGTTTATTTATACCCAATTTATTATAACTAATGTGTAATGGTAGGTAATTTGTGTAACTTATTTTTATTTACTTATATTACACAGAGCAAACAAGGTTTCAGAAACCGCAATGAGAGAAAGGCACGAAATTACAACACATAAAAATTAGTGGCCACATTATTTTGTAAATAAAGAGTAAAATAAAATTTAGCTTCTACAGAAATTAACCATAGAGAAAAAAAATCTAAATAATAAATTTTTGCGTAACGGTGTTACAAGAATTTACATACCAGGAGATTTGCAATAACGCAGTATGTTAACCAAATTTACCTTAAAATACATAAAAAATCATGATTTTGTAGCTGCGGTTCTACACGTTATGCTGCGGTTTTCTTCTGAAATATAAAGAGTTTGTGAATTCCTTATAGTACGTAATGTGTACACGAAAATGTAAAAAATGATTAAAAATGTGTTTTCAATTAAATTTCCAAGAAGTTTAAAAAGGAAAATTAAATTCGGCATCTCCCGTCTGATTATGAGCGATGAAACCCCAAAACTTTCTAAATTTTGTTCTTATACCTAAGCCAGAGCAAGCATGTCTGCTAAATTTATAATGTGAGTGATAAATAAATCATTTTTTAATTTTTTTTCAACATGAAGGCGATTCCCTATCGAAAGGGATCTTTTAGACATAAACGTTTCTTCTGAATGGACTCTGAGAGCTAGACTCTTCCATGGACAAAGAAAAAACGTTTTTATATATTTATAACCATCAAAAGAGATGGAAATGTTATATTAGTGATTGATTTGAACTAAATAATAACTCAGTATAAATGAGATGTTTAATGACATGCGATGAAGGAACTGAGCCGTGGGAACTATAAAACGAGTTTACGAACATATTGTCGGTCTACAGGGTAGTCAGTTAGTGCGTGGATGGAAGATAACAGCGTTACTTGAGTCTGCTAATTTTATGCGACTTGTGATTATTTGGTGCGTATTCAAGTAATTGTGATGTAAGTGTGCATTTTTTTTTTAAATCTACTGGAAAATAATGGTTCTGTAGATTTATTCTCTACTTCTATAATTTTTTTCACTAAATCCTAACCTAGTAACAACGATGCAATTATAAAATGATGTAGGCGGGGTATTATTTAAGAGCCATGGTGGCATCTTGCCCATTGTGTAAATGCCCCCACGTTTTATAATTAAATATACTTTGTTTTTAGCTTCAGATTGATTACAACGGTCAGAAAATACGTGCGAATGACTGAAAGAATAAAATAATCTACAGAAGTCATGAAATCTGCCATGGATGAGGTATTGAGAGGAGAAATGGGGTTTGAAAAACCGCTAATTCCTTCAATGTTCCTCAGCTAACACTCGAACGAAGAATAAAAATGACAAAGCAACAGACCAATAACCTTCTCCAATACAATGGCACTGTGTATTTAAACCAGCTGAGTCTAACTTTAGTACAAAATCTAGGACCAAAAGGAACAACTTTTTCAACAGAGGAAGATTTTCCATTTTATTGATTATACACGGTATTTTCGGGGCAAGCCCCTTTACACCTTCGTCTCTTTGTAATTGGTTGTGGTCCTGTTTGGTCCTTTATTGTTGTTTGTCGGCTCTAATTGCCTGTAGGATTCGCATAATTAAAGCGGCTTCTTCGTCTTCTGTTGTCGTATGTTGTGGTTGTGTTATTGATGCAATTTTAGCGTAGCTTAGTTGTTGGTCTACTGTTCTTGCTGGTCTTGTTTGTTGTTTCTTGCCGTAAATCGGATGCTCAGGGCAGCCCCGGAAGTTGGCGGTATGCGGCCCGGTGCAATTGCAGCACCTTGTGGGCTGGCCGGATTCTCTGGTTAGGAAGCATGTGTTTGTGTGGTGTGGCCCCGCGCACTTCACATACCTCGCTGAAGCGTGGCAGCCACTGGTCGAATGCCCGTACCTTTGGCAGTTATGGCACTGCCCTATGCCGGATCTTCGGTGTGGGGTCTCTACTTTTATTTTAAGGTACCCGATGGACGTAAGTTCGAAGATCTCCTTCGCTCGTTCGCTTCTGCGTAGTTGTACCAGCACCATGCTGGTTGTTCTTCGGTCGGGGCCTGCGAACGTACGGCTTAGTTTTAGTATTTCAAAGCCCATTTCGGTTAATTCTTGTTCTATTTGTTGAATGGTTTTGTCGTCCTGTGGGATCCCTTTTAGGACTGCTTTTAGTGGTTTTTCCGCTTCTAGGAGGTAAGTGTTGAATAGCGTTTCTTCTGCGTCAATGGCGTTTGTTGCGGCTCTGAGGTCTTCCGGCGAGGTTAGGTTAATTTTTATGCCGTTTTTTGTAGTGCACACGTTCTTCGTGACTACGTTTAGGGAGGACAGCTTCTCCATCGTGCTTGTGTAGTCCTTGTGGCGATGGAGGATGATCGGCGGTATCCTTTCCGCTTTTGTTGGCGGTGTTTCCGTACTGTGCTCTTCCTCGTCGGTACGTGGTCGTTTGTTTTTCCTTCTTTTGATTGTGGTGAAATCTTCTTCGGGAAGGACTTCGGATTCTGCGTCGGAGGTGGCTTCTTTTGTATGTGAACGTGTGTTGACCTCAATTTCGTTTACGGAAATTTGTTCCATCGTCTGTTCTGCTTTCGGTCCGTGCTTTTTTTTCCTTTTGTCGTCGCTAGGGGTTTCGTTGTGTTCAGATTCGTTTTCTACGTTCTGTGCTTTGTTTGTGGCGTTTTCTGTTGCGGCGCGTTTGTTTTGAGCGAGTGCTTCTATGTATTGTCGTAGTTCGTGGACTTCATTCTTCAGAAATTCGATTTCGCGGAGTTTCATTTCTTCGGAGCCTTTGATACTGTCGATGTGCAGCTTCAGGGCTTCGTTTTGAGTTTTAAGAGCCTCGACCTGGAGTTGGAGGGCTTCCTCCCGGTACCCCGACATGTTGCAAACCCGATTCATGTAGTGAAAACTACACAAATCCGGTTTGTTTTGAGTACTAGGTAGGCTACCTAGCACTCGAGGGTTCATTTAGAACGTAACTTCACTCCGAGGAGTGCGCACGCGAAAATTCTCAAGTGGTTTCTCCCTAGGCACGTGTGCTTCGTTCGAACGCCAGCTCAAGTGGCAGAAGAAGAGAATTTGCTCATAGATTTTGTATTAAAAATATTGAACAAAGGCTATTTAGCTGAAGTCATATGACTTGACAATGGGCGGAGATGTTAGGAAAAAATCGTAACTTTTTAATGGTTAAACAAATTTAAAGAAATTGCTTTTTACCAGGTTTCAGAAAACGTCATCCCAAACTGCCTTTGCGTAAACTTGAGGCAACAAGTGCTGCCAGAGTGGCCGTTTTCATAAGAGTTAATGTTGGAAAGTTTTTTGGTTTATTAACCCGAGTTGTTGAGGATCATAAGTTGTCTACTGATATAATCACAACTGTGGCGAAACGGAATTACCTAAACTCAAATCGAAAATATGTATTTCTTTGAAAGGTATGAAGCAAGTTGGAGTACTGAAATCTGCTGGAGAAACGTAATTATTATTGAAGTTTGCTTTAACGCTGTTTGAACCTGCATGCCGCCTACATTTACATTTGCACGGCTTCGAGCAATCGAACAGTTGATGAATGATTTCCCCCCTGGACCTACAACTGAGTATTACGTTAGTGAACGAATGCAGTTTACAATGTTCTTTTCTTAGTTCAAGAGGTTTGTTTTACGAAGTCTTGAATCTAAACAAAAATCAGTTCTCCTACTCTTGGATGGACATTTTACCCACAACAAGAATATTGGAGTGATTGACTATCTAAGAAACAACGGCGTTATCTTATTGTGTGTCCTGCCGCATATGGCTATGATCCAGTCCAGATCGTGTTGACACCATTCCAAGTTACTAAGCTGCATGCGAATGCTTTTACCAGAGCTGCTACAATGATTTCGGCAATAAATAGTTAAAAAAAAATATCCGGAATCTGGCCTGTTAACCAAGACATTTTCAATGACCACGACTGATAAGCTTGCTTTTATTCTACGAAACGAGAACCATCTTTATGCAAGAAATGAATGTGATTCTACTCAATAAAACGAGGATCATCCTATTTCGCAAAGCGGGAACCATCCTACTCCATAAAATAAGGATCATTCTATTTCACAAGAGGAAAAATATCCTCGCCCACCAAATGAAGAGCATCCTACTCCGAAAGGTAAAAAAGACCATCTTACTACACAAAAACAGGTTACACTTAAGATATCATGTCAATACCTAGTTGTAGAGGAGTTCACCTAAATCAAGAACACTGAAGCCTCATAAAAAAAGCTAGAAAAGATGACATACGAACAAAAAAAGAATGAAACGGAAATTCCGAAGGAAAAAAGAGCCAATGAAGAGCTGGAAAAACGCTTTCCTAGAAATGGGCTTTCTGAAAAGCCCAGTTTTAAGTTTACTGCTGCGGCAAAATAAAAAGCCAATTAAAGTGAAAACCTAAAACGAGCACTGCCCAAGAAAATAAAATCAAGAGGAAGAAGTCCAGTTCTTCAGAATCTGGTGAACCATATGCTGAATGGATGTACAGCGGATACTTATACTCTCAAGCATCTGAAGCATGGATTCAATGCTACAAATACCAAATTGTAGAGGACATGAAGTACGCCATTTGTATGATTTTTGGAAACACTAAGCGATTTCATCTTACTCCGTTAGGTGGGGCAAGATGAAGTGTTTGACATGATTATCAAAATTATATATTTTCTTGTCTAAGTAAACAGATAAGTTAATGTTTTTATATTCCAAATGCTTAGTTAATATTATATGAATAAAACTTACCGATATGATGCAGTTTCAGCGGTTTCTCTTTTAGCTATAAATTCAAAAGCACTTAAGTACGCCGTCTTGCCCCAATCACCCCTAATGTTGAAATAATAACGCCTAATGTATGCGATTTTTATAAACATTTTGTAATTCTCCACATTATTGTTATTATTATATACATTATTTTACATCAGAGTAAGCCATGAGGATTGGTGAAAATGACAAGAAGTCAATTTGAAACCATCCTGTCACAAGTAATTGTGCTGTTGTCTACTTAAGTAACGCTTATGGAATTAATAATAACTTGTTGAGAAAATTTCAAACGGCATAGGAAAGTGTACAAAGTTGCAAATTTTAAGATGCTGTAAGCACCATAAAATTGTGCGACGTGGAAAGGTAGTGAGGAACTTATCGTAATGGTGTCATATATTTCAAGTGCGTAAGAAATTAAGTCACTTTTTGTGCGTATGCATTAAGCGTGTATTTGGTATTAGGTTTCACAGCTATCTATGAAATCATAACGACAAAACCTCAAAATTTAAAGTTAATATATTGTGGTAAACGCGGAATTGGTTTTGGGATTTCACCTTCAGGAAAGTTTTACAACGACTAATTTGTCAATTGAATTTGAAAAAGAATATGATTTCGATTTTGATGGAGGTCGAAAGACATTATTTAGATTTTTGAAGTCAACACGTCGTTGTAGCAAAATTAATTTTTTGAGAAAATTTCTGCAGTTGCAATGTTCAGTCTACGATGTCAGATTTCTGTGTCTAGACGAAACGTGGATTCATCAAAATGGTTCTAATGTCCATTGTTGGGTGTATGATACTAACATCAAAAGTAATACACACAAAATTGAAGGTGAAGGTAAAAGGTATACTGCTTTACATGCGGGTTGCAATTTAGGTCTGCCGGTCTGCCCGCTATAGTATTACTCAAACAGCAATACAATTGCTTCGGATCGACCTGGCCACAAGGGGAGGTCAAGGTCGAAGAAGACAGGCCCCGTTGATGAACACTGTGCATGGGGAATGTTAGAGGTAGAGAATTTGAAATTGCGATTGAATTGTACGAAAGGCAATTTGATATTCTGTGTGTATCAGAGACAAAGCGCAAAGGAAATGGTGCTGTGGAGATGGAACATGGTAGCCTAGCACTATGGTCAGGAGTTGAAACTGATGTGCATGACGCAAGAGAAGATGGGGTGATCGTAAGTAAAAGAGCGAAAAGATGTGTTAAACACATTGGTATCTCCTCGGGTAATGTGGGTTAGAATTAAAGTGGAGTTTCGAAAATTTTTTATTATTGCATGCTATGCACCGGTGAATGAAGAAAGAAACCAAAAGTGTGAGAACTTCTGGAATGCTGTAGAGAACACGTTGAACGTATGTATAATCCAAACGAAAGAGTGGTTTAAAGATACAAATGTATACATGCAAAGAGGTGAATTTAAAAGAATGGTTCACTTGACAGTGTACGATGAACGACTTAGAAACCTGGTGAAAGACCCAACAGTAATGCGCGGATCGGTGTGTGGACTGGACTACTCTTTGGTTATATCAAGAGTCTGTTTAGGGCAAACGCTGGTCCATAGATGGAAAGCAAACGTAGTGCGAATGACCAGAATTAGGGTAGATAAACTAGTAGATAATGGTGCGAAAATCTAATGCGCAGATCCTGAGAGTAAAGAGTTGAATGTGAGTGAAACAGTGTGGAACGAACAAATAAAAGATACTGACGTTGAAAGTGCAGGGATTAGCTTGAATAACTGTGTTGTCAATTGTGGAAGAGCGACTGTAGGTAGACAGAAAAAATATGCTTGGTGGAATGAATCGGTGAAAAAAGTAGTATGTAGAACAAAAGATGCGTACACGACAATGGGTGCTGCAAAAAATGAGACTGAGAAAAAGCGATTGTTTGAGTTGTCTAGAAACAAATAACCGAAGGGGGCAGTGAAGTAAAGATCAAGTTGCGGCTGTGGAAGGAGAGAAATGCAGAACGATTTTTATGGAAAGGGCCAAAAATACAAAACGTAGCCCAACACAGAACGCTGCAGGAGTAATGAATGCGAGCAACTAAACAGTGTGGGACGATTGTGAAGTGAGGAAATGCTGGCAAGAATATTTCGGAAAGCTATACAGTGATGAGGAAAGAAGGACTGAAGGGTTAAATAAGGAGAATGTAGAAGGAATGTTGAATGAAACTGAGAAGGGTATTGGGATAAATGAGGAAAAGTAAACAGTATGAAGGTTTAAAACGGTAAACGAGCCAGCGTAGATGAAACCATTTATGAAATTCTAAAGTATGGAGGTCCAACGCTTATACGAAGGTGCCGTGGGATTGGAAGAGCACGATAATTGTAACACTCTATAAGAGTAAGGGAAACAAGAGTGATTACAAGAACTACAGAGAAATAAGTTTGCTAAGTGTACCTGGTAAAGTATTTGGAAGGATACTAATTGATAGAGTACGAGAAACTACACAAACTAGGAGTTGGGTTGCGCAGGGTGGCTTTATGTCAGGGGGGATGTGTCGATCCATATGGTTGCTCTTCAGTAGGTGATCGAAAAGGGTTTAAGTGTATAAAGGAAGCTATACGGTGCGTTTGTATAAAGCATACGACAGATTGAATAGGGATAAGCTGTGGGGCATATTAAATGAACATGGCGTAAATAATGGTCTAAGAAACGGAATAAGGGCAGTATATAACGGTAGACGGGCATGTGTTAAGGCAAGGGGAGGTATGAATGGATACCTTAATATTGAGTAAAGCGAGCGGCAAGGCTGTGTGATTCCACCGTGGTTATTCAATGTATCCATGGATAAAAGTGTTAGGAAGTATGTACCGATACGAAAGGTGTAATGGATAGTGACGTATGTACCGATACGAAAGGTGTAATGGATAGTGACGTAAATGTACGAGTTCTGGTGTATGCAGATGACACAGTCTTATTAAGTGATAGTTCGGTTGAGCTACAAACTGCTCTAAGGAAGTTTGATACAGTCCGTGAGAGCATGGACCTAAAGGCAATCCTGAATAAAACTAAGATTGTGGTGTTCAATTGGGAAGGTGGAAAGGAGAGTAGAGTATTTACTCTGCAAGGTGAAATTGTGGAACAAGTGGGCGTGTTGATTTATCTGGGTAGAATGTTCACTGCAGATGGTACAATGGATGGCGAGATTGGTCGAATGGTCAATTCTGGAAGGAAAGTGATTGGAAGTATGTGGACGATAATGAGAAACGAAATCATGAGCCTAGTTTCGAAATGAGCAATCTATAATGGCGTGTTTGTCCCGTCAGTACTGTATGGAAGTGGGCCATGGGTATGTTAAAAAAACCACGAAAGAAAAATAAATGCCGTGGGTATGAGATTCCTGAGATGCGCATTTGGTAAAACGAGAACGGATAAGATAAAGAATGAGTGTCCAATGAAGGAGTGTGGCGATGAAAAGACGATGATGGATAGATGTAAAAGTAGTACATTACGTTGCTTTGATAACATTGAGAGAATAAACAACGCAAGATTAACGAGGCAAATATACGTGTGTGAGGTTAGAGGGAAAGCCGGGCCTGGTAGGGCGCGTAAAATTTGGCTGAATGTAGTAAAATGTATGGTAAAAGAAAGAAATATCAGGAGTTTCAGAAATAAAAGGACATGTTAGATACAATGTATGAATCTCGCGGAAGCTAGGAGGTATGTAAAGATAGGAAAGCATGGAGAAAGATTATAAATGAAAAATAAATAAGAGGCAGGGATTGTTTTGCTTACCCCGCAAGGGGAATGGCGTGAAGGTTATGTTACAATGCTCTTGGTATAAGTCCCGGTTTGTATTTTGGTAAAAATACATTTGAATATTTTGTTTTTGTCAGGTCTTCTTCGTGGGTACTAAAGCAACTTACCTTGTGGTCAGCTTCATTTAGCTACTACCAAAACGAATACATATCTGGTTAATACTTCCATATGTACGTAACAGTCAAGAACGCATCACTAAAGAAACTCTTCGCATTGAATTACCTATGATGTTGCGCTCTGGGTTTATGAGCAATGTCGTGTTAAACGTGTAACCTACAGTTTTCAAAAGTCAAGCTACGGTAGTAGGTTTTGGTTCTTTTTGTAGCGCTACCATACTCTTCATAGATTTCCCTGGCCTGCTCCAAAATACTGTGGAACAGAATATAGTTGTGTGATTTGATAACTCTTTATACAAGCATTCAAATTATATGATTCAAATCAATTTCGTATATTTCAAGTATAATTTCGGTTAAACAAAATATTCACCTTTAAAATTGCTTATATACACAACACGTTTTGACTGTGACATAAGCTTTTATTAGATTTTATTTAATTAAGTGTATTACGTGTGGGTGTTGATATTTTTTTGACGAAATGAAAAACATGAAAAAACAACAGTCGTAATAAATGAAGAGAATGAGTTCTGTGTCATAAATTATAAAGATTATGGCAGAAGAGAAATACTTTGACAGTGGATACAAAATCAGCTTAGTGAGCTTATTCTCGAAAAATTAATGTTTCACAAAAACGTCACTGTAAACAAATATAATTTCCATTCTTATGCGGATCATGATCCACATCGGCTATTAACAAATAGCCAGAATGAGCGGTGCCTTAACATATGGGCAGGAATTTTGGACGAATATCTGATTGGCCCATAATTTTATCTTGATTATTTATTCTTAATAATTCGAATCCATAATAATTAATGCATTACTTTGAAGTTTTTAGTATGTAAAAAAATGCGATTTATGATGTAAACCAAGTAAAATAAGGTAGTTAAAAAATGGTACTTTGAAAGTAAAAATTAAAAATTAATTCCATTACAATTAAAAAATAGCAAAATAGTGCTTTAAAAACATATGCATTATTAAAGTATGCAAAAGGTGTAAACGTATAAAATATAAAAGTGTAATAGTAAGTAAGTGAGTTATAAAAAGTGCCTAAAAAAAGCAAAGGCTTTAGTTTTAACTATAATGAAAAAATAACTTACCATCTAAACCGATGGCACTTTACACTAAAATTTAGGAAAATTCCTCACAACCACATGCTTCATGCTATTACATTTAGCAGCAAGTGAATTGAAAAAGAAAAAAAGACTAGTTATTACGCAGCGCGGCTTTTAAATGATCAGAATACCATTTCTAAGGAAAGGGAAGTCTAAATCTTTATGAAATATATTCACTTAAAAGATATGTACTATTAAGATATGCAAATTAAGTTGCCTACCTCATACAAAACTTAAGAACTTTTCTTATATTTACTACTAAATGAATAAAAGATCTAAAATTAAAGTATTATTTAATAAAACTTGAAAAAAGGTTGTTACAATCACTCTATATAGCGTAAAGAAACATGACTAAAGTATTGGGGTAAAGTTACCAGTAATGCGTACATGGAGCTGGTTACTTGAACGACCTTATTTGAACATTCTACGTCCGCTATTTCGAAAACCACTGAAGATAGGTATGCAGAATGTTATACAAGATCATCTTGATCATATGATTTAAAACAGTAAAAATATACAGGGTATGCCATTACAAACTAGGTTTGTGAGGACACGCTTTTGTGAGCCACTCTTTATAAATACAGCTAATTTTTAGATGTGCTCCTGACATTTTCCCACAACTTTTGTATCCGTAAGTAAAGTTGTTATCATCCATCCGCGCTATAATTAGCCACCCTGTATATTTTATTCCATGGTTAAAAACAAAGAAATTAGTTCGACTAATTTAATTTTCAAATCCAGATTGTGTTGGAATAATTTTTTTTTGAAGAAAATGAGTTCTGATGCAAATCATCCACTAATTGTAAAAAAAATAAAGAATTGTGTGCTAGTTTAATCGTCGTGTAAACACAGTCAGTACGAAACAAAACCAATTCAATATAATCAACCAACATACCGCTCAACACCTCACTTATGTGTAAATCCACATTTGACAAAAACTTCGTTAACTGAACATGCATTTACACTTGGTGATAGATTAGACTTAAAAAATTATGCATATTAAAAACTGAAGCTGATCTAATACAGGAAATCATGAAAACCAAACAAATTAATAACTAGTTATAACATCACGTTAAAAATTAAGTAGTGTTTACCACAACTTGATTAAAATCAAATTTAACGCAGTTTGTAGTGAACTATTTAGGAGTATCTTTCCTCCTCAGTAACGACTATTCTTCTATTATTGGTATCGCATTGTATTTATGGATTTTTTAGTTTAGATGTGTAAGTGTGGTTTTAGTTAAGTCGTGGTGCGGAGTGCAAAGAAGGTGGTGCCTAGGGATTCCTTACATTCTCCGGAAAGTCGGCAAGAAGTTGTGATAAAGTGGATGCAGAGTATATGAACCTGTATTTCGTTTTTTTTTGGTGTTGTCATGGGTGAAGGTATGGTATGGATGTTTCTGGTCGGGATAGTATAGCTGATGATGATCCTTTGGTGTGCAAAGCTTCTTTGTAGCGTGTTTTGCGTATTATAGGTTCTATGTCTGGCAGTTGTATAGTGAATTATCTGGTTATCTGATCGGAAGTCTGCTTATTCAGCGTTGGCAGAAAGGTGATTAAAATTCATGCTTGTGTACAAGGGTAAACGAAAATATATAGCAGGACAAGAGTAGTGTTTTTGTGGTGGCAACATCTCGGTTACGTGTCATGTCTAGTATTATGTGTACGACGGGGAGTCAGTTTAGGATTCTTACCGATTTGGCTTCTTCATAGGAAAATCTAGTATTCAGGATAGGGTCTAAAGCATAACATTGCGGTAAGTCTATTGCAGGTTAGAATGGATCTGAAAAGTGTTTGTCTTCTGTTGTTCGTAGTGACCAATAAATGAGGTACGAGAGCAGGAGCTTGAAGGGGTGATCCAGAATATTTAGGGTGCGGATTCTATCGAGGAGTCCGACGTGCCACCTCTGCCAAATGCATAGACAAGATTCCCGCTGTCCCATTAGGCTTCAGAAAAGTTTTGTTTATAGACTGAGGTTTTGAGCATTACTGTAACAAACGGAAATTAGCTTGTTGATAACTCTCTATATCTTGAATTGCTAGAGGGTAAAATGTTGCAATGTAGTAGAAAACTTGTTCGTAAACAAATTTTAGTCATCATTAGAAAAACCTTTTGTTAAAGTATGGGAGGTGCTGCAGCAGCTTGACATAATTAAATTTTGACTACACATGGTAAATGATCAAAGTGATAGTAGTGCCTACACAGAATCCTCCATTGATACAGTAGGCGGTGAATTCTGAACTGAGGATGTGATCAATTATTGAAATAGCGGGTTTTCTGGATAACTCTCACAATCGGTAACTGCAATAAAGTCGATAAGAGCCCAATTCCAAATTGCGTCTGGTGGGCATTAAGGTCACCAAGGATTATTGACTTATGTAGGCGGGATGCGTAATTTAAGATGCCGTCTTAAAGGGTGGGTTGTAATATGCGAAATTGACAATAGGGACAAGAAAGTAATGTCTGGAAAAGACGATAACATATTTTAATGGGTGATTCTCCATAAACGACATGAAAGAAGTTTGTATTAACATAAGTCTCAAAACGCTTTCTTGTGGAGTCACACGTCACAAGATAGTGTTGAGGAATCAGTTTTTATTTAATATTGCAGGATCCAATGTTATTGAAGTTCAATTTCTTACAAATATCATGTGATCCATGGTGTTACCAGGGGCGCGAGAACATGGGGTGGTTGATTATTTAAGGTGATAATTTTTTAGCCAATTCAACATTCGCTCTTTTCAAATAAATTATCATTTCTTGAAGGTTTTTACGTTAACAGAGCCCTCTTATTGTGCATTTATCTCGAAAACTGTTGGTCATATGACATTACACCAAGAGTACGTAGATATGCTCAAGGAACTATAATTTATTTAAAAAGGCGAATCTACATTCGGCTAAAAAAATATGACCTTAAATAATCAACCCCCTTGCTCTCACACCACTGGTAGCACAGTATGTCACCTGGTATTTTTCAAAATTGACCTGTAATAACATTAACCTTCATCCATAAGCTTATTCCCCTAATGCAAGTAGGTTTTAAGGTATTATATAAAACTGCTTCTTCGACAGCATCTTCAAAGGCGTGTATATCCATAAGGAAGGATTTTCGGATTTATATTAATATAGACTTTTTTCATTTTAATGTAGAATCACTCCTTAAAATTTGTCATCAGCTTCTGATCCCAAACGCTTTTGGTCGTACTCAAGAATTCCACGAAATATGATTTACAGTAATAGTACGCTTGACGATCACCAGTCGATTATTAACGCTTTAATGATTAGTTTACTAGTGTTTACCAACCTGCCTTGTTAAATGATTATTCATCCTTCGCTGTACATAACAACAAGGCTTTTGACAAGGTGGGCTGACCCGCTTTTAATGCTGTTTAAATTTTATATCAAAAATAAAGTTCAATACGTCCAATACAATAACTACAAGTTGATTTCACGTGCAGTCACATGTGAGGTGCCTCAAGGTTCAAATCTCTGCCCGTTGTTGTTGTTACTATTATTAATTATGTGTCCTTGTCAATTTAGTGTAACAGCTGTCTTTTGCCGACGATGCAAAAATATACCTTGTTATCAACACTATATCTGACTGTCACTCTCAATCAATATTATAGTTTCGATAGAAAACTTTCTCTTATTGAACATATATCATCCACGTATGCTGCTGCGATTAGGACACTTAGCTTTTTAATTAGAAATGGTCGCACATTATCCAACATTGCTGCATTAAAATCTTTATATGTGGCCTTTGTTCGATCAAAACTAGGAGTAGTCCAAAGAACATTTCTCAAGATTCTTACGTTTAAAGTTGATGGGAGATACTTACCAACTGGTATAGATTAGGACGTATTACTAACGAGGTTTAACATACAATCTCTTGAAATTCGGAAAGCGATTGCAAGTGTAGTGTTTCTCTATAAGTTGCCTCAAGGTTATACTGGTTCTCCATATCTCTTATGGATTTTCTATTTTCATATTCCGCGTATTTCTGCATGTAATTCTACAGCTTTTTGTCATCCACGTCCTAACACTAACATTCTTCTTAAATCACCTCTCTCTGTTACGTGTAGTAATGCGAATAAAATTTCCAGCGTGTGTGACGTTAATAAAAGCATTATCATACTATTTGTAGTGTTGAATGTTACTTTTTCATTATTATTACTATTTCTCTTTAATTAAGTGTTGGTATTGCAATATATTAGCGCGTGACTAAGCTATTTTATTTTGTCTTAATTTATCTTTTTATTTTTATGGAGTGGGGTACTCTCTTTTTTCTTTTTTTTTCAGTACGTGTATATGTTAGCTATATCTAAACATATTATGTGCTTTTAAATGTCTAAACTTTGTCCTGTAATTGGATTTAGTTCTGTTGGGCAATAAATTGCTATTATTATTATTATTATTATTATTATTATGAAGTTTTAAATGTCCATCTGATAGATTATTGTTTTCGTTTTTACAGTGTTGTCTATTTTCGTGATGAACCTGTTAAAAAAGAAGTTGCATAATTATCCTAAAAAAGTTATTAAATTTCTTTTATTGTTTAATTTCTTTTTTGTAGGTTGGAACACCAGATTAAATGGAGTAGCTTTGGGCTAGATTTCGCCAGAGCGCCATGACAATATTACGCATTAGATTTTCTATTGTTTCTTTATTTTTGTTCAAGTTAAACACATGGTACTCAGTGTATCATTGTATTATTATATTATAATTATATGGAATAAAGGCGATTATTATTATAATTAAATCATAACCTTGTTTTACACAAAATGTTTTTTTTTCTGTATCAAGTAATTTTGTTGAAACGGATTCGATTATGTTTCTTGTAGAACTATTAAAATACATTGGTAATGTCAAATGTCATAATCTATTTATGTAACTTGTTGAAGCCACTCTTGAATAACCTTACCTTTATCAATGGAAATCGAACAAAGCAAATTCCACCGATTATCAAAATTCCATTGAGCGCATAAAGCTTTCATTTGTTTCAAGGAACTTGAACCGTTGAGGTGTATACGCGAATTTTATTTAAAAAAAAAAATTATAGCGTACAGCGTAAACAAAATTTTACATAAAAATATTTACAATTTCCGTAATATCGATCAATTTTAATTTTTATCCACTCAACTTAACCTTTTACTATGCTTATGCGGTTTTATTTCTCTGATTTCAAACTTTATTATCTGAAATAGTTGCTTGTAATCACGTTATCAGGATGAATTAAAATTAGCAGTTGAATGGAATTCGTACAAATGGCTTTTTTATTACGTATATTATACTATAACCATATTTTTCTTTAATTTGCTTGAGCAACGTTTTTAGTGTATACTACAAACATAAAATTTTATTACATTATGCGAAGTCCAACTTTCTGTTTTCCAACTAGTTAGTAAAAATTTTTTTTTACTACAGGGTGCATTTTTTATTGACGTTATTATAAATAACGAATACTAGTGTTAATCAAATTATGCCTGTTTCTATTTTGCTAAATGCCTAGTGCATAAATCAGCTGTGTTACATTGTGCCACAATGCAGTAAGTACTCATATGGAACCTTACGCCAATTTCGTGTCACGATTGGTGTGCGGTAGTTAAGTCAGGCTATGACTCTAGCCACAACCTACGCACTAAAACCTCTCATGTTTCAGCTATCTCAAAGATGGAGCGACCGATCAGTACGGAGTGATTATGTGGATTATGGCCTTTTACTTCAGTCTTTTTCGTGATTCTAATTATTGTGCAACACATTATAGGAACTTCTTATCCGTACGTCCATCTGTCTGTCCAAACGGTTTGACGTAGAGATACGCGGTTTTTCGCGCTTGTGGTGAACCCATCCGTAGCAAATGAATGAGGCGCATTCTCGACCATCATATGGATTTTGATCAGAAATGTTACAATCATTTATGCAGTCGTTGTGTAAATGGATTGGCCACCTTCCGCGGAGAGAGAAAGAGTTCAATTTTACCATACGTCAAAATTAAGTAGCTTTGAAATTGCTATTTCAACGTTTTTTTATTTTGTTCTTTTTTCTACGGTCTGCTTTTAAACGTAGTGGGCTTATTCTATGTGCCTATTCCGACTCGGTCCGGTTTGTTTATGTTTGCGTATGTAGATCAATCACAACTAGTTTAGCACGCTGTGTATTCTTTACGTTTTTGTATATCTGCGATTGTATCTATTCTGGTACCCAGTACAGAAGTCTACACAGTCTTTGCAAAAATGTATATTGGTTGAACCCTTCATTTGCTGATTATGAGAAATTTTGAAGTAATTAATGGCATTTTTTCTTTTGCAAACGATACCCGGCAGAAGAAGTGTTTTCAAACGACACTTCAGTTTTATACGGGCAACCCAAAATCACAAAACTTTTATTGGGCTGGTTGGGTTGCCAGCCTTCGCATAATTTTCAAGAGAGGGAGCGAGGCATTCACTAACACCAGATTACGAATAGAATCTGTGGTATTTAACTTCATTTTCATTCGGTATTAGAGAACGTGATCGTCTGCCATTGGTACTACTCGTTGTATAGTGTATCAGGTTGATTCATAAGTAATGGCGTTTTTTATTTTAAAAAAATATATATTTTACTACAAAAATTTACAACATATTGATCAATTATATATTCTCCGTTATTATTAACGACTTCCTCCCAACGTTCAAGTTTCTCGATACCTCTACGGTCAAAATCGTTCGACCTTGACCCAAAAAATTATCCAACCAAGTCCGTAATTCCACATCATTATTGAACGAAATACCCCGCAAACTATTCGAAAGTGATCGAAATAGGTGACGGAACCAAATCAGGAGGATATGGAGGGTGTGGCAATACTTTCCAACCAAGCGTTTGAATTGTTGTCTTTGTCATATTAGCAATGTGAGGACGAGTGTTGTGATGAAGAAGGTCATGCTGCCGAGGGGATCGTTTTTACCGAATAGCTAGAGGCGATCCATTTGTTCAACATACAGCTCTGCATTGACTGTTTGGTTACGCCCGAGAAATTTATAGTGAATGATACCTTCCCAGTCCCACCAAACGCATAACATCGTCCTTCAAGGGTGAAGATCTTATTTCGCTCTAGGCGTCGCTTCTTCATGGGGACTTAACCACTACTTTTTCTGCTTCATATTCACATATAAACACCATTTCTCGTCGCCGGTCACGATTCTGTGACCATGAGTAGCACGAGTCCAGCGAGCGATCCAGCAGAAATTGTGGAACGTTGATTTTGTTGTTCTCGCTCAAAACATGAGGAACCCAAGCACCAAGTTTCCGAACTTTTCCTAAGGATATCAGATGTCGACATATCGTTGATTGGCCACATTCCATTTCCGGGGCCAACTCCCTAGTTGATTGGCGTAAATTTTCATGAAGAAGCTGATTCAATCGCTCTTCATCGAACCTGACAGGACGTCCTTAACGATCCATACCATTAAGGTCGAAAATTCCGCTTTTGAAACGTTTAAACCAGTTTAGCGCCACCATAACAGGCATTGAATCTTCACCGTAAACATCGCAAATCTCACGAGCAGCTTCACTGGCGTTGGCACCTTGATTAAACGCAAAAAGAACATAATGTAGGTAATGCTGGTTTTTATCTACTTGACATTCCATTATAATAAGGCTAAACTTTAACAATTAAGTACGAAATACAAAAGCAAACACACTATATGACAGAACTACTAATTATCTGACAAGCTGAATATTGAGTAATCAAAATTTTGTTGTTTCAGAGCCAACTATTAAAAAAAAGTGCCATTACCTATGCATCAGCCTAATATTTTAGTAAAGTTACTACGTTAAGTTTATTTTCAGATTCACGAACTAAAGTTTCACGAAGGTTTTGTTTTTACTTTTACGTTTGTCTTAGTTTTCGTTACCTCTTTTCTCTGTACCAGCGGTTACATGTGCTCGTCAACGCAGACAGCTCAAGACTAATATTAAGTTTATCTGTTCGTTACTCCTCTTTATTCTATTCTTTGGTGCTAGACAGTGTATTACCAGATCGTTTGAGGCTGATTCTGATCCCATTGAGATTATGAATTTAACTTGTTAACTTTTAATTAATCTTTGCAAAAACACAAACCACGAACATTGCAGAAACGCATTTAGTTTTAATAAAATTTGTTATATATAACGCCGAAACCCGAACTATGATAACCACCGATCCCGGTCCCTAGATTGGAACTAGGACGCCGTTATTTGAATCTTCAGGGAAACCAAAATTACTGTTAATTATTATATTTCGTTTAAGACATATTTTAATTTCTTTTTTTAATATTGAATGTATACAATATATTTACTATACATTTCGTGTGTTAATCTGTTCTAACTACAGGCAACCCAACATATATTTGAGTGTTGAACATTTCCCACTGAACCCCCCTTGAGATAAATAAGCTAGCAAACCAGGGAAATTAATAAAGCAATTATTGCGCACTCATTTGGGTGTTACAACCCCTGTAACAGGAGTGTTAGTTAAGACTTACTTCTTGGCTTCATTATAACTTGCCCTTTACGCAGTGCGAACTTCTTGTATTGCATTCTCTTGTTTTAGAGGAGGACGACATATATCTGGCAGAATAAGTCCCTCGCTTACCTACATGAAGTGGTTCTCCACATACACATAGTTGGTTTGTAACTGTACATCTCCCATGTGACATTTGAAACACCTAACCTATGGAGGTACGGATAACCGAGCATTTAATGAACAGAACGCAATTTTACTGCTCTTCGATGGAAATGGCGTATTGAATGTTGAGACGTGATTAGGAGTGTCTTGCATTTCACCATCTCATTTAGTTTTTATTCTACAAACATCAATAACACCTTGATTATGTAATTCCCCGGAAATGTCTTCATTATTATAATTTAATAGGTCAGTATACTACACTACACTTTTAGAAATGTTTACACGTAAGCAAGCGTTTTCATCCCCCACAAAAAAACAATCACACTTTATTGATATCACCAGTGGAATAAAATATAAGATTTTATCTTAACTTGGCACTATGATCAACAATAGACGGCATAGAATACTCTACTTCCTCCGGACTATGATAAAGTAGGTCGTACAATTAGTCGACCAGGTGCTGAATCGATAGAGCTCCTCTGAATTTCTACTGTAATGCTCTCCAAATGATACCTCACAAACGGCAACTTCGCATTTATAATTACTCAAACTAAATTACGACAGTTAATTCAATCAAAACCACACGAATAACCAATTTTTCATCTGGTTTAAAGTAACATTTTACCGGTACTTACGAGAATTGCTTTATTTAAAAAGCGTTCTTTCACGTTAATCTATTTACTCTAAGCTTCATTAAACGATAAAGGTAATTACAGCGATACTTTATTCGATAAGTGTCTGCAGCGTGCACGAAATGTCACTAACAACCAGCAGTAAAAATGGGAACTTTACTCACTGATCCGCACAAGACAAGGCGCGATAACGAAAATCCATCAAGAACTATAAAGCAACAGAACCCTACCTCGAAAAACTCATCTGACAAACGATAAGTGGTGAGTTATATCGGGGCACGGAAACCTTCTAATATCACGAATTATACGAACGGGCTGCGGAAAAGCTCTTTTCCTCGGTACTATTCCATTTCTCCCGATAAACACATTCCCCCAACACCTTCAGATCATTTCGCATGCAACCCACGGAGCCCACATAGTTTGAATCTTGACGCAAGAACGTCTCTATTAGGACTGACTTCAACCACCTTCAGTTTCAGCCATCTTCCCTACTATCTCCCTTACCTTTTAAATTAGCCTATTACATAGCTACGTTACGTTAAACTAACATACGCGCGAAAAACGGTAGCCTGTCGACACTAAATCGGAAATTGGGTACCTCATATAATGTAATGGGTCTATGATAACGAAACTATACGATAATGAACGTTAAAATAACGTATATAAAATCCAAACTTTTTGTTTCAGGACCAAAAATTTTATCAAAACTCCCGCCAGACAATGTCGGTCAAAAATTTTTGTAAACCGGCAATATATACTCCATGTGAAGTAATAATTTTATACTTAATATAATTTTACATGATGTAATTTCACTAAAATTTCAAATAACGAGGACATTATTTACACAAAACTAATCTAATAATCTCCTTCACTAAAATAAGAAAGAAGCTTCACGTGCGACCATAAATCATAATTTTACCACAGACTTTAATTTATTAAAGGCATCGAAATCAAAATAAATACATAACTGGCCCTCACAGAATTGAGAATTATAAATTTTAACTTGTAATAAAAAAATCCTAAACATCTTATAATAGCTACAAAAAAAAGAAGGTAATTACCTTAAAGCTTTCGGAAAGTTACACTTTAAAAAGTTAAATTTTTTTAACCAACTATAACTACCTTTCTGAAGGCGTGCAGTACTAAAAGACCTAAAGTTCGAAAAAATAACGATGGTTCGTAAGATTTTGAACACACGGGATAAATTAATGAAGTAATTGTATACATTGCTTATTACCGGAATACTTTCCAAAGACGTGATGCTCGGAGGATTAACTCAAACCAGTAACTCAGGAAAGTATTGTTTGGAATTCTTTCAGGACACACGTGTAATCAGTTTTCATTACAAAAAAAGGCCATTACTATTTCGACATTATCTTCAACAATTATGAATAGAGAATATAATGATTAAAATGCGTTTAATAATATATAGATTTTTATTTCACGGAAACGATAGAGATTGAAAACAATATTTACCCTTCAGTTTTTAATTAAAATTCGATTTCAAATCTTATTTTGGGATCTGAATGTTAAGTAAGTAGCATAATGAATAAAGTAGTAGATTGACGTAAAAAAAAGAAATGTTTTTCTTTAGGAAATTTATTGAATTATTAAATTACCTTTTTTTACATTGAAATGTAAACCAAATTGATCTACCACTCACACTTTCGAGAACTGAAATCTCATTTCATGTAGGGATTTAGAATATTCCAATCATATTTTAAGATTATTTCATCGAAGAAATTAAATTACAAAAATACAGAGAAATGTTAAATAAGGTTAGAATTATAAAAAGTCTTTGTAAGAAGATTATAATGATACAACATTTCTATACGCAATGTATGTGTATTTCTTGAATGTTTTAGTAAAAAATCCTGCTTAAATAGCGAATATTTGTATTAACGCGTCTTTGAATTATGAATATTTCCACTAAAATGACCCTTGCAATTTACTGTTTGTAACAAACACACCCACGTACCACACAAAATTCAAAAATACCTAACGCACTTCAATAACTAAGCTATCATCATCAGCGACCGACTAGGACAAACTAAAGAAATATCTGATAATATACCATCAGCGAGTAGTGCTTTAGCTTATCTGGTGAAAGTAAAAGTTATGAAAACTCAGTTAGATTTTAATAGCCTAAAGGTCCTCGATCGTTATTACTCATTGGAATTTGTTCTTGAAGACCTCTGAGATTTCATAGCAATCAAGTTCGAACTTATTACTAACATGTTTAATAAAAGATAGAGGATGGCCGGCAATATTATGACCCATTTTTACCTTGAATAACACCAGAATGGAAAAGTTAGTAAGGTGTGGTTTTCACAGAAGGGTTTGGATATTCGAAAAGTTTCTTTGGTACTATTGTTACTATCCTTTATTATATCGAAATTAAAATGGCCGATTTCCGGATACAGGACAAATCTGTGATTTTAAATGGAACACCCTGTATATTTCGCAATATTCTTAAAGTTCTAAAGTTCGATATTTCCGCTTTCAGAAAATGCAACGTAAGCTATGATTATTACAAAAATTACGAATTTATAGGCCTCCGAAAATTTAAGATACTATTTAAATGCTATTTTTGAAAATTTTCCTGTGGAAACAGAGTTGTTATGTTCAATAAGCCGTATTGTCAGTCATTCTTGTTCTTTTTTGACAAGTTATCTCAAATAAGCAATGCAAAATTACCTCAGTGAGTGAAAAAAGAAAGTGTGTTATTATGTTTGCCAAAACCATAATCAATAAAAGGGACCCAGTCAATATTTAAAAATATATTTATTAAGGATTCACCCACAAAAAGTTCAATTCAAATTTGGCATAAGAAATTTTGGAATACAAGATCTTTAACACCTAAAATGGAAACGTGATGACATAACTTTTAATTTCCAAACTGTCTCACAAATTCGAGTACGGAATGTATTCCTCAAATTAAAAAAAAAACGGCTGTAGAGGCGTGTATGCGTTGGATTCTGACCTAATCAGTCGTAACGTTAAAATATTAGTAATGCCTCTTAAAATCACTATCAATTCCATTATAAATTCTAGTGTCTTCCCTGACTTACTCAAAATTGCAGTAGTCAAACCTACACTTAAAGAAGAAGACCCAAATTTCAATAAAAAATTTGGTTCCTTAGACATAGTACGTCAAATTCAATAATTCAATTTACATAAGTCATTTATGAGGGATTTCAGAGAGGCATCTAGTGCGGGATATTCTTATTGAAAAACTACGATTGATAGCAGTATATAAATTTAATTCAGCCAGTTGTACTTGGTTATCCTTTTATTTACATCGCAGGCATCAATCTGTACTTTTTAACATCAAATTCTCTAAGAAATATTACGGCACAAAAGGAGTACGCCAAGGATCTATTTTAGGACCACTGATATTTCCTGTGTGCCTTTTTACCTACCACCTAACCTTAATTGCATATGGTTTGCGAATGACGCAACTTTAATTTCTACAAGTTTTTAATGTGTCTCTTAAAACTCTAATGACGGTTTAAGCTCGGCAACTAAATGGTGTTTCGGTAATAAATTAAAACTAAATTCTTGCAAGATAACGCTCTGTATCTTTCAGCAAAAACTGTAACTTGTGGTGTACGCTTTGTACCAAATGTTCAATTTCTCGGTTGTATTATAGATGATAATCTAAGTGTTAAATTTCATTGTGCATGAATCACCATGGAGCTCAATAAGTCAACCTTTCCTTTATGTTAGCTTACTAATAACGTGTAGGTAATATTGTTAAGATTGCATACTACCCCTTACCTAGTCCACGTTGAATTAAGCAATTTTAGTATGAGGACATTGTTCCTCCTATCCGCAAATATTAAATCACAACGTAAGACAGTACTAGTAATGTCAGGCTTAGGCTATCATCTCTGTTTATTGATGGTTTGTCACACTACGAAGAATTCTTCTTTATTTCAACAACAATGGGATCATGATGAGTATGATACTCGTAAGAAATTAAACATTCGAGTTGATTATTTCAATCCCTCAAAATGGTGCGATTCATCAAGCACGAATACTTTGCAACTGTCTACCGTTGAAGGTAAGAAATTAGCGCTACAATCTATTAGAAGTAATATGAAACACTTCCTACAGAAAATGACTTGTGTAACATCAAATAATTTATAGGCGCGAGTGGTACGGCTCACCGTGCAGTATAACAGGGCTTGCCATGTAGCGTAGGTGAACTAAATACAGTACACATATGGGCAGTGTCCATTCGTGTGTTATACCCTGGATGCATATGGCACATCCCACTCCCGATTCATTATACGATCCGTCCGTTTAAATTGGCGTTGGATTACTGTGTTCGTACAGAATCGCTTTTAACTCGATCTGTTGGACTACATCATGTGTGTGTATTGGCGAATTGAGGACAAATTCCCCTCGGGGACCGTCCAGGAGGGCATATCTCTATGGCCTCTGGGTAAGACTGGCGAAACGCTAACGTCCAAAGTACTCAGCAGTTCATAGGATCTTGCACCTTTAGGTTTCGTGATTGAGGGCTATTAATAAACCTGCGCTGATCTCCGAAAATAAGGTGATAGTTTGGGTTGTTCGGTTGGGCACGTATTGCAGCAACGTGTCTGCTAAGAAGCGTATCTCGGCTCCGTCACAATGATGCATATTTTACTCACGGGGCTGGTAGGATAAGCACCTATCGAGCATACCAGTCCTCATGGTGTATGAGGTCTAATCTCCGGGGATCAGACTTGCGAGCTGAGTAATAAACCGCACAACCATAATCCATCTTGGATAGAAAAATGGAACGGTGGGTACTCAACATGGTGTCAACGTCGGTACCCCACTTGGTGCCCGCAAGCGCTTTGAGGATGTTGGTGGTCGCTTTCCACCTATCAACGAGACCATCGATGTGCTGCTTCCCTCAACTGGTCGTCAAATGTGAGGCCAAAGAGCTTGATCGACCTTGATATTGGAATAGCGTTGCCTTTAAACGAAAGAATTTGGTCACAATGAGATTTTCTAAGCCAACTAAAATGGGTTTCATTGAATTGCTGTATTTATGGCTGGTTCCTCGAGATTTGGCCGATGGTGAACCCTGAGCGGAATGTTGCCAAATCGCCCACATAAAGGCACCTTTTACTCTTGCGTCAATATTCGTTGCAAATATCATTAATGGCTACCGCAAATAAAGTAAAGCACTTAGGGCGAACGCTGAGGGATACCGTTTTCCATAACCGTTGACCTCGAAAAGCAATTAAGGTAGTTGATCTTGAAGCTCCTATTGCGCAGGTAGTCTGCCAAAAAAGAGCTAAGTTTCCCCTCAATTCCCAAATATGCAGTTTCTGCAGCACACCATATCGCCTTCTCTAACTCGAAGAAAATGGATACCGTATGTTGTATACCTCTCAATAAATCCTGTACTACGCCCTTGAGATGCATCAGTTAGCCAGTGGTTGACCGGTTCCAACGGAATCGCGCCTGATGGTCAAGGACACATTTGTTCGGCTCTAGATGTTACACAAGCCTGCCGTTGACCATCCTCTCGAAAAGTTTGCTCATACTACTGGCTTTTAGGATTGAGATGACCGCCGTCTCCTTCCATGGTCTGGCCAAGCTCTGTTGTACAGGTTCAAGAGAGACGTTTTGGCGACCGGGGAAAGTGTCGGATGGAAATGTATGAGATCGCATCGGAACCAGGCTTCTTTAAATTTTGCCATATAATACGGTGTATTGTAGGAATTGTGCTGTCCTTGCCCAAGTCAAGAGGATTTTCTCGATCCGTCTTATTCTCCCGAAAGGGTGATCGTAAGTTGAGGAACTGATTTCTTCTTAAAACCGATCCGCCATCGTTTCGGAAATGCAATCGTGAGTCGGTGATAATTCCGTCCTTCATTTTAATGTATTTTAGTGTTTGGCTCATTATACCGACCGCTATAGCCTTTATCTTCCGCTATACTTTGGACGTGAACGTCCTCGGTCTGATCCTGAAAATGTACCCGTTCCAAGACGCCCCTAGCGGTCCAAAATTTTACGCTTCGTGTTCGCTCTGGCGAATGCGACTAAGTTTTCAAAGTTGGGACGACGACGAAATACAGTGAAGGCTTTCTTCTTAACTGTAATCGCGTGTCTCATCTCCGCGAACCACCAAGGAACTTTCCTCTCGAACCTTTGATTACCCGTCTCTGGAATTGAGACTATTGCCGTATGATGGCATCTGTTATTATTTGCACTCCTTGGGACAGGCTATTGCATGAATTCAGGTCTGTGGACATTTCCTCCTTAAGCAGGAACTAATTCACCCTTTCCAGGTTCCATCTACCGCTAATGGTAATAGAAGATTTTGGGTGTTACCTTCGATAACGATTGGAAAATCATCACTGTTGCGGAAGCCATTAAGAGGTACCCATCCAAAACTAGTCACTGGAGGTGAGGCGAGCGCAAGGTCGATCACGTGGAAGTTACGGGATCTAGAGCTGAAAAAGTAGCAGCGCCCGTATTTAATAAAGTGATATCATCTCGCTCTAGCGTACTGGTTCTTCCACTTTTCGAGCTCTACTGTTTCTAGATTCTGAGCCCCATAGAGGATTATGTGCGTTAAGATTCCCAACCAGTAGGAACGGGCCTGGAGCCACCTGCAAGTGTTCAAGGTCTTCCACTTCCCATTACTTCCTTTGAGGTACAGAATACATACAGTCAAGACAATCGTATGCCAAATCCTAACAGCCACCGCGGGGTATTTAAAGGTAGCGTCAGATACAGCGTTACAGCTGGTAGGTATGGCGACCCCTCCACGAGCTGTAACATTGGCGTTTCTCTTTACAATACTGTAATCTCTCAACCCATACGGTTTACCGTGTTTTAAATGCGTCTCGTGTCTACAAATACATAACTGTTGCTGATCTGTCAATATTGTTCTCAGGACACGGTATTGTTGCACTACTCCGCATACTTCCACTGAATAATAGTGCCAATTATTAGTGAATGTAAATAAATAAATAGGTTTACACATAATAAATAAAATTACAGTTCTACGTGTTAAGACAAATAAACATATGTATACAACGGAAGTAAAGTAAGAATTGTTACAAAATATCACAGATGGGAAAAATCCCAGAAAGTGACAAGAATGTTTATAATAATATCCAAACCGGTATATCACCATAGCATCTTAGTTTGTACACGCACGCACCTTTCGAAATACTTTTGGCCACCCTTTTTCTTTCTTTCTAGTTTGGCCTCGGTCGATCTACCGGCCGACGTCTTTCGTTTAGAATCCCGCGTCTCCTCGTCCACATTTTCACCTCGGTGTATGTGGTACATTCCGAAAAGGGATTACAACTTCTCACGGCGGACTTGATTAAGGGTAAATCGGACCAAAGACAATTTTCAATGATCTTGTTGGTAGTAATTAGGTGTATCAACGCTTGCATCTCCTCTTTGATAATCTTTATAACTTCAGGGACAATAGATTACAAGGGCACGAGTGTGGGCGCTGAAGGGACCCGAGCAAAGGAAGTGCTATCAGTTGCAAAGCTATCAATTTTGTTTTTCCTCCAAGCCCGGAAGCCAATGTACCATCATGACCTCTTGGATTTTCATTTACTGCTGAAACACTGGGCAGGCTTATTATGTAACTGCCTTATGCGGTCCTTGATAATTGGGACAAGTAATGGGCACTTCACAGGTGGTACCCTCGGGGTAGGTACAGCATATACACCTCTTGCCCTGTTTGCAGTTATCTGATGAATGTCCAAACCTCTCAGTTAAAACATCTCAATGGGTTTACAATGTAGGACGCACCTGTAGAGGACAAAATCGTCCATCACACCATGGCTTATTCTTCATTTATTTGTAAATGCTACCCATCATATAAGACTTTCTCTCCACCTATCGATTCCATTCTTCATCTTGCATAATAATAATTTATTGACCTGTTTACGTTTTTAGAATATCTGTTATTGCCATTGCACTATAACTGTGCACTCTTGAAAACACACACACACACACACACACACACACACACACACACACACACACACCCACACCACACACACACACACACACACACCACACACACACACACACACACACACACACACACACACACACACACACACACACACACACACACACACACACACACACACACACACACACACACACACACACACACACCCCACCCCCCACACACACACACACACACGCACGCACCGCCGCACGCCACGCACGCACGCACCGCACGCACGCCGCACCGCACGCCGCACGCACGCACCGCACGCACGCACGCACGCACGCACGCACGCACGCACGCACGCACGCGCACGCACGCACGCACGCACGCACGCACGCACGCACGCACGCACGCACGCACGCACGCACGCACGCACGCACGCACGCACGCACGCACGCACCACGCACGCACGCACGCACGCACGCACGCACGCACGCACGCACGCACGCACGCACGCACGCACGCACGCACGCACGCACGCACGCACGCACGCACGCACGCACGCACGCACGCACGCACGCACGCACGCACAGCACGCACGCACGCACGCACGCACAGCACGCACGCACGCACGCACGCACGCACGCACGCACGCACGCACGCACGCACGCACGCACGCACGCACGCACGCACGCACGCACGCACGCACAGCACGCACGCACGCACGCACGCACGCACGCACGCACGCACGCACGCACGCACGCACGCACGACGCACGCACGACGCACGCACGCACGCACGCACGCACGCACGCACGCACGACACGCACGCACGCACGCACGCACGCACGCACGCACGCACGCACGCACGCACGCACGCACGCACGCACGCACGCACGCACGCACGCACGCACGCACGCACGCACGCACGCACGCACGCACGCACGCACGCACGCAGCACGCACGCACGCACGCAGCACGCACGCACGCACGCACGCACGCACGCACGACACGCACGCACGCACGCACGCACGCACGCAGCACGCACGCACGCACGCACGCACGCACGCACGCACGCACGCACGCACGCACGCACGCACGCACGCACGCACGCACGCACGCACGCACGCACGCACGCACGCACGCACGCACAGCACGCACGCACGCACGCACGCACGCACGCACGCACGCACGCACGCACGCACGCACGCACGCACCACGCACGCACAGCACAGCACCACGCACGCACGCACCACCACCACACACCACCACCACCACCACCACACACACACACACACACACACACACACACACACACACACACACACACACACACACACACACACACACACACACACACACACACACACACACACACACACACACACACACACACACACACACACACACACACACACACACACACACACACACACACACACACACACACACACACACACACACACACACACACACACACACACACACACACACACACACACACACACACACACACACACACACACACACACACACACACACACACACACACACACACACACACACACACACACACACACACACACACACACACACACACACACACACACACACACACACACACACACACACACACACACACACACACACACACACACACACACACACACACACACACACACACACACACACACACACACACACACACACACACACACACACACACACACACACACACACACACACACACACACACACACACACACACACACACACACACACACACACACACACACACACACACACACACACACACACACACACACACACACACACACACACACACACACACACACACACACACACACACACACACACACACACACACACACACACACACACACACACACACACACACACACACACACACACACACACACACACACACACACACACACACACACACACACACACACACACACACACACACACACACACACACACACACACACACACACACACACACACACACACACACACACACACACACACACACACACACACACACACACACACACACACACACACACACACACACACACACACACACACACACACACACACACACACACACACACACACACACACACACACACACACACACACACACACACACACACACACACACACACACACACACACACACACACACACACACACACACACACACACACACACACACACACACACACACAATGTTGTCATTCGTTGGTAAATACGATATTTGTGGTTTTACCAACACTGCTGAAACTCGAAATAAACAGGTTTCTGAACCTGCTGAGGTAGAACACATTTAAGATCAGCATTACCCGATTATCATACTGAATAGTACTCAAAAAGAGAATTTTATATTTTCGGCGGTATCGAGGTTGGCTACGTTTTAAACTGTTTGAAGAAGGTACTTTTACTTAATACGGATATGTTCCTGTTGTTAACCACTTTCAATATCTGCTCTATTTCATTTACCTATTCCATTAAATGAGTGATATCTTTCATGTTGCTATTATTTAATTTCTTTATCCCATTGACCCATTTTGCTAAACCATGATCCATTCACGCCGTATGTCAGCTGCGTTTGTAAATGGTCTGCTGAACGTAATTCCATTTATCTTGGAGAGATCCATGTTAAACTAATCTAAGACAATCATATTGATTTTTGTGCTAGAGTACCTTGAGCAATACATAGCATGTGTAATACCAGTTATAATTGGATTCTGTATTATCTAGAAAGGATGAGTCACTGAGTGGGAATGCTTATCTTGCAGTTGCTAGGTACAGTAGGTTTCAACCTGTTACAGTTTGATTATTAGAAGGATGACTACGTTGCAGATCCTATTTCCTAGAATTCATTTGCAAGTATTTCCAGTATTTTGCTTAGCTCATCATCTGGTGGGTTACCGACTCATTAGTTTCCCCCTAATTCCTCCAAAAATTGGCGAACTTCCGGCCCTTTCCTTTCTTTTGACTTAGAAAGAGGTAAATTAAGTTTATGGTTTCTGGGAACTGATCTATTTTTATATTTGTTAGATTCACACCCTTAGAGGTTGCTGAACTTTGGACTCTTCCCATCCAGGGGATCTCCAAGAATCAACACGTGTGACCTGCTTTGGAATTTCTGGGAACTTGTTAGATTTTTAACAATGAACACGTGTGACCTATTTTTAAAACCTTCCCCCCTCTATTCCTAGAACTGGTCCTATTTTATGCTTCTAAGTGTAAGCCTGTATAACCAACTTTTCAATTTCCTGGAACTGGTTCTATTTTTAGATTTCCAAGAATTGACCAATTTCCGGAGCTATTACCTTGCTTTCTCTCCTTTTGACCTAGGAATAGCTCAATGAACTTTGACTCATCTACTCCCGCTTTAACCTAGAATAAGTTCAATGAATTTCGACTTCTTATGTCTTCTTTTAACATACAAATGTTCAATGAATTTTGACAACTCCCACCTCCATTTAATGTAAAAGAAGCTGTAGTATCAACTCATCTCTCTCTATTATACTTAGAAGAAAAAAGGGTGGCCTACTATCTACTTTTTCTTATTCTCACACCACTCAAACCGTGGATTTGAATACACTCTGCCAGGATATCCCTCAGAGTACACTCGTGACGCCAAAAAACAGTTATTGTAACGTTGTCGAAGAATAAAAACCATGCCAAAGATTTCTTCTTGAGTTCAGAGCATTTCGCAACATTTATCGAATTGGCAACAAAACTTGTCTTTCCCCTAAAATTTTGTTATGGAATGAGGGATTTTTTGGTACTAATAGAAAATTTAGGGTTTCGGCTATCCAACGCATTTGAAATATTCAGAAAAATAAAAATTTGGCCAATCAAAAATTCAATCAAAAATTTTCTTCTTTCAACGAGTTGTCCGAAAAATAATTATATAAAAAAATTACCATGTATGGTCAGACTTAAAAGGTTATAACTGCAAAGCACTTTCCAAGTCCTCAATAAAACATAAAGTGTTTCCAAAAAAATTTGGATACACCATTGGAACACGCACGCTACTGGTGACCAAAAACATTTTAGTAACTTGGAAATGGCAATTAGACAGAATTTTACTCTGAAACCTCCTTCAATATCTTGCATAGTAGGGCAGTTCTGGTCAAAGGCGTCTTAGGTACTACACCCCTGTATAAACCTTACACTAGAAAATGCATTGTATGCTACCAAACGTAATTATTCCGTAACCGAAAAGGAATGCCTCTCTATAGCTTTTGGGATTGGAAAACTGAGCTCTCCTCTAGAAGGATATGGCTTCTACGTTATTACTAGCCATCAATTTCCTAACCTGGCTCCATTTCAACCGGCTGCGTAGCAAGGTGATGAATGAATAAAAACTTTGGTCTAAGAATAAAGGTCCCTGAGTGCAATTCGTGCACTTGAAAATTTTATGAGGTTACAAACCATCCCAACCGACTTTTGGTTTGCTGTGTTTATGAAGGACTACTTTACCGTAATTTACATGCAAATGAGTTAAAGGGTGAACTAATTAACAATCTCTAGAAATAATGTGGCTAAACCGCAACGTGTTCGTCTTTTCAAGGAAAAGCACAATTCTCCCACCGTTGAACATTTAGTTACTGGCCGTATCCTAGAGCGGTGTTATTGGCCAGGAATGGTCACAGTCATTATCATCTAGGTACGAAACTACCAGCTTTCGCAACAGAAAACCGCGAGTCATACGCAGATGTAACCGAGCCGTTTAGCTTGGGGCATAGCTCCGATATCATAGGATCCCTAACTCGATCAACTAAGTTAAAAGATATTTTCCGATTGGTACGGTATAACTTAGGCCGTACATGTACACTATACGGGAAGGTGAGGATTATCCACAACGATTTGAGTGGAAATCGCAATTGGGGAAGGCGTACTACGTAAAAACATCTGCTGCCTGCTACCGCCCAGGATGCTGCTGACAAGCTTGCTCCGGACCGCACGTCATCACCAAGTCGTGTACTCTGTGGTTTTTAACTTAAAGCATGCCGCTGACAATCTCAAACTAACCCGAATACACGTCAAGGACTTTAAACCCTTTCAACAGGACGAGATTTAAACAAAATCATTACGTAGAGTAATAATTTATATATATATATATATATATATATATATATATATATATATATATATATATATAATATATATATATATATATATATATAGATCTTTAGGTTTCGCGGCTGCTGTATGTACTGCAGGTTTCTCGGGTGTTGATCCGCGTAGCTCTTCTAGTCTCCAAACGACCGTTTGTTGCAAAACCACGTTTCACTTCTTCTTTTGTTGATTCTATTTTAGGTGTTGTCTTCATTCCTCTTAACTCACGTCCAGAAACGGTAGTTGATTATTTTGTTATATTTCCATTGTGAACCTGATAGTTATGTGCACGTTGTTGAGGTGTTCCAAAAATACCTTGAGTTTTCCCTGTCCATGGCTACAAATGTCAAACGTATAATCTGCGTATCTCAACCATATCGTCGGTTTATGCGCTGCTGAGTGAGGTGATTTCTCTTCAAACTCTTGCAAGAAGAGGTTTGCAATGACTGGAGATACAGGTGACTTTATTGGTGCTCCTGATTTCTGATTGTACATAAAATAGGTATTAGTTAGAAAGTGTCTACCTAATCTTATTATATGGTTAGCCGGTTTATGTCTCCTTTGGATGGTATCAAGATCCTAGGCAATTGGTATATTTGTGAATAGTGATACTGTATCGTACACGGACAGATACATCAACTCAACTCAAATCTGTCATCAAGACGCTGATGAATCAATCGAAGAAATTAGCAAACGTCGACAACATCAAAGAAGAGTTGACAAAAATAAGAGAGGCTTTGGTTAGAAATGGATTCCATCACCACGACATACAAAGGACTTTGAGGCCTTTAATTAGAGAACACATAGAACCAGCTGATCCTGCTACGGTCAAGGCATACCTGCCATACTTCAAAGGGACTACGGACGAGATTAACCGTATTCTTAAATAACATAAAATCGATAAAACTTTGACGGCGTATCGAAAAATTCATTCAATCTTAAGAAATACTCAAGACAAGATCTTGTTGGAGAGTCAAGGACTGTACGAGATTCCATGTGGAAGCTACGGGCTATCGTATATTGGACATACCAACAAAAAAATCAGGGCAAGGATAGAAGGACATAAAAACGGCGTTAATAAAGTTCAAGCGACATCATCCTTGGCCCAACACATAACCACAACAGGACACAAAATTAAATTTGTGGACGCAACAGCTTTGGCAAGCACTTTGCCGCTAGAATTATCAGAGAATCCATAGAGATTGAAAAACACCCTCATAATCTCAACATAAGAGACTACCATCAATATGGAAAACATCATTAATCCCTAAACAACTAAAATCCACAACACCTAAAACAGAATCAACAACAGAACAAGTGAAAACAGGGAATAAACAGTGAAGGTAGTGAAAGCAGTGAAAGCAGCGAAAGCAGTGAAAGTAGTGAAAGCAGTGAGTGACATAAACAGAGTACATAAGCAGCAGCACACAGAATAGGAAGTTAGTTCAGCGTAAATGTTATTTAACATCTGCATGGGTCGGGATTTATCGATTGAGGGTGCATTCCTTGTGAAGTGTAGGTATCCACTAGGAAAGGGATTTTCGGCATTTAATCCTTAAGAGGATGAAATGGGGGGTTGAATTTTTTTGTGAAACTTTTTATCCCATGGGCTGATTGATTCGAAAATTGGTAAACAATTAAAATTATGAGACATATGTATCACAAAATTTAAATATCCCGCCCTCATTCTGATATTTTTTGTAAATTTAAATACAAGTGATTCTGACAATATGCATAACCCTAAGAACTTCGTCTAAGGTGCTCCTTCCAGTAAAGTTTTGTGGTTTATTTTCTATAGTTTCTGCTATTTACCTGTCTAGTTCGCGGTTGAATGTAAACAATAACATTTATTGGATGTCTAACCCACTAATGTGGTGTATGTCCAATTAATTTTAAATCTATGTTTATAGTTAGATACAGCTTCCAATATTAATAAAAATTATTTTGAAAATGCACAAAATGGCCTATTGCTTATTATGAATGGGAGTGAAAAAGTTACTTTATAATTATGCGGAAGTTATTGCGTTTGTGTTTGCTTCATTAAATAATCAAACGATTCTAAGTTTAGTTAAAATTCTTGAAATAGTAGCTTAAAGCGGAAATTGAAGAACTTCTACGCCATGACAGTGGTAGTGAAGAAATGTGTCACTCATAATTGTGTTTTGACAATTTTGCATAAATGATTCAAAATATGACGTTACTGTAAAGAACAAATTAAAAATATCAAACAATGTCGTTTCATCGCGAGCGGAGTACATAAACTTATTTCAGGGTTGTTAGTTAAAGCAGGTCTTTGAATGCCTTCTTAAAAGTATTAAACATCAAGACATTTACGAAGAAAAGCTGTCCGCTTTAAGCAATTTTAAACTTGAGTGAAACATAAGCAAGCAGTAAACTCTTAACTGTTTCAAAATTACAGTTTTATAAAATAAACGGTTTATATTTTATTTTTATTAAAAGTTACTCCAATTATAATTGACAGATTACAAGTCGAGTGGTTTTATAATTAGATTGAAAACACTTTTACACAGTTTTAAAGCTTTTAGCTTTAACTCAATTTCTTAACTAACACCATCCTCTAGAGATCACAAAAAAAAGCCTTACTATAAACTAATTTCCTACAAACGTATGCAATTAACTAATTATCTACCAAAAAGAGAAGGGTGATAAGTAAAATAGTAATGGAGAACGCACTATACAGGAATTTTTCAATTATGTTCGTGTAATAGTATAATGATCTACTTATAAGCTTAAAATAAATACTCTTATCCAAAGGGAAATAGAGCAAAGTGTAAATGTTATTTTCGCATCGACTCAAGGGTTTAATTTTGGTTTAATGTTTAACGGTTCAGTGATTTTTATTACAATTTTACCACTAATTATAAACTCAAAACTTTTGGAGCACGTATAAGTTTGTGCAAAAATTTAATCAGATTGTGCTGTTACTATTTTCTTTTCCCTAATAGACGCTTATAGGCGCTTTAAAATACCTAATTATACAGTATTCACACAAATAACTTGAAATTGTCAGTAAAGTAAAAACCAGATTAAAAACTGAAGATAAATAATTACGAACCTATGGTAATTGAAACTTAACTGCAACTGAAATCAGCCACTCAAAATGACACACACTAATGGCAGTAGTCAAAGTGTATAAACTACATCTCTGCAAGCAATGAATCTAATTATTTCATTTATTTGCATGTGAACAAGTTAAGGTTACCAAAACTCAGTACAATTAAAATAAAGGCAGCACTAATATTTTACTGTTTCTTTAAGTGTATATTTAAATAAATGCATCAGATTGTCTATACAGTCTATACAGTTCAGTGCTTACCGACAGCGAGTCTCAACTATCAATTTATGTGGCTTAGAAGCCCAGTACCATAATGCGTTGGAAGTGAATAATTACTTATTTCCCAAATTGTTGTACTGCAACATTCAGTTTGGTATAACGGTTTTGATAAACTATGTTTTTCATCAAACCCCATAGAAAGGAAGCAAGTGTTGACGGATCTGGAGGTCGGGGCGGCCATAACACTGAACGGAATGTTAATAAAAGAGTATAAATATAAATATATGACATAAACTAGAGTTTGTTTTTTATTTGCAACAAAAAATGCTTATAATTTTTTTTTGGAAAGTTGATAGTTATTCTTTTCTTTAATATTTCTTAATTTAAAAAAAATGTTGGCTTTTTTCCATAAAAATAAAAGTATACCCGTTACTCTTACAGCCACATCAAATTTAGATATACTATCGGAAAGAGCGTAATATTTACTACAAGGCAGGTACTTACTGGTTTTATAAAAATCTTCTATACCAGGTGCTGTAAAAAGTTAAGTATAGTCATTGTGAAGTGAGCAAAATTACTGGTATCTTCTTTCATGGTAACGCCAAAAATTTGTTAATGGGGACGTGTTTTTCCTTCAGCAAAAACTACTACATTTGGTAAGCTTTTAAACGATACATCAACTTTTGAGTTTGCTGTTTTATTGCGGCAATACCGTGGGCAAAAATAATAAAACCGTAAAAATCGAAAATAAACAAACCTTATAATACTGGAGTTTAAGACTTTCTTGTTTTAATATTATATTTGGCTTCTGTGAGGCCAACAAACTGTGCCAAAACGTCCTATTAATCTATCTAGATAATGTTCGTTTAACCATGCCCTAGACGCTCTGCTGTTATAAGCAAGGCAAGTAGCTATTTGAAGCCAGGAATTAATTCTAAGATTTAAAGAAACAGCATGGAATTCACATGTATGGTCATTATGACAAATAAATATGCTATCTCTGGTAAAGATTGACTTTGAATAGGGATGAAATAATAAGGGTGAAAGTCATTCCTTATGACGTATGTAAAATTCTTCAAAGTCATATTCCTCCATGTGCGTACTTTTTGTGGGAGTTTCTTCAAAAAGCTTTTTTTAGCTCTCCATGTTTCTCTTATAATCCGAAATATTGTTACAAACGTGTTTTTGTTTAGAATGCGTCTTTCAAGATAGATAAATTCCAAGGTGGCTATGAAAAATCACATTGACACAACTGTCAAAATCATAAAATTACTTTAGTATCTAAATTGAAGATGTCACACTTCTTCACAAGAACGAGTATCGAGATATTTTATTTGTGTATGGTGTTTACAATGGAAATTCTAGAGCAGCAGTTGCAGAGTATTCTCACCGCTTTCCTGAAAGACACATTACAAACAGAACTTTTATAACAACATTTCGGATTTTGGGAGAGACAGGGAGTGCTCCAAGACATCGTCGTGTAAATGTTGATCGAGTAAACCGTCATCAAGATCAAATTATAACAGAGCTTTTTGAAGAAACTCCCACGTTAAGTACGTGCAGGGCAGCAAAACAAATTGAGAGAATTCCCATACGTCAGTTCATGGAAGTCTTAGAAGGAACAAGCTTCACCCATATCATTTGACCATTATTCAAAGTTTACTGGATCGCGATAGGGCAGAAAGTATTCAGCTTTGACAGTGGTACATCCAACAAACTAACAGAGATCCGCAACTTTATAAGCATGTAATTTGCACTGACGAGTCAACGTTTACCAGAGATGGCATAATTGCCATAATGACCATAAGTGGGCACCTGTAAATCCTCATGCTATTAGGCGCTCCAATAATCAATACAGATTCAAAGTTTACATATGGATAGGAATAATTGGAAATTACTTTCTTAGACCAATTATACTAGAAAAAAACATTAAACGCAAAGAGATTTCTTGATCTTCTTCAGAACGAACTACACAATATATTTGAAGAGGTTCCTTTCAGGATTAATTCCTAGCTGCAAATGGATGGTCGCCATGCTCATAACAACAGGAAGACTCGGGTATGGCTAAAAGAACATTATGACGGTAGATGGATAGGACGCTTTAGTACAGTTAGGTGGTTTCCTAGAAGTCCTGATTTAACTCCGTTAGATTTCTATGGGTGGAGTAGATTGAAATCTTTTTTGGTTGCTGGTAGCAGCTGCAACAGCAAAACGGAGAAGTACGTCGCTTCCATGCGAAGAAGGTGCGCTTTGTGTAAAGGTCAAGTAGTAGGTTGCATCGAATATTATTAGGTCAGTGTAAATATGTTATTAACAAATATTATTTTCATCAATTTTGTTACTTTAATTTAAAAAAGTGTTAAAATCTGGTAATACAAAGTTTGTGTATTTTCCATTTTTACGGTTTTATTACTTTTGCCCATGGTAATTGCCGCAAAAAAATAGCAAACTCAAAAGTTGATATATCATTGAAAAGTTTACTAAGTGCAGTAGTTATTTCCGAAGAAAACACACGCCCTCATTAACATATCTTTGGCGTTACCACGAATAAGAAGATACCACTAATTTTGCTCACTTCATAATTATTATACTTAACCTCTTACAGCACCTATATAGAAGATTTTTTTAACACCAATAAATACTTGTCTTGGAGGAAACTTCCGATGGTATGTCTGAATTTGATGTGGCTATAGGAATAACAGATATTTTTATGGAAAAAAGCAAAAAAATGTTTGAAGTAAATAAATGTTACTTAAAAGAATAACTACCAACTTTCCAAAAAAATCTTATAAGGGTTTCTTATTGCAAATTAATTGTTTAATAACCCCATGAAGTTTGGCAATCAGCATCCGTTACACCTGTATCTATATATATATATATATATATATATATATATATATATATATATATATATATATATATATATATATATATATATATAGAATCAAACTGTTGGCTGTATTTTTAAATTAAGATAAGTTTACTGGGTATCGGATTAAAATATCTTCTTTATTGATTTTCAGTCAAATTATCGTTTGTGATTACAATCTTCTTCAGGACTAAACTATTAATAATAAATTTTTATATTTATGTTTATTCTGAATCCAAAGGATCCTCTTATCTATGTGTTTATTAATAAACGGTAATGGAAAATTATTCTTAATAAGTGTCTTCCTGATTTTATTGAGATTTGAAAGTCTAACGTGTGGGTGAGACAAAATGAACGCTCTGTCAACTAATGCATGTATAATATTCGTTTTGAATTTTATGTCGTTTAATTAATTAAAATCTAGATATCTTTCAGACCATAAAGCTTTTGTGTACCAATTGGTAATAATTTTATTCCCATTATTTATTAATCTCAAATCTAAGAAATTGAGTTTTTGGTTATTTTCGTTTTCAATTGTAAATTGTATTCTATGATGGAAATTGTGTGATTATAGTGACAATAATAGGGTTTTTGAAAAAAAAGTGTATAAATTGTTTTTATGTATTTTAAAACTTTACCATAAATTATATTAATAGTCGATGAAAAAAACTCTTAAAGTTTTTTTAAATTTCTTATAAAGAATTTAAAATTTAAAAAGAATCACGCGACTACAAACGCGCCACTACTAGTCGCCATGTTTGTGACGTCATAATGTTAAATTAATTCTCAATAGTACAGTGTCAACGGCTTCTACATATAAATTGACTAAAGTCATGTGTGATAAAGTTTAGGGTTAGGTTGACAACTAAACTTGTACGGTACTACATCAACCTTAATTTTTGCTTTACTTCTCCATGTCTTCTTTCAGCTAAAAAAAAATCAAATCATTAGAATTATTTAAATGATATTGTAACAGCATCAGCACCACCATTATATACACTTTTAAAATTTCAATTTCATATAGTACATAACCTATCGCGTAATACAAAGTACTAAATTAAACCGAAACCATTCTATAACCGCGTATAAATTTATTATTTAATCGTTTTAAATTATTCATAGAAACTTTTTTGATGCTATGATTTTTAAAAGTTAAGATTCTGGAGTTTAGTTAAAAAATTTTATTATCGAATTCTATTTATTCAATTTATACGTTTACATAAATGATTGTTAATAGCTGTACTATTATAAAATACTTACATCAAATGATATTCACAACAACAAATATTTGATGTTGTTTTGGGATTACGTCATCGCACTGCTTGTAACCATTTATTCTTTGGAGAGTTGGTTTTGTAGTATTCGTACGAAGCAAGCACGACATCTTTGAAGGTTTGACATTTTTGATATATTTATCAATATATTGAAGATAATAGCAGGATTTTATCGATTAAAAGTCAAAACACTGTATGCTACGATGAGTAAAAATAAACATTGTGAAACACGCGCTCTGGATTGTTCAGGAACTCTTGGCGTGTTTCCGGTATAGGGTTCAAAAATGTATTTTTATTTTAATATATACTTTTTAATTAGAGCGGAAAAAAAAACTATAAAATAGTTATGTTCTAAAACGTCTTTCCATTTATTACAAATTTTTTTTTCCAAGAACCCAATTTAAAGTGCTATTGCACCTTAGATTACAATTAATAAAAATATATCTATGGTGTCGTATATCAATTTATACAGTCCATTTCTCAAATCAAAAATACCACGCGTTCAAATAAATCAGCCAACGTGGATTGGGTCGGATAACGGTAAGAAATAGTACAATTCAAACCAAGGTAAGAAAGTACTATTTTGCAGAGCGATTACGTTTATAATGTGAGGTCTGCAATAGTACTTTCTTCCGAGAAGTGACAATACTATTTTTCTCCCGCCCGGTCTCACTACGGTATAATTATACATATTAGAAATTAAAAACATATAATAGTAATTGCAAGAGTAAATAGGTATTGTGCCTTTAAGAAATCATATGTGTTTAATCGAATTACTATTTTATTACAAACTAGCCGTGTGCTCGATGGTCAGTTTCTGTGCGTATTTCCTATCTTTATTTTCATGTCAATTCGAGACATTTCCCTTTTGATAAATCAGCCCTTAAATTAATCCAAACGTATTTTTTTATTAGGTACTTACTTTTGGAAGTCTTTAATAATCCTAAATACCCACTTCCACGTTTCTAACTTAAGAAACGACTACCACATACAAACATACATACATAATAGGCGAATTTTGTTATTGAATGTATATAGAAAAATAAAAATCTTTAGAATTCAAGCTTTATCAAGTGTGTAAATTGGGTAGCAGACTAAGTATGTTCTTTTTTGTATAGAAGAGAGCTTGGCAGTTTAAAATGTCAGAGGAAGTAATGTCCTGTACGCCTACTGAACTCTGAGCGGCTGCTCTGGCCACGGTTGAAAATTTAGTACCCAAGACCTCAAAAGACAGGTACAGTAAAGCATACACCAATTTCAAAACATGGTGTAATGAGAAAAATGTGACCAAATTAAGTGAAAATATTTTATTAGCGTACTTTAAACAAAAATCGTTAACATATAAATAATCCACACTTTGGTCATTTTATTCGATGCTTAAAAGTACCATAAAACTAAAAAATAACATGGATATAACTGAATTTGTAAAATTAAGCACGTTTTTAAAACGTCAAAATGTTGGTTACAAACCAAAAAAATCATTGGTATTAGATATATCCCAAGTCAATACATTTTTGAAAGAAGCACCAGTTATAGCATTGATTGCCATAAAAGTAAAGTACATATAGCCAGTTTTTAATCTAGTTATTCATGTATAAAGGTATAGGCTGCTTTAATTATGGGTGTTGCGGGGGCTTGTAAAGGTGATGAGCTTACAAGAATGAGTATCCAGGATTTTAAAGTAAAGGATGTCAACATCCCCGACTCAAAAACTGGGGTTGCTAGGAAGTTCGTTATCATTGAACCGAACTGGATTTTCACTCTTAAAAGGTACCTTGCAATGCGGCCTTCAGTGCAACGTTTATTTTTAAGCGTACAAAATGGCAAGGTAACAAAGCAGCCAATTGGACACAACACCTTCGGTACAATGTTTAAAAAAATTGCGGAATTTTTGAAATTGAAAAATCCTCATCTTTATACTGGCCATTGCTTCCGTAGAACGTCCGCTACTACACTTGCTTTGCGCGGTGGTGATATTTTAGATCTGAAGCGTCACGGTGGCTGGAGATCGTCAAATGTAGCGAGGGGTGTGTTGAGGACTTCATAGAGGGGAAAAGAAGAATAGCTAAAATGGTACAGTCATCAGAACCAGGCCCACCTTTGGCATCGATATCCACAATTTCTTCAGAGATACTTGATGCGCCTCCACAAGAAAGTTCTAGATATTTAAACCCAATTAATGAATTAAATCCTGAAGTTCAGATACCCCTTAATAATTTAAAAACTGGAATTACATTCCAAAATTGTACAAATTGTAATTTTCAATTTCATTTTAATTCATAATAATGTCAATTATTATTTGTTTCTAAAGTTATGTACAAGCCAGCGATCTAGAACGATAAAATTAGTTTTTAAATATATAGTTAATTTTTAATTCAATCTTACCTTCCGTAAATTTTCCTGGAAGTACATCTAATCTCGTTCTTGGTACAAACAAAATGTGGGTAAGAATTGTCATTTATTAGTTGTCACCATGATATAAATGGACCAGGTGTAGCATTGCGCACAATGTCCCACTGAAGAATAGACAGCCAATCAAATTTTTATCAATAATGTAGCGCCATATTTAAATGCAGAATTAATTAGTCACACTCAGTCACGAAAAATGCAAACAAAATTAGAAAATTTATAATACAAAATTATAATAACCATAAACTAATGAAAATATATAATTCTTAATAAATTGACGAAAAAAAAAATCAATTTCTATATCGATTAGTGAGTTGTAATATTTTGGTATGCTAAGGTTATATTCGGTTATGATTTAGACATGTTGCCATGTTGCTTTTTGTATTTTGGATAAATTTCTGATTAGCCGAGTAGAAAATGACTACTGCGCATCTTTGTTGGTACAGTTGTCAGCATAAGAAAAATATCAACTCCATTAAACACCTAGGTGTGCAAAATTATACATTTAAACCTCAAATGAAGTGATCAATGCCTACTTTTCTAACCGGCCGGTAGAAAGGTATTTGGTTTGGTAACGGAAGTTTGGTATCGTTACACTGTAGAGAGGAGAATGGATTTTAAACAGTTTATGGATTTCCTTACAAATACTGCAAAAGTACTTACTAATTACGCTAACGATCCGTATAACATTTATTATTTCTACGATATACAGGGTGTCCGGTGAGGAACTGTACAAACTGAAATGGTATGTTCGTTGGATCAATTTGAGTAAAAAAAGTCCCATAAACATAGGTCTGATTCGCAATAGTTACCCAGATACAAGCGTTTAAAGTTTATAAATGATCACATATTTTTTCAAAGGTAATTATTATTAGTCAACTGGAAAAACGAAACCGAAACAATCTGTCATTTATTCGTTTGTGTTCTAATAATGACAAAGTGGATTGTAGTAAATTAAGTGCAATTTAAATTTAAAAAGCCTTTTCAATTTTCTAACGAAGAGTATGCTGACCATTTACATTTATGGATTTTGTGATGGAAATGCGAGAGCTGCCGTTAGGGAATATAAACGAATATTTCCCAACAGGAGGATTCCAAATCACCAAACCTTTTCTTCTGTGTTTCAACACGTCCGAACTCATGGTTCATTTCCATCAGTTTCAATAAGATCTGATCGTCCTGTGCAGTTAAATGTGAATGAGCAAGAAAACATTCTACAGATGGTTGATCGGAGTCCAGGGTTGAGTGTTAGAAGAATTTCTTCTCGAACGGGAATCCCCCGTATGTCAGTATGGCAAACATTACATGATGGGCTTTTGTATCCCTATCATACACAAAACGTTCAGCACCTTGAACTTGGAGATTTTGCTTTGCGGTTGAATTTCTGCCAGTGGCTACAAGAAAATCCACAACTAGTTCCATTCATTTTATTTAGTGACGAGGCGCAATTTACTAGAGATGTAGTGAACAATACACGCAACTCTCATTTGTAGTCAGATGAAAATCCACATGGATTGGACCTTTTTTGTTTGAGGAACGTCTTACAGGAGAAGCATATGCTAACTTTTTGCGGAATGAATTGCTACCGCTTTTGGAAGAAGTACCTTTACTAACAAGACAACAAATGTTTCTTCAACAAGATGGGGCTCCTCCCCATTTTAGTCGACAGGTGACAGAATATCTAAATGTTGCTTGCCCTAATAGGTGGATTGGGCGTGGAGGTCCGCATGCTTGGTATTGGTTTTTCCAGTTCACAAATATGTGATCATTTATAAATTTTAAACGCTTGTATCTGGGTAACTATTGCGAATCAGACCTATGTTTATGGGACTTTTTTTACTTAAATTGATCCAACGAACATACTATTTCAGTTTGTACAGTTCCTCACCGGACACCCTGTATTTCTTTAAAGTTGGGAGGTAAACCATTATCAATAATTTGATAAATCGACTACTATTAGCCGCATTATCTGCATTTTTTCCAGCAATCGGTAATTACATGAAGCTTAATAGGTAATCTATGTAGATATACATTTTGTCGTCGACTAGCATAAGAATACCTTGTTATTAATGTCCAAATCGTTAATAATTTGTCACTCTATGGCATGCGTGTTGTAATGTTGTGCCATAAAGTCGTCTTGACGACGAAATACAAACAAAGAAATTGAACAAATTATTTATTTATATTACTACAGTTAGAACATGATCTGTAATTAATGTAATATTAAAGAAATGATTGTTTACTGATGTTAATATTAATGGTGCAATTGGAATTTCCAGTAATTGAAATTCCAGCAGATGTTTTAAGAAGGCATTCGCTTAAACTTCTTGACGATATTGATATAGATATTTCTCGGTTACTCATTTGTTGTACGCTACTAGATCCTAAGGATTTGGCAATTTACTTCTTGTTTTCGATGGAGTCTGCTACGTACCCTTCAGCATAGCATCGTTTTTCTAATCCCCATGCCGTTTTAAAATTCTGATGTCAGCTCCACTGTCTGCCAAGACTGTGGCAGAAGTTCTACGAAATGAATGTCCTGTATATTGGTCGGAATTGGGAATATTTAAATACTTGGTAATCTGTCGAGGAGTCTGACCAAATGTGTTAATGCCAATAGGATTACAGGTACATTTACACACATTGTAGAATAAAAAAAACTTTTCAATCTTCACATGATTCGGTCTTAAACTCATGTAACTTCTTAATGAGGTCAATATAATTTACTCCACTGCCATCGTTTAATATGGTAAAAACCATGGGTCTATGTGTTTTGGTATCTCTAATATAAAGCACAAAGACAGAATCTGCTTCTTGAATATCCCCAACACTGAGATAGTGCAATTCTATGCATCTGCATCCGCCAGACACACCAAATATTGCAACTACCTAAAATTGAATCATATTTATTAAGAATAATTTTAAAAGTAAAAATTTACCTTCATACGTAAGTATTTGTCATTGGGTGCTTCAAAAAAAAAAAATTAAGTAAGTACTCTTTTGAAAACAGTAATTACTTCTCTGGCATATACCCAACAGAACAGTTTTTCAAGAATGCCGAAAGTATTGAAAAGTTTCTGATGACCACATCCTTTCTGAGACGTAATATACATTTTGATTCGGAGTACATGCACCATAATGAAGACGATTTGTAGTTTTTCGACTAACAAAATAAATACAAATAATGATTGCCTTTAATAAATGATGTCATGAACTTAGCTGATCAAGGAAATACGCAAGTACAACGTTCTCTGTAACAGTTTCCGTATTATTCTTGCGCACCTTCTCAATAAATCTGTTGAACTCTTTCTTATAAATGATTTCGGACTTTTTAGGTGTAAGACTCAACTCAGCTTCTGCTTTTTTAAGGATTTCTTCGTCCACGTCTGAATCCACTTTTGCACAATTTGTTTATTGGCAAATAATAAATGACACTTATAATGCAAAACTTAGCAACCATAATAAGACCGTTCATGAACTCCTGTGAAATGATATTTATCTTGTAACGATCTGAAATTACTATTTCATTTAAATTGTGTCTCAAAGTGGCTAGTTCGGCGACAAAATAGCATATGAAATTCTTTTATAATGCGGGATTATGGCATTCGTTTCCATAATTAATGGAAACTCCTGCCATAATCCCTTGCATTATAAACTAATTTCATAATATACTATTAAAATGTAACATATATATGCATTTATACTCACAATTCTGCAGAATAATCGAGTAAATATTGCTTTTCCTATTTAACCCTTATGTACCCGAGTACCTTAACTGTGCATAAGGGATATAAAAATCTACTGTGCATTCGACTATTAAACTATTTTTAACGATCGTTTCATGTATTAAGAACTTCTTCATGTATGCAATTTTTGGCTGACCAGGATTATAAATTGTATCTGTAAATAAATTTGCGCAGAACTTGCTTCGTTCTATAGAGGTACGCATACTTGATCGGCAGTATAGAAATCCGATTCCCCAGATACGGAGTTTACTGAGTATTTTTTTGAAAATTTTAACATTATACACTATATGCTCGTTACATCTTTAATTAGTGTATTACTACATATTACTATATACTCATGGTTATGCTATAACGTTCCTTTAATTTTTTTTAAGCGACCTACGCATATGTAAGCTCATTACGAAATTAGTGTAATAAAAAGAAAACCATGAGTATTATAAATTTCTCTTTCTCTCAGTTAACAAGCAAACAGATTCGTTACTTTCCCCCGTGGCTATTGAACGTGGATTACTCAGAATAACTGAACCTAACTTGAATTAATTAATTCAAGACTATTACTCAGAATATACAGTAAAGCAACCTAAATAATGACAATCTATTCATTGCAACTACTGATCACGAAGTAAATTACGTTTAGAATAACTTCACGTTTTATATACCTATATTAGTGTACTCTTGATTAAACATAATTATTGCATCATTGATTTTGGACATTATAATGTTAGATTTTTTACGTGTTCAGAAGACAAATAGACTTGTTTACTCGCAAAACCTAAAGTGAACTAACAAACACCATTATCGTATTTTGCTGGTAAAGTATTGTTTCTGATAAAATTCCCTATAATTGTTTTGAATACAACCATTTTACTGCAACTTTTTAATGTTTCTAATTATTTTTGCAGGTGAGATGACGGAAGAGCTTTTCTAAATGTAAGTAAAACCCAACATCAAAAAAGGTAGTGTATATATAGAAATGGACCAACTATTTTAGTACGAAAGTAAGGGTTGTCTAGAAATACTTAGCTTGTGTTCTTACTAGAAACTATTCCAATATAGAAGATAGCCCTATTGTGTCGTATGTATAACAAACATTTTGCACCCTAAGGATATGCTTTCGTATACACGCGTGACCTGTGTTATTCATATGATATTCATGTGTTCGATTTTTTATTTTGTATTAAAAAGAAAATCTATATTGCTCTAGAGCGTGTCTTTGAATCTAATCATTTCTAGTTAAATTCAAAAACTTTATCATATACATTACTTTCTAGAAAATATCTATGTATATACGTACACAAAATTTTTATTCGGCAATGACAAAGCACGCCTGGCATTTTAGCTTAGCAACTTGGGCTCCTTGGTTCACGATCCGGAACAGTGAAACGTGACTTTTTCACTAAGGAAGTGGAATATATTTGTCTGAAAACTAATGTCAAGAACACCTCTGCTCTACTCTTTTCTATAACACACGAAAAATTTTAGGAATTTTCGTGGGGAAAACACGTAGGTTAAAGTCGTAAATTTTATTTTTAATCAATACATCATCATATTTAATAAACTTCAAATAAAAAGTTTGAGCGATAAAATAATATGATAATGGAGATTCTATAATCAAATTCATGGTTATGTCCTAGGAAACTCGAATAATAAAAGCAAGTGACAAACTTTTCCTATATAAGAATGTAGAAGCTCAATGAAGTGTAGGAAAAGTTTGAAATGGAAATTACCTTCGCTGACAACATCGTTGCCCTCAACATAATTGCTAAAGTCCGTGTATGACTTGAATGAAAATGCACATTGAACAAAGATAAACAACGCTACAAATAAACACTGTTACAAACATCAAAGTGCAATTTTAGTAGAAGATTAAAGGTTTCATGTTTGCATACATGCGATTTTATTTTACACGGCAATGCACAGTATAAGCGCATACTCATTTGTACAATGATACTGATTCAGATTAAATTTTATATCGTGCTGTGAGGGGAATTAATACCAAATTAAATGCTCTTTCGGACTGTGTGATTGCTCAATTTATAGTAATAAGGGGGTCGTTCTAGGTTAAATCAATGATCGCGGTTAGTGGCGCCCGAATTTTGCCGGACACTCGAGATAATCACACCTAATTCCCTCTCGAAAGTCTTCTGCAATAGACAGTATTATTTGGAGAAGTACAAGTCACGCCTTCCCTTCTAAAATCGATTGGGCTTTATCTAACACGACGAATTGAGAAAAATATCCTCGAATCGTACTAAAATCGATACCTTTCCAAATAACCTTTAATATATTATTTACTAATTACCCGCACAATTAGCCCTTTTTTTTTTAGTGATTATAAATGAACGAGGCGGAGGTGGAAATCAGTGTTTACGTAGCAGACTTATCTTTCTGTTCTCTTTTGTGTTTTTCTTACGAGCAGTAATACTCTTAATCTTCTTTCCAGGTAACGTTTGCCTAGCGTTAACCCTACCTGAGAACGATTATTTATCTAGTTTATTTTTAAGACCTCGTTTACTCTAGAATGAAAATTGGGGGCCTACTCCCAATTTTCTTAAGTTCCTCAATAACATATTTTCACTCTCTAACATTATGAGTTTTTAACTTTCGTCTACATTTTGCTTCTGAAGCGAAAGTATGAAACATTATTCATGTAAATATACAAGATTTAACGCGGTTACAAATAAACGTGCTTTAGGGTATATTAAAGTTTCTAAAATGAAATTGAAATCGCTAAATTCAGTATCTCTTCATAAGCATATTGATCTCGTTTTAAAATTTATGATACTTCTAAAATTCAATCAGGGTTTTACTTATTCTATTTTATATCGCGAGCCTGATGTTTGCGCAATTTCTCTAGTACCAAAGCAACTAAACGGGCTTACTTCTTATCAAAATTCTAGAAACATAATCTGATAACTGAAAATCTAACGCTTATAAATCCATTTTGATCCAGCCATTTCCGATAGTGATTGTTATAAGAAAAGCCATCTCACCGCTGTCTTTCATAATATGAAAGTGATGTTCAGAAAACCAAAACATAAAACTTTATTTGGTTTATTCGTCTATTATTTGTTATAAAAGCCTTTTATGAAGCTCAGTGGAATATATTTTCAATTATAAATCAGTAATTAGGTAAGGAAACTGTATAAAAATTATCTTAACTGAAGGTAAATAGAATTGTAACATTATACCGCAATGAAAAGCGTAAGTCAGAGAGTTCGTTCTCAATTTCTCTAGAAACTTGTTCCATTCAGTCTGATGAAGAATACTTATCGAGCCTTATTCGTTCTCTTACGAAAACATTTACTTTGGAATTATCCATTATAAATCTTGATTAATACCAAACGTAATTATGTTATTACTCTGTTTTGTCACACACTCAAGTCTAGACCAGCATTTCACTTTTTCAAAAGCAAAGTACGGAATACGTCTTTCAAAATACAAAGTTATAATTTTTTTTTAAATATCTGAATACATTTTTTAGAATAACTACATATAATCTGGCAAGTAATGATACCATTATATTCTATAAAACTGCCGTTTGGAAAGTAATATTTTGGATGTGAAGGACTTAAAATAATAAGGTATTCGCCAAAATAGACAGTACCGAAACATGAGGGGCAATGGAATGGCCTGGGCGATGTCGGTTTGTTATGTTTGCCTTGTGTGCCATTAACTGTCATAATAATATTACGGTCGTGTTAAAATCATTCTGAAAATGGTTCAGGCGGCAGAAGTAAAGTTATTTATAGTGGAACATTATTTCTGCTCATACAGAGGACGGGGTAATGGTCCAAGTTTGAAACAAGTTTTTAAAAAATATCGGGAGAAATTTAATACAGCTGTACCCAGTAAAAGCGTAATGTTAGCAATTGTTGAGTAATTTTGTCGCGATGGTAGTCTGTTGTGTCAACGCAAGGGTTATTCAGAAACAATTTGTACCAACGATAATGAAGAACGAGTTCTTGTCAAGGTTTTGCAGTCTCCACAGAGAAGTCTTCGAGGAACTGCGTATAAATTAAACATCAGTGAAACATCCACACGTAAAATGTTCAAAAGTATTGGAGGTTATACATATAGTATTCAAACTGTACGACTAAACGCTGAGGATATACGTTCAAGAAAAGTTTATTTTGGACGCCTGTTGGGCCTAGTATACGAAGATACTGATTTCTTGAAAACATATGGTTTTCAGACAAAAATCATGTTCACCTAAATGGCTATATAACACGATTTTTGTTTCGTTGTTCGTTATTTCTTACGTTAGCTCGCTGTCAGTGGTAATGAGATTCCTGAGATCGGTATAATGCCGGTATACGGTAAGGGATAGTAGAACAAGTGTGGACAGCGGCGGTATGTAGATCTAAAGAATGTTTTTGGTATTTGAGCGGTCAAGATAGAATCATTTGCAGGAGCACATTGTCTGTTTTTTACTTGTTTGTATATTGGTGCAAATATCAGGGTTAGCAACTATTAGATTTTGGATAACGGAATCGGGAGAGTATAACTTTTTCACAAAGGGTATTATGTTGGGTTAAAGACCTTAAGAGGGCAAAGTGTTTATCTTTCTCTTCTTACTTGTTCACGACTTTCATTTTAGATTTTACTACCGAACGGTAAAGCTGATGCTTGTCTGCTTCTGTTTTTGTACAAAAGGAATAAACATGTAGTAACTTATTGTTATAACTGCCGTTCCCCAAGTTTTTTGATGATGACCTAGATTATTTATATATATATATATATATATATATATATATATATATATATATATATATATATATATATATATTGAAGTGATTTTTTTATTTTTTAAGAATTGATTGACTATAGTTGCAAATATTTTGCAATAATTTGTTATGTCGTTTTTCAAAACAATTTATCATTTTTTTAAATAAAATTGTAATAAAACTTTAGTTTCCGTAGGTGGTTACTCGTTTATGGCGGTTGAAATAAATTGTATTTTACAATACGTAGACATAGTACAATTAAAAGAAATTATTTTATAAAGTATATCAAATTATATGTAAATGCTAAAAAGTCATCCATGCTTGTGCAAGGTGGGGGATAATAGCAGCGATGTGTGTGCTCGAGAAGCCAGAAAGTGGTGGACGTTTGGGTTTTAATAAGAAACAAAGTATCACGTTGATTAAAAAGTATGAACCTGGTAGGGGTGTAATAACAACGCACCTATTTTAAAAGGATACAAAAGGAAATGGTCAGCAAAGCAATAATAAGTGAGCGTTCTGGAACATTTTAATACGCAGTAGTATTAAATAACATAGTGCTAACCAAATGTGAATAATGTGAGTTGACAAGGTCAATAGAGTATTTGTATAAATAATACCGTAAAAATAACTCGATACGATTATCGAAATAATTTAGATTACTATACTACAAAATGGATATTTAAATTAATATAACGTCGCATAAAAATAGTGGTAATACCTAGTAACGAATGTGAACAATGCGACTATAAGCCAATTTAAACGAATATAACGTCGTGTAAAAAAATGGTAATACCTAGTAAGAAATGTGAACAATGCGATTATACGACAAAATGGAAAGCTAATTTCAACAGTTTGTTTTAAAACGTAAATATAGTGTTAACTACTAATGTGAACAAGATGAGTCCTATACCAATACCTAAATACACTTGGGAATAAGGTGATTATAGGACAAACTGGAAAGCCAATTTGGGACGAGATTAACACTCTAATTTCCTCAAAAATATATAAAATATAGTCAAGAGGGGTACTTGGGGGTGCAGTGAGTAATTATGAGTTGGGTAAGTTACGATTATTACTAAGTTAGAATTAGGGCATAGACTAAATGTTGCATTAGAGGAACCATTATTTTTTATTGCTTAATGTGTTCTTTTTTCTTTTTTGTGTATGTAATAAAGGTGAATTGTTTGATTAGTTGATTATTTTTTGTATTAGATTGTTCATTATGCTAATTACAGTCAAACAAAAATCAACTTTCCACCCATCAAGAGTCTAAAATTTTTTTAAAAAATGCTGTAGTGTCTAAAATAAAAATCACAGGAATATATATATATATATATATATATATATATATATATATATATATATATATATATATATATATATATATATATATATATATATATATATATATATATATATATATATATATATATATATATATATATATATATATATATATATATATATATATATATATATATATACAGGGTGTCCAGTTTAAGATGAAATGCATGGGGATATTGGAAACCATTAGAGATACGAAGATGGTTAAATGGAGAAAAAGTTGCGTCATTATATGCCCAAGAAGTAACCATGGTTACATGTCAAAAATCCTTCCATTTACTAGATACAGGGTGATAACTGAAAATATGCGTTTTCTAAAATCGCTATATCTTGTTTCTTGCAAGAGATACATCCACGATTTTTGCAGGATGGGGTAACAGGTAGCGAGGATTTCAAAATGATTTTGAAAAAATCTAGGCCTACTAGATTTTGAGATAATGCACGCAACTTTCGATTTTCTTATGGACGCCATATTGGATTTTTGCATTTTGAATTCTTCATAAAAATGCTTTTCAACCATATATCATATGTTTATAATCTGCCAATGAGAAAGTGTCAAATTACACAATTAAATTTATATCAAAGCAACCTTGACATATTATGTATTTTAATTAAATGAAAATTAATCTACAAATTAAACTAACTATTGAGAACAATATTATTGATTATTAACATAAATCATAATAATAAAAGTGACAAAAAACAACAAAAAATAAAATTTAATATTATACTGAATTTTACTATTAATTAATCAAATGCTCGAATAAACCTCCATTCTCTTGCAATAATTGAATAGATGGTTGATTGGCAAAGGCCTAGTTTGATATAAATTTAATTGTGTAATTTGACACTTCCTCATTGACAGATTATAAATATCTGATATATGGTTGAAAAGCATTTTTTATGAAGAATTTAAAAATGTGAGATGATAAGGAACTCTTGTGATGCAGTGCTAACTCGATGCAGATGGTGTTTGCAGGAGAATGAAGGTTTATTCGAGCACTTGATTAATTAATAGTAAAATTCAGTATAATATTAAATTTTATTTTTTGTTGTTTTTTGTCACTTTCATTATTATGATTTATGTTAATAATCAATAATATTGTTCTCAATAGTTAGTTTAATTTTCATTTAATTAAAATACATAATATGTCAAGGTTGCTTTGATATAAATTTAAATGTGTAATTTGACACTTTCTCATTGGCAGATTATAAACATATGATATATGGTTGAAAAGCATTTTTTATGAAGAATTCAAAAATGCAAAAATCCAATATGGCGTCCATAAGAAAATCGAAAGTTGCGTGCATTATCTCAAAATCTAGTAGGCCTAGATTTTTTCAAAATCATTTTCAAAATCCTCGCTACCTGTTACCCCCATCCTGCAAAAATCGTGGATGTATCTCTTGCAAGAAACAAGATATAGCGATTTTAGAAAACGCATATTTTCAGTTATCACCCTGTATCTAGTAAATGGAAGGATTTTTGACATGTAATCATGGTTACTTCTTGGGCATATAATGACGCAACTTTTTCTCCATTTAACCATCTTCGTATCTCTAACGGTTTCCAATATCCCCATGCATTTCATCTTAAACTGGATATATTATATATATATATATATATATATATATATATATATATATATATATATATATATACCACGCTATAATTTTATATATAACTATAGCTAATGTATATTATATATTAATTATTGTTCATGTTGATATATTATTATATCACCTAACTAACTTTAAAATACATTAAGACTTCACAGGGGATAGGGATCAAATTTAGAAAAACAATTTTAATTTTATGATGATTGATGTGGTTAATGCGTGCATCCAATTTGGAAAATAAGATAATTATAATTAAAGTAAATGAAAGTAATTTTAAAAACATTCTGAATAATTTTCATTGAGTTGTAGCAACTTGTTTTCCTTTTTTAATTGAATTCTTTTGAATATACTGAAATGTGAAATATTTTATATTGCATCACTATATGTGTGCACCTCCCTATACATAAAATAAATCTCAAAATGTATGCTCTGAGCATGCGCTAAGAATACGCTTTCATTTAATCTTTCAATAACGAATACTACAAAATACATCAACAAGTAAGTATAATTACACCTAACTTCAAATAAATTATAAACCATTTACTTTATATAGCTCAATTAATGTTCCCTTTGGACATGGTTATACGTTGTCGCACATTAAGCTCATTACAAAATATGTAAATAATTAACACACAAATATGATATCAATGTCAATGGTTACTTATACAAATTGCTACACTCACATAAATATGGCCTCTTTTTCTTGTTGAAGCAGGAGTTGACCGTTGCAAGGCAGCTCCATAAATATCCAAATCTCCTTATATGATGACTCTAATTCCTTCCAGTAAGTTACAAATATATCTTCTCATACGTTGACCCTTTATTTTTAGGATCACCACAATTTATTAAAATTTTTATTTCAAAATAAATTTTGAAATGCACCATGTGATTGAGGTTCATTTTTAAATTAAACACACTTCCGATAATACTTTTATATTAATGGAAATCGAAAAACAAGTAACAAAATAATGACAAAAGAAAAACAACTTGTACACGATCGAACTTCGGAAATAATTTTAATCCTAGCTGTCGATAACCATCGAATTTAATTTAGGTAAACTAACCTTACTTGTTTTACCGACAATTGAATATCACTTGTTTATAAAAAAACTACCGAACTTAAGATCGCACTTGAATTTTATCGAAGCCGCTTTATTTTTATTTTAAATGGCAACATCTTGTATACTCAAGGTGTTGGCCCACAAAATTTAAGAATAGGAAGAGAGAAATTGCTTTCAAAGCACTTCTATTTATATGAAACTGCTTAGAAACCAAAATTATCAATTGTTATCCACAACTGCATCGTATTTTATCTTAAATCTGATTGGCTAATAATTTTCACAATTTTAAATTTAACTTAAAAAGCTTATAACTTCTACACCTATTAATCTATCTTAAATCTATAAACATTTTTGAAATCTCCATAATTTTTCCTATAAAAGAAGTCCAAACACGATCTACTTACTCAACTTATTAAACATGTTGATTTTTTACATTGATTTATTAATTTTTACTAATTTTTTATGCTTTACAGGTCTGGAATTGATTTCCACATAAATATGGGATGCTACTACATGTACATGCACATCCTTTATATGTCTGAAACCAATTTGAGGGGAAAATTATCTGAAATTTTTATACACCCTTAAAAACTATTTTTGGTAAAATTGTCACTAATATAATGTTCTGTGACTCGAAATTGAGGCTACTTTATTATTTTTACCTCTTATAATTTATTTTGGCCAATTTGTCCCATTTTATAACATTTTTATATAAGCTTTGTATAGGAAGAAATGATATAACCTTACTTCTATACAGTAATTTTTAAAGTTAGATTTTACATACTTTACCACTTTAAATGTTTGTGAAAGTGTAAATTCTTATTGTTTATGACTTATAATTTATTTTCACTCTTTTGGACATCAATAAGTTTTAATAAGACTTGTATAGAATTTGTTAATTGTCACCAATTTTAAGTCTGTAAATGTTAATTATGCACAATAACTTCAGAACTGCTGTGCTATTTATGTTTCATTGTTAATAACCAATGTATTCATTCTGTTTTCCATTCAGTTTTAGCACTTATATTACGTTTTTTCACTAACACGAATGTTTACACCAAACCTGCCTGCGTACACCCTATATGTGACATTGATATCTGTCCCACACTACATCTAACATTACATTTGTTATCTACAATCTATAACTCATGTCTTAAAGGAAAATTATACTTAATAAACTTACTAACTAATAAGGAAATTGATTTATTTCATTACGATACCAAACGTACACCATACTCACTTGCAATATGTTGCGATTTATCATTATTTTTACATTTTTATTAATAATTATATATCATTGGTCCAACTCAATGCTAATTAAACATCACTACATAATCTTATATATAAAGTACCATTTATACTCATAAAAATGAATTTTCTTCTACGTGAATTATTTACTTTGTTTCAAGTAAATTCTAAACATCTCAATATATATATATATATATATATATATATATATATATATATTATTATTTAACGTTTAAAATTTACCATCTATTCTACGTTTCAATTGTACAGAGTAACAAGTAAAATTTTCTGAAAGGAGGGTTGACATGTGTTAGGTATTATCCATCGATAGATGCACATAATTTACTAGGTCTTCTGGTCATGTCGATCATGTCATCTCGATGGTTTTGTAAGTTCAGTGTCTGATATTACGACGGCCGTATGATCGGAAAATGTGGCTATTGGATTCTATTTGGTGGTGGGCATGTCGGCTATAAAAATTAGGTAGACGAAGTGTCAGAGTACAATGCCTTGGGGTACAGCGGATTTTAGGGGATGATAGGAGGAGAGAGCATTGTTGACTTTAATTTGGAAGTAACGCTCGTCAAGGTATGATTTTAGAATTGGGTATATCTGGTTGGGTAGATGTATCTTAATTTTGTATAACAGCCTCTCGTGCCAAACTTTGTCGAACGCCTGTTGGGTATCAAGGAAGACAGCTGCGTATACATTCTTTTCTTCTAAGTATTCTTTGATTTCATTTACAATTCGATGGCATTGCTGTATTGTGGAGTGTTTCGTGAAAGCCTAATAGGTGTTTTGGGATTAAGTCGTTTATGTGCACAGTTTCTTTTATTCGAGCAAGGATGTGTTTCTTAAATATTTTTGAAGTAAGCGGTAATAATCTTATCGGGCGGTAGGATGCAGGTTCAGTAGGTGATTTTACTGTAATAAATCGTTGTTAGTAGTACCAATTCTTTTATAGAAAGGTGTTTAATTATTTCTCCGACCACTAGGTCACATCCAGGAGCTTTGTGTGAGTTTGATCTGTTAATTTTTTTGCGAGCTTCGGCTGGTGAGAACCACTTAATGGGGAAAGATACTTGGCAAAGAGTATCTAGCGCATTTTTGATGTCTTGATTGGCATTATTACCAGGAACTGAAGTATACACATTTGCCATGTGATCACCTAGGGCGTTTGTCTTTTGTTGGTGCCCAGTTTGTGTCCTGTTTCCTTAATGGTGGTATTGATACGACCGGTGTTTTGAATTTCCTTGCATATTGAGTAATCATTTGGTGCAAGATTAGTTACATAGTGCTTAAAAGAATCATTACGAGCTTGATGTAGAGAAGAATGAAGTAGATGGGTTAACCTGTTGTATTGTGTTTTATCTTGGGGGTTTCTCGTTCTTTGCCATTTTCCGCGTGCACGTCTTCTCTCTGTAACTAGTTTCCTAATATGAAGTGGTGTATTTTTGGTTTCTGGCGCAATTTTATGTTGGTTCCCATGCTGCTTTTCGTATAGTGTCTGTGAAGTGTTTTACTACTTCTGCAATTCCATTTGGATCTTTTATTCTATGACTTAGGTTATAATAAAAAAAATATTGTAGTGATGTAGGTTTTAGAAAATTTAAATGGTCTAATAAAGTTCAAGCTTAATAAAAACTTATACGGTGATGTAATTTGAACCAGATAATTACTAAATAAGGAAGTTGGGCAAAGTTTTCTCTAAATACAAATTATTTAACAAATTGAAATACTAACCTTTCACGACTAATTATGTGCCGTCTCGTCCACAATCGGTAGATTAAATATAGGGTGGGTTCTACTATATTGACTTGTTAACACACATGAAATGCGGCTTGTTTCTCTCCTGCTTAATTATTTTCCTTTCTCTAATTAATAAAAAAAACAATGTAAAAAATTATAAAAAAATATATAATTAAATGAATTCTCGAGCGCCATGTTATCTTTGTCAAAGGAATAACAAAACCTAAATAATGAACAATAAAAACTTTCTATAAATATCAAAATTAACAATGTGCAATTAAGTTTATTTACCCAATATATGGATGGTTAAGGAGAGGAAAGAAAAAGGTTTTAAAACTAAGCTTAAAAAATAAAAAATCACCACATAAATACCTCAGTATAATGATTTTCTTATAGACAGCTTCCAGTGTTTAATTATGGATGCGGAACGGTCAACCAGTATGAAAGCGTTTCTACATCTTCCTTGCGTATTCTTGTAACAACGCGATCAACTAGGTATTTGAAGGAATTTTCGATCCACTAAACTTATTGTATTCTTGATGTTTTATTTTATTAAAATTGCATTTTAAGATGATATTATTTGAATGAAGAGAAACTTGCGTAAATAAGTAACTTAAGACCCATTTGAGATTTAAAATATAGTGACTTATAAAAGTACCATATCAAAGTAAGTAAAATATAAGTATGAGTAAGTAAGTAAGTAAATAAGTACCTTAAGTGAGTATAAGGGAATAATATAAGTACTATAATGAGTGTACGTGAGTATAAGGGAATAATATAAGTACTATAATGAATGTACGTGGGTATAAGGGAATAATATAAGTACTATAATGAATGTACGTGAGTGCCACCAAAATTCTGATGGCACCAAATATAAAAATTAAGTAAAAACCATTATAACAATGTCTTCTGCTTTAACATTCAGCAGCAAGTGAAGAAAAAAAATATAGGCTTTCAGAATTGCTTCTGTAAGTGCCCCCCCTCAAGAAGTTGTCCCGCATTGCGCGAAATACAATGATCGGAGTCCAATTTTTAAAAGAAAGGGAACTATAACTATGTAATATTACACCCAAAATATACGTTCTAGGAAATGCAATTTAAGTTGCCTTTCTCAATTTTACATGTAAATAATTAAAAATTCCTCTAATTTTACGCCAAATAAATTAATGATCTTAGATTTATGTACTTTTTAATACAACCACAAAAAAAGGCTGTTACAAGGTTAATATTCCAGTTGATTTCGTATGAAAGAGTTCCAAATTAGTTTGTTGTGTACACAGCGTAGGTAACGGTTTTATCCATATTGCGTTTGTGCTTAATGATTAGAGCTTAGATATAGCTGTTCTGTTATAAATGTCGGCATGCCTTTGGCTATGGCACTGTATATGAGATCTGATATCTTATTTCGATACGTGGGCCAGTAGGTAGGTATTCCAGTGGATATAACATTTAAGTTATTGTTCTGAATAGACTGAAGTAGTTAACGTCCCTTCGGTGCAGTGAGTCTAGATCCCCAGAATGACATGCTTCCAATCTCCAACAACAAGGAAGCGAGGTCCATGAAGGCGGAGAAGGTGATGTTAAAGGCCAGTTTGGGGTTTCTAGCTTGATTATTGTTCTTGGATTTTATTTATTTGGCATGGTTGCAGCATTTGATGAAATAAAGTTGATTTAATAATTATGCACTACACACTACGCGTTTAGCAGGTGTATCACCACCTGTTTGGCATGTTCTTGAATCATGTGGTTTCCCACACTTCACGCAATTAAACTGTTTAGTACAATAGACTTTAGAGCGACCATAATCCTGGCACCGAGTACACTGTATTATAGTTTTCGTAGGTCTGGGTGGTTCGACTTGAATTTTGACATTCACTAGATACCCAAGCTTGTATATTTCTTTATTATTTGAGAGTGGTTCCACAAATAATAAGAGCAGTGGAAGTTTAGCAGCTAGTTTTTCAGTTATTTCTATAAGTGGAATCGAATGCTGGAGATTTCGTATAACTACCCTGTATGTTCTTTCTTGTTTCAGTTAGTATGAGTGATGTACAATGTTCTCCTCACGTAGATGATTAATTAATTTTCTGTACGTCTCTGTGGTGTGGGGGTTGATTTTTGCAGTATCTTTTGACAGAATTTTAGTAAAATATGTTTCGTTATCAGCCACTAATGCTAATCTAGTTATCATTGCGGTGTAATTTGTCACCTCGCGTCGTATATGTATATTGTCGGCGGTTTAGGATCTCTCATTTTTTGTGTTGATTCTTCAAGGTTTGTTTGAGACGTATTTTCTGTAGTTTCATAGTTTGATAATGGATGGTATTTATTTGCAGTTTTAATTTGTGTTGTTTTCATTTTCTTTCCTTTAAGATATTCGTTTACGTTTTTTTGTTGAATATGTTTCATTTATTTCCAAGTCATCTTCGCGGAGTAATGCACAGTATGTTATCTCTTGACTCCCACTTGCTTCATTATCGGTATAAAAGTTTGGTTGGGACTGGTTTTGGCTTGGATTTTGATATGGATTTTTATATATCGCTGTTTGATCCATTGGTGTTTAGCATTGAAACATATGAGGTGGTGTCATGTGTAAGGTAGGATACTACATCGGATAAGCTAAGGGTGCTTGAATACACGTGTTTTTTTAATCGTATCCCATGGAATTTGTCTGATAAGCGTTATAATGGATAAGGTGAATATTTTATTCACTCTGTTGTTTATATGGAGTCCTTGTATTCTATTATATGATATTAAAAGGCGCTTAACGAATAATCACAAATATCTATTAGTGAACAAGTGTTCCAATTTATTGAAAAAGAATACGTTTGTTCTATCAGCATTAGCGAATTATTTCTATTGAATCCACCTCTTATTTACCGTACTAAATCTGAGCTAGTTCTGCTACCGTGAACATTAATGCTACTAAAAACGTAAAATTTCTAAATTACTGGATGATAGACAACTGATCGGAACTAATCTATTTTTATTTTTCTTTTGGAATGTAATTTTTATAAGCTATATACGGATTTTTATGTTCATGTAAATTAGTACTTTAATTAATTTTTTTCATTCGAACACTGATGTACCGGGTGGCCAACTAAGAACGGCCGCCGGCCATATCTCAGGAATGGATTATTGCACAGGTTCGGGAAAAAATTTTTTATAACGAAAGTGGCCTCGAGAAATGCCTGGAAATTATTTTCAGAGTTGTAGGTCCACCGCTAGAGGGCGTATTTGACAGTTAAAATTTTAAAAAGCAAAATTTTTTAAAATTTATCCAATTAAGGGGCATATTAAATATTATAATCAGATTCCTCGACAAATTCTGCATATTTTTTATTTGACAAGTTTTAGTCTATCTCTTCAAATAAGGGGTGGGAGTGAGTGGGAACCTTGTTACCAAAAAACGCCTTTAATTCAGGTTTTGCTTGACTGATTTTAATAAACTTGATGTTGTTTGAAAGAGCTTTTGTTAAACAATAGAGAATTTGTAAATTTGAAGTAATCTGATTAATAACATAAATGCTAGAGGGCGCTGTTTAATATTTTTTTAATATTGTGTTTTCTCTTTACAATTTTAAATGGAAGCATAAAAATTTAAGTAGGTCTTTAAAAAGTAGACTAAATTAGTAATTAAACAGTGAAAACTGCAAGTCGATATCTTTTTCCTATCCTGAGATATCGTAAGAAACAGGTAAATGGCGGGAATTGTTCTTTCAACGTCTAGTAGGCTAGTTCGCGTTAACGGAAATTATTAAATTTAGCCTAGATGAAAAGATCTTACATTGGTCTGCAGTAATTTAAACTGTTATCATACTAATGTTATGGTTGCCGCTAGATTACCTAAATGTAATGCTGTCGCTACTAACAATGAGAACAAATTATAAAATAATAATGTGATAAATCTAACAATTAAAACCTTAAATAAATAACTACGTAATTAGTGTCGCCCTAGGTGTTCGAAATGTCGTCCATCATTTTCAATGCATGAAATCAATCGCTGACGGGTGGAGAGAACAGCAGTTTCAATTTCTGCCCTTAAAATACTTTATATTGTCTGTCGTATTCTTTCAATAATGTCAGCTCTTGTTGTGGGTCTATCGGCATAAACGAGATCTTTTAATCGCCCCCACAAATAAAAATCTAAACAAGTTAGGTCTGGAGACCTTGGTGACCAAATAAATAAACTTCCACGTCCTATCATGTTGCAAGAACTAAATATCTTTCTCCATTAACAGTCTCATTAAAAAAAAGCCCAATTATTTCTCCACCTAGAATCCCGCTCCACACATTTACAGACCAACGACCCTGATGTTGGACCTCATACATCCAGTGGGGATACGTTTCAGATCAGTAGTGCATATTACGTCGATTTACACTACCATCACTATTAAAAGTAGCCTCATCTGTCCACATAATTCGTGAAAGTATTTCAGGATCGTCGTGTTTCATATTTGAGAGCCAGTTACAAAAATCCAACCTGGTATCGAAATATTGAGCATTCAAACTATGGTGTAGGACCATGTGATATGGGTGAATTCTAAAATAGTATATATTATAAAGTAATCAGATCAATCAGACACATTGAAGTCCTTCGTTGTTAGTAAACGAAAAAGGACTTTAAATGCATTAACTCTCGTATTTTTTATCTTACATGGCCCTCTTTACTAATTTTGTTGTCATCAGTAAATCGTAATTCATATTTTAAACTGTATTTGTTGTTGCTGGGCAAATATCGGTTTTGTTGATATTTTATGCTTTTCATTTACTAACACATCGCTTGAAAACAAATATAACATTCTTATACAATTAAAAAAATGTTAGATTATTTTATAATTTGTTCTCATTATTAGTAGCGACAGCATTACATTTAGGTAATCTAGCGGCAACCATAACATTAGTATGATAACATTTTAAATTACTGCAGGCCAATGTAAGATCTTTTCATCCAGGCTAAATTTAATAATTTCCGTTAACACGAACTAGCCTACTAGACGTTGGAAGAACAATTCCCGCCATTTTTTTTTTATGATTGTGGACCTGAACAGGCTAAAACAGGGCCTATCGTGCACTCAGGAACACTTAGGAGGATGGACAGAGGGATAATGAATTGCCAATAGATGCCTATGAACAGCTACCTTAAATTTTCTCAGATCATAAGTGAGAGGAAAACATGAACTAGTGAGATCATTCCAGAGTTTAGAAGCCGTGTAGAAAAATGTGGATTGCGCCCGTTTGGTACGACAAGTGGAGATTTGTACTGCATACTGATGATGTGAATGAGCGAACCGAGTGTTTCTCGCAAAGATAGCCGGAGATGGTATCAAAGAATGTAATTCACCAGCACAATAGCCGTTGTAATAACGATAATACAAAGAAAGAACTGAAACCATCCTTCTATGCTTAAGGGACTGTATGTGAGAAGTTAAGGACGGGTCATTTATAAGCCTAATCGCTCTCTTTTGAATACGATCAACGATATCGAGAGCGTATTGGGGAGCACTAATCCAAAGGTGAGAATTATATTCCAGATGAGGCCGAATTTGGGCCTTATACAGCAGAAGGAGTTGTCGATAGGTAAAGTACTGCTTAGATCTGTACAAAAAGCCTATTTTACGAGCAGCTGTTTTGGTAGCTGACAGAAGATGGTCAACCCATGAGAGATTTGAAGATACAGTCATACCCAACAGAGTAATAAAGTCTGAAAACTTAAGAACTGAGCCATTCGTACTTACAACAGGAAATAATCGATCTTTTTTGGCGGATATAAGGCAACACTGGGTTTTGTTAGCATTAAATTTAACTAGATTATTGCTTCCCCATTCGAGAATACGTTGAATGTCTTTGTTGATCGAATTTGCCATTTCAGCTTTAATTTCTTGATTTGACATAGAAGGTGGATTATCACTATGAGTAGACTGAGATGAACTACAGTGAAGAGTGCTATCGTCAGCAAAGCAATGGATGGGGTTAGTTGTTGAAGAAATAAGGTCGTTTATGTACAGCAGAAAAAGTGTAGGCGCTATAACGGATCCCTGTGGTACGCCCGCGTTAATGCTGACTTCTTTTGAAAAAAATCCATCAACTACGACACGTATTCGTCTTTTATCAAGGAAACTAGAAACCCAGTTGATGAGCTTATCATTTAACCCAAGCGAGGTGAGTTTGGCAAGTAAACACTTATGCCAAACTTGGTCAATGCCTTTGAGATATCTAAAGCGACTACAACTGTTTCACCGGACTGCTCTACTGTATTGTTCCAAACTTGGGTCACATATGAAAGAAGATCGCCTGTTGAACGACTTTGCCTAAACCCATATTGGTGGTCACTAAGGAGTTTGTTAGTTTCAAGGAACGCGAGCAGTTGCTGATTGATGGCTTTTTCCATGAGACAAAATGGAAGTGATGGCAATTCGTCTGTAATTTGAGGGATCGGTTTTATCACCTTTTTTGGGAATAGGTTGAACATTTGCTAACTTCCATGATGAAGGGAATTCCCCAGAAGATATAGAGATCGTATAGAGCTTAGATAGGACTGGTACTAGTTCGGGGGAACATTTCTTTAAGACAATAGCTGGGATACCGTCTGGGCTAGTCGCCTTATTGAGATCAAGCTTACTGATGATCGATTCCAAGAGCTTGTACCGAAAATGAATTGGTTTCATAACGTATGAAGAAGAGTTGGCTAGCGGCACATCTTTTCCAGAATCATTGAGACACGAGTTTGATGCAAACAAATCCACAAAAACGTTGGCTTTGTCTACAGAATCAGCAACTACCGATCCGTCAATAGATGTCAGGGGGGGAAATGAAGATGTTACTAATGGCTTTTGCTAAAGACCAAAATTTACGACTGCCTAAAGGAGATGTAACTAGTTCATTGCATTTTCGTTGTTCGAACAACTTTTTAGTTTTAGTGATGACACCTTTGCAGATATTTCTAGCACCAACGTATTCTACATGACTGTCAACCGATTTATTAGATTTCCATTTAATGTAACATTTATTTTTTAAAGATATTGCATCAGAACAAGCCTTATTGAACCAGGGTTGGGAACGTGAATGACCTACACGGTACTGTTTTTTCGGAATGTACAATTCTATTCCCATGAGGATGACTTCAGATACTGAAAGAGCGATGTCCGAAGAAGAGGACGACTTAAAACAATATTCACGCCATGGAAAGGTTGCAAAGGAATCCCGTAAATCACTCCATCGAGCTGACTTAAGACACCACAAGGTTCTATCGGTTTTGCGAACAACAGTGGAATTAAGTACAGTAGAAATGATTTTTATTAGACAATGGTCGGAAAGACCTAAAGGCGAAAGAACGGAAGTTTTATAAACAAGAGGGTTTGATGTAAGAAAGAAATCTAGAAGATGTGGAGTATGGTTAGGGTTATCAGGGATTCTTGTGGGTTCAGAAATCATTTGTGTGAGATCACATGAAATAGCAAATGTTTCTGCACTATGACCAGCGGGATTTGTAGTAGATGAACATTGAAGCCGACTAGAGTTATGAACATTGAACTACAAATAAGATATCGCAAGATGGAAACTGAGACAGGAGATAGTCAACTTTCATACTAAGGTAATCGAAGAAGTCTTGAAAGTTGCTGTCATTAGGAGACCTATAAATGCAACAGTAGAATTTCACAAAATTAGGACCAGAATGTTTAAACCAAATCACGTCAAAATTTTTATTTTCTAAGGAAGAAACCCTCTTGCAAGCAATTCTGTCCTTGATGTACGCACATACGCCTCCTCTATATCGAAAGTTAGAGTGAAGATGGTATTGAGGAAATTGCAAGTCGGGTGACTCGGAGCTTTCAGAGGAGACTTGTGTTTCAGATAGAAACAATATATCAGGTTGTAATTGTTCAAGATGTTGGTGAATAGCATTAAGATTAGACCTGATACCGCGGATGTTGCAGTAGTGAATCAGAAAGTTGATACTTTCGATGACCGAGGTCGCTTGGGCCCTGCCCTCCCGGACATCCGAATGGGGCAGGATTTTACGTCCGGAATTTATAACCCTAGACACCACAGCCATCTTGTTTTTTAATTTGGGACTTTTAATCCGATAGGAAGACAGTGAGGGCGAGAAGGAAGAATAAGGATGAGAATAGATTAAGGATGATGGAAAAGGTAACAGGCAGCCCTTACCGAGCTCAGAAAATCGGAGACCCAATATTAAGGAGCCCATGGTAAGGGTGGTGGTGGTACCTCCCCGGCTGGCACGGAGTATACATGCCTACCACCTATAAAATTTACCTGTTTGTTACGATATCTTAGGATAGGAAAAAGATATGGACTTGCAGTTTTCACTGTTTTATTACTAATTTAGTCTACTTTTTAAAGACCTACTTAAATTTTTATGCTTCCATTTAAAATTGTAAATAGAAAACACAACATTAAAAAAATATTAAACAGCACCTCTAGCATTTATGTTTTTAATCAGATTACTTCAAATTTACAAATTTTCTATTGTTTAACAAAAGCTCTTTCAAACAGCATCAAGTTTATTAAAATCGGTCAAGCAGAATCTGAATTAAAGGCGTTTTTTCGTAACAAGGTTCCCACTCTCCCCCACCTCTTATTTGAAGAGATAGACTAAAACTTGTCAAATAAAAAATATCCAGAATTTGTCGAGGAATCTTATTATAATATTTAATATGCCCCTTAATTCAGTAAATTTTGAAAAATTTTGCTTTTTAGAATTTTAACTGTCAAATACGCCCTCTAGCGGTGGACCTACAATTCTGAAAATAATTTCCAGGCGTTTCGTTATAAAAATTTTTTTCCCGAAGCTGTTCTATACGGCCGTTCTTAGTTGGCCACCCGGTACAAGTATTTTTCTAAGATAAAAAAAAAACATATTGGTTGATAACGATTGTAGACGTAGAATGTAATTAACGAAAACTTGCATATTTTTTTAACGATACCTATATAACTAATTAAACTATATGTATAGAAGAAAAATGTTGTTTTTTTATTTCATTACAATACCTTGTTACTACAATTAATCAGTGATTTCCTTTTAGATGCATTATATCGATTAAATTTGTAACTGACATTTAAATTAAGTACTATAATCGTCAGTTATTCAATGGTTAGAAAGCCGATGTTAAAGTATTATCGGAAACAGGAAATTATAAAATCATTAACTTCCCTTTTATGAGTTCATTTGGTTATTGCTTAACGACTTCTTGAAAGAACATTATACTGTAATGTCACTTTCGTGACGTATTGAGACAAGTACGACAATTTAAAGTGCAATCGATTCAATGAAACTCTTGTCTACATTGTTCTAATTACTATAAATGTTAATATGCAGTCTTGTAATAACTTCTGGTCATGCAATAGCCTTTTAAAATCGATTCTGTTTCAAGCAAATGTAATTTGTCAATGTTAACACTAAAAAATTTTATCTACTATGTTACGCTAAGACTGCGGATTGGATCTAATCTCTAAATGATTACAAAGGATTCACCATCTTTTTTATATCCATTGCAGTCAATATCGATTAGCTAAGGAAAATTTATAGCAGGGATCCTGAAAAGTTGCGGTGTTTACCTAAATTTATTGTAAAATATTGGAGAATGAAATTTCCCATGTGTAGCCAGTGTTATTGAGATCTATTGTAAAGGAAAGGCGAGGGGATGGAAAATGGAAGTTATACCTGAAATTTGTTGCAGTAGCATTTGGAAATTTAGGAATATTAAAAATGTGGGTATACCAAACTTTCAATTCTAAAATGCATTTTGGTTGGAATTATACACATATGATCCAATTTTCAATCAATTTGTGGTAATTGGACCATAACTAACACTAATTAATTCAATGATATTAAAACGAACTCTGTTTATTTAAATTTTGTATCAATTTTCATATTTTGAGACGTTCGGTTGCGTAAGACGTCTTTGTGGTATATATGCAGCACGTTTTAATTATTGCCGAAAGCTTTGTAGAGATCTAATCTTATGCAACCTGTTACACGAATACACTTCATTAATTGCACAAAGACTAGGAATCAAAGTGCTTGAAGTTATGTAGACAACTTACTTAGAGTTTCCAGTTTAGTTACGCTTTTCTGTTTTACTGCAAGATTGTCTTTACACAACTTGAATTTTTATTATAAAAACATTTTAACTAGCGCCATAATTTATTAATTAACTTTTCATGTTATTGATAATCAAATTTATAATAAATCAATTTTGAGGGCTCATATTTCCACCTAAAGGAGTTGGTCCAGTTTTTAAATCTGACAGTCACATTAATATTCATATCATACACATATCTAACTAGTTCTGAATTCATGTACTTGTTATCTATTCCACACGAATTTGTCCAGAAATTCTGGATATTCACAAACTTGATATGCTTCACGTAATGTATACTGACTTTAATTGAAAATGATATTCCTTACAGTGAATTGAAATACATTTGTGTTGAAAACGTCAGAGGAACGTTCTTGTTGTATTGTTGTCTCTAACGAAGAGTTTCAAATAATAGTTGTGTAGTTTATTTTAGTAAAAACTCTTAGAGGCGTAAACAAGATTTTGCTCAAAGTAAAATTGCACAGTTTCAAACGTTATGAAAAGGTGACTGAAGCGAGGATTCTACGGAATTATTAAATTAAGATACCTTTGTGTGACCGGGATCTGAACTGAGTTTAAGCCATTGAACCTAACACTATAGAAGTGTCAATTAGCAAAGAACGTTACATGTTATAGTAATGGTAACACTACATCGTTTATGTTAGGGAGTTCTATGATAAGTAGGGATATTTTATTCCTAAAAAAAATAATCATAAATGTTTTAAGTAAATAAGAGTCTATGATTTAAGTATTCCCTAAATAGCAGCGACCGTTACAGAACTTTTAAGAGTTTCGTGTAAAATAAATTATATCATAGAAAAAGTCAAAAAGAGTGGAACAGGTTGCGGCTCTCGTTTACGAATTGTTTTAAGAGAACTCAAAAGTATCGGGTTTCAATATTCTTGGTACTTTGATGCAACTCGTGATTATGTATGAAAGAAGTCGTACTTTGATTGACAATTTGAATACTGGAGTCCCTGGATAGTCAGTCAAATCAACGAACAAGGGCCTGGGTCAAATAGCTTGTGTGCAGACTTCATCACAGGCAATTAGTTCAGTTTCCATGTTTGAATGTGCAATCTTAAAAACTGAGTTGAATTCAGAAACAAAATATCTGCGATTACATCTTTAGCATACCTGTTGTACACTACAGCTTTTGAATAATCAAGTGGACGTTATCTAAAATTCTAAAGTTAGATTGCCAAACAAGAAAACTACTCACTATGCACGGCGCACTCCGTCCACGATGTGACATAGATTTCCTGTATATCCCGAGAAAAGAAGGAGGACGAGGGATGATAAACATCGAATGGAGTCACTATCTCGATCGAAGGACTGGAGAAGTAGCTCCTATTGAAACAAAAACTCAAGTGATTGGGAATGGTATATAGACATCCATAAAATCTAACAATAAATGACGAAGATAAACACAACTACCACCACATAGTAGAAGATAGAGAACCTAACCAACCTGAAACAAAGAATGTTAGATGAGCTGAAATGAAAGTGGAGAGAAAATGCATGGGCAGATTCTGAAAGAAGCTGAAGAAAAAATAATAAATACAAGCCAATCATGGAAGTGGCTGATGTACGCTAACCTGAAAGTTGAATCTGAAGCACTAATAGCAGCTTGTCAAGAACAAGCGATAGCCACAAACAATATAAAAGTGGGGATAATGAATACTGGCAAAGACCCAAACTGCAGAATCTGCCGGTCATGTAAAGAAAGGATCCACCATATTGTTTCAGATTGGCCTATTTAAGCAAAAAAGGCGTATCTCGATCGACACAATCTGGTAGTGGCACATCTGCATTGGAATATTTGCAACGAATATGGCATTAAAGTTTCAGAAAAATGGTATAAGCATGACCCGGACTCAGTAATACATACTCCTGACATCACTATCATCTGGGACACCCAAACACAAAGAGACAGATCCACCAACGCTAACAAACCGGACATCACATTAAAAACCAAGAATAAGAAGTGCTTATTAATTGATGAAGCTATTCCATCCGACTATAACACCACACAGAAGGAACCTGAAAAACATCTTATATATAGATAGGAATAAAAAAGACTGCGGAACATGAAAACGATAGTGATCCTGATAGTAATTGGGGCGACAGGACTGATTTCAAAAAGGAATCTTGAAACCATCGAGCAAATCTCTGGAAGACAAAAGCTGCTCGATATGAAGAAATTCGTCATGCTTAGCACTGCGAATATAGTGCGTAAAGTACTATTGTTGTTCAACGGAAAAATATCCAATTATAAAACAAATACAACTGAATTAAATGCATATGTGTAAAACGAAATATACGATTCACTACAATTGAAACATTATTTAAACATTAACATAATGGTAAAAGAAAGTCAACAACATTGTTTAATATACACAACTTTGTGCGAAAAGAGAAAAATTAAACAAAAAAGAAAAACGCAAATTCTTGCATTATTTTCTTTATTCTTTATTATTTTTACGAAAAATACGGACCTTTTAAACCCATATGATTGTTCAAACTCGTAAGATTATAAAGCAAACGTAAACCTTTTGTCTAAAGATTGAACTCAAACAGGTAAACATTTTTCAATAACAATGAACCATAGAGAACCAATAAAATATTTTTTCTCTGTTTTCAAATTTGAAGATTTTATTTTTGGTACTATGTATGATTTCAAGTATAATTATAACATTGTGTTGCATATTGTCTTATACTATATTTTTCCTTGACTGCCAATTCAAAATTTAAGCTCACTTTTACCTTTGTTACTATGTTTGTTGATCTTAATTGTGATTAATTAATCCTAAGAGTAAACAATTAATGTCGGGAGAGATAACAGGGCCATTATGGGTACCCTTCAATGGAATAAAAAGAAGAAACCTAGAGGATGGAAACGTTTATGTTGTCACGGTTCGGGACAATAATAAAACAGATTTGATAAATAAATATTAAATGACAAAGAAATAACTATAACTCGGAAAGCTAAAAAAAAAAAAATAATTGAATGATTTAGGCGCTAATAAATAACAGCAAGTCTGGTGAGTGGCACGGAGTCAGGAATCGCAATGTAGTTGAAACGTGGTGTGATTGAAGGGTATGTAAGAGAAAAATGTACTTGTATATATGTACATTTTGAGATTCATACAGTAAGTATACGATATATTATTTATATCTCTGTTCATATTTCTACTTCTTACTTCCTTACATATCGTGACAGTAGACAAATAAATGTCAGATAGTAGGACAATACAGTTAGTAGGGAATGCTACATCGTCCGAGGCACGATTTGGCCAGTAACCGGTCTGCTCGAAATGGTAGTACTCAAGAGAACAATGCAATTGCCTCGGATCGACCTGGCTACAAGGGGCGGTCAAGGTCGAAATAGACAGGCCTCGTTGCTGACGACTGTGCAAGGAGTGAATGACGAGTCGGTACGTGCAATGTTGGAGGTATGCATGATAAAGAATTTGAAATTGCGAATGTAATGTACGAAAGACGCCTTGATAATCTGTGTGTAGCAGAGGCAAAGCGTAAAGGAAAGAATGCTGTGGAGATGAAGGATGGCAGCCTAACACTATGCTCAAGAGACTGAAGTGCATGGCGCAAAAGAAGTTGGGGTGATCACAAATGAAAGAGCGAAAAGATGTGTAAACAGTACTAATTGGTATCTTTCCGGGTAATATGGGTTAGAATAGGTGGAGCTTCGAAGTACTTTTCTTATTGCATGTTATGCAACAGTGAATGGAGAAAGAGACCAGGAGCGTTAGAACTTCTGGAATGAAGTAGAGAACGTGTTGAACGTATGTAAGCCAAACAAAAGAGTGATGATAGTGGGGGATATGAACGGATGGGTGGGTCTACAGAAAGAACATAGTGAACGCGTTCTAGGAAAGCTCGGAGACCAAAGAGTCAATGAAAATGGTGAACACCTGCTGAATATCTGTGTGAAGAGAAGCCTGTTTGTATCCAATACGTGGTTTAAACATAAAAATGTGCATATGTATACATAGCAAAGAGGTGAATCTAAAAGTATGATAGACTTGATAGTGTATGATGAACGGCTTAGAAACCTGGTGAAAGACACAAAAGTAATCGCGGACGGAGTGGATCGGACCACTTTTGGTTGATATCGAGTAGTGTTTAGGGCAAAAGTGGGTCTGGAGAAGGAAAGCAAACGTAATGCGAGGTCCAGAATTAGGGTTGGCAAACTAGTATATAATGGTGCGAGAATGAAATACGCAGATGCTGTGAGTAAAGCGTTGAATGTGAATGAAACAGTGTGAAACGAACAAATAAAAGACACAGACGTTGAAAGTGCATGCATTAGCTTGAAAAACTCTGTTGTCAATTGTGCCGTGCGAATATGTAGAAGTGCGACTGTAGGTAGACAGAAAAATGTGCTTGGTGGAATGAGTGAAGGCATATGTAATAAGATTAAAGGAACTAGAAGGATACGTGACAATGCACATATTCTGACACATTAAAGAATTTAAGGCTGTCTTGGTAAAAAATCAGTTGAGACTGAATGGTGAGAGGCTTTTCAGTGGCAAAGAGATAATAGGAATACTTAGCCCATGCGTAAATGTAATTCAGATCAGAATGAAGTAATAAAAGGAAAATGCACGGGTGTTGTTTCAGGATTGTTAGATGGACCAGGGATAGAAGGTCATTACACATATTTTCCTAAGTTCTAAAGATTGTAAAATCAATTATGGTAAACTTAACCATCATGAATTAAACAGTGAAGAAATTCGGGTAGCCGAAGGAACTGTTTGGAAATGGGTACAAACCGATGGGTTTTAGGACTTAAAACCGGAAACTCTTGCTTAACCTAATCCCTATCTAGACGAGTTACGGTTGATCCATTTCAAATCAAAAATATTTAAGAAAGATGCCCCACACATCTTCACACTTGCGTTCTTCCTGAATCCCATCAAGTAGTAGTAAGATTAATAAGAGGAACACATGAAACCAACCCACATGTTGGGTTATTGACGGTAATGAGTACTATATGTAAAACTGTTAGATTGTTGGAGGAAGGGATTGCAACAGATCTTTCCTAAATAAATGCATGATTTGTAACAAATTCAGAACAAACCGATTAGAGGTAGATTCGGCTCCTTTGCCCCGTGACTGCGTAAGGGACGCATTGGTGATTGAGACAGTGGAAGTGGACTTGGCTGGGATCTGTATTTATACGAGGTGTATCGAGCGGTATAACTTGAATTACTTACTTTCCTCTCTACAGAAAATTTTCTTCTTAGGCGTTTGCTCAGTCGTAGGACCCGGCCCAGGACAATTTTTAGTGGCAACCGGAGTAATTTTACAGGCGCGAATAACCTTTCTAGATCTATTGATTGGAAGAAAATTTTATCGCATTGCTCGAGCCAACAAATTCTACAATTATACAGAAAACACCCCTTTGTGTTTTATAAAAACTTTTTCTAACGCATTTATTCAACCCTCAAAAATGATTTATGATCTGGTAATCAAAACATGCACTGCTCCTAAATACTGAAAAGTGGTTCGCATATACTGTGGGTAAGAGGGAAGATCCGGGTAGTATTTCGAACTATTGGCACATAAGTGTTTTATGAAACTTTGCTAAAATACTTTTCTCAAGAATTTAACCATTGTGTCACCACTATGTGTCATTAGACCAACTTGGTTCTATGGAACGTTGTTAGACGATTTGTAATCTGGTATATTTTGCGTAATTAATTTTGAATGCATTAGATTGCCATAGAAAAATGGATATCCCCAAAGCCTATGACAAGGTAGACCATAGCATAGTAACTCGAAAGCTATGCAATTTTGGATTTTCTCCCTCACTTTTAAAGCTGTGTAAATCTTATTTCGAAAATAGTGTTCAATATGTCCAACACAATAGCTATAAGTCGGTTGCATCTGCAGTCTCTTAGGGAGTGCCTCAAGGCTTAAATCTATGTCCGTTGTTGTTCTTACTATTTATTAGTAATCTGTTCATGTTAACTTCGTGTAACCAGCTCACGTAAAAAGATTCATGTTTACCATCACATTTCGGCCTATTAGTCTGATAAATGTTAACAGCAAAAATTTAGAAAAACTATTAACAGTTGGAACTATGATATATTTATATGGAAACAATTTAATGAATAAAAATTAGATTGGAATTTATGATTGTTTTACTGTAGAAGCCTTGATAAAGGAATAAAATGAATGCTCCGAAATATTGGTAGATATCAAAGAGCTCTAAACTTATTAAGACCCTAGTTAGCCGCAGGCCCTGATAATACTAAGCAATTAGTTAATAATTTTTTATTATATATATATATATATATATATATATATATATATATATATATATATATATATATATATATATATATATATATACACATATTTGGCTTTTAATAGTCCAATGGTCATGAAAAAATTTAGTGGTTGCTGTATTCGTATATAATACATAACTTATCGAATGTAATTTTATAAACAATTTGATAAAATCACACGGCCTTTCGGGAACTAAATAAAAAGTTTCAATGAAAAATTTATTAAATTTTGAGCAAAAACGGTATTTAACGAGATTATTTTGTGAACCACTTGCTAATGTACTCCAGTATTATGAATATTCAGGAAAAAATGTATTCTTTTTTTTATTCATCAGACTTTAATTTGATGTGGTAAAGTGCAGCTATGTTCAAACCTACAAAACATCGCCATGCAAACTTATCAGTGTTAGTATCTGATGGGCATTGATAATCATACGAAATAATTTTATCACCTATAGCACGGGCGGAAAGCTGTTACCAAAAACGGAACACGCTTGATAAAATTATGAGTTATTTATCAATCTCGTCAAATATATGGCTAGACAATTTTTTACCATTAGAATCTAGTAATAATTGAAATAAATTATTTATTCCTAACTGGGTACATATTATTACTATTATATTACCCATGGGCTGTTTCAGTATAAATTTGCTTTTATTGGTTAATCTGGTTAGTCACTAACAATGAACATATTTAATTGGAAGTTTGCTTTGGCAAAAAAAATTCAGTACAGTTCTCATCCATTGGTTAGAATTCTGCACTGGAATTGGTTAAATTTTTACAAAAGCTAAATTTTGGCTGGTTAACAAAGCTATCAAACTGTATTAATATTACAAGGCAGTTTTGTCAAAAATTACTTCTGTATGCCTCAAAAATCTAAATTAACGGATAATGTGAAGTTCGATTATACGCCCCCTTTTTTTTATAAGAAAAATTAAGTTTTATATTTTCTTAAATTTCGTAACCTTTTAGCTTTACTCAAACGGAGACTGGGCGTGAATCTTATACAGTTTGCAACATCCTCAACTAAACAAGCATTTATTTAACAAAATATAGAAATAAAATCAAATAAAAAATTAAATCTGTATCCAAACTTAAAACTATAATTCTATACTGAAAACTTAGATGCACTCCTGGATAGGCAATTTCGGATGCCCTCCGGTATGGTAGGTTGCGGCACTACAGGTCTCGAAATAGTGCTGTAATTAGAAAAATTAATGTATATATCCCAACGTTTGCCCTCTAATAAACTGGGGATGTTTATTAGTGCTTTTTGTTAATTAACAATTCAATAATTTAATAAATTTTTTTATAATTTTAAACGAAGGTGAAAACCGTCTTCAGGCGACTATCTTATCGACCTGTTGATTTAGAAAATGGCTAGACTTGTTTACCACTGGTTACTAAAACAAAGTGTTTTTTAATGATTTTAAAAATAGTGCGTGTTGAAGGTGTGTTCCTATCTTTACATGGTCTGGATCTGTATAGTGTATAGAAACTTCCCTATCTATTTTTGTTGTAAATAATTATCAAATTACCAAAACAGGTAGGTTTTATTTCAATTATAATGTTACTTTAAGCTTTATACTTTTAAATGAATAAATTGAATTTGCAAAACGTGTATTATATCTTAAAGTGATATTTTTATTTGCATACTATTTAAATGCAATTCAGTAATTTCTATTCTTTGGAAGAGAGTAAATTTTTATTTTAACAATAATAAAAATTTCGAACTTAACAAAAAGCTTGGTGATTTTAGTTAAATTCTCAAAACGTTTATATTTAGTTGAATAGCAAATACGGTCTTAACAATACCCGCTCGTTTTTTAATGAAATGGAATTTCATTACTCTAATCTAAATTTAATATTAAGGTGTATAAATTTGAATTGTATTCACGCTGGTTTTAATAATGAAAACGGAATTGGGGTTTTATATAATAATGAAACGTGAACTCTATAAAATAACAGGAAAAAATAAATATGGTGTTCTGGTATATATGGAATGAATCAGGTGTGTTTGTTGTGTTTGAAACGTGTAGTGAGTGTAATAGTCAGGTTGAATGGAATGGTCTACGGAGCGTCTTTGGCTTTCCCCTAGAAGCGCGGTCCAACTGAGCGGTTATACACCGATAGCTTGGGGTCAGTTGGTGAGTTAGGGCCTGGGGTTGTGCACCGTTAGCGGGTTAGGAACGAATTCAGCTCTACGTGAGTTGAATCACGGTTGCAGAGAAGGAGTCACAAAAACACACGGTTCTGAAACCTGCGATTCTGCTTCTTTGGGTAAATGGTCGGGAAGCGGCAGGTAAATTGTATGTATGCCATCTGCGAGGTTTGCACCGGGAGGCGGGTGAGTGTATACTAGTGTTTCTTTGTGTGCAATTCAGGTATAATAAGAGTGGGTGGTTTTCTCAGAGAGAAGAGAGGATCAGGTTTGACGGTATCTCAAACGAGAAGTAGTGAAAGAATTCATTTTAATTTTAATTCATTTTAATCGGTAGAACTACGGTATACCGGGCAGATGCTCCCTATACCTTCATCGGACCTTGCTTTATTCATGGCATAGTATCCACATGTCATTTCATTCCTACCTAACTTAAACTAACTTGAGTTATGTAGCAACAATAAGATATAGGACTACATGGTATAATATTCATGTCACTCAACACAGCACGATTTTCGGCCTCTTGTGCCTCGTCACGTCGTTGGCGTCGTAATTTCATAACCCCGCGATGACGGGATTCGGGTGGGCCGCTAGTACCATCTCCTGGTTGGCTGCGGCGGTTTTCATGAAGTCCATTAGGGTGATCATCTTGAGGTCCTTGTGGAGTCGGTCGTTCCTGATGTACCAGTGTGCGTCGGTTATGATCCGAAGACACTTGTTCTGGATGGTCTGAAGGCGCTTGATGGTCGAGCGAGCGGCGTATGCCCATGCTTCGCAGGTGTAGGTCAGCATAGGGCGCATGATCAGCATCTTGTTGTCGGTAGTTAGGACGCTGTTCCGCCCCATGAGCGGATACATCTTCTTGATGATGCCGTAGACGTTGGATCTTCTGTCTGCGACGTGCTGGTTCTATCAGAGCATCCTGTCAATGAAGAGTCCCAGGTACGTCACGTAATCCCTCCATGGAATATCCTGGACGTACATGGAGATGTTCGTCATGGGCCTCATGTGTCTTCGGGTGAACAGGACCACGGTGATTTTCTCGGGGTTGATTTCGATGCGCCATTTGGAGTATCATCCGCTGCTCGTTGTAAGGTCTTGCCCGCCTGGTAGTTGCTGTGTGACTGGGGTGTCGTCCGCGTAGGTGGCTAGGGTGGTTCCGTCGGTCTTCGACAAATCTGAAACATACAGATTGAAAAGTGTAGGGGCGAGTATCGAACCTTGAGTAACCCCCGCGGTGGTTCTTCTGGGAAGCGACCTGCAGTGGAGTAGGTTCGTCCTGAAGCATCGACTGGTGAGGTAGGGCCGGATCATTTTCACCATGGGTAGCGAGATCCCGCGTTCCAGCATCTCGAGGAGGAGCCCGTGGTGCCAAACTTTGTCGAAATTCTTAGAGATCTTCAGAAACATCCCCCCGGTTAACTTCTTCCAGTTGAATTCACACATCATGTATTCTACGACTCGGAGTGCTTGTTGTGTAGTCGAGTGGCGAGGACGGAAGGAGAACTACTCGTCGAGAAGGTGAAAGAATTCGGGATAGCAGACGTTTTTATAGGAATGCCTTGAGGGGAAGGAGAGTTTTTGCTAATTTGGTTCGTGGGAGTTGTATTTTGCTGGGAAAAATACGCAACTGACGGAATTCAAACATTTTAGGTATGTAATTGCGGGATAATAGGATTTAACTAAGGAAGTTTAATTAGGATAAGGATCTGGATATTAGGATTTTTAGGGATAGGGATTTGAATCGTTACAAGATTCGGGCGTAATTTTATTGTAAATCACTCTATTTAATCAATTTCAATATAATATGGTGTTTAATCAATAGAACCTTTTTTCGAAAAAAAAATTATGTAATTTACATCTATTCATTCGCGTATAGAAAATTCCTAAGTACATTTCTTGTGGTAACATTCGAATTGAATGGACGCACACGCACACGCACACGCACACGCACACGCACACGCACACGCACACGCACACGCACAGCACACGCACACCACATCGCACAACGCACACGCACACGCACATCGACACGCACACGCACACGCACACAGACGCACATCAGCACATGCACATGCACGCACACACTCACACAACGCCACGACACGCACAAGCACAGCACACGCCCACGCACACGCACACGCACACGCACGCAATGCACACGCACACGCACACGCACACGCACACGCACGCTCACCCGCAACGCGCACGCACACGCATACGCACACGCACACGCACAAGCAGCGCACAGGCACCGCACACGCACGCAACACGCACCGAACACGCACACTCACACGCACAAGCACACGCACGCACACGCACACGCACACGCACACGCACACGCACACGCACACGCACACGCACACGCAGACGCACATGCACACGCACACGCACATGCACACGCACACACACTCACACGAACGCGCACACGTACACGCACAAGCACACGCACACACCCACGCACACGCACACGCACACGCACATGCACACGCACACACACGCACGCACACGCACACCCACACGCACACGCACGCTCACCCGCAACGCACGCACACGCATACGCACACGCACACGCACAAGCACGCGCACAGGCACGCGCACACGCACGCGAACACGCACGCGAACACGCACACTCACACGCGCAAGCACACGCACACGCACACGCACACGCACACGCACACGCACACGCACACGCACACGCACACGCACACGCACACGCACACGCACACGCACACGCACACGCACACGTAAACGCAGACGCACACGCACACGTACACGTACACGCACACAGAAATAGAGCTTGAGTTCTAAACCATTCATATTTACAGCAGGAAACGATCGGTCTTTCTTGGCGGACACAAGGCAACACTGCGTTTTGTCGGCGTTGAACGTGAGTAGATTATTCTTTCCCCATTCAAGGACACGTTCTAAGTCACTGTTGATTGAGGCTGCCGTTTTCACCTTTACGTCCTGTCTAGACTTATTGTTGTGGGAAAACTGAGAAGAACTGCAGAGTAGGGCGCTGTCATCCGCAAAGCAATGGATCGGGTTAGTTGTTGAGGAAATGAGGTCATTTACAATTATTTACACCAGGAAAAGTGTGAAATCTATCACTGATCCTTGGGATACTACCGCGTTAATAGTAGTTTCTTTCGAAAAGAAGCCATCGACGACAACGCGTATTTGTCTTTTGTCAAGAAAGCTGGATATCCAATTGATGAGCGAATCGGATAATCTGAACGAAGTGATCTTGGCAAGAAGGAACTTGTGCCAAACCTGGTCAAAATCCTTTGAAATATCTGAAGCTACTACGACAGTTTCATCAGACCTTTCTAATGTGTTATTCCTAAGTTGGGTGACATATGCAAGAAGGTCACCCGATGATAGACTCTCTGAGCCCATACTGGTTTTGTTTTTTTTTAATAACTGTGGACCTGAACAGGCTAAGCTAGGCATATTGTACTAAAGCGCTCAGGAACACTTAGGATGGATAAAGGTCGAATTTGGGCCTAAGAGAGAGAGAGAGTTGTCGGGAGGTAAAGTATTGCTTAGATCTGTTCACAAAGCCTATTTTACGAGCAGATGCTTTGCTATCTGACAGAAGATGATCAACCCACAATAGATTTGAAGATGCAGTCATTCCCAACAGAGTAATAGAGTCTAAAAACTTAAGATCTGAGCCTTTCATACTGAAATGGTCAATCTTTTGTGGCGGACACAAGGCAACACTGAGTTTTGTTAGCATTAAATATAACTAGATTATTGCTTCCCCATTAGAGAATACATTGAATGTCTTTGTTGATTGAGATATCTAAAGCGACTACAACTGTCTCACCGGATTGTATTATTCCAAACGTGGGTGTCATATGAAATAAGATCATCGCTTGAACCACTCTGCCTAAACCCATATTAGTGGTTAATAAGGAGCTTGTTAGTGTCAAGTAACGAGAGTAGTTGCCGATTGATGGTGTTTTCCATGATTTTAGACAAAATGGAAGTGATGACAATCGGACGGTGGTTCAAGACGTCGGTCTTATTACCTTTTTTTGGAAGTAGATTGAACATTTTCTAACTTCCATGATGAAGGAAATTCCCAAGAAATCGAATATAGTTTAGATGGGACTGTTACTAGTTCGGGGAAACATTTCTTTAAGACAGTAGCTGGGATACTGTCTGTGTCAGTCGCCATATTGAGATCAAGTCTACAAAGATACGATTCTAGGAGCTTGTACCGAAAATGAATCGGTTGCATAGCGTAAGAGGAAGAGTTCAGTAGAGGCACATCTTTTCCAGAATTATTGAGTCACGAGTTTGATGTAAATAAATCCACAAAAGCATTGGCTTTGTCTACACAATCAGCAACTACAGATCCGTCAAAAGATATCATGGGGGGAAATGGCTTTGGTTTTAGTGATAACACTTTCGCTGATATAGGACCAATGGCCAACATATTCTGCATCACTTTCGACCGTTTTATTAGATTTCCATGTAATATAGGATTTATTTTTAGAAGATATTGCATCAGCAAAAGCCTTATTGAACCTCGGTTGAGAACGCGATTATACGATTCTATTTTTTGGGAATGTATAACTCCATGTCAATGAGGATGACTTCAGATACTGATAGAGCAATGCCCAAGGAAGAGGAAGACTTAAAACAATATTTACGCCATGAACAGTCTTAAATGTTAAATTCTATTTTTAAATTCCGTGATTTTATGATTGTGATAGCCAAGTGCCAGTTATACTTAAAATATAAAGGTGATCATCACGTAGATATTGTGTATTCCTAAATTATTATTAATGAAACTTTCTATATATGACTACCTATTTACTAAAATAACCGAAAGTATGCAAAGAAGTCCTATAAATCACTCCATCTAGCTGGTTTAAAAGACCACAAGGTTCTATTAGTGTTGCGAACAATAATGGAATTGGGGATAGAAGATGGGAAGGAACGGAAGTTTTATAAACAAATGGGTTCGATGTAAGGAAGAGAACTAGAAGATGTATGGCTAGGGTTACCAGGGATTCTTGTGGGTTCAGAAATCATTTGTGTGAGATCACAAGCAATAGCAAATGTTTTGTGCTGGATTAGTAGTAGATGAAGCCAGAGTTGTGAACACTACAATCTCCTACATTTGAGATATAAGAAGATGGAAACTGATACAGAAGATAGTCAGCTTTCAAACTAAGATAATCTAAAAAGTCTTGAAAGTTACAGTGATTAGGAGACCTATAAACGCAATAGTAAAATTTCACAAATTTAGGACCAGAATGTTTAAACCAAATCACGTCAAAATTTCTATTTCCCCAGGAAGAAACCCTCTTGCAAGCAATGCTGCCCTTGATATAGGCTCATACCCCTCCTTTATATCGAAAGTTAGGGTGGATGTTGTATTGGGGATATTGCAAGTTGGGTGAATCGGAGCTTTCAAAGGAGACTTGTGTTTCAGATAGAAACAAAATATCAGGTTGTAATTGTTCAAGATGTTGCTGAACAGCATAAATATTAGACTTCATACTCGGATATTGGAACAGTGGATCAGAAAGTTAGACCTTTCCATGGCCTAGGTCGCTTGGGCCCTGCCCTCTTGGACATCCGTATGGGACAGGACTTTACGTCCAGCATTTATTTCCCTAGAAACCACAGCCATATTTTTTGTAACTTTTAGACTTTCAATCCGATAGGAAGACAGAGTGGGCGAGAAGTATCGAATAGGTATGAGAATAAATTAAGGATCAAGAAAATGTGTGACCGGCAGCCCTCACCAAACTCATAAAATTGGAGGTCCAATATTAACGAGCCCATGGTAAGGGTGGCGGTACCTCCCCGACTGGCATGGGTATATATGCTTCCCACCTTTAGTTGGTCGTAAGTTCCTGGTCGTTGAGGTGTTATATTGGATTCGAGGAACGAAAGTAATTAGTGGTTGATGCCTTTCTCCATGATTTTCGATGGAATGAAAGTGATAGCTATTGGTAGGTTTGAGGCATCGGTTTTATCGCTCTTCTTAGGAATAAGTTGAATTTTTGCCAACTTCCAGGATGAGGAAAACTCTCCAGGTGACATGGAGATCGAAAAGAATTTGGACAATACAGGTACTAGCTCGGGTTAACACCTTTAAAGGACGACAGCTAGAACATCGTCAGGGTCAGTCGCCTTGTTTGAGTCAAGTTTATTGATAATTGATTCTAGGAGCTTGTACCGAAAGCGGATTGGCTTCATAGTGTATGGGGTAGATTTTCGAGACTACACAATTTTACCAGAATAATCGACACATGAATTTGATGCAAAGTAATCGACAAAAAGGTTGGATTTGTCAGCCGGCGGATCAGATACTACACTTCCGTCAAGAGACGTCATGGGAGGAAAGGAAAGTGTACTAAAGTTTTTACTGATAACGCTTTTGCAACTATTCCTTGCGGTTTTATAGCCGGATTTATGACAGATTCATTTTATTTCCATTTGGTGTAGAGTAATGCTTTGCTATATATATATATATATATATATATATATATATATATATATATATATATAAATACAATATGTAAGACATCTAGAACACGGTATATCTCAATATGTAGAATGTCTAAGACAAGTAACAGTATGCACCACGTACCGCTTCAATGAGGTAGTTAATCATAAAATGATTATACAGTCTTTAATGAATGAATTTCACCAAGTGCAAGTTCGAGAACAGCTGGTGTTCAAAAAGCAGAATAGTATATGATTATCCCCTTACGATTTATGTTACAAAACTAGTGTGTCATTATAGAAAACCTGGTGAGGTTATGTATGATCCCTTTAGTTAATAAATTTATTGAACTCTTTTTAGTTAATTATCGAACACCAGATATATTGATGGCTGTAGCATGTATTTCCTATCAATCCGGTAGAATCGTGTCTACTAAGGGGTTACAGAATGTCAGTACTACATGTTTAGAAAATGATTTTAAATCCGATATAACTCGATGGACTAAATAAGTTCAGAAACCTCATTTTTCTTTAGAAAAATACGAAAATGTCTGCTACGCCAACAACCAAATAGGAAGAGAACGTGCAAAGTCACTCATCACCCGGATGACAATCTGCTGTGCGTCCAAAACAATAAGGTTAATGCAACGTATGAGTGACCATCAATAAACATTAACAATTTGTTACAGTAATTTATTTACTTGAGAAAAGTAGTATTTTCAAGAAACTCCAGAGAGACGAAATTATAAAAACGCAGTTACTTTTAGAAAAATAGTATATTAAAGAAGATACTAGCAAAACAGTAAAAATACAGAGATTTTAACTGGTCGAAAAATTGACTAAATCGTGCAGCGTAGGTAACGAACTGTTCTTGGTTCAATACTCATTTCTTAAGCATTTTTTGTATTATTTCACGGGAAATTAGTTTCTACTAAACTACGCGCTCTTCGTTTAAGTTACGACCAGGATACTCACCATCATTACCATCAGCGTTACTGCATTTTGTACAATTATTTAAACATCCACATCTTTCAAATTTACAAACAATCGTACTTCCAGAAGAAATTGGCCTGTTTTCAAAGAAAAAAAGCAAACCTGCCCATTATTTCTTCAGTGCTTCCTGAATAATACCAATTAATAATCTGTATTTTTCAGTGGAATACATGAGTATTGTACCGGACTTGCAAAAACACTGATTTTCAATTCTCCTTGACAGTAGCAATTAAATGTGTCATTGATACTAGCCTACTTAAAAGACATATGTATAGCATCAGCGCTTTTAGTTTGTTACGTATTCTATCTCACTTAGCACGAGAACCGATTGTTTTACTTATTATAAGCCAGACCCGCGTTAATATTTTTCCACACCTGCATACACTACTAATTTAGATCTCCGTTTTAAAATTTAAACTCTTAATTTTATTTACCCCTGTTTTAGAAACCCAATTTAATACAAAAATGGCGGCTCATTGCACATTAAAAAATAGTGCTCCATCTTATATGAAAATTTTAAGTATTAAGCAAAAGACTAAACAGTATATCCATGAAATATGACCCTGCAGTGATGCCGCTAACAAATTCTAAATTAGATCCCGCAACCACCGCTGGAGTTAATATGCTACACACCCAGCATACACACGTAAACGCACACGCACACACAGACGCATACTCATACATACACACGAACACGCACCCGCAACTGCACACGCACACATCCACTCGTATTTGCACACCAGCACTAGATCTCACACAAACACAAACAGACAAACACGCAAATTCACACTCACACGCACACGCGCACGTGCACGGTCACGCGCACACGTATACCCACACGCACACGCACACGCACATGCAAACGCAAACGCACATGCACACGCACACGCACACGCACACTCACACGCACACTCACACGCACACCGCGCACGCACACGCACACGCACACGCACACGCACACGCACACGCACACGCACACGCACACGCACACGCACACGCACACGCACACGCACACGGACACGCACGACACGCACACGCACACGCACACGCACACACGCACACGCACGCACACGCACAGCACACGCACATGCACACGCACACGCACACTCACGCACACGCACACACACGACACACACATGCACATACGACACATGCACAACGCACGCATCAGACGCACGCAAAGATAAGTAATCCGTCGATTTCAATCATGCGTGGAGAATGATGGGCTAAATTTTGAACAATTTATTAGATAGTTATTCGAAATTATGTTACCCAAATAAACAGTAGAAATTATTAATAAGAATTGTTTTAATTTGTTTAATCCTTTCTTAGTAAATTCACTAAAATTTACGTCACAGGCCTAATTTAAGTTAATTAGTTCCTCAAAATTAAATTTAAATGATTTAATAATGTCTGCAAACCTACGAATAAAAAATACTTGAAATTGTATGACAATTCATAAAATTCGAGGATGATTGTAGTAAAGTTCAATAATTTTAATCGAAACTTTAACTCGTTGTAATTTAGTCAATTTTGGTTTTAGAGCAATGGTAAAAGGACCAAATTGACTTAGAAAATTTCGGTCTATACAAATCTGTTATGGAAAGCAGGCGTTGCTATTTAAAAAAATGCAAGTTATCTTGCATGCGCACAATAAAAGGGTTAAAACTTAATATATATATATATATATATATATATATATATATATATATATATATATATATATATATATATATTGTTTTAGTTTTTTTTATTTTAATGTAATGCCCTTTAGTTAGGTAAATGTAAAATTTAGATTTTGAAAATTTTTGTATTAAATTATGCCTCTAGTGGCGGACCTACAATTCTATAAATAAATTCCAGGTGTTTCTCGAGGCCACTTTTGTTATACAATTTTTTTTCGTGCTGTATTATAATCCGATCTGAAGATCGGTAACGTGCAATAAAAGTATACCATGTATTGAGAAACAACATATAATACTAACGGAAATACACCAATGTTTTACACAAAATTAAAATATTAAAAGAAAAAAAAACTAAAATATATATATATATATATATATATATATATATATATATATATATATACGGTCATTGCTGAGTCCGTAGCATATATAAACCGTACTCTCTTGAGCCCGAAAAAACCTGGTTGAGCCCGAACCCGGGCTTAACAACGTACGCATGTGTATATCATCAAAATATGATTGTATAGGCATTAAAACGTGTAAATCCGAAAATTATATCGAGCTTTATAATGTCCGTTTATACCTACACTATATATAGAATAGTTCTGAGGAGGCCGCTTCAGAGGTCGCTTTTATATACAAACTCTCGATCTTCACGAACGGTGTGTCCCTGAATACGGCAACATTGGGATCACTATTTAATAGAAAAACATGTGCGAAGTATTCTTTTTGCACATCTTTAAAATATTGGCAATGTTTACCTGACTTACGGATACTTATGTGCATATTTTTAATATGGTGCTTCTCGCATAACAAATTATTAAATTACTGTAATCAAAATAGTATATTATACACCTAGGTTGAGAAGTGAACCATTATTAACCGAGAAATTTTAAACCGAGGTGTATATAGAATTTTTTTTACTACATGAGGATAAAACTGTTAAAATTGTCATTTGATTGAATTAGTATTTGAATATCATTATGTAATTTGTGTCCACTTTCAAAATATCAGGTAGACTGGGCATTATGTGTCAAACTAACAAAGACAAACAAAAACTGACAAAATGACAAATGACATAATTCATTATTAACTTATAACAGTTACCTATAATAAAAATGTTAATTCTGTTAATACCGGAAATGCCGGAATACACATGATTTTTCATAACTGCACAATTAACTATAACTTTAAATATGTTTAGTTAATTGTGCAGTTAATTAGCAATTTTTATCTTGTTAAATTTTCGAGTTTGTTTTTTTTTCTTAGAGTTATGAGTTTTATTTCTTTCATTAAAAATAAACCAAATCATTATTTACCTAGGTGTTTTTTTATTTTCATTATTTACCTGGGTGAGAAATATTACTTCTTATTAAAGGAATGAGATAAATAATGGCGATTTCTCAGGTTAGTAGTAAAAAAAGTAATAAACGAAGACTTTAACTAATGGAAGTTTACCATTTCTTGACATATTAATATCGATAAATAATAATTCACTATTTTTTAAGGTTTACAGAAAGTGGACGCATACTGATAGATTTCTTCATAAATCATCCAACCACCATCCACGTCAGAAAATTTGCGTAATTAAATCTTCAGTAGATCGAGCAAAAAGAAGTTGTGATATTGAATTTAAAAAAAAAATAAATATAAATACTTAACAAAATCCTTGCAACGTAATGGATATTCACTTACTGATAATCATAATGTTATTACACCTTCTAGACATAACCTTAACGAAAAACCAATTCCTTATGTTGGAACTGATTTTCTTCCTTTTATACCTAATGTTGCAGATAGCACTGAAAAAATCTTAATTAAATATGGTGTTAGCACTATTTTTAACCTACAAGAAAAGTTAAAGAATTTAAGGTCACTTAAAGATATTTCAAACCCATTATCATCTTTGTAAGAACATATTGTTCATGTGGAAAAGTATATATTGGAACCACAAAACGTAGCTTTGATACAAGACGTAAAGAACGTATGAGATTTTGTAGATTAGGTCAACCAGAGAAGTCTGCGGTAGCTGGTCATCCCTTAAATAATTTAAATCATATTTTCAATTTGACAATATGGAAATATTGCCAATTCAAACTCGTTATGTTTGTTTACAACGTGAAGCTATTGAGATATATAAATAGACAAGAAGAAAGTCTCCGTTTAAATAGGTTTTTCCGTCGTATAATTTTAAAAAAAGACATGTTGATACGTCTTGATTTTAATTTTAATTTTAGCTTTTAGTGCCTTTAGGTTGTTTCTACGTTTTTTCCTAGACCTTGAAGTACATGTTTTATCAAGTATATGTTGAATTACCACAGCACTATAATTCAATGTAATTAGTTGAAATTAAATTAAAAAGTTACATAAAACATCCTGCACAATGCTTTTCTTTGTTAAATAGCACTTACACTTATTTATTGATGAAGCTATTTCTTTGTTTGATTTAACTGGATTATTTAATCGATGTCAAGTTTCTATTTGTGAATGCTTCTATTAATTTCAAATAGAAGTTTTTCACAAATTTACACTTACATCATATTTCGATTAAATTTTGTTAAATTTGTTTCTTGGTTGACATTTTTCATTATTAGCCTTCCACCGTTACAGGATGTTTTGATTTTCCATCTTAAAGACAGTCCAACAATACTTAATTTTCTAATTCTCTAGTTATTCTTTACTAAAATTGTATTCTATAGTTGGCTTTATACGTTTTCCAAACTGTTATATTAATAGCAGGTTTATGTTTATGTTTTAATTTTTCAAATTTCACAAACTGTTTTGAACATCTTTAACAATTTTATTAGATAATACTACTACTGACGAAGATAACTGTAAGTGTTATCGAAACGTTTAGATAGATTGTATATACAAATACACCAATTAAAAAGTAAGTATTTTAATATGTATAATAATGGTGAAGATTTACATTTTCATATTCCGCTATTTTCTGTTTGAAATTTTTCATCCAGCATATTGGCTTTGTTTCTCTACTTAAAATTGTTCGTGTAAGAAACTTTTTGAGGGTAACACACATTACCAATAACATTAAAATTTGTAAGTATCGAGAGGTTCCATAATGCATGAATTATATATATATATATATATATATATATATATATATATATATATATATATATATATATATATATATATATATGTTTTAGTTTTTTTCTTTTAATATTTTAATTTTTTATTAAACAGGTTTTAGTCTACCTTTTTTAAATAAGAGGTGGGGGAGAGTGGGAACCTAGTTATGAAAAAATCACTCTTACAGTTACATATGGTTAATATGAAATAGTTAATTAGGCTGGTTAACCTTAACGGAAATCAACATTTTTAGTCTTGTTAGAAAGGCTTTACATTGTTCTATCTGTAATAGTTAAAAATTTTGTCATACTAATGTTACCCTCTCCGCTAGAGGATGTTATCTAAAAGGTAATCTTTGTTAACTTTTCGTTTGGCGTACCTACCATTAAAAATAATTTTATTTTAAACATAATGAAAAATGCTACATAAACAATTTAACCAATCTAGCATCAACAATTTTAAAAACCCTAAGAATGTGATTATTGTCACAGATGTTCAAGCTGTCATCCATAATTTTCAATACAATATATATATATATATATATATATATATATATATATATATATATATATATATATATATATATACAGTGTTTCATTAAGCTGGCACATATTTCAGAAACTAGTGAATAAAAATTCTGAGAAAATCCTGAAATTATTTTTAATGTTAAAATGTAATTCATCGTAAATGACGCAATTGAAAATTAAAAATAAAATTTAAATTTCTCACGAAAATTTCGATTAAGGCATACCTTTGGATAACATGTTAAAATGTTTAGACAATTCTGCAATCATGTCTTGGTTAAGGCTCGATTTGGCGTACGACATACTTTATAAAGTATATTGAATGTTAATCATTTAAATCGGACTGTTATTTATAAAACACTTCCATCCCGATTTGTAGTAAACCTAGCTTGTTTGAAGAAAAGGTAAGACTTTGTAATAGCTGTAACGACATCCATCTGTTGTACGCGATAGTTCTAATCAAAATTCTTCAGCCAATTTGAAATTAATACCAGTTTTATTGATTCACGAACAAATTAAACATGGTACTAATTTGACATCATGAAGAAAGACTTAATAGTTGTATACAAAAACGTCAAAATTTGAACTTTATTTGTTCCAGAGTTTGCAACAGTATGTTCATAGATTTTAACCAGTTTAATTTAAAATGATTGTTTACTATGCGTTTCTTACAGGTTTGATAGTCTGGATTATAATGAGCGATCTGCATTAATCATCATAATTCTTGCACACTCATTCTTAGCTTAGGACTAGTCCTAAGCCTAGATAGAGTGTGAAGAGGCAAGACTATGATAAATGCAGATTCCTCATTACTAATCCAACCTATACACCTTAAGAAATCCATAGCAACAATCAATTATTAAATTAAACGGTTAAAAAGTCTTTTTCCATAACGTAAAACTGGAACAACATAAAAGCATAGTCGAAAAGTTACGTTATATTACCGTTTTTGTTACAAATTTAAGCTACTTATCCGCTTTGATGTCATAATGTATACAGTATGATTTAATTTTTCGATAGGAATCAAAAGTTTATTACAAATTCTCAAATTTGTTGAATCATGTCCTCTGATGGTTGGTCTCAGTTTCGAAACAATTATCTTTTATTCTTACAAGCTAGTTAAATCTAGATACAGTTAAATCCGGGGCCTAGTTTACGAAACAAACTACTTCCTATCCAGCGATTTGGGTATCTAACATTTAAGAAATCACGGACTCTTCGGGAATAGTGTAAAGGACATCCATCATGTTGATACCAAAGGGATGCTCTCACGTCAAGGGGAATGTCTTCACCGAATTGAAATTGCAATAAATTCGATTCCACGAGACGAAATCGAAACAGCTATTTCCAGTACGAGAAGAAGAATTAATAGTTGTATTTTACAAAACGGCCGTCAATTTGAACATTTATAGCTTTTTGCTTGTTTTTTAACAGTTGTTCATGATTTTTTACCATTCTATTAAAAAGTTTCTTAAACAAAAATCAATCATTACTTTGATATCGTTGTTATGGCCCGTTGGCCTCAAAACACGCTCCAAATTTTGCAATTTGCTTAGTTTGGACTAGTCCTAAGCCTAGATAGAGTGTGAAGGGAGGCACAGACTATGATAAATGCAGATTCCTCATTACTAATCCAACCTATACACCTTAAGAAACCATAGCAACAATCAATTATTAAATTAAACGGTTAAAAAGTCTTCTTTTCGTCATAACTCTGGAACAAATAAAGATATCAAATTGCGTTATTTACGTTTTTTGTTACAAATTTAAGCTACTTTCCGCTTATGATGTCAAATTATACCGTATGATTTAATTTTTCTGAATAAAATCAAAAAAACTGGTATTATTACAAATTGCGCCCTCTAACAATTTTATTATGAGCTATCGCGTACCAATGGATTCGACAGTTAAAAGTAATTACCTTTTTCTTCTAAACAAGCCTAGGTTTACTACAATCGGATAAGTCGTTTAAAAATAACAGCGATTTAAATGATTACACATTCAATAGCTTCCCCCACTCTTATTAAGGTCGGTACGCCAATGAGCCTTAGACCAAAATGATGCAGAATTGTCTAAGCTTTCTAACGATGTTACCAAAGGTATGCCTTAATGTGGGAATTTTCGGAGAAATTTATAATTTTATTTTTAATTTTCAATTGCGCCCTTGCGATGAATTACGAAACTTAAAAATAATTTCCAGGATTTTCTCGTGACTTTTATAATGAATTTTTTCTCCACTTTTTATGTCCATTAGTTTCTGAAATATGGCCGGTGGCCAGCCTTAATGAAACACTGTATATTATATATATATATATATATATATATATATATATATATATATATATATATATATATATATATATATATATATATGGTTGATTAAAAAATACTTTTTAAGATTTTTAAGATTCCTCAAAACTACAAAAGATATTACACTGTGATATGGTACACCTAAATATCTAATTAAATACAATTAATCAGGTGAGTTTGAGTCAACTGACTCCATCCAGTGGCGTAGAATATTTTAAGTTAATCAGTTTAAGTAAAAAAAACGCACGCCTCTGGTTTTTCTGGAAATATTTTTTTGATAGATTCAACATTTAATTCTGCAAATAAAATCATACTTAGAATTTTTTCGATTCGGCACCGCGTTTTTGAAATATTTTGCATTAACATAAACGACCACATTATTCAATAAAAATCAAAATTTGTTTTATTTTACAAAAAAATAACGCAGTTAACTATTAGGTATATTATTAAAGAGATATTGAAGGAATCAAAAACAAAATAATAATTATTTTTATACATATTGTTCAAAATGTCCTTCCTTTTGAATGCAAGCTTGTATTCTTCTTAGCAAATGAAACCTAACACGCTGTAAAATTTGTGGCATAGCCCTAATCTCATCGCATGCCATCTGTGTGAGATTCCAAAGTTGCTCTCGATTATCAATTTGAACCGAATAGACACGAGTTTTCACATACCCCCACACAAAAAGTCCAATGGGTTTAATTCTGGCGATCGTGCCGGCCACGGTACTTCACTTCCTCGCCCAATCCAGCGTCCAGGGAACCATGCATTTAAAAATTCTCTGATGTTTCGTATAGAATGTGGTGGTGCACCAACATGCATGAAATACATGTTCATTCTAACATCTAAGGGTACTTCGTCAAACATTTATGGCAAATCTTCTCTGAAATAATTTAAATAGAATTCCCCAGTAAGTCATTGAGGAAAACGGATAGGTCCGATTAAGTGATCGTCTAGTATACCTATCCAAATATTTTCGCTAAATCTATGTTGGTGAACTGTAACTACAGTTGGATGCTGATTTTCATCTAACCATTTGTGAGAATTATGCAAGTTTATTATCCCAAATCGGGAAAAAATGCACTCATCAGTGGTCAATAAGTTTCTAACAAATTGTACATCTTCAGTATTTTTATTTATAAACCATTCGCAAAAATTCATTCGACGAGGATGGTCAGCAGACAATAACGCATGCACTTTTTGTAGGTGAAAGGGATGTAAATTTTGTTCTCGTAAAATTTTCCAAGACTTGCTCTGCGACACACCAAATTCTAAACCGAACCCACGCGTACTTATTGATGAATTTTCATAAACTCTATCTAAAATTTGTTCTTCAATTTCAACTAGTACACGAGCATTCGTCCGGAATTTTTCTTTCCTTTTAAATTTCCATACTCTAAGAAGTTACGATGAACGGTTCTAAACGTAGTATGATGTGAATGTCTTCTATTTGGAAAGCTTTGTTCATAAGGTCGAGCAGCTGAACGAGCATTGCAATTAGTATTACCATAACATAAATGCATATCGACCAGTTCTCGTTTGAAATAATTCATTTTTTCACACTAATTAGACACAAACAATGGACAATCAACTACTTTAGCAAACATGAGATACGTAACTATCATATGCAAAGCAATCTCTGATTTATTTAATTTGGTTATTACTGAATAATGTAGCCGTTTATGTTAATGCAAAGTATTTCAAAAACGGGTGCCGAATGGAAAAAATACTAAGTATGATTTTATTTGCAGAATTAAATTTTGAATTTAACAAATATTTCTTCAAAAAAAGCAGGGATGTGCGTTTTTTTTTACTTAAACTGATTAACTTAACATATTCTACGCCACTGGATGGATCCAGTTGACTCAAACTCACCTGATTAATTGTACTTAATTAGACATTTAGGTGTACCAACTCTCAGTGTAATATCTTTTGTAGTTTTTGAGGAATCATAACAAAAATCTTAAAAAAAGTATTCTTTAATCAACCTGTATCTCGTCGGTTAGGAAGCATTTTCGGAAAATCGTTTATGATGATTTTTGTCTTATTTGGATCATACAATCTCCAGTTTTCCTTTGTCGGTGATTTTAAAATACACGCTGTATAGTACAGGGTTTTCAAAGTTAAGTCGGCACTGTTGCTACCTTCGTTATTATTGGTGATACGAAGTCGGTTAAATGGGCAAAGAAGTGGCATTTTTTCCGCTCGTTACGATGGTGAAATCAAAATGAAAATTGAACATCGTGTTCGCGAGTTATGTCAAAAATTTCCATTTTTTTTGACGAATTCAATAAATGATCAATGACTTTGTCATTTTTAACATTAGGGTAAAATGTCAGAGGAACTTTTTGTTCAGAATTTAATGGATAGACAGAACATTTATTTGCAACAAGACGGAGTTCCTCCCCATAACGTTCGTCAGATAGATACAATATTAAACAATTTTTTTGATGACAGATATTTATCAACTAATGGGCCTATCCGTATGCCACCTCGATCACCTGACATTACTCCAATGGATTTTTTCTTTTGGGGATATGTGAAGAGTGTGGTGTACAACTGGCGATATGATAACCTTGAGGATCTCCAGCAAAGCATCGTTCACGCCATCAATAATATTGATGGTAGATCCATTGCTAAGGCTACTAAAAGTGTCTACAGGCGGGCCCAGAAATGCTTGGAGCAAGAGGGTGATGTTTTCGAACAGCTAATTTGAGTTTTGTTTTGTTTTGTTGTTCCTTATTATTATTATCACTTAGAATAAAGAATCCTGTTTCAATTGTCTGATATTCTTTTCATTTTCTGCTCTATGGTAATACAGAAAAATAATTGACACAGCCACCTTGATGGATTTGGTGAATGATCAATGCGAACACGATGTTCAATTTTCATTTTGATTTTGCCATCGTAACGAGCGGAAGAAATGCTACTTCTTTGCCGATTTAACCGAGTTCGTAGCACCAATAATAACGAAGATAGCAATAGTGCCGACTTAACTTTAAAACCTTATATATATATATATATATATATATATATATATATATATAATATATATATATATATATATATATATATATATATATATATATATATATATATATATATATATATATATATATATATATATACATATCCAGAAGCTTTAACCTTCATCACTGCGCTATGAGCGTTTCTCTACACTCGCCAAGAATGTACAAATTATATGAACAGTTATGCGCATATGCTGTTACCCCCACTTCTAGCTGACTTTCTGTCTGTCCTCGGCGATATGCTTGAGTTGGCGCCTTACTCAGTACCGATTTGTGTTAGTACCGGGTACTTGTCAATGGTCTGTCGTTCACCGCGAGACTTTCTCTCATCGCGCGAGTTTTAACGTTGATATATTTGTTTTTGGTTGGTGGAAGATTTGGTAAGAAAGTTTGCTTTTTTCATTACATAAAATATGTTCTATTGACGTAGTGACATTATTCTAGATTGTCAACAATGAATAGGGGTCAAATGCTTGTCGAATTAGCGAAAATTCGATACGAAGAAATTCAAAGAGAGGAGATGTTAGTCAATATACCATGGGCAGAACAAGAAGAACCGCAACAATAAGAAGTCATGGAAGGCGAGGGGCGAGAGGACGTCGAAAGTGATGCTCCCAGTCAACATAGTGAACATAATACCGACTCAGAACAATCTGATGAAGAAATTGAAAATTTGGTTTGTGAGATTCCTGATAATCCAGTATATAGATCGATACATCATTATACTGGTCAAGACAAAACATCTCAATGGATGGCTCATCCCCCCCGTTCTAACGTACGAACACCCAGAAAGAATATTGTCACTCACCTTCCTGGAGTAAAAAATATTGCAAAAAATGCAATGACTGTGGAAACATGTTGGGGATTATATATATAACGGAACAAATTATTGAACAAATAGTAAAATTTACAAATATCTACCTTGCGAAAATACGAAATAACTATACCAGAGAGAGAGATTGCTGGGACACAGATCCAATCGAAATATATGCTTTTATTGGCCTCCTATACTTAGCTGGAGTACGGAAGGCGCAATATCTGAATACAAAAGAACTTTGAAGTGATTCGATATTTGCACCTGCTTGCTTCAAACTAACGATGTCAAGAGAACGATTTCATGTTTTAGCAAGAGCATTGCGATTTGACGATATCAATGACAGAAACGAAAGAAAAAAATATGATAATTTGGCTCCCATTCGAGAAATATTCGAACAGTTTGTATCCAAATGTCAAGAAAATTACCAAGTTGGAGAGTACTGCACAGTAGATGAGATGTTAGAAAGCTTCAGAGGACGTTGCAAATTCCGTCAATATATAGCAAACAAGCCGGCCAGATATGGCATCAAAATATATGCCCTCGTAGATTCCAGGATGTTTTATACCTGCAATATGGAGATATATGCAGGAAAACAGCCCTGTGGGCCTTTTCAGTTTGACAACTCTACATATGCGGTTGTAATGCGCATAGCAAATCCCATATTGAATACAGGTAGAAATATCACTACAGATAATTATTTAATATCGGTGCCGTTAGCCAAAGAATTACTTGCTAAGAAGACAACTCTTGTTGGTACCCTGAGGAAAAATAAGAGGGAAATCCCACCAACATTTATAAATGTAAAGAGACCTGTGCCTAGTACCATGTTTGGTTTCCAGAGGGACATCGTATTGTTGTCATATAAACCAAAACCCCAGAAAAACGTGTTGATGTTGTCTACGTTCCATTCTGGAGACTACATAGATCCTCAGTCTGGCGAACTGCAGAAACCTGAAGTCGTCACATTTTACAACCTAACTAAGGGAGGCGTTGACGTAGTTGACGAGTTAAAATCAACATATTCTGTTTCTAGATTTTGTTGCCGATGGCCCCATCGAATTTTTTTTACAATTTTGTACGTTGCGGCTATAAATTCCAATATCGTGTATAAAAATAATACCGGTGTTTTGAAGAGCGTAGAATTCATCTGAATAAGCTGGGGGAATTTTTGATCAAACCACTGTTAGTTAGGTGTTCATCAATCAAGTCATTGCCATTTAAAATGCGTGAAATGTTGAGAGACTACTTGAATTTGCCCCAGCCTCAGAATGAACAGACTACAGAAGCTTCCACAGCATTTTGTGCATTTTGTTGAAGAAGAAAAAATAGGAAGTCAAAAAAACGATGTGTTAGCTGCAATGTTGCCATTTGTACAGAGCATACCACCTTCACGTGTCCAACATGTTGTGGCGTAAACGGTGACAGTGATGCTTCAAATGATTAGAATTGTCAATTATTTGTTATCTATTTGAATTAATCTATGCCATATATTCACTTAAAAATACATTGTTTAGTTAATTTCATTGTACCTATAAATGTATTTCTGGTTTTCACAAAGTACTGATAGGGCTAAGTTTTTTAATTCGTTTGAAAAATAAAGTATTTGAGTTCATGAATGAGTTCGTTTCATTGAAAAAAGAAAAAAAAACGACTACATCCAAACAATTTTTGAAATGATAATTGTGTGAGACAAATGCTCACGCGCGAGTGCTCGCGTAATTTTTGAAGGCGCGAGTGATGCAGGGTTAAACAAAAAATTGGCTCATTACAATTTAAACTTTATTTATGCTGAGTACATAATTGTTGTTCTAGCTGAATTGTATACATAGCCAATGGTGCACCTTCGCATCTCGCTAACTTAATTCTACAGTTAAATAAGAATTATTCTGATAGGTATATTTTTATAGTAGGTAATGTTCTTGTCACCCCCACTGACTTGTATTTTTTGGATATTGTAAATGCAAAGTGTATCGCACGCCTATTAATAACAGGAAGAAGCTGCCCGAGTCCTCAAAATGTTTAATAGAAGACATCAACAATTAGGTATACAGGTTAATTGCTTTTTATCTATAAATATAAACACTAATTTCAACTCATTAATCACACCACAGGATTGCCTTTTAACTGCTAAAAAAAGCCATACATTACATTTTCCGTTATAAACGTACATAAATAAAACCTTATCAACGCAATCACACGTAGATTTGTCAAAATAAATGATGCAACAGAATTGCCTCGTTAGCGTACCTAACGGCAGCTGATAGTTGTGATAAAATCAAAAAGTAAACTGCAAAAGTAAGTAATTGTTTTAAAAGCGTATATACCATAAATTCAGATAACGTGTTCTTTATCCTGCTATATTAGTCTTCATTGTTCTCGTAATTAGCGAGTTATTATAGAGTTTTATGAGAACAAAATTATAGAAAATTTTAAAGACGTATAAACTTTAGCATAAGTTAAAATAGTTGTCAGTGTGCAATTCGGTAACATTTTTAATTAATGCTTCAGATATAATTTGGTTTGAATAAATTTTAAAACAGTACAGGCATTACAACTTTGGGTATCATAAATAAATTAGTAGTGAATATAAATGAATGTACTTATTATTAAATTAAAACGCTTTTAGTGGTCGTGAATACATACGAAAATGATAAATTATAAGCAATGTAGAGTAACGAATAAGTGTCAACATGGGAAAATACTTCGTGTGACTTTTTTGATTTTGATTATAATTTTAGGTGAGAGTACAAGATTCGATTAATTTTTATAGCTTTGATTGTTTATATTAAATACGAATGTTTATAAAAAATGTATTATTCATGAACATTGCGCTGTTTATACTTGAACTATAACTGATTGCAAAACTGTGATACATCGTACGTAAAAGGGGATCATTTTTATAATCTCTGCTCAACATAATTATTTCTGAGATTTGTAATCTTTCTTTTATCATTTTCTTCTGATGAAGATTACTATGACAACTTGAACCACTATCAAGTCTTAAACTATAGGAAATTAAGTATTACCCTGTATTTTTATTAATTTCGATTTCTAGAGGTCATAAAATAATTAAACCAATATTGGGACCAATTAAGTAAATTTTAAATGTAGGTTTTCAAAGTGGTGAAGTCTGTTGAATTAAATCTGAAAGCATTAAACGCCACATGTTGCCTAATACCGAAACCTAAACAGGGATTAAGAGAGAATTTGAGATTATGTTAACATTAATTGTATCAAATAGCTAAGTTTTTATTATTTATGATTGAAGGAGTAAAGGGTTTAGAAAGTTTAGTACCTGCGAATAACCTCAACTTCCAATGTCAAGAACTTTGAAACATGTACTACGGAGGGACGAAGAAATATTTAAATCCGTGTTGTTAAAATGAGTTTTGAACATGTAATAAGAGCTTTGTTTTGTTAATATGCAGTTTTATTCTATTAATTTAGAAATCAATAATTCAGCTGAATGTAATATGCGCAAATACATATTTTTTTTCAATTGGTGCGAGAAAATATGCATTTGTATGTTTAAGAGTAATTGCGGACAGCTCAGTGGAACCAATATTGGAAAAGTCATCAATCAAAGGGCCCCAGTTTGTCAGAATGAAAATATTGGTAAAGCTTAGCATACAAATAAATACTAGTGCTCCACATAAAAGTTTAGAAATAAATAGAAACTTGTTTATCTTTTCATTTACCCAAATGAATAAAAAAAAGTGCTTCTGGAGTGGTGCTATATAAAGAAAAGCTTCAATATAATCGCATGCAATAATACATTAGGGTAAGATATGATAAGATCAGTTGGGTCCGATATATTAGAGGTAATAAAACTTTATTTACGAAATATTACTTTTGTTGATGTTAAACCTATCAAAAAACCTCTATATTGACCGATCTTAACTTTAACTATTAGCGTTCAATATCTGCAATACACGCTCCATCTCAATAATATCGTAAAATATAAAAGAAATAACACTTAATGCTTTGTCTAAATCGTGAACAAAGAAAACATCACTGCAAGGGTTGAGCAATCCAGAAATTACAACCAAAATAAAAAGTGTCATAAATAAATTGCCTGACTCGTTGAATAACTTTACCACTGTGAGTTGGGTGGAAGTCAAAAAAAAATTGTGCTCGAAATAATACACTTAAGAGTTCTATTAACACACTTACATTACAATTAAATATCTTGAACAACCGGTTTAAATATAAAGTTCATACATGAGTTGAGTACGTAAAATCGTTAAATAAAGTTTCTAAGTTTGATTTTTATTGAATCTTGCAAGATCAAGATAATAATTTGGTAAATTACTGCAACCCAAATCTAAAATAATCATGTACCTCAATTTTTGTCGCAACTGGACATAAAATTGGAGATTTAAAATAAACTCGCGAAATCTTTAAAGCTTAAATACGAATACACAACATAATAATAATAATAAAAAAAGACAGGGGAAAAATGCTCCTGTAAATAGAATTTCCCTTAACAATAAAAATTTATTAATATTTCTGTAGGTTGACCGCTCGAATTATCCACCTGTATCAAAGTAAACACAAACGTCAAAATAAACACACTAGATTACCTCAAGTCTGCTGTTATTAAGACTCTATTTCTTCCCAAGTCACACATACAATGCACAGTAATGGTACTATACTCGATCAAATAATCGTTATAATTCATCGAGAACAACAATCGTCAATAATCTTCAATTCCTTCTTTATAAACGACCACTAGCATTGAACGTGAATTTTGAATCAGAATGGGTGAAATGACCAAATGTTCTTTTAATCATCCTACCCCGCTATACGTTAGCAAATTAACAACGAATTAATTAATTATAGCCCAGGAGTCCTTTATTTCCTGAATCACTTGGTTCTTTGACACAAATCAATTACGTAATTGTACGGGTGTGAGCGTGGGTGTGGGCGTGGGGTGTGGGTGTGGGTGTGCGTGTGCGTGCGAGTGTGCGTGTGAGTGTGAGTGTGCGTGAGCATGTGCGTGTGCGTGTGCGTGTGCGTGTGCGTGAGCATGTGCGTGTGCGTGTGCGTGTGCGTGTGCGTGTGCGTGTGCGTGTGCGTGTGCGTGTGCGAGTGCGTGTGCGTGAGCATGTGCGTGTGCGTGTGCGTATGCGTGTGCGTGAGCATGTGCGTGTGCGTGTGCGTGTGCGAGTGCGTGTGCGTGTTAGTGTGCGTGTGCGTGTGCGTGTGCGTGTGCGTGTGCGTGCGAATGTGAGTGTGCGTACGCATGTGCGTGCGCGTGTGCGTGCGTGTGCGTATGTGCATATGTGCGTGTGTGCGTGTGTGCGTGTGTGCGTGTGTGCGTGTGTGCTGTGTGCGTGTAGTGTGTCTGTGTGTCTGTGTGTCTGTGTGTCTGCGTGTCTGCGTGTCTGCGTGTCTGCGTGTCTGCGTGTCTGCGTGTCTGCGTGTCTGTATGTCTGTGTGTCTGTGTGTCTGTGTGACTGTGTGTACGTGTGTCTGTGTCTCTGTGTTAGTAATAGAGAGAGAGAGGAGAGGAAGGGATATATATATATATATATATATATATATATATATATATATATATATATATATATATATATATGTACAGGGTGAATCTTATCTAATCCGCCAAAATTAAAGGAGTACTAGAACTCATCATTCTAAGCAAAAAAGTTCATATGTACATGGGTCCGGAAATGCTTCGTTTCCGAGATACAGGGTGTCAAAGTTGAAAAAATAAATCGCGATTTCTTCAACATCTTTCGACTGTTTCGAAGTAATTTAATGAAATTTCGTGTACGGGGCTTTTTTGGGACAGTTGTTTCAACATTTATCGAAAGAACATGTTTACTTTTAATATTAATTTCGTTTCTTTTTCTTTTTTAATTTTGGATATTTTAGTGCTCCTTACAAAAGTTAGTTTTAAATAAATAAACATTGTGAGCTTTAAATGCGTTTTTCTCAGAAAAGGTTGCTCCTAGCGACATCACTAAAATATACCTTTTTTTAGGAGAAAAGATAGGAGAATCGATTTTTCAGATAAAAATTATTGTAAATTGCCAAAACATCAACGTTGGCCTAGGTGCTTGAAATTCTAGAAGTAGGACTCTTTCTTGATTATAAACAACTTTTGTTAATCCAATTTTGTTATATCTTCACTAACAAAGGCAGTTTACTAGAACCAAAAATCAAATTTTTGAAAAGATCCAAGGCATACATGATTTTAGAAAACTAAAATTATGCCAGAAATTAGTCTTTAACTAAGCAGGGCTGAACCCCAAACAATGAAATTTTATATCGAAAATTTTTATCTTTTACAAGAGTCGTTTCACCTATCCGGGGACACACTGATATATATATATATATATATATATATATATATATATATATATATATATATATATATATATATATATACAGGGTCCGAAACAAGAGCGCCTTCTTCTATATCTTCCGTTTTATATACGCTAGATTAATAAAATTTGGAATGCAGTTACAGTTTAGTTATTTTAAAATTATTCACGCGAATACAGAGTGTTTATTTAAAGAGGACCAAATTATTATAAAAAAATTTCAATGGAACACCCTGTATATTATTACTTTTTTGAATTCTACACATTATTCCTAACAAATTCGCAATATATTTCCATATCCCTAAATATAGCCGTTTTCGAGTTATTTCGATTTTTCTAAAAAAAAATTGACCTGTGAGGTGCCCAGCTAGGTCCCCTGATCTGACAAGAATAGATTTCTTTTTATGAGGATACATAAAAAGTATTGTCTATAGGGAACCACCAACCACTGCCGAAGATATGCGTAATCGTATAACACAGGCTTTTCATAGCATTACTCCTGAGTTGCGTAGAGTTGAACAATCTTTTAAAGATCGACTTCAGGTCTGCATCCGAGAAAGCGGACAACATTTTGAACAATTATTATAAACCATTATCGCTAATGATTAGCGTTAAATTATTATTTTTTTATTTTATTAGTTTTGTATTTTTAGAAATAATTTTAATAATTATAGTGTATTAGTTTCTGTTGCGTTTTTAAATTTGCAATACAATTGTTTTCCACTGTTTTTTTTTCTATTTATACGAGGCCATGGATTTAAAAAAATGTTCCAATAATCATTTTTCATAATTGAAAATAATTCGGAAACGGCTATATATAGAGATAGGGAATTGTATATCGAATTGATAAGGGTTAATATGTAGAAAGCAAAAACGGAATAAAATACCCTCCTGCGTACATCTGTACTACTCATAGTACGTAAGGATCTATGGTATCTGTGGTCTTCGTTTTCGTCGCTAGTGTTACCATATTTTACTAACGACATCTAATGATTGTACGGTTACAACAAGGTAAGGAGTCTGCAATTCATATTGCAAATGGCCATAAATGGCTATTTTGAACGTAATCATCCAATAAAGAAAAGCTATGTAGGACAAATTCATGTAGTATAGTGATTATTTAATGTAAACCATCTGGTTTCAAATTAAATATTGAAGTTACAATGTTGGTCGAAAGTTCCGTAAAAGTGGTAGCTCTCCTTAGGAACTGTCTACCAAGATTGCGACTTAAATATTGAATTTATAAGCAGAAGATTTACATTAGTTGATCATTATACTGCATAGAATTTGTCCTACGCATAGTTTTTTTTTTCTTTATTATATGATTACGTCCAAGATGGCCATTTTATTACCATTTTAGCAATATGAATTGCACAGCTCTCCTTAGCTGCCTTAAATTTGTCATTCTTTTAAAAATGACGTCGGAGCGAGCGAACTTGCGTTTACGCAGAGGTAAGTTAATTTATATTAAACGCTTAATATTTTATGTGATTTCATAGTTTTTTGAGTAAAACAAGTTATTGATAGTGCAAACTAATGGTTCAAAGTGATATTGTAAGAAAAAGTCAAATATTCGTACTATAACTTTGGAATTTTTTTCTATGCCCTCTGTAAAGTACAAGGGTATGCAATTAATATTTTTCACGACTGTCTTCCCTAGTACTACGTAAAGTACGTTTACGTTTTTTTCACGTTTTATGTTTTGTTTTTAGCGTTAACAATTAACGAACTCATAGAAGCTTTGAACGACTCCGATTTTGATTATTCTGGAGATGATTCCGATAAAGATCCAGAGTTTCATCCACCAGAAATCAATCAAACAGTCCGTGATCACCGTAAAAGCGAATCCAGTAATTCGAGCGAAGGTGAGGATGATGTGGTTACTTCTGTGCCTTCTCCATCAATGTCGGACGAGTCAGATTTCATACCTTCGACTTCGTCGTACTTACCACGAACAAGAGGAGGCGGACAGAGTCGTGGTCGTAGCCGTGGTAGAGGTGAAAGCTCAAAGTTATCCACTCGACAAATAGCTATTAGAAATCGAGCCAACAATGCTGGCGTTCAAGATACTTGGGTACACGAGGCACTAGATGCGGAAATCAATAGGTTAATGCAACCGGCCTACATCCATAAAAGTACTGAGGAATGGGAGTGGTACCAGTTTTATGAGCAATACATAGATGATGACATTTTAAACTACATGGTAACCTGCACCAATAGGACACAAGTATTGAAGACCGGTAAATCTATGGGACTAACTTTAAAGGAGATTAAGGTCTATATAGTTATTTCCATGATCATGTCCGTATTACAGTATCCGCAAATTTCCATGTATTGGTCTGAAAAATGGAAGGTTCCAATAATAGCCCAAGCTATGACCCGTAACAGATTCTTTTTCATTACACTGAGACTGAAATGCGTTTATGACCCTGAAGTGACGACGGAACAAAGAATCCAAAAAATATGGAAAATCCAGCCTTTATTTGATCGCATATTAGCCGGATGTGATGAACAAAATCGTCCTAACGGAATGAGTATTGACGACATCATTATCCCTTTTACTGGGAAATGTCCAATGCGTCAATACTGCCCAAACAAACCTAACCCAGTAGGGCTCAAAGTTTTTGTCTTAGCTTCACCAAAAGGTATAGTTTGCGATATGGCGGTATCTCAGGGAGATACTACATTCCCGCACTTAATCAACCAAGGATTTTTTTTGGGAGAAGCAGCCGTAATTCATATGACAAGAACCTTAGTCCCAGAACATTTACTATTTTTTGATCGTTTCTTCACGACGGCTAAACTTTGTGATGAATTACTAAGACTAGGATTTCATGCCACAGGCACTATTATGAAGAACAGAATACCGAAAAATTGCGTATTGACTAATGAAGTGACGTTCAAAAAGAAAACGAGAGGAAGTATCGCAGTAAAAGTCAGAGAAGACCGAAAACTCGCTGTAACTATGTAGCTTGATAATAAGCCTGTCCTAATAATGTCAACTCGTTATTGCGACCAAGATCACGACGAATGCGAGCGATGGTCAAAGGAAAATAGAGCATATGAAAAAGTAAGAAGGCCAGATGTTATTAAAAACTATAACGAAAATATGGGTGGTGTCGATCTCGCTGATCGAATGCTTTCTGTTTGCCCATCGCGCAATCGTACAAAAAAGTCACCTTTTCGACCTATGCGTGGTAAACGCTTGGTTGCAATATAGAATGGTAGAAGTAGAGAAGAGCACACCAAAGAAAAATATAGTACAAATGCGAGAATGCAAATTGAATCTGGGCACTAAACTGATAAATGACAATGAAGAAGAATGTGACGATGATGGTGAAGTTGAATACGAAGAACTTGAGTCAAAGCATAAGAAACGCAAGGTTCTAATAAAACCAGTTCCAGTGCAAAGAAAACAGTGTCAAAAGTGCAGCGCATTTGCCAGAATACGGTACAAAACAATATCGCTGTAGGAAGAATGGCTGCGATAAAAAATCTACGGTATTTTGCAAAAAATGCGAAATCTATCTATGTTTTACGCCAAATCGTAATTGTTGTAGTAATTTTCATGAAGACTGTTAAATGTAAATTCTAAAAACCTTAATATAAGAGTTATTGGTTGATCTCTAATGTTCCTACTATTGAATTACTATAAGTCTGTAAAAAATGTTTTCATGTATAGTTTTTTTAAAGAATATGTTGTGAAGAAAATTTTAATTTCTGTTAATTTTGAGAAATTTAATAAAACTAAATAAAATGTACTTAAAATATGTTATTTGTTGCCTTTATCTATTCACTATGCTATAAAAATATGCTACATCCTATATGAAGTACATAGTAATTTAGTTCCCTTGATCTTTAGGCAGGACATAGTGAAAAACCAGTTTTTCCGACCTATGATTTTTTTAAATATTTTTTCCCTACTAAGTAATGGTCAAAGACTGCAATAAAAAAGTTTTAAAAAGAAACTAAAAAAAAGCGTGTCTGGTACTCAGGAGGATACAGGGTGTTCTATCTGAAAAAGTAAACTTTTACTAGTTGGAATAATACATCTTCAGAATTACTGGGTTAGGACTCGTAGGACAAAAAAAACGGTTTTATGAGCAACGTTTCATTTAAATACTTAAACTTCTTCAGGCTACAAAGAAACAAGAGTGTTTACATAAAATTGTGGCGTGATAAAATAATGAGCCACCTACCTCATAAAAACCCAATAAATGATAATACCACAACGGTAGTACACGTCATAATTATTCTATTATGGGGTTGGTAACTCAATCTGTAACATTACACTATTAAAACCAAATCCACAATACATCACGTTAAAATTTACCTATTAGTTATATTACTTATATAATTCACAAATTAAAATTTTTTGTTTAAAACACAGCAAATTAGCTAGTTCACTAATTACTTATCAACAATGATAACATGTTATTAAATATTCATATACGCATGCTAGAACTGATTTTCTATACAGAATTTTTACAACACAGTAATTTGTACGTTAGTTTCTATTATAGTACATAACAAGGCCAAAATAAATCTAATCATACACACACATTTATCTATATGGCTCAATTAATCTAAAGAAGATTTAGAGTACGTAGCATTAAGCAATGCTAATTATTTTATCACGCCACAATTTTATGTAAACACTCTTGTTTCTTTGTAGCCTGAAGAAGTTTAAGTATTTAAATGAAACGTTGCTCATAAAACCGTTTTTTTTTTGTCCTACGAGTCCTAACCCAGTAATTCTGAAGATGTATTTTAATTAATTAAGGGCTGTCAATATCAAACAAGTTAGAATAATGTCTGATTGTCGAGTCAATTGTAAACACCCTGTATGCAATTATGTCATTTTCTTTACATTATAAGAAAGCTCTATCTGTGTATTTGTTCTGATATAAATTAGATAACTTTTGTTTTTCAACGGTTAAGGAGGTACATTTTCAAAGTTATCTCTGTAATTAAATTTTTTTTATAGAAATCGACATAACTCAAATACGGCTATATTTAGGGATAGGAAAATATATTGCGAATTTGTTAGGAACAATGTATAGAATTAAAAAAGTAATAACATACAGGGTGTTCCATTTAAATTTTTTTCATTATAGTTTGGTCATCTTTAAATAAACAACCTGTACACACGTGAATAATTTTAAAATATGCACACAATTAAACTATAACCCTATCCCAAATTTTATTAATCTATCTTATATGAAACGGAAGATATAGAAGAAGGCTCTCTTGTTGCCGGGCCCTGTATGTATAATGTATAATATATAAATTGTTAAAAATCTCTGTGAATGTGCTATGGTAGTTGCATCAACAAATAGGACATTCATACAGAAGTGCACAGCAAAAGCGCTTTCGTGCACTTACCTAAATACAAATACATAGCTTTGTTCAAACCAAAAAACACACCTTGAGTTCGTACAGAGTTTTAGTCTACTTTTTTTCCGACTCATTGCGACAGGTTCCAGAATGGCCCTGCTTACCTTCAATTGAATTCTTAATCGATCCGAATCATCCAGCTAGAAATTTCTTCCTCCGTACAGTTTCCGGAAGTGACCAACACTTTTTATTCACGGCAATTAAAGGCAATGATATGTGCGGAATTCTATTAATTGCACTTATCGATGTATACTTAAAACGTTACAACTGAAACTACAGGAAGCCGTCGCGTTAATTTGCTATCTGTGTGACCGCCTACTCCATCCTTTTGCTCTTAATGATGACAGGAACTGACCTCCAAACTAACTTCTCCTACTACCACATCAACGCGCTACACTTAACCACCACTATTAAAGTATTTTATACTAAAACGCAAACTGGACATTTCTCACGAAAAAAAATATACTTTAAGCCACACGTGTGTGATTACCTAGAATCGAGAGAACAAACATCCGTTTTTGAATAAAAATAAAATGGTTCAACTAAATCTTCAATGACTGTTAAACTAACAACTTTACTTATAAACGAACTGATAGACTGAGAAGTACGTAGCATTATTTAACCGCGTTTCAATCTTCCCGCTATCAGACACGACAATCTTGCATGACAGCATCTTTAACCAAAAAAATCCACGACGGTAATGGGCTATCTAACTACGTTTCTGTATAGAAATAAAGAATTTAATTCTCAGGAACCAATCCATTCTTTAACGAAACTACAACAAAATAAAGTTCACGGACAGCTACAGTTTTTAAAAATCCTAAAACATATTTATATTCAAAAAAAGAATTCTAAATAAAACTTTTATCACACGTGACAACGTAAGGCAAGCGTGCAATAATTATTGGATCACTTGTACAGCAACAATACATTATGACAGTTTGGGAATCCAAAAGTAAGAAATAGAAAGCAAGGCGTACAAAGGTATCAGGTGTCAAGCTAGTTGAATCAATGCCTCGTAAGACAAGGTTTGCATGAAAAAGGCTTGTGAGTGTCAACGTAGTACATACATTTTAAGTAGTGTTGCTTTCTGTCTAATTCTTCAGAGAATTTCGTGGAAATAATATTACATTTGCATGCAATAAGAACGGAAAAATACTTACGTTTTTAGTTTATGCGTTACCCAATGAACAGCTCTTGCGTATATGAAAGTACGAAGGAAGGTTTTCATAAAGTTACTTCTTAAACGTTATGACCTTTATCAAGCCATACGTTTATTAGACTAACCATTCTTGGAGAGTTTACGTTCGTGTTTTTGTTTAAATGTATTTTTCTTGTAAACCTAATAAAGCACGTGTCTTATGATGAATTTAAGGTTCGCAAAACATTGCATTTATAGAAGAAAGTTAAGTTCAATATTAGATTAACTAGAGATTGGTTTAGAAATTATTGCCATTCAGATCGGAATTCGCAGTTCAACTTCATGCCAGCGAGACCTAAGATATATGAGTATCTACCCTATCTCGAATCCCGTGTGAGATACTATTTCACATATAGACATTATGCTTTTAGTTGGGTTCTTTACTCATCCTAACAACTATGTATCACACTAAAGCTTTGAGCTTTCAATACTTGATATACAAGCATTCCAGCTATAAACTATATAAACAATTGCCAACTTGCAGGTTTCATTAGATGATGTAGTGTTGTGGAACTTTAATGAAACATACATTTTCCTATTTCAATTCTCAGAGACATATTGATACACTGCACCTCCTGTAGCTATTACATTTCATGCATAGCTCTGCCATACAAAGTAAAAACTAAGTAAGTCGAGATACTTTAAAATTGAGCTTCTATTACCAACCGATTCAGCGCAAAAATATCAACCTACCAGTGCCTTCAAGATAGTAATATGTTACTCCTGAGGATCCTGAGCATTCTATAGCTGGTTACGTTTCGGGCTGTTTCTTAATTTTTAACATAACGTTTCGAATTCACCAAGTTCCTTGCTATTAAAATATATATTGATTTACACGTGTATCACCAAAGTACCTTGGTTTAATTGGATAGTTTGCGGAAAGGGTGGGAATTTTATCAATGCCCAATTAAGTCAGTTCACTTCAGTTTTTCGTTGGTGAACTTTATATCCAGTATTGATCACGCTGACGCCATGTCGCCAAGGAGAAACTTTCTAATTTTACAGAGGGATCGCAATGAACCACTACAGCGGTAAGCGAAACTTTAGAATATAAATAGTCCTGTATATTTCCGTCGATCATTGATTAATGAGCTTCATTTATGAAAAGAATTCTTAATATTAAAGAGAATTAACTCGCAGGTCCAATCCAGTTGGATCTATGGTTACACAGTCTGGTTAGCATTCGGGAGGTAATTGGTTCGATCCCCGTTATCGTCTACCCTGTACGAGGTTTTTTAGAGAGTTGTCTTCATACACAGAAACCGGCATGATCACTCCGTATACACACATCATGTGCAACTATTTGGGCGAATGCTGGGGTAGTATATTTTCCTCAGAAACGTAACTCCATTTCTTCCGATGCTATCCTGATTGCATCCATCCTTAATCCTATCGTGCACATGTACGTAATATATAGAAGTCACGATCACGGCCTATTATACGTATCTCAATAACTAATCAGAATCAAATAATGAAACTTGGTACACAAGGACTTTAGGACATGATGGTTTTAACTAAAATATTTTTAAATGAGTCCTCTCGAGTTTACAGCGCTCCTTCAGCCACAGGGATCGGTTTTCAGCATACATATACAAGGTATGTCACGATCATGGCCTATTAGATGTATCTGAATAACTAATCAGAATAGAACAATGAAACTTGGTACATCGGGATTTCACGATATGATGATTTTAACTAAAATATTTTCAAACATTTCTAACTTCCGGTTATACCGGAAGTCACCATCACCTTCGTTATTTTAAATAGAACACCCTGTAGTTTATGGCGTTTTTAGAATCCTCTCTAAAATCTAGACGAAGTTAGTAATATTGCCCTATACCTAACCGTTTCGAGTAATATTAAGTGATGGTTGTAATTTCTCATAAAACTGCTTAAAATTTTGTTACGTTATAAAATTTTATTTTCAAATTTTGACCACATTACAATCAAATGATCACCTCTGCATGCAAGCAATCTAAATTGTAAATTAGTATACTGGGTGTTCATAACAGCCTAACCATCCCAACCTATTTAAAATCAGTATATCTCATTTTTTTTTAATGGAATACCCTATATATTTTTTTTACTTTTGAATTCTACATCATTTTGAAGGATTAAGGATTCCCTATATCTAAGTCTAATAGATTTTAAGTTATAAGACCTAACATTAAAAAACATGAAAACAACTAAAATTTCACTAACTTCTAATGCAGCCTTTGGAAAAAACGAAATAAATCCAAATGTCATTATTTTAAACAGAATACAATGTAAAGCGTTAAATATTTATTATAAAACATAAAATATGTATACTATTATAACAGGTGCTCGAAAAAATACTGCCATTCGTTTGCAGACATTTGTTGACTCGTTTTAACAAAGTTTCCTTGGTGATAGGTTGTATTTGGCCGTTCCAAGCTATTGAACGCTGGAGTAGCCTTTCTTATTTTCTTTGTTAGTAGGAGGATCGGAACTAGTCCCTTCACATAACCCCAAATCATAAAGTCTAGAGTTAGATCTGGTGAATGAGGCGGCCAACTTATCCTTAAAAATTATGTAGAATTCAAAAATTAAAAAATATATAGGGTATTCCATTTAAAAAATTAAATATACTGGTTTTAAAAAGTTCGGAAGGTAAGGCTGTTATGAACACACAGTATAATAATTTAAGATTTAGATTGCTTGCATGCAGAGATGATCATTTGCATGTAACGTGGTCAAAATTTGAAAATAAAATTGTATAATATAACAAACTTTTAAGCAGGTTTATGAGAAGTTACAACCATCATTTAATGTTACTCTTTTGTACAGGGTGTTTTTTTTTCATTAATATTATAGGGTATAGGCTAAACGGTAAGAGATACAAAAAAACTAAGGTACGTGTCCCGTTCTCTTTTTTAGTGTTTAGTTTAATGGCGCAATCGGATCTACGCTAACTAAATTGGTTTCGAAGATACAGAGTGATTCTCAAAATTTGCCGGTTTTTATTATCTCTTATGAATCGGTTATTTATGGAGATAAAAAAAGCATTGAATACGAAAGTTTTATGACTTTTTACGTTGAATCCAGTGGCGTTCTTAAAAAAAATATAGATGTTTTATTTTTTGAGATATTATTAAAAGTAGCATTTTCTTAAATGGGACACCCTGTACCTGATAATCTCAAAAAATTGCATTTTTTCTTGAAATTGCAACAATATATAACACTTAATATTTTGCATTGTCCTAAATAGCTAAAATACTAAAAAAAAACATTTTTTTTTAGTTGGCCATGGATTTAATCAATTCTCTATTTTATAATAGGCATAATAAAATTGCAGATAATAACAATAATAAAACATTAATAAACTAAAACAACAATTACAAAAAACAAGAAAAGGTTTATAACAACTCAACAGTAATTATTTCAAATACTTATATACAACAATTCGCATAGGTGGTTAATCACAAAAGGTGCTCAAATTGTCTTCCATTCTGCTCGATGCATTTTTGGGCTCTGCTTGTAACTGAACGAGTGGCGTTATAGATTTGAATATTTGGCACTCGTCCAATGCAATTAATAAAATTTGCTCTGAGTTCTTCTACAGTATTACTTTGGGTTTTATAGACTTCATTTTTGATAGATCCCCAAAAATTCGAATGGCGTCAGGTCGGGGGAACGCGGAGGCCATCTGTTTGGTCCATATGTACCAAGCTAATTTTCGCCAAAATTGACATTTAGTAAGTCCCTTACCATGTGGCTATTATGTGCTGGAGCACCGTCTTGTTGTACATAAACACTATTTCTTGCAGCTAATGGCATGTTATCCAACTCCATTATTACACATTCTTCCAAAATGTAGATGTATCCTTGAGCATTCAAATTTTCATTAAAAATTCTGTAGTTAAGGACTCTGTTTTGATATAGCGCCACCCATACATGGAACCCAAACCGTCCTTGTTGTATCCTGGCGACCGTCTGATGAGGATTTATGTTTGATCAATATCGATTATTATGTCGATTAAAAATTCCTTCGCTAGATATAAAAGCCTCGTCGGTCCATATTATATTTTGAAAAAAATTGAAATTCCGATTAATCTGCTGCGAATACCAATGACAAAATGTTAAACGCCGCTCTTCATCTTCAGGATGTAAGTTATGAACCTTTCTTATTTTATATGGTTTATACTTACGCTTTCTTAACGTTTTTAAAACTTTAGATTTACTTGTGCCAATATCTTTCTCAATATTACGGCTGCATATCGTCGGATCAGCAGCAACACAAGCTAATGTATTTATTTCATCTCTTGCTCTATTTGCCTTATTGTAAATCTTACTTCTTGGTTTTCCAAATGATCCATACTCACTTAAATTATGATATAATCTTTCAAATATTTATTGTTCTGGCTGTCTTCGTTCCGGATAACGCTCAAAATGTAAGTCTTGAGCTGCGTCTTTATTTTTATTACTCTCAATGTAGCACTCAAGCATATTTAATTTTTTATAATTTTGAAAATTATTCATTTTAATCACCTTTTTTAAAAAATATAATCGGAAACGAAATAAGAATACCAATACATAATTGTTACTGAACTTTATGACATGTAAACAAACAAAAACAATTGCTTAAAACATTCAATTAATGGCCAACTAAAAAAAAATGTTTTTTTAGTATTTTAGCTATTTAGGACAATGCAAAATATTAAGTGTTATACATTGTTGCAATCTCAAGAAAAAATGCAATTTTTTGAGATTATCAGATACAGGATGTCCCATTTAAGAAAATGCTACTTTTGATAATATCTCAAAAAATAAAACATCTATATTTTTTTTAAGAACGCCACTGGATTCAACGTAAAAAATCATAAAACTACTCGAGTAGGAATCAGCAATCCCATATTTTCTATTGAGAATGTAGATGGAGAGACACTAAAAGTAACTGAGATAATAGACCATATTTTAACTGTACCAAGCGACTATGATGTGCTACATATTTCACATGTTGAAGACGAACTAGTCAATACTGCTTATAAAAAGGTAAAGGAAATACGCACTGCGGAACAAATTGCTGCCTCAACGCATGGAAACATGTAGACTGTAAATTTATGGCCAGTACTATAGAAAACTTACTTTTGGAGAGAAACGACTATTTCTGTTAACCTTTTATAAAATCTTGGTGGCAAATATTGTGGGAGCGGTGTGCTATAAAGTGCATGTATAGAATGTACACTTCCACCGCAAATGGACGAAGAAATATACATAAAAGAGGCAAGTGAAGCAGCAATTTTAAATGAATCCAACGGAAACAAAAAGATTTAAGTTTGCAAATCTATGTTTTTGCGTATGACCGCTCAGACTTGTGAGGCTATTATTACTCAATATTTGAATGAGTCATTTCCAGAATTAAAAGATAAGAAGAGTAGTGCGAGTGAGAAAATAGTGATACAGGTATCCGTGGATAATTATGCTCAAAACAAATGTCATATAGAGATCATAGTCAGTCTCACTACAATATAATGCACACATAGAAGACATTGGCCTTGAGACATCCATTTATAAGTTGTGGAATGATTTTAAGTTTAAAATTAGATCAATATCTTATGGGACATATAGGGAAGTGTTTAAGAAAGACAATGTCGGGTTTTTCAAGATTTCAAAACATAAAACCTAGTTTGTTATACAATTCCCACATGCGCAACGTTCATAGCAGTTTATCAAATGCAGAGACCGGGAAAGCAGTTGATCATTCTCAAAATTGTGAAGTATGGGGCACCATCAGAGTTACAAAAACTAATACACAGCCGTAAGATACCAATACATGAGGGAAACCCAACTAAATTATATGCAGTTGATATCCGAAAGATGCCGATTATACAGGGTGGAGCAGAGCAACTTGCTTATTTGAATTTGGAGCCCTGGAACTACGGTTGCTAGGTGGAGGGTGAGCGTAGGTACAGTCGAAAGAAAGTGTAGTAAAGTTTTATCCCGCTTGATTCAGTTAGCATCCTAGAGCGGATGAAGGTGCAAGGCGCGTTCGCCGTCGAGGCGTATTTTAGTAACAGTCGCTCAATCATTGCCACGTAACGTGCATTCCGCGTCTATTTCAATATTACGCCCCGTGACTTTGTTCCCTGTCGGCAATCGATTGTTTCATGGGTAAAAAACTTCAAGGAAACTAGTGATATGAAAAAGGAGAAACCTGAACTTCCAGGAACTGTAAGGACACTGCAAAACATCGACTCGGTAAGGCAGTCTGTTTTGAGATCCCCTAGACGCTGCTCGAAAACATACTACTATTGTTGGGTTTTCTGCTCGTTCTGTAACGCGGATCCCCCACGGAGAATTGTAATTACATCCGTAAAAACTAGCTTCAGTGCAGGAACTTAATCCACGTGATTTTGTTGCACGAGAAAATGCATGTGAACCAATTCTTGTAATGCTTGACGATGTTCTTATTTTCTTTAGTGGCGAGGCTCACTTCCATCTTTTCGTAATCTGTAAACAAACTGAACATGCGCTACTGGAGCCCTCATAACCCTAGACGACTTCATCAGCGTCCCCTACATTCAGAACGTGCGACTGTTTGGTGTGCACTATCGCTAATTGGAATAATCGGTCTATGGTTTTTGAAGAAACGGGCTGTAACAGTGACTTCTGACCGTTATGTCCACATGATTGAGGAATTCTTCCTGTCAACAATCACGGAGATGGATTTGGGACATATGTGGTTCCAGCAGGACGGTGCCACAGCACGCACATCTCGTGTGTCAATGACTGTTTTGCGGCAACACTTCCCAGGACGCATTATCTCCTTGAGAGTCGATCTTCCGTGGCCAGCACGGTCACCTAATTTAGCCCACTGTGACTATTTTCTATGGGACTACCTAAAATCAAGTGTTTACCACGATCGTCCTAGGGCCGTGGATCACCTTAAGAACAACATTCGTCAAGCTATAGCCAACATACCCGTCGATATGCTGGAAAGGGTTGAACGAAACTTCAGAAGTAGATTAACGCAGTGTATTGACAATAGCGGACGCCATCTACCTGATAACGTATTTAAAACTACGTGAACATAAAGTTTACATGTTGTACTTGATATTGCTCAAATAATTGAATGTACACCTGCATTACTTTTTCTTTTATTGAATTTATAAATAAGCAAGTTTCTCCACCCCACCCAAAATGATGCGTTCTTTGTCAGTCGTTTGATATGTTTTAACGAAACGTTTGCTAATTTAAGAAAAATGGTACCAATTTTTGCGTAATGTGGCAGCAACTGAGGAAGGTTAGGCCTGCATTTTATAGGTTCTTAAATAATCTGGATGGTAATAAAGAGAATGTTATTTTTGGGCAGGTCAAAGTAAAAATTGGACTTTGTCCACAAGTTGTGTAATTTTTTTAATGTGAATTGGGGTCCCGATACTGTTATCTTTATATATTTTGAGATTTGGCATTCTTTCATGAAATTTGACGCGATTCACGGTACTATTGGCAAGCAATGGAATAAAGTCCAAGAAGTGCTAAAGTTTGAGGCTTTTTAAACATTGTGAAAAGTCCTGCCGTAATAAGAAAATCATTGACCTCCACGCTCATTGTGAGTTTTGAACATTGAACTAGAAGACAAAGTACAAACACAATTCCAAATCCGTCAATCTCGAAAAGGAAGCAGATCCCTATTTTTGAAAAGTGAGAAAGACGCCTTAAGTTTGTAACCCATTTTGAGTTGTATTAATATATACCGTAATTTATGTTCTTCGTTCATTTAGTCGTAAATATAAGAAAACAGTTTTTAGTTATTCAATTATAAGTATGTGGTAGGCAACTTAATTTACATTTTGGCGTAACTTAAGTGCATATCTTTTTAGGGTTTATAGTTCTATATAGTTGACTTAATTCTTTGCGCAATTTTTTTCGCGCACCGCTATATCACTAGATATTCAAAGCGTTCATTTTTTCACTTCTTGATTAATGTTTTGTTGATTAGGAAGACCTTTTGGGTTTCTACCTAAATTTTGTGAAAAGTGCCATTGATTTAATGGTAAGAGATATTTAACTCGTAATATTAAAATCTAAAACATTTGCTTTTTGCAGGCACTTTGATTTACACTTTGATTGACACGTTGATTCACACTTTCATTTTATTTTTTTGCACATTTAATTCTACTTTTACGTACGCTTTCATTTTATGATTGCAATTTTGCATTCAATACTGATCTAATTTTTGATCACAATTTTTTATTTGACATTTCAAGAGAATGCAATAAACATCGGATTGTTCAAATTTCTTGAAGAAAAATATATAAGAAGTAAAATTCCATTTTGGTATGGTTTACAACGCACAGCATTGTTATTTCGAGATATTGCGCAATATTGGTGCAAAGATTATAAAAATTTTATTGCAGTTAATTTTTAAGATACATTTTATACAATTCTAAATTTAACTGTTAATAAGCATAGTCTGTATATCTTTTATTATTTACATTTTGGTGAAATTTTTATTGTAAACTGGGGTTCAGTTATTCCGAGCACAATTAAAAAATAACTTGGCGTCCGAGATCATTTTTATTAGTGTTACATTGCAGTTTTTTTTTCTATTGATGTTAAGTGGAAATAACATCATAAGTTGTGGTAATTAATCAAAAAAGCATGAACTGGCCCATTTTAAACTACCGACTGGGACAAAGGCATTATTTTTGGTGAACGCGTTAGTTTAACGATCTGTTATGAGAACATTTTTACACTATTTATATAATTATCACAGTAATTATAAGTTTACACGAAGTTAAGTTCTTAAAACCGGGGGAGAAGTTGAGATTTGTTTCAAGTGTTGGTTTAGTAAAATGACATTAATACCTAAAAAAATATTCGGCTACCTACCTAATATTAAAATTCATAACCAAATATTATGCAGAAGCAAATTTCCTGTACGTGTACCATATTTAACTATTACTTAGTTTTTTGTCGGTAAACATTCAATCAAAAAAAAACTTAACATTTAAGTAAGCCTTCAGAGAGCGATCTCTCACGAAGGGCGATATCTATTGCTTTCTCACCAATTCGAGGGTACTTTCAACTGAGGGTTGGAAATTTCCCGAACTGTAAGGGCCTTGTCTCAGCGAGACCGTTGATTATAAATGTATTGTTGTGGCCAAAGTAAAAACTTGAAAATTTATAATCAGGCATATTCATTGCATTCTCTTCAAGTAAAATATTTTCAGACTTCCCGTTGTATCAGAAGTCGCTACCTACTTTGTTATTTTCAATGGAACACCCTATATATTTTTGGATGGTAACCATAATTTTGAATCTTTTCTATTGAAACTTTACTATTCCCATCTATTGCGGTGTTTGAGATAAAAATTATTTTGGGAAATGTGGACAGCTTGTTGACATTTACAAACTGGACTGTAACTCCTATTTGGATTGAGGTAAAGAATTAGAATCCAGTTAGGTTTGTAGTTTAAAGATACCTTTTCGTATGCATTTCTTGAAGTAAACATCGTTGCCTGAGTATAATGCCTAAATTTCCAGTAATGTTGTTCGTACTTCTTGAGGAGAGAGCTTGCGGAATGCTGCTCGCACGAGTGCCTCTAATTCCTTTCTCGTGTTGACCGGTGTCTGGTAGACCTGAAGCATGGTATGTACTCAAAGGTAGAAGTCCAAATGTGTGAAATCTGGAGATCTTGCAAGCCAGTTCCATGGTCCTAACCGCCTAATCCATCTGTCTTCGAACATTAAGGTAAGGACTTTTGATACTTCCTGGGTGCAATGCGCTGGTGATCCATCCAATTGATACCAACAACCTCTTCTCAAGTACAAAGGCAGGCTGTCAAAGAAATCACCTACCACAGTTCGTAATAAATTGAGGTAAGGCGCCGCCGTTAACACTCCTTTATAAATGACGTCGGAGAATCAGTCTCCCACCATAACGCAAAAGACATGGAAACTAAACCTTACCTGATAGTTTCTTTTTCGGATCTCATGCGGGTTGGCTGAAGCTCAAACATGGTTGTTATGTCTGAAACTTAGGTTCGTCCGTCCAGATAATTTTCCTCAAAAAATTCTCTTCTTCTTGACTCCGAAATTATGGCATATCACACAATTTAAGTTTGTCGTTGGGGCATTGAGAATGAAGGTCTTGTACTAACGAGAATTGTAGTCATCGAAATGATGCTTCTCCACAATTCTCTGTATTAAACACCTTCTGATTCCCAGATCTTTTTCGGTAGCACGAACTGAGGCGTTGGAATTGGCCTCGAAATAAGCCAAGGTATTTAACTCTCCGTCTTCATCATCAACAACAGTTTTTGGTCGATTTAGCACTTGACCAATTAGTCCAAAGCGCACAAAATTTGCTTCTATTCTACTGAATTTACCTTGTGTCATAGGAAGTAAATGTGAATAGTTTTCGTTAAATATTGAGCAAGTTCAACTACGAATTTTCTCGCATTTTCCATGAATAAAAATAAATTAAGGATTTCTTGATATGTATAAACTTTATTTTTGTTATTGTTAGTCATTTTCACTGTTTTTAGCAGTAATATTATGGCACTTAAGGGATAAGTATCATAAACATTAAAAACTTGACATTGGAAAGATTATTTATCGTATCCATAGTAACTATTGATGGCATTCTCGAAATAATGTCTAAGGAATTAACATTTTCCGTTTTTTGTAAATAACTCTACAACAATTTGATTTAGGTATAACAACATGTCATATCACTTTGTAGCAAAACCTATCGCTAATTCGATTACGTAACAAAAAATAGGGCATTCCGTTTAAAAAAATATATTTTTTCCATTTCTAACTCTGGCTGAAAAGTATAATTTTAGGCCCTACACTCAGGAAAAGATTTTTATTTTAAAAAATGCATAGATAAAGGTTTCTTTAAACTAAAAATTCAATTGAATTTTAACTTTTTATCTCAATCTAGCTAGGAGTAACAGTCCATTTTGTAAACGTCAATCAGTTGTCGAGATATCGGAAAATAATTTTTATCTCAAAAATCGTAACAGATGAACATGGTAATGTTTCAATAAGAAAGATTTCAAATTATGGTTCCCATCCAAAAATGCAAAAATAAATAGAATATTCCATTGAAAGTAAGAAAGTAGATGGCGACTTCTGGTATAACTGGAAGCGCTAAAGGTCTGAAAATACTTTGGTTTGTAGATAACGCAATCAATTATACCCGATTTTAAATTCTTAAGTTTTTATTTTGGCCAAAACCCCATAAACTTCCATTGAACGGTCTCTGTGAGAAACCCTGTATAGTTGTACCGTTCACCCACCACTGCCATCACCAGTACATCACTACTAATGTGTACTCTCAGGCACATCTCACCACTTCCTGTGTACTTCAAACCGGTCATCCCAATCCATCTGGGTAACGATATCCACCAAAGATCTCCCATGCATTAATTTGAATTACAGCAACTCATACCCGCCCGCACATCATTACGTTTCATCTGCATACTTCACTTACTATGCGAATCACATAACTTAATTTTAAACACTTTACGCACTGCATGCTTTCATTCAAATTAACGTCGATTGGTTTAATTAATACTTCATTGATCCTGACATTTATACATAAAGCACACCTGAAAATCAATGTAATAATCCAAAATATCCGGAAATACAAAGCTCATATTTACATTAATTTAAATCACGTGTTTTATCTAATTACGCGCATTATTATTTCTATTCAAACGGGCACCATTAATAGTTCTTGCATTTGTTAGCAACTTATATTTTACACTGCTTTCTTTTCAGACGATCAGGGTTGCCAGGAGCGGGAGATTCAAAAAGGGAAAGACGAACTCCGGGATCTAGAGGAGATTCGAAAACAATGTGCGTAATAACTACGTTATTTCTATTTAGTGAGTTCATCTTTAATTAACCTGTGCACGTCAAGTGGACGTCACAGAATTTAATTTGTAAACTTGTTGTAAGGAACAAATTGGGAACCTTTATAGTCTCTATTTTATTAAGATAGGCGATACACACCACAAGCAGTGATATCTGGCAATTGCGAACCCAAAGAATTGTCATGCTTAATTTTTACTTATTAATAAATATATTTGTTGTACAAGGTGTACAACTAAGAAAGGCGGTCGGCCATACCTCAGAAACTACTTGAGATACAGCAGTAAAATAAAAAATCTTGAAATTAAGCTGGTCAAGAGAAAATGCTGGAAATTATTTTTAATTTCCTATCCTTGTCACCAGAGGGCGTTTCACTGATTTCAAATTGAAATTCCTATTTTTTGGGCAATTTTCCTTAGTAATGTATTTAAAAAAATATATCCATTGTAAACTAATGACCAACATGTAAAACTTTGTTTAATGCATTTTTACGATTGCAGTCAAAGTAAAGGGAGGGAGAACCATATAGTGTGTTATTGGAAAACATCGTGTAACTTTGAAACGAGTTTCCTGAATTTGTGAAGATTGGTCTCGATGTTAAGGGAATAAAAAATCTTGAACACTGGAACTGTGGCAGGATCTGTAACAAACCAAATACATCCAGGTACCACACAAAATAAAAAACACCGAACGCGTTTCGATAGCTACGTTATCATCATTAGCGGTCGACTAGGGCGAGCTAAAGAAAATTTCTAACATATATACCATCAGAGAGTAACGCTTCGTTGCTTATCTGGTGAAAGTGTAAGTGAAAGTGAAAGTTATGAAAGTTTAATGAATTCTGAGTAGCGTGAATTTGTTTGTTTTTAAAGACCTCTAAACTTTCATAACAATCAAGTTCGTGCTTATTACTAACATGTTTGATTAATGACACCTTATCTGCAACATGATTCTTGTCATAAATATGTAGGGCTACGGCTTGTTCCAACGTTTGTATTTTATATGAGCTAAATGTTCTTTAAAGCGAATTATGATAGATCGTTTAGTTTGCCCCACATATATTTGTTCACAATTTTTACAATTAATTTTATAAATTCCCGACTTATCCTGCTTATCAATTTTATCTTTTGGATTGCCTAAAAGAGTTTGCAAACTATTATCTGAACTAGTGACCGTTTTCGAATTAATTTTGGAAAAGATTTTAGATAGACCTTTTGTATAAGCAGAATAGTTTGGTAACTTTACATAAGTTGTTTCTATTTGTTCTCTAGCGCTATCTAATGTAGTTACGTTCTTAACCCTCATCCTATGTGTATGTTTCCTAACTATATTCATAACCACTTCATCTGAAAAACCATTGCATGTAGCAATTCCTTTAATAGTGCGCAATTCTTTATGTTCGAACTGAAAAAGGAAAGTTAAGCAATCTGTGAATCAAAAAGTTAAAAGCCGCGAGTTTATACTGTCTACAGCGATTTGAGTCATTGGTTATGAATTTTTTGGTGCTAGTTTCCTTACGCTATATGTCTATCAGTTTGCTACCATTTCTTGTTACCAGAGTATCAAGGAACGGGTGGCAGAAATTCAATGCGCAGTGCAATCGACAAGAGATAAGATCCAGTTGTGTACTGAAAATGATGGTCGCCAGGTTGAGTACCTAGGACGCCACTAAGTTATTTATAAAATCAATCCTTTTCAGGACCTCAGAAATCTTGTAAGGAGTCAAAGTTTTCACAGCGTACTTACTAATTTTAAGCGTACTAATTGTTTATACCTCAAATTGCCGTTATATTACATTTGTTCTATAAAAGCTATTGACATAATTTTTTTTTAAATACTCTATTACTAATTTTCCTTCCAATAAATAAAAGAACCCTTTGAATTTCTTTAGAAAAGTCCACCGTTTTCTTCCTTCAACAAGTTGCGCCCTCTACTGGTAGACGGAGATAAGCAATTATTATGGTTTTGGATTTGTTTGGTAATATCAAGTATTCCCTTAACATCGAAACTAATCTTGTCTAATTTAGGCAACCCGTTTCGAAGTTACACGATTTATTCCAGTAACACGTCATATGGTTTCCCCTCCATTTATTTTGACAGTGATCGTAAAAGTTCATTAAACAAAGCTTTACATATTGATTACTAGTTTATAATGGATATATTTTATTAAATGCATTACTAAGGAAATTACCCAAAAAATGGAACTTCGATTTGAAGTCAGTGAAACGCCATCTGGCTGAAATGGTAGGAATTTAAAAATAATTTGCATAATTTTCTCTTGGCCACATTTATTATAAGATTTTTTAATCACTGCTCAATCTCAAATAGTTTCTGAGTTATGGATGGCCGCTTTTCTTAATTGTACACCCGGTACAGCTGCAACCAAGCAGGGGCGGGATATAGCTACACACAGATACAAACCAGAAATAAAGGTCCTAAAACCAGAACTACCGAAATTAACAAATTTTAAACAAATCGGGGTTACTGGTGTACAGCAGTGATATCAGCAGTGATATCCGGGTTCCAATGTTCAAGTACAACGTTCACTTTGCGTTTGGATTTTCTGGGTTTATTTGATCCACCGACGTGCGTCGGCTTTATACATACTCTTCGATTCCTGAAGTGATTATTTGTAGGGAAAGGAAAAGGTCACGTATTTCATTCCCTCCCCAATGGAGAGGGCGGGCTGCTCGAGCTTTCCGAGCTCCTTCAGCCAAAATCATTGAGTCCCAGCATGCATACATACATTACGTATATATGTATGGTGGGATTAAGGATGGGTGGGGTCAGGATAGGATCGGAAGCAACGGAGTTAGGGTTCTAAGGGGGAAAATACTGCTCCAGCATTCGCCTAAGTAGCCGCACATGGTGTGCATATTCGTAGTAACCATGCCGCTACATTTGTATGAGGAAAACCCCCTGAAAAAACCTCATACAAGGTAGACGGTAACGCCAATCGAACCCATTACCTCCCGAATGATAATCAGGTCGTGTCACCACTACGCTACTAGCTGGGTATTATTTTTATACGGTTGCTTCATACGGATTTACTGGAAATGGAATGTCAAGTGAGCCTTGCGGTATTCTCTTCTGTTTTCAAGCCTTCTTAAATTTTCAGCCATCTACACACCAGTATTAAAATAATTAGTGACTTTTAAGGAAACAACCTATTAACTCTTTGGACTACAAACATAATCTATTAAGTACGCAATACTCTTTGGGGTTATTTGATTGTTATCCCGTCAGAATAGTGATTAGGGGCCGGTTCTGGACCAGTTCAAGGTCACTCGCCCTTTGGTGGTGGGAAATATAAGTTTTTGGATTTCTTCAAGGTCAAACTTTTGGCGGTAAATTTTAATTTTTGGAGCTCGCTAAAAAATTGCAATGTAATCATCATCATCGCATTACAAGGTCACTCTGCGGTCAAACGTTTTGGCGGGAAATTTGTATGTCAAGGTCAAAAGCAAAAAATAGAAATTTCAATGTCATCATCATATTACAATTCTTAGAAGTCTAAAAATAGAGTGGCCAAAGTCAAGGATTATTGACCTGTAGGGGTATCATATGACATTTCTTAGAAGTATAAAAATAGAGTAAGTTCATCGAAAGAAGAAGAAATTGTTGTCTAGGTTAGCGGTTTTGAAGGATGTGAATTTGTCATAAAAGGTTTCCTTGGGTGCGCACGATTAAGTACACTTGTATTAGCAGAAATGACGAAAATGTAGTATGCAAGGTAAGAAGCGCAAGAAAAGAACAAGTATTAACTATTGTTGAGCGAAGGAAGAGGTTGGAGGTGTTGATACAAAGAATTAAAGAATTAAAAGTAGATTTAGAGATGTATGAAATAAATAGAAGCATGAGGCTGCTTCGAGTTTGAAAATAAAAAAGACATTTGAACATATTTGGTATTTATATGTTGTAGTGTTTAAATGAGTTATTGTGTTAATATGTAATAAATAAAATTCTGACGTTAGGAAAAGATTTTAATTTTAAAATGCACCATACATGAAGTGATGTATGATGAAGTGAAATTTTGTATTTAACTTTAAATGAAATAAATGTACACTGATATGCAATCGTGACTAATTAAGAATGAATAAAAATTGTAACATAAATAAGTTTTAACCTTGAAATGTTATGCAACTAACAATACTCTCGTGATATTTTGCGTAAATTTATATTACGTTTCAATAAAGTACAAAATCAATAAATTATTAAGATAAACACTGATGTAAAATAAAATCCTTTATTTATTTCGGAAGTATTAGTAATACGTTGTTTATCTAAAAATTCTAACATTTTTTTATTAAAGAAAGCCTTCCTTAACTCGGAAATTGTTATACGTCACAATCCAATATAAAACGTAAATGTATCTTTACATTTTTAATATTTTCCAAATAATTTAAGTATTAATAGTAAATGTGACGTAATATAATAAATGTTTAATGCATTTGTAAAATATTTGTAATTTTTTTTTCTAAAAAAAATTTTAACGATTTTTTTGAAATAAAGCATTCCTGACTCTCGACGATGTATCTTTAGACATTTTACATTTATATGAGCAAGTACAACCCATTTTAAATGGATTATACTTGGAATGAGTAGAAAGCTTGCAATTGTAAAATGCATTGCCCATATAGTACAATCAGTATGATTTGTAATATATTTAAATTGAAATACAAGTATTGTTCTAGAATGAAATGTAAATTGCAATTATTGTTCTGTAAACGATAGACGTATATTTTAACTATATAAGTAATGTATGTTTGAAGGTATGTGATGGAAGTAAAGATATCTATGGAAAGATATAAAAACGACTCGATGTGGACGTCCGTATTCTCATGGTGTAGATGCGGGGAAGGCATAAATAAAGTCCTGCAAAAGATGCGCTCCTGAAAATTTAAAACTTGCACCTAATTATCAGAAGGAAAAAACTTTTTTTCAACGCAGTTGTTTTATAAGTGGGAATTTATCCATTTCATGTATAAATTTCTCAAAATATGAAAAAATGACTATTAAATTACCGAGTTCCATTTTGAAACAACAAAGAGCACTTAAAACGCAACTTTTTGGACTTACTTAAGCTCAGAAGAGACACACGAATGCAATTTATCCATTCCATGTATAAATGTATCAAAATTGCCCTTAAATTAACCAATTCAATTTTGAAACAACAAACAGCACTTAAAACATGACTTGTTTTTTAATTTAGTTTGATTAGGACTCCTTTACCGCGGGCGGGCGGGCGGGCGTGCGTGCGTGCGTGCGTGCGTGCGCGCGCGCGTGTGTGTGCGTGCGTGCGTGCGTGTGTGTGTGTTTGTGTGTGTGTGTGCGTGTGTGTGGATGCCCGCGCGTGCGTAGGTGTGTAAAACGGACGGGCATGTGGGTGTGAGTGTGTTTTTGTGTGTGCGTGTGTGTGTCCAAATCTATAAAACGTGTGTAACTGAAACTTCGCAATTAAGCTTGATTTAGTTCTCCTTGATCTCATTAGATCCTGGAACATATAGCGTTATAGGCTGAGATCTATTTCTCAGCGACATGCATTGTTTCATAGCTATGGTGAAGGTTGGCTTTCCAGAAAAAGTAGAACATGCTCCTATCTTGGCTAAGTGAGTCTACGTTAAATGATTTGATTTCTGGATAAGGCGTGGCTAGGTCCTTACCTTTAATCTCGGATAAGAGGAACTCTAATTAGACAGATTGGCTCACATTTTTTATCAATTGTATGTATACGTGTTCGAGTGCGTGTACATTTGCATGTGCGCGTGCGCAAGCGCTTGCGTGTGCGTGAGTCTCCATGTGCGTGTCGTGTGCATGTGCGTGTGATAGTGCTTATATGTGTGTACGTAAGCAAGGGCTTGCGGATGCGAATGAGGTGCGAACGTGCCTGCGGGTGCGTGCGTGTGTATATGTGTGTGGTGAGGTTGTATGTGCATATGTAAGATAATATCTAATGAGATGTGAATAATTCTGACTCCACTCGTTTTTTAAGTAATCAAAATATGAATAAAATGAGAGAATTGTACTTTAATACAACATGTAAATTTAGTAAATAATACAACAGCTTTATTTATTTTTGTACAGGGTCTGCCAGTGAAGCGGAAATTTTGAAGTACCAAATTTTTTCAGAAAATGCTTATTTTCAAACCTTTTTTTTCCGGTTTGAGTAGAGGAAAGTATGCCTTTTATGTCTTAAACATAATTTCGCTTAAATGGGAACCATGTCTTTGTAAACACTCTTCTAACTTAGATTGAAAATTTTCGGTTATTCGACGGAGCAGGGCAGGTTGAATTCGCTCAATTTCTTGTTTGATGTTCTATGTTAATTCCGGTAATGTTTGTGGTCTATACCCCGCTCTTTAGAAATCCGCGCCAAAATTCAATGTTTCCATGACTTGGTTACTGTTTGGCAGTTATTGACATTTAAACAGAGACATGAAGAAGTGATCAGGTGTTCAGCTTGGGTTTTGCGTAAAATCGTTTTATAAAAATGGTGAGTGTGTGACTTCGGTACAACGATTGTTTCGTAATAATTTCAATGTTTCACGACATGGAAGTGTGCCGTCCCCTTATGCAATTATACAATGGGTAAGAAGATTTTAAGAAACTGACTTCACATTAAACGTGAAGCATAAAGGGGCAATAAGGTCTATAAGAATGGAGGAAAACATTGATACAGTGCTACTTTAACACGTAGTCTACTGTGTTCTGCCGTGAAACATGAATTATATAGATTTACTAAATAGGATCATTATACATTGAATAGCTTTGTTTACACAAACATTTCTAAGAAACCGTTACATTTACTAATAAGATCATTATATATAGAACAGATTTGTTCATACAAACATTACAGAAAATCATTTAATTACACAGACATGCTAAATAAGAGTATTCACGTACATGGATATACTTTATTCATATTTCTAAGTATAAAAGGGAAACCTCAAGAATAACAGTTCATTATATAAGTTAATAAGTATAGTATGTAGTTAACAGTCACTCGTTAGCACCTAGTTTAAGTTATTAAATAAGTTTACTTGTTGCTATCATAGTAATTACTTTGATTCAATATAAGTATTAGTATTAGTGATGTTGAAATAGAGTTTTTAAAAGCAACGTATTTCAACCAAGAAACTTAATTCATGCTTCTGAACTAAATATTAGCGACACATCGTTACGACGAATTTACATAAAGATTTGTCTCTCCACCAAAATTCTAGTCGTCCAAGAATTGAAAGATGAGGATATACTTGCTCGCAAGATTTTCAGCGAAGAAATATTTCGACGTGTGCATGATGATGAAAACTTTATTTAGCACATGTTTGTGTCAGATGAAGCACATTTCCATTTAAACTAATATGTAGACAAGCAGGATAGTCGCTATTGGAATGAAATGGCGTACTTTCCTCTAATCAAACCTGAAAAAATTGGGTTCTTCAAAATTTCCCGCTTCATTGGTGGACCCTGTATTTAATAAATTTGTTGATTTTTTTTTAATTATACTATTCCCGAACAGGATAAGACTTGCCTAACGTGCTAAAGCACTCAAGAACAGTGGGAGGGTTTAGGGATATTGTTTGGCTGCCCAGAAATGTTTATGAATGGCTAGCTTAAATTGACTTAAGTCAAAGTTTGGAGGAAAACAGGAACTGGGTAGTGCATTCTACAATTTGGCCGCCGTGTGGAAAAAAGTAGATTGAGCCCGTTTAGTGCGACACGATTGAATTTTGAGTGCGTAATTATGGAGTGAATGGACAAATCGAGTGTTCCTAGCGAAGATGGCCTGTGAAGGTATTTAGGAGTGTATTTCGGAGGCATACTTGCCATGGTAATAGCAATAGAACAAGGAAAGAACCTAAACTACTATTTTATGCTCAAGAGGCTGTAGGTCAGAAGTCAAAGGCGGGTCATTTATAACCCTTATAGCCCTTTTTTGGATGCAGTTTACCATATCAAGGGCGTATTGGGAAGCACTGACCAGAGGTGAGAATTGTATTCCAGATGAGGTCGAATTTGAGCCTTATACAGTAAAAGGAGCTGTTGCGGTGTGAAGTACTGTTTAGATCTGTATAGAAAGCCCACTTTACGGGCAGCTGTTTTGCTGGCTGACGAAATCTGGTCAACCCATGAAAGGTTCGATGATACGGACATCCCTAACATAGAAATAGAGTTTGAAAACTTGAGTTCTAAGCAATTCATATTTACAGCAGGAAATGATCGATCTTTTTTGACGGACACAAGGCAACACTGCGTGTTGTCGGCGTGGGTAGATTATTCCTTCCCCATTCGAGGACACGTTCTAGGTCACTGTGGATTGAGGCTGCCATTTTCACCTTTACGTCCTGTCTAGACTCATTGTTGTGGGAAAACTGAGAAGAACAACTATGTAAAGTGCTGTCATCCGCAAAGCAATGGATTGGGTTAGTTGTTGAGGTAATGAGGTCATTTATGTACAGTAGGAAAAGTGTGGGAGCTATCACTGATCCTTGGGGTACTCCCTCGTTAATAGTAGTTTTTTTCGAAAAGAAGCCATCGACGACAACGCGTATACGTCTTTTGTCAAGAAAGGTGGATATCCAATTGATGAGCGGATAGGATAAGCCGAACGAAGTGACCTTGGCAAGTAGGCCAGTTGGGTGACATATGAAAGAAGATCATCCGTTGAATCACTCTGTCTAAACCCATACCGGTGGTCGCTTAAGAGTTTATTGGACTTGAAGAACGGAAGTAGTTGGTAGGTGATGGCTTTCTCCATGATTTTCGACAGAATGAAAGTGATGGCTATTGGTCGATAGTTTGAGGGATCGGTTATGTCGCCATTTTTAGGAGTAGACTGGACATTTGCTAACTTTTACGATGAGGGAAACTCTCCAGATGACATGGAGATCGAAAATAGTTTGGACAATACAGGTACTAGCTCGGGGTAGCATTTTTTAAGGTCTGATTGACCAAATGAGCGAAAGGACTTGTTTTATACACAAGTGAGTTAGTTGTAAGGAATAAGTCAAGGAGATGTGGAGTATGGTTAGGGTTGTCAGGGATTCTGGTTGGTTCGGGAATTATCTGTGTTAGATCGCAGGACACAGCAAATGCTCCTACACTATGACCTGCGGGCTTAGTAGTAGATAGAAGATGAAGCCAATTGGAATTGTGGGCATTAAAATCTCCCAAAAGTAAAATATCGCAAGATGGGAGCTGTGATAAGAGGTAGTCTATTTTCAGACTAAGGTAATCAAAAAGATCTTGGCAGTTATCATTGGGAGACCTATACAAACAACAGTAGAATTTCACAAATTGGGGCCTAGAATGTTTGAACCAAATCGCGTCAAATTTGTTGCTTTCCAAAGTGGAAATCCTCTTACAACCTACGTTGTCCTTGGTATACGCACATAGTCCGCTTTTAAGGCAAAAGTTAGAGTGGAGGTTGTATCTGGGAAATTACGGGTCAGGCGAATCAGTGCTTCCAGGGAGACTTGTGTTTCTGATAGAAACAGAATATCCGGTTGCACTTGTTCAAGGTGTTGGTGTACAGCATTAAGATTCGACCTGATACCACGTATGTTGCAGTAATGAATCCCGATGTTCGTACCTTCGATGACTAAGGTAGCTTGAGTCCTGCCCTCCCGGGCATCCGAGTGGCGCAGAATTTTATTTCTGGCAGATCTTGTTCTTCTTAGCCTTGATTTTGACATTGAATTATTTTGCCCCCCCCCCCACAATCCTAGGGGCGGATCGACGAATCGATGTGGGAGTGAGGGCGTCTCGCCCTACTCATCTGGGGTATAGCATCTGTTTTAGAACTCGTCATTTTAAGGGTTTAGCCGTTATAACGCCATGCTTGGCAAGTACGTGTTGGCCAGCAAATAAGGAATGGAGGATAAAGTGACCGGCAGCCCTTACCGAGCTCAGAAAATTGGAACACCAATATTAAGGAGCCCATGGTAAAGGTGGTGGTATTGCATCGGGCGGCATGGGGTGTATATGCCTTCCACCTATGGAGTTGTAGAATATTAGAGCTGAAAAGGGAGCATTAATTAGTTTACTTTGCATTTTACAAGAAAAAAAAAATTTTTTTTGTACGATTGCTGAATAAAGTAATTGTACTTAAAACGAAGCAAGATATTCATTAACCTAATCAAATTAAAAGGATCGTGCATAAGTTATATAGTACCCCAATCTGCTTATGGTTAGTTTCGGGTGTTGGCAGCTTTAAGATTGAAGTACGTTGTTTGCTTTGGTTTATTATTTAGGTTCCCACTGGTATATTATTACCATTTTAAACTAATAAAATCTGTTTATTATTGTCGCGAAACTTAGGTTTTCTATTTCTTTTTAACTTCCTTTTTATCCAACTGAAAGGCAATAGTAAATAACGACAATGACTACGTTAGCCCTCCCGACTTTAATTACCTACTTTTATGGTCAGTTAATTACACTTAAAATAAAACAGAGTAACAATGGTAAAAGTTACTGATGTAAATTCTAAATATAATTTATATTTAGAATTTACATCAGTTCTACATACATAAAGACAAAATTTACATCGATTGGGGCTTGAACCTTGATGGCGCAGATGGTTAGAACGGTACTCTAGCACAGTACAGGTCGTAGGTTCAAATCCTACTCGAGGAAAACTTTTTATTTATGTATTTAACAAAATTAATAATAATTTTTATTATTATTTTTGTTTATTATTAGTTTTCAAACAGACAAAATCTATTCAAAAGCATCGTACTTCCTATTTAAGTTAAATTTGAGAAAAGAAAAAGTATTTAATTTAGAATTCCGATTTACAAATTATAACTAGTTATTTGTTTATTTTATCTATTCATATGCTTTTGCTTTAAACTTTGGATTACGCATTCGATTCAGTTATTTATTTTTATCATTTAATCTAATAAAATGATTCTTATCACAATGCTTACGCCTGGGTTTGTTATAGAAAGGGGTTTATTAAACACAAAGCTGTGCATTTGTATGAATCACATCTGGTCTATTTTCCTACAATTACAGATATGTATTAATGAATGTTACATACTCCCCGCTGGCGTGGGATAAAATAAGTTATTTTATCGGTTCTCTATAATTCATTATTATTGCAAAAATGTTTGCCTGTTTGGGTTCAAGACAAAAGGGTGGTATTGGTATTTGCCCTTTAAGTTCACTTTATAATTATACGAGTTTAGCACATCTGGTATGGGTTTAAAAGAGCCGTATCTTTTCGTAGAAATAGGATCCTTTAGCAATCCTAAATGTTATTTATGCGGATTTTTTACACGTTACAAAAATTCTGCTGGTTAGATCATTATTGTCTTTACCCATTATTAACATTCAAACCGCCGGGTATAAAACTCTGTTCAAAAACTCACCCCTACCGTATAGTAACTTTATTGATTTAGAAGTTGACATTTTAATCACTAATCGAAGTAGAGGCTGGAGCCACCTCAACCACGTCTTATCGCTTAGACGGTTACATATACAATGAATAATTTTAGCATAGAAGCAAACAAAACAGTGCTATAACTTTTCACAAAGCTTTACGGCAGCAAACTAGGGCTTAATCGAATAAAATGAATGTGCTGTAAATGAGTTTAAACACTGGTGCGACCAAAATATGCTAATGTTAAACGTAAATAAAAGTGTGTGTCTAAAGATACAACAAAATAAAGATAGAGCAAGAATTTTAAATGTAGTAGAACAAAGTTTTCGGGACAATAATAGACAATAAGTTATCATTTCACTACCATATAGATGAGCGTCGTAAAAATCTATAAAAGTCTTGTTATCCAATAACCAGTTTAAAATCTGAACTGGACACCAATTTCCTTGTTTCAGCTTTGCTACTCTCTAGTGTATCCCATTATCTCGTACAATATAATAGTGTGGCCAAGTCCTAAACATTAAGCGGGTCTTTATCTTTCAGAAACGCACAATCAGAATAATTTTTGATTTACCATTTCAACAATCTTGCAGAAACAGCAAATATTTCATATCTAAACGATTTTGCCGCGGAGAACTTCATTTCTTGACAATGCGATAGGGCATAACTTCAATATAAGGTAATTTCCAATACTTTAAATGTTGTAAATGTAATCGTAATGTATCCTCGACCCATATCAAGCACCACAGATATGGTCTAGCTATTAAAGGGGGGCATTACTAAACAGCGAGCGTAATATATCTTGCTTCCACACTTAATGACAGAAAAACAGGATGTGTGTGCATACGTGCGTGCGTGTGCGTTTGGGTGTATGCAAGTGTCCAGAATAACTGCAAATCGGTAAAACGTATGTACTGGTACAACGCGTAAGTTGGTGGCAAAGATTTCCTTAAGGTGGCGTTAGTTTACATTTATTCAATATCTGAATAGAGATCAACTTTATAGGAAAACGTGTATCATATTTTTTAAATATAATTGTATATAACTGTTTTTTATTAACCCTTGGGTACGCGCGGTCTAAAATAAACGGGAGGACGCGCGGTGCATCCCACAGATATATAATATTTTTCTGAATTTTATTTAAAAAATTCAATAAAATTTTCAATTTTTTGTGTATTTAAACAAACTTAATAACATTTTAAGAACATATTTATTTATAAAAAACATTTTAAAGTGTAAAAAACTAAATTTATAACTAGGTTACTTTCTTAAAAGGATATTGATATATTTATTTGAAACAGAAAATTTATTTACAATCAATACATATCATACAGGAATGTTGAAGGCAAAGGTACTTGTGACATTTGCTACAGGAGTACTGCGTCATCCTGGTTTTTTTGAACTGCACCTGGCATGGATTACAGCGTTTTCGTTTCTGCCTTCTCTCGTTGTTCTCCACGTCTACTACTTCAGTGCCAATATTTTCATGTTCTTTGTTTATCTTTTTGAGTGCATTTTGGATGTTTTCTCTTCGAGTCAGATGAATGCCACTTGTACTACTTTCCCTTCTTTGCAAATGCTCCAATAAAAGCTGCTCTCCCAGATCTTTCAAAAAGAATCTTCTTTTGCTGATCTTTTGGCCATTTCCTGCTAAAATTACTTGAGCGTTTATGGCAGCCATATTCAAAATAGCGTAAAACACAATCATTGGCCAGCGCTTAGTATTTCGCGAAACGCTAAACGTTTCACACAATTGATCATTAGTACCCACACCACTCTTAGTTTTATTGTAATAGGTTATAATATGTTTCTTTTTTTGGTCTCCTGTTGCTTCATCAATTGTACCATCATTGTGCATACTGGATACAAGAATAACGTTCTTCTTTGGTTTTGGTATGTGAGACACCAACGTACATTTTTTTCTAAAACCAAAGCAACTAGATGCAACCGTACGATCTTTTGTAATTTTGAAGTGAGCAGGTATTTGCGTTTTGTTTTTCTTGAGTGTTCCAACATAACTAATACCTTTTTCACAAAGCTCTTCAACTAGTCCAATATCAGAAAACCAGTTATCTGCGGTTACATTGCGTCCAGAACCGTAAATAGGTTGAATTAGACGTTTCACTACATCTACTTGACGATTGCTTACGCCATATGGAGACCCTTCTGGTTGCATTCCGGCATAAATCTCTAAATTAAATGCATACCATACGCTACTATCGACTAAAGCATAAATTTTTATGCCGTATTTCCGTGGTTTTGACGGAATGTACTGTTTAAACACACAACGGCCGCGAAATCCCTCCAATTTTTCATCTAACGTTACATTCTCCCCTACCGAATAACACTTTTTGCAGTTTTCTGTAAAAATATCTACGAAATCTCTGATCGGAGCCAACCTATCTTGCAACTTTCTCTCCTCTCGGGTGGTATAATCATCAAACCTTAAACATTTCAATAAAAATAGGAATCTTTTACGGCTCATTGTAGCACCAAAAATTTCAACACCATGTCCTTTGGTGTCCCACAAATCTAATGTATTTAGTCTATGAGCTCGAAATCGACCAGCTAAATATAAAAGTCCTACTAAAGCCTTTATTTCAATAGCATCCGTAGGGCGGGCATCCCTTTCGCGACTAAATTTAGATTTTTCTCTTTCAATATATTGATTAGTATATCTTACTATAATATCAATCAAGGAATTATCTATAAAACAGTTCAATGCTTGAACTTGTGTTTTTGCAAATTTTGCTTCACCTAAAACTTCCCCAGCTTTACATTTCAGAATGTTTTGTCGGCCCGTTCGAATAGAATAAGGAGTTTTCTTCCATTTCCAAATATTTATTTCATTTTTAATTTTTCTTTGTGCTATATAAAACTTCTCGTTTACAGTATCATCCTCACTTTCTGAATCACTTTGTTCAGTATCCGAACTTTCCTGTCTTTCTTCGATTTCCACATTTTCATCTCCCTCATCACTGGCCACAGATTGGCCGTCAACGATATTCTCTCCTTCGTCATCATCGTCATATAATTCTAATAGCTCTTCGATATCTTTTGGATTATTGAGGTCATATAATCTTTTTCCTGAAGGCATTGTCTATAATTACAAAACAAATAATTTAGAAACAATACACTTGCATTTACAGTGATGGTTATTCGAAATTTATAACAGTAGAGCGCACGGTGTATCTAGTAATAAAGCACTATTATCCCTTGCAAAATAAAATAATTGTATTTTAAAACGATAAATTATGCTTCCTGACATTTGTTTGTCAATGTAATAAAATCTTATTGAATAATTCAACAAAAATAAAGACATACCTGAGGACGCGCGATGTATATCACAGATATAATTTTAAATATTTCGAATATTTTACACGTTAACAGACAGTCGTTTACTGATGCTATTCGACGCGATCACATGAACAGGTACTTACTGTAACACTACCACATCTAAGCATAGACGCGAATTACAACGATATTTGCCGAGCGATGTGTCTGTCAGATATCCGCGCGTTCCGAAGGGAATTACATAAGATTTAAACTGCTTAAGCTGTATTATCGATATTTTTTATAGAAGCGAGTGAGTTTGGTGAATTTTTTTTTCAATTTAACATATAGATGTATATTAACCTCTATCTGACATGAAGTTTAAGACATCCATCTGTCAGATTATTGTTGTTATTTTCACAATGTTGCATATTTTCGTTATGCTCGTATTACAAAAGGGGTTGCTTAGTTATTCTAAACAGATTCATTATTGAATTTCTTTTAATTTCCCCTTTATATGTTGGAATGTCGTGTCTTGTTCTACTCCAGATATCGGAGGTACCATTTCATATGGCAGTTTAAATAGGATTTGATTACGAATTTTTTTTCTAGATCTCTCTTGTACCACATTTTTTATTTACCATCAAATTTTGAAAATTTAGGTAATTGAAGTGAGCAAAAGATACTTATTCTGAAATTATTTGTTGAAAATTGGAACCGTAAATCAAAAATCATTTACAATAGGGGCCTACATCTATCATTTACCTTGAATTCTGTACCAAAATCTAATCGATTTGATCAAAATTACTAAAAATGTTATATTAAATCCCGAATCACTTTATTTCAAGAGGGAGTCTTAAACAACAAATATTCTCCTTTGTTGTACTTTGACTTGACGTGCTTCGTAATGCTTGATTTCAAATTTAGTTTTAGAGTCTTAGCTATTAACCTGAAATATGACAGACCACGAGTGTACTCTACATTTCGTGGTCGTTTACTTTACATTAGTTTTCTGTAAAACTCATGAAACTCATACTTTTTTATTAATTACTGGAAGAGACGTGGTTATTGAAAAACGATTTACTTTGATTGGTTTGTATTAGAGCGATCATGATCTAGAGTAGTAGCGCTATATTACAGTGCCATCCTACAGAATGACGTTTAGCTAAACTACACTAAAAAAAAGAAACCCGTGCAGCACTCAGTTAGCACAAACAATAAAAGTAAACAGATTTTAATTACGTTATTAATAATACTAAACTTTGTCTCTAACTTTGGTAACTCACGTAGTTGTGAATAAGTCAGTTTATATAATATTGTATGCAGATTCAGTAAAACGCTGAAAATCGATATCTATACATTATTTTAAGTTTTGGCTCGTTTACTTATGGTTTCTGTAAATGACAACAAAATTTTAGCTTTCCGCCTTATTCTGGCTGTGACGGGGGCGTAACTCAATTTAAATTTATTCACAACCTCTTTACATAGAGAACTAAATATTTATTAGTGTAATTTGAAGATATTACTTTCTACGAAATGCCGTAGATTCAACTGTATAATTTAAATTTTCCCTTACAATTTTGTACATAACTTTAAGATACGAAATTAAAGAAAATTAAGCGTGATGGTAGTGTAAAAATAAAAGACTTAAGTAACGTTATAAATTCCCCAAGTATATTTAGAGTAACCATTAATAACTAACTGCATTGCATATATGTATTTACGTTATAATGTGAAACTACCTGTTTTCCTGCACCTGTTCTTCTGTAAATTGAGTTGGGGGTTTAGCTGTTTGAGATAAGTACATGACAAATGTCCCGCTATATTATATCAGTTTTAACAGTCTGAGAGAAGAGCTCCTAGCTGTACGTATATCTGACGAAAATGCGGAAACTACATCATACTTACCAGGAAAAAATTGCAGAGCTAAAGTATACATAATATACACCTTATTGCTAAAAATTCGTACATTGCTTCCCATTTCAGAAGGTCGTGTTTAATAAATGAGAAAATTGGCAAGGTTTTGGTGTAATATGAAAATCTTTTCATGGGCAAAAGGTAAGCTTACTTTCTTTTAGAACGGATTTTATATAAATAGGAACAAAAGAAAATACATTAATCAGTTTTATTGCTTTATGTATTTCAAGAAAATTGTGAAAGGTGGGTTGTTTTCCAGCTGCTATTCGAAGATTGCAGACTGCCGTGCAAAGTTTTCCGTATGAGATACAAGTAGATATATTGTTTTAATATAAAGTTGTTTTTACTAGAAACTCAAGGTTTTCAGAAGCGGAGATAGCAAAACGCTAACTGTAAAACTTAATTAAAAATGCCACCGTAAGGTATCATTTCTTTTCAAATATATAGAGCTGTGGGATTCTTCTACTTTATTAAAATATATTTCACTCATTGTGTAAAGGGTAGTATTTCTCTATAATAAGGTAAAGCGTAGCTAAATCGTTCTAATATATTTTGATACAATGACAGTTGCGCAGATCCATTAGTGAAATTAGTATTTCCAAGTTGAAATGTTAATATAGGTAGCTTTTATCTGTACAAAACCGGCAACGTTATCAGCTATCTAAATGAACTGACATATAATTTATTATTCCATCCAAAATAATGATATATAATTCTCTATATTTTGGAATTTAGAACTGAAATCGACTACACAATTTGTGCTCTGTTGTTAAATTTAGCTTTGAATGCAAAATAGAGTCTGAGTTAACAAATTTTAAGGCATTTCAGCTCACGAGTGGATTGAATTGCCCCGTAGCAATTTACCGTCTAAAGAATTAGATGTCGCGAAAAAGTTCAGGAGAATCTGATTTTATTCTTATCAAATCTATTTTACGGTTTCAATATACAAAGTTTATGTATGCTATTTGATTTCATTTCGTTTAGTAAATTAAATTTTAAATTTAAACTCTGGAATTGTTTACATTTAATAAACATAAATAGTCTATTTGGTATCAATGCTATTAACATCGACGTGGATATGTTCAAATTAGCTAATTGATTACACGACCTCAACCGCACCTATTACTCATTAATTTTTTATTTAACGTTATCATTGAGATAAATTGCAAGCAAAACTACTTCTTCCTGGAAACTATACACACATATGCCTTATTCAGATGGTCGAAACACGATATGGAAATGAAAATTATTTAAAATTCTGAAATTCGAAAAAAACGCGAGACAAACTGTTTATGGTCGCAACGCATTTGCAACATTTTCGAAGCAAAGGAAATAAATTCGCAACATATCATACGCTTCCGCGTTAGTAAATAGTATATCTTCACAAAAAAAAAAAAGGATTGAAAAATACATACAAGACACAGAAACACTGAGAGGTCCCCGCTTCAAGGTCACTAGAAAAGTTACTAATTTGTTGATTGTCCACGTCAATTTTAGGTTACCTGAAGGTCATTGCCCTCGGTCTCAAGCAAGTCTATACATGTTTCAAGCAACGCCACGCCCCCTCAAGTGCCCTAAACAGGTGGCCGTTCGCCTAAACTATCTTTACCCAAAATGAAAACAACTTGTTTCTTTTATACACAAACCTCCTGTAATTGTGCTTTGACGAATGTACACTTTTTATACAACAACTATGTAAGACAATATCAGTAAAAAGGTTTATAAAATGTGTGTACTTACAAGTAAAGGGGGGAAAAGTTTGTAATATTTACAATAAAATGCTATTATTTTAAGTGTATTATTTTATGTAAAACCCCTCTGATGCAAACTATTTCTAAGGTTATACCCCACCCTATCCATCTAGGTCAACAATTTTAGCATTCCTTGGAGGTTAAGTTCTAACAATAGAATCAGTTCATGGAGGGTTGTTGTCTATGCTAAACGAGGTTGCTGTATATGCTTACAGTATCTGGTGGTTGGAAAATTTCAAGGTCTCCAAGTAATTGTCAAGACCATATGTCCTACAGGCCGATCTTATCCGATCGAAATGTAGACGATACAAGGTGTTAAATCAACCTGCAGGACCAATTCTGAACGGGTCATGGAAACAAGAAGAATTATGGGGTCTATGATACAAGGTACTTTAATAAATTGTAATAAAAAAGCGTGGGCTCATATTATGGTCCGCCAGGATGTTCTCCCAAATACAGATAACCGTTTCCCAAAACAGGGGAGCCGTCACTCAACACAGGTTTCCCCTCCAGAGCCATTAATTATAGCTGAGGCTAAATTGAACTAGGTCAAAACATGGAATATGGTCGTGAGGGGTTAGAAATCCCAATTCGTGGGAAGGTTGCATCCAAGTACAATTCTTAGAAATCTGAAAGTAGAACTAGTTTTATATCAGAAAAATCTGCTCAAATCACCTGCCTTGGTAGTATTTTTGATAGGGGGTAGTTTCTATAAATCCCCTTAAATCACCTACTTTTAGGGGTAAAGGGTTCACGTACACTTTCAATGCAGTGTGTGTACGCAATGGTCTTGAAAACGAGAAGGTGGATCCTATAGTATACGTGACTTTGAAGAGCATCCTCCTATATACATTTACCGGTGATATATCGGGATACCCCTGTAGGTTGATTTATAGGACCTGGAAAATTGACAGTAACCATTGACAATCTATTTGATAGTCGGGTAAGGTTGGATAAATTCGGATCACCTTGAAAATAGATTTCTCGGAATTAACTTTGAAATTTACGTAACTGTATAATTAAAAGATTTTAATTTGTGTTTTTGCATATAAGTTTAAGAGATGTAGGTTTGTAATGAGTCACGGACAATGCCTCAAAGTAAAAGGATCCTGATATGAAGGCTTTAAGGAAAGCTGAATGTATGGCTAGTAAACATTATAATGAAGTGATGAAAATACCTACTAGGAAAGATGATGATGTCTTGTGGACCACATTAAACGAGAATCAGTTGAAGGAAATTGAATGTGAAAAACAAAATAATAAATAAAATAGATATGATCCAGCAAAGGTATTACAAAATGTTAAGTACATCAAATTTGCTATAATATGTATATTTACTTAAATCGATCTTTTATCTGTGTATATATATATATATATATATATATATATATATATATATATATATATATATATATATATATATATAGATGAATATTGAGGTTAATAAATTATAAGTTTTATAAAAAAAAAAAATATTTTACTTGTTAGATGACCTAATCAGTCTCAGCAATGAATCGTCTGTGTTCTTGATTTCTCAGAATTTCAGAAGCTATGAATCAGCCAAAACAATGAATCGCCTTTGTGGCCTTATAAGCATAGACTTTGAAGCGTTGACAATGCATCGCCTTTGTTCTTGATTTCTCAGAATCGAAGTGTATTTAGATAACAATCTATTTTTTTAGAAATTATAACGGAACAATGGATCGTCTTTGTTCTCTCGTGTGACCTTGAAAATTATAAGCATAGAGTTTGAACCGTAGACTTGAACAATGCATCGTCTTTGTTCTTGATTTCCTAGAATTTCAGAAGCTGTGACTCATCCATAATAATAGATCGTCTTTGTTCTCTCATGTGGTCTTATAAGCATCCTAGAATTGAGATGTATTTAGATAACAATCTATTTTTTATAACTCGACCAGAACAATGAATCGTCTTTGTTATCAGAGGTGTGACCTTATAAGCATAAACTTTAAATCATTGATAATGGATCACCTTTGTTCTTGAAAGAGATGTATTTAGAATCTATTTTTATAAATCAACCAGAACAATGGATAGTCTTTGTTCATTTCTCAGAGGTGTGGCCTTGAAAATTGTAAGCATAGACTTTGAACCGTTGACAATGGGCCCTCTTTGATCTTGATTTTTCTCAGAATTGAGATGTAGATAACAATCTATTTTTATAACTCGACCTGAACAATAGATCGCCTTTGTTCTCTCATGTGGCCTTGAAAATTGTAAGCATAGACTTTGAACAATGCATCGCCTTTGTTATTAATTTACTAGAATTGAGATAACAATCTATTTTTGGAATAACGGAATAATGAATCGTCTTTGTTCACTTGTGTGACCTTGTAAGCATAGACTTTGAACAATGGACCCCCTTTGTTCTTGATTTCCTGGAATTGAGATGTGGAATCTATTTTTGACCTGAACAATAGATCGTCTTTGTTCTCTCATATGGGGAGGGAGGGGAAACGGTTGCGAAACAGCTATCTGTTTTGGGAAACGGACCCCCTGTTTTAGGAAACGGCTACCTGTTTATAGGAAACGGCTACCTGTTTTAGGAAACGGACCCCCTGTTTTAGGAAACGTCTACCTGTTTTGGGGAACCACTTGAGGGCACTGGGGGGCGTGGTCTTGAAACATGCATAGACTTGCTTGAGACCGGGGCAATGACCTTCAGGAATAGATGTAATTGACGTGGACAATCAAAAATCTAGTAACTTTTCTAGTTACTGGCCTTGAAGCGCTTGAAGAGGCAGGGTTACCAACCTAACACATGGCCTTGGCAGGAGTACAAACCCTACAATGTGGTTGAGGTGACCTTGAAGAAGCAGGAGTACAAACCTTTCCTAACACGTGGTCTGAGGTGACTTTGAAATTTCCCGCCAAGCCTTGATGACAACCTGTGACCTTAAAACGGAGAACGCGTACGTGCACGGTGAGTTAGGATCGGCATAGCTATACTACTTACGACGCTTATCATCTACAGGTCCTTTGGATAGTTTCATTTTTTCCTTGGTCATTTCTCCCTTTTCTTGTCACGCTCGGTTTCTTGCTGCAGATGATTGTTCAATTATTCAGGCCTGTTCTTTAATTTTTATATCCACTTTTTCATTCGGTCTGAAGATGTTGTTTTCCCCATAGTACTGAAAATATAAAAATAAGCACAGCTGTCGAGCTTTGTTTTGTTTTAAATATTTAGTTTAAACTCTCATTATTACTCAAAAAAAGTAACTTATCCCACTCACTATATCTGACTGTCATGGGTGGGACAAGAGTTTAAGCTATTAAAATTAAATAAATAACTACCTGAATACTGTAAAAGATATGAAAGATGTATTCAGACAACAATTTTACCATTAGTTATAAATTTGCAGACATAAGCTCAAAGTAATTATGTAATACATGCAACTTACAGATGTTTTTGTCACGGGTGGGGTAATAATATAAATAATAAACAACATTTCATTAATCTGAAATATAAAAGAAACGCTTACCTTTTCAAATTTCAATTATACTTTAATTTAAAGCAGACAAATCAGTACACTCGTTCGGCGCACTAAATGTGTGTTTTTATAACCACAAGCAATACTGTAGTGCTGCCAACATGACTAATATGAAGTCACCCTCATGCATGTTAATGCTGCCAGAGTTTGAACGGGATTTGTGATAAAAAAAAGGTAGCTATCACTTTTTTCTTTCTTAATTGTGTTAATTTGAAATATTAACTTACAATTTGCTAATAAGTAAATAGTCACTAATGAAATTTATAATTTGACACTGGTGCCCGCTTTGTCATGGAATGCCCCAGATACAGAATATCCATTTGCGGAAATCGTTCTGCAAATGCAGCTCCTATTTCTTCGACAACTAGTATGTGCTTTATGTAAACTAATTAACTACTTAGTTTACTATGTTGCTAGTTATAAATTAATAGGATTTCATGCAATAATTAAGGTCAATTGCTCATTAAACCTGCACCATCATAAATTATGTCTAACTCTTCTAAATGAATACCCTGGTTTGTAATTTTACATAATGTTATTTTTTATACTAAATACATATGTGGTTGATAGTTATAATTTTTACTTCAGAATTATAGTAAATTTTAATACACAAACCTTCTTGTTACTTTATATGATTATACTATTTGTAAAACAAATTCGTGTGACACAATTACTAATTAAAATCAATCGCTGTTTTAAAATTTTAAACAGAAATAGGTTGCCTTTAACTAGGTTATATTGTTTTTATTAGTATCATTGATACTGATTGATCCTTAACACTAGAACTGCCGCAACGGTCAATTTGACCGCGTGCCTTCTTTAAAATGTTTTCCCGTTGTGCTTGTAGTTACGGTTTTGAGGTATTATGACTTTTTCTAGATGTTTATGTGCTTTTAGAATATAAAAAAAAAATATTAAGAAAATTAATCCGTTTTAGAGTTTTTTTGTATTATTTGTATAACTGCCGGCACCGTCATTTGGACCGTTCATATATTCATAATCAGTTTCGAGGTTGTATAACAAAAATAATTACAACGTTGAGATAAAACAATGTTTTTTTTATTATTATTGTGATAATAAACAAAACTTATCTGAATGCGAATCCAAAAAAGCAAATAACCACTCCGAAGATTGTGAAAGTGATGAAGCTATTCCTGTTGATGGCAAAAGTAGTGAACAAAGTGAAGTATATGATGTCAGCGTAAATAATGTCACTTCTGATCCTTGTACATCTGATGAAATTAGTGATGACACCAACCAAAACGAAAAAAGACCTGTGGGGAGTAAAGAATCATCCAAATCTAATGATATATAGGAAGTCGACGTTATGTTGGCCGTATAGTTCAAAGAAATGTTATGCGAAATACTCCTGGACCATCTCCTTACGCAAAAAGAAATGTGTTTGCTAACTCTGTACTAACACATTCAGAAATGTACTGAAATTGAAGCTAAACGACAACTAGGAGAAGATACAAACTGGTCATTGTTTCTTCAAGAACTTTACGCTTTTCTTGCAATATTTCTAGCTCGTGGTGATTACGGCGAAAGAACATTACAGCTTGGCAGTTTATGGTCTGTTACTTGGGGACCGCAATTTTTTCGTGAGACCATGTCACGCAATCGATTTCGTGAAATCATGAGATTTTTAAGATTTGATATCCGATCAACACGAAAAGAACGTCTACTTAGTGATAAGTTTGCTTTGGCGTCCGAAATATGGGATAAATTTATTAGTAACTGTAAAGCTTGCTATGTTCCAGGAGGAAACATTACAGTAGACGAACAACTGTTTTCTACTAAAGCTAGATGAAGAATTACACAATATATGGCGAATAAGCCTGATACATTTGGTGTAAAATTTGTTCATACGAATTCTAAATATCTCCTGAATGGTTGTCCTTATTTAGGAAAAGATGATATGCGTCCTAACAACCAACCCCTTCCAGAATATGTTGTTTTAAAATTAATGGAACCTTTCCTAAATGTAGGTAGAAGTATTACTACCGACAACTTTTTTACCAGCCAAAAGTTAGCAACAATGCTGTCAAAAAAGAACACAACAATAGTAGGAACAATGAACCGAGCAAGAAGGGAATTACCAATTTGTATCAAGAATAAAAGGGCAGAGTTATATTCTACCACAGTAATGAAAAATGATAAAAGTATCTTGCCAATTTATCAGGGAAAGTTAATAAAAATGTCATATTGCTAAGTACGCTACATCCAACTGTGACTATAGATGTAACCTGAGACAACACTGAACCAACGTTTGGGGTAGATGTGTCCGACCAAATTATTTTCACTCTAGCTGAGTAACCAAGAAAAGAGCATTTCTATTCGAAACAAGATTCTGATGCAAGTACCAGCACATTTGATACAACGAAAAACTTAAAAACGCCATCAGTGCCAAATTAAAAAAATGTGACAAAAACTGTGAAAGTGTAACAAACACCACTATTTGTTTGAACTGTAGAGCGTAATACAGCATGTAAAACTGTACCGAATCCCAAATGTATTAGAATCAATTTGATTTTTATTTAATTAAAATGAATATTTACCTAAATGTGTTTTTTCTATGTTTCTTTCTCAATTAAGTGTAAAATATATAAAGAATACATGTCAAAATCACCTTTCTTGTCCAGAGATCAAAATGACCGGCCACGGCAGTTTGAAGTATTTACTACAGCCAGCGCAAACGGGTGGGGCTAATAGCAAAATTGATTATTTACTGACTACAAGTTATGTGTTGAACGGATAAATAAATTAGATTTCTGTAAATATGCAAGTAAATATTATAACTACATATTACGTGATGACTTGCTACCCAATCAAACCGCACTAGGCATGGTGCAGGTTTACCAAGGTAAGCGAGTTGCCAAGCTAACTGAAGTGGAACTTGGAGAGTTCAATAGAAGACGTAAAGTGATTTAAATTTAGCTGCAAACACATTACACTTACCATAAAACAACATGTAACAACATTCAATCCAGGAAAAAAAATGTCTCTAGGCGCCACCACAATCTGAATTTCTCTGAAATAAATAGTCTTAGGTGAGTTGTCAAGATAACCTACATACTACCTATCTGACTACGGAAGATTGGAAGATAGAGTTGTAGCCTACTCTGTAAAATCATACTCGGGTCCAGACATTCAATTCGTACAACACCCTTCCGCTTTAAAAGAGTACGTTAAATTTCGCCTTAGTAATCTTAATAAATCTATTTTAACCCCAAAACAACAACCACATACATGGGAATTCAATTTTGAAAAGCTTCAAGTTCAATTACAATTAAATATAAATTTATCCAAAGCTGAATAAAATTTTGAAACATACGTTGTCGTAAACTTATTGGTGGCACCCGTATGTTCGTAAAATCGTAGTAATAGACGTATCTGGATGTTTTCTAATTTATCCTCGTATACGCATAAACTAATACTTATAATTGTTATAAAAATTCTGAAATAAATATCACCCTGTTTAAAAAAATTTTAACTGAAAAACAAAACCATGGTACGTCGTTTATTAATCATATCTTTTCTCAACATCTATTTGCAATTCTTCATCTTTAAAATTTATTTAAAAGTTTCAAGTGTAAATCTTAATTTAAATCTGAAGCTTTTATATGATAAATAAATCGTGACCAATATATGCGTACTCAGTGACTTCTAATAAATGCAAAGTAATTACATTTTGCTATCGACCTGACACAAAATAAACAACTAAAAGATAAATCATTTAGCCAAGATGTCAAAGGTTTGATAATTTTTAAGCAGCATAATCCTTTACGTAGCTTCACAGATAAAAGAAAACCACGAAATCTAATAATATAACGTTTCTTCTCTTTATAACTTTAAACTGCAAGGAAAATGAACCCCAATTTAAACGAAAGGATAAGTTAACTGTTCGAACTCTATTGATCAATTTTGTGAAAACGTTTACACATATTGGTACCGAGAAGCAGCGCATACATAAAAAAAAATAATTCTTGTCGACTAAGGTTCTTAATCTTATTATCCAAAGATCAATAACAGGTAATGGAGATTAATTACACTTGATGACTGAGTTCAATTTACAATGACATATCTAAAGATAGTCAAACTTCTACTGTTCAAATATCAAAAATTAATCTTACACACACACACACACACACACACACACACACACACACACACTATATATATATATATATATATATATATATATATATATATATATATATATATATATACACACACACTCCGTAGTACCTTATCGGATGTACACTTGTCACCAACAACCGGTATTTAAGGAGGTTTTAACACACGCCGTCGCAGTATTCACTAGTTTAGATATCCGTGTTCATTCTCGCTTTTAAACGCATGTGAAAATTGGGCAATTTGTTTTACTGAATGTTTTTCCAAAAAATCGTTAGTTATGGTCGTTACAGGTAAATTATTCGAAATAAATTGTTCGAAAATCAATTTTTCAAAGGAGCAATTCGAAAATCAATTGTTCGAAATCAAATATCTGGAATATAGTAGATTTATTTAAATTTGAGAGGAAACCGAATTTCAATTAATAATTCTTTATTGTTATTATTACAGAAAACCTCCACAAGGTCTCATAACGTTGTGGTTCGGTAAATTTTAGTATAAATGTAAGAAACGAATAGTTAAAGGTTATGTTAAATTTAAAAGGATACTTTAGCTATTATATTTAGTAACCGATACAACTAAAAAATTTATATTGTTTCACTTTAAATAAAAAAGAACTTCCCTTCACACTTACAGGCTTTGGACTGTTAGCGTAAAGCTGGCGTGTATAGAAGTTTTGTTTAATTTTTTGTGTTTTGTTAATTTTTTGTTTTTTTTTGTTAATTTTTTTGTGTTTTTTTATTTTTTTGAGACATTTCAGCATATTTCGAACAATTGATTTTCGAACCATTGAATTTCGAACAATTTATTTTCGAATAATTGATTTCGAAGAACTAACTTTCGAAAAATTTACCTAGATCCTGTCATAGTATAGCTTAATTACACTTCATTACTAAATTTTTAATTGTCTACAGACGGTCGTTTTATTACTGTTTATTACAAATTTCGTTAAATACTTCTTAAATTTGCAAAAGCTCAATATCAATGTCCAATTCATATTCTGCGGCACTAATTACGATGCAATATCTTTACTTGCTCATTCTTTTACAAATCTTGCAAAGTATTCGGATTTATTTTACATTTACATCTGCTACTTACATTTATTTACATCCTTTCCTAACTTAACCTACACTGTTTCTTGCGTTTCGTCCCCCCTCCCTTATCTGTCTTTTCCTTTTCGCCGTTTCTTCCCTCCAATCTGTTGCCCTTCCTTTTTCCTCTAATATTTTTTCTAGCACCTCTCGTCTTCCTTGATCACCCTGTACTCTTTCAGCATACGCTTGATCGTCTCTACATCTTCACCGCTTAACCTACATTTTCTACCTTCGCTCCACTCCAATATTTGCTTCCCCTTTCATCGTTTCCAGATCAAAATCAAGCTATTATTTTCTTTCCGTCCTCCCTTCTCCTTAAAATACCCTGGTATCCCTTCTCCCTGAATGTTCCTATAGCTTATGTGATATTTTCCTTCTTTCAGATGTATTCATCTTTCCTGCTTTTGCACATCCCTGTCCATTCTTATTAGGTTCTCCATCACTCTAACTCCTTCTCTTCTTAATCTCTCTACTTCTTCCTTCACATGCCCGTTTCTTTCATATTATTTTTTGTTCTCTTGTCCATAGTTTACGCTCCCTTCTTTTGTTTCTTTCCAACATTCTTGCAGTATTTAACCTCAATTCCTTCTCTCATCTCCTCCTTGTACCTTTATTGCTCTGTTTCCGCGTCCACCTTTATTTTTTCTTCTTGCGCTTTCTCTCTTATGATATACGCCGGTGTTTCTCTTTCCATCTTTCCAATCCCAGTACCCACTTCCAGTATTTTTCGCCCTTCCACCTCTTTATACTATTTCCAACCCCACACCTCCGCCCCATACAACACCACACTTTTTATTAATAAAATAATTGTTTCCTTTTCCTTAGCTTCATCCCAAACAGTCTTTCTCCCTCACTCCACATTTTCCCTATTATTTTATTTCCTTTTCTCACTGTTTTTTATACATGCTCCCCATCATTGTCGTTTTGCTTCATTGTGTATCCCAGGTATGTGAATTCCGTTACCTGCTGTATCTCCTCCTCCCTACATTTCCATTCCTCCTTTTTGGTTTTTCCTTCACCTCTTCACAACACCCTTACCATCGTTTTGTTTGCTTTACTATGTCGTTTACGTATGCCAGGGTCCACACTTTCGTGTTCCCCATCGTCAGGCCTGCAATTTGTTGTCCCCTTAATGTCTCCTCCAGATCTTTTGTGTGTATGGCAAACACGCTTGGGCTCAATGACACCCTTGCCTCAATCCCTTCCGTGTTTTCCTCGCTCTGTTCTCCAAGCACTGTTACCCTGTTCCCCGTTTCCTCATAAACTTCTTCCATCCTTTCTTTCATTAATCTTTTTTTTCTCAGGTATTCCCACGCCCATATCAAATACTGCTACTGGGTCTACGAATACAGTCACCCTTTCTCCCATTTTTTTGATAGTTCTGTATTTTCGATATGTTTCAGTACGTATATGTGATCTATCGTTCTTCCTTTTCTAAATACTTCCTGTTCATTTAGTAACAATTTGTATTCTTCTGTTTCCTTCCTTATCCTTTCTTCTAACACTATCGCATATATTTTGTAGGCCCTGTTTAGCAATGTGATTCCCTCATAATTTCCTACGAGTTTTTTGTCTCTTTTTTGTGTATTGGGCACATGTGTCCTCTCCATCTCTCCGGGAATACTACCACTCTCCATATTTGATTTATTATTTCCGCCATCACTTTTGATACCCTTCTCCTCCACATACCCACTCTTCACTTTGCATCCCACCTTCTGCCGCCGCTTTATTTTTTTCAGATTTTGTATTGCCTCTATATATTTCATATACTTCTTTCCTTTGGTTTCCTTCCCTTTTATGCACTTGCTCCCCCTCCAGTAAGTTCCTGATATATCTCTCCAATTCGTTTATATGTATTGTCGTTTGTCTCCATATTCTCTTCCTTTCTTTCTTTAAATGTTCCCATACGCCCTTTTACGTCTTTATGTTCTTTATCTGCTCTTCCTGTTGCTTTTTGTTTTTCTCTTTTTTACTCTCCTATTTTTTGCAGTATTTATTTACCGTCTCTTTATACTATTCTACCTTCCCTTTCTTCCACTGTTTTAGTGCTCTTCTTGCCTTCGTCTTGATCTCCTTGCATTCCCTGTCCCACAACCTCCGCTTCCATCTTTTAAACTTGACTTTATCCGTTGGTCCTTCTACCCTCTCTCTCATTTCTTTCACACCTTCTTGTGCTCATTTACCTTCCCATGTATTTTTCCCATCTTCTCTGTTTACCTCTTTATACTCTCTTTTGTACAGGCTGTCCCAAATTCGAGGGCAAGCATGGGGATATCGCTTATTATAAGAGATAGGATATAGGTTTAAATTCGGCACTTTTGCTAAATTCGATGCCGAGTAATAATCTGAAAAGAAATTTAAGCTAACTCGAATGGATTTGGTTTTATGCTCAAAAAACTAACAATTTCGATTTTTGTTTTTCGCGTTTGGCTACCTTATTATTATGAATTTTCAAAATTCGATTAAACATTATTAAGGCAACTTTTTACGCACAATACTAATACGGTATTAAAAATATTATGCGACGTTTTCTTTATTCTGAACCATCATCAGGTTTAATTTTTCTTATCGGGGTTAAGACATATTTTTATGGCGTTGGATGGAGAATGTTATGCTGATTTTAGCAATATATAACACTTCATGGTTTGATCGACTGCGAATTGAAATACTCTTAAATTAAAAACTAAATATTACATTATCACGATACCCATGAATCAAACAAAACTCAGGAGTTGGCTTTTGTCATGTCATTTTCTAATTGTAAAAAGGGTAATAACTGCAAGATCCTTCGTGTTAGTGCTTTAAAATTTGCAAGTTTCTTTAGAATGTTTTCAAATTCAGAAAAACGAGACATGATATTTAGACGAATATCCGGAGAGGCAGCAACCAAACCAGAGATATTTTTTAAAATTAGACCAAAATTTGCGAGAATTTGGAATTCAGAAACCTCGAAATGCATATGGTAGCAGACCAGACAAAGATGCCGAACAAGAAATATTACATAAGATACTATTTGTTAGTATTATACTAATTATAAGAATTTCCACTCACTTCACTGCTAATTTCAGCAGACATTTTTTTTTGGAGAGTTATGACTTTATGTTATACACCTTAGGTTCAAGAAAATCCTTCAACATCTACCAGAGAAATAGAGCCAACTATTGAAGCGCCAAAAACGACAGTTTGGCGAGTGTTAAAGCAACACCGTTATAAACCATTTAAGTTACACGTTAGTCAAACTCTTCGGCCTGGGGACGATATGAGACGGTTGGATTTTTGTAACCAACTTAATACCAAAATGCTGGAAAATCGCAATTTTCTCAATCAAATAATTTGGACGGATGAGTGCAATTTTTCCACTAATGGAATGCTTAATCGTGATAACGAGCACTACTGGTCCGTTGAAAATCCACGAATTAACAGGCGAATGCGAGGACAAGGCCACCGGTCTTCTAATGTGTGGGTTAGAATCTGGAAGGATATGCTCCTTGTGCCAATTATTTACGAATGTATCCTAACGTCTCAACGCTACCTCGCATTTCTAACACACGAAATATCAGACCTTTTGGATGATGTTCCGCTAAACGAAAGATGGACTCTCTGGTGGCAAATGGACGGAGCTCCTCCCCATAATGCTGCGATAATAAGTGAATATCTTAACGGCGAATTTCCTGATAAATGGATGGGAAATAGGGGACCACTTAGGTGGCCAGCAAGAAGTCCAGATTTAACCCCTTTAGATTACTTCCTCTGGGGCTATTTAAAAAAGATGATTTATAAGACGCCACCGCAAAATATAGAAGAACTCCAGAATAGGGTTGTTAATGAACTTCGTCAAATTCCCAGGCGAACCATTCAAAGAAACGTAAACAATTGTAGAAGAAGAATTCGTTACTGTATTCAAGAAGGAGGAAACTTGTTCGAACATTTATTATAATAATTTTTATTTGTTTGTCTGTGTAATTATTTTGTTGTTACCTATCGATAAATTTGCGTTGTCGCTATTATGACCGTGTTACATAGACATACTTGTTTGAGTTGTTTGTTAATGTATTTTTTTTAAATTGTTTAAAATGTTTTTATATTTTTTTGGATGTTTTAACGAGTTTAACAAATTAAATAAGTAGAGTCATTTTGTAATAATAAGTGGTAATTATTCCTTGTGGATCCAAGAAGGCGGAATTTTGTTCTTCGTATTTTTCTCATTATTTTAGTTCGCAGTCGATCAAACCATGAAGTGTTATATATTGCTAAAATCAGCATAACATTCTCCATCCAACGACATAAAATTATGTCTTAACCCCCGTAAGAAAAAATAAACCTGATGATGGTTCAGAATAAACGAAACGTCACATAACATTTTAATACCGTATTAGTATTGTGCGTAAAAAGATGCCTTAATAATGTTTAATCGAATTTTGAAAATTCCTAATAATAAGGTGGCCAAACGCGAAAAACGACAATCGAAATTTTTAGTTTTTTGAGCATAAAACCAAATCCATTCGATTTAGCTCAAATTTCTTTTCAGATTATTACACGGCATCGAGCAAAAGTGCCGAATTTAAATCTATATCCTATCTCTTATAATAATCGAGATCCCCATGCTTGCCATCGAATTTGGGACAGCCTGTCTCGTACTTTCTTGGTTATGAGTTTCTCTTCTTTTACCGGCTCTTCTTATTCTCTCCTTTACATTGTCAGTTCCAAGGGTTGGTGGTCCAATTCGACCCTTTTCCCTACGATGAGTGCTTTCACCTGTTCCCCAGCATCTGAGTTCGTTATTACATAGTCTACTAATAATGCTCCCCTTCATCCTATGTAAATTTACTCCCCATTTCTCTTTTTTCTCTATTCTGATTCACTATATCCCGCCTCCTTTCATAGCACACTTCCAGCAGTTCTTTTCCTTCTGTGTGTAGCTCTTTATCCTTTATCTGTATCTTCAACGCCCCTTACTATCTTATATTCATCCCTAGCCCTTATTATCGCATTAAGTCTCCCCCTATTATTATTATTATTTCCTCCTCTCTTTCTTCTATCATCTTGTCTAAGTTCTTCCCTGTCTCTTTCACCTTTCTACCATATACCGTCATTACTTTTATTTTCGCTTCTCCTTCCTGCAATTCCTCTTCCTTGTTGCACTTTCTACTCTACAATTTTATTCTTATTCCCGTTGTTATACCCTCTTGTTTTCCACTTCCTTTGTCCCTTTCCACATACTGCACCACCCGTGAGAATTTCTCTGGGCTTTTCCTTCTTCACCACTCCCGTTGTTCTTCCTTCATCCAGGTCTTTTCATTCCCATCACGCCCTGCTACCTAATAAACTCCCAAAGTTCTTGATCCTTTTCTTTATTTCCGCCACACCCCAGCACATTATATTTAGCTCTTTCTGTATTATTTCTGTACTTTGTTTTCGTTGCGTTTCTTGTTCCTTTTGTTTCCTTTTCCCTCACTCGTTTGTGTCGTTTCGTCGCCCGTTCTTTGCCCTTTACGCCGCCTCGTCTTTTAGTCTTTGCCCTTTGGTAACCAAGCTTCTCTCCCTTTCACTGTTTAACTCCCTCGTTCTCTGATTCCAAACATATCTTTCTCCATCTATCTCCATTTTTCTGTATCCTGCTCACCATTATATTTCCTCCTCTCTTCTTTCCACCACTCTGTTCACTATTTCTTTTTGTACTCTCCTTTCTTCCCTAGTTAGGTCGTGGTGTATGTAAATTCTCTTATCTCTCAGTTCTCTGTTCTCTGGCATAACCTTCTGCTTCTACTCTCAACTCTCCATTTCCGCCCTCTTCCTGTTTACCACTGTTACTTTTTTAATTCTACTTCTACATTTAGTTTCTTTTCCATCATCAGTCGTACCTCTTTTTGCGGTTGCTTGATTCTCCAAATTGATTCTCTACTAGTCATCCGCTTTTATTCCTGTTTTCCTATTCTCTCTAGCAATTCTTCCTTTTCTCTCTTCCATTCCTTCTCCTTTTCTCCTATTTCTGATTTTATTTTTTTATGTCTTTCTATATTCCCTTCAAGTTTTCCTCTATGTGCTTTCTCATCACTCGAAATCATGTCTTTATTTCCTTCATTTCTTTCTCTTCCTTCCTAATTCCGCATTCCGCTATTGTGCTGTTCCGTCTCTTTCCTCCCCTTTCCTTTTGTGTCTGGTAACCATATTATCTTCTTCCCTTTTACAAATACTCTTTGCCTTTCCGCCTCCTCTTCTTCCCTCACCCTTTTATTCATTCCCTCTTTCTCTCGTCTCTATATGCTCTCTTTTATTGTCCTTTCGCGTTTATAACGTCCCAAATATAGTGATTTTACAATGTAACTATTTTTCATTTTTTATTGATACTATCCCCGAGGCCAAAATTATCAACGCTGTCACTGTTTACACAAACGATAGAGAATCTATTACATACCAAGCGTTACGGTAGATTCTTACTGAAAGAGCAAAATACTCCGAGGGAAATATTTAATGCCCTTGTAAGCTTAACAGCATATATGAAATAGTTATCGATGGCATACGAGGGAAGAGTACGCCATACAACAAAACATCCCCAACTGATACAAAACTGGTATATACTCATATTATCCTCATTCCTTCATGCAAGGGCCACTAGGCTAGCAAATATGCTTATATGAGGACCAAAACCGTGTGTCACAAAACTAGATGAAGCAGTTAAACAATTTTATTTTAAAATTGAAATACCTAGCTTAGACACGTGCTCAATATGTGACAAATAACATCATACGTTAAATAAACTCAGAGGGGAGATGAAAATGTATTAAGCAAGCAAAGTAATCTCAACGTACAGTTGATATTGCCAATGAGCCAAAAATGGATGAAGAGCATGCGAGAAGAAATTCCTCGAAGCTTGCACATACGATCAATTTGCAGCAGTGCTCACCTACTCCAGATAAAATAACTTCGGTATCTTTCTATAAATGTCCACTTTGAATGGTCAATTTTATAATGCGAAGTTGCACTGCCAAACAATGCTACTGCTACATGTGACATAAAGCATTAGCGAGTCATGAAACAAACCAGACTACTTCTGGACCCTACAGTCATTTCACATCGAATCTATTCATCAATATTGTAGACATTATAACATATTCTGATACATCTCTGACGTCTCATTTACTCGCCATATTCTTTCTGGTCATGAGGAATAATGCAAACCAATCATGAATCACAAATTTTTGGTTCCGTGTCACACACACGTACGCACGCACGCACGCGCACGCACGCACGCTCGCACACGCACGCACGCACGCACACACACACACACACACACTCACACACTCACACACTCACACACTGACGTACACACACACTCAGACACTCACACACACACACTCACACACACACACTCACATACTCACATACTCACACACTCACACACTCACACACTCACACACTCACACACACACTCACACACTCATACACTCACACACTCACACACTCACACACTCACACACTCACACAATCACACACTCACACACTCACACACTCACACACTCACCACACACACACACACTCACACACTCACACACCTCACACACTCACACACTCACACACTCACACACACTCACACACTCACACACTCACACACTCACACACTCACACACTCACACACTCACACACTCACACACTCACACACTCACACACTCACACACTCACACACTCACACACTCACACACTCACACTCACCACCACACTCACACACTCACACACTCACACACTCACACACTCACACACTCACACACTCACACACTCACACACTCACACACTCACACACTCACACACTCACACACTCACACACTCACACACTCACACACCACACACTCACACACACTCACACACTCACACACTCACACACCTCACACACTCACACTACCACACACCACACACACACACACACACACACACACCACACACACACACACACACACACGCACACTCACACGCACGCACGCACGTGGACTCGCGCGAACACATGCACGCAGGCGCACGCGAACGCACGCACTCGGGCGCGCGCGGACGCACACACGCACGCACTAACGCATTCACGTTCGCTCGCACGTATACACATACACACACACACACACACACACACACACACACCACACACACACACACACACACACACACACCACACACACGCGCGTACGCACACATGCATGCACGCACGCACGTACGCTCACACACACACACACACACACACACACACACACACACACACAGTGAGGGTAATTCTGGCGATTAAGTTATACAAAGGATGAGAAACGATATGCAGTTACTATTGATCACCAGAGCGATTGGGTTCAGCTTAATTTCGGGAAATTAAAATCGTTTATAGTTTTCTGGAATATTTAAGAAATGTTTCGATCAGAAGAAAATGATTGAAAGTGGGAAGAAAATAGTTAGAAGAGGTGTGCAGTGGCTAAGGTATACAGACAATAATTTTAATTCCTCAGATATATCGGTCATTTTAGATCAAGGGCTAAATATTTATGGGTATAAAAATCAACAATTAAGGGTAACACTAAGAACATTTTTTTGCCTTCCAACCTACATATACATATGTAGGTATAAAAGGTTATGCAATCGACTTTTTCTTCACTATCGCTAAATCGACTACGCGTCGGGTTAAAAAAGAGCGACCTCGCAGCAAGAAATGTGCAAACAGCGCATTCGCTGCGAAAATAACTAATTTGATTTATTTCAATTTCCACTTTGTATGCTGGAATGTCTTGTGTTGTTTCACATCAGATACTTTTTATTTGTTTAAGCTTAAATTGAAAGGCGTTAGTAATACTATTTATAGACATACACCTGGTTTTGCTAATGTAACACTTGAAATGTATCCTGGTTTAAATTAATTCACGTTTTTCTGAATTTTTTTTATTTATACCACTTCTCCTTCAGGACATCCAATTCCGTCTTCCCTACTTAAATTTGGCTTTTTTTTTACAAAATGCAGTAGATTGTTGAGAAGCCACTCTCTGCGTAAAATATGAAAGTAAAAACTTACGTTTTAGTAGCAAATTCAATTAGTTAGTAAATATTGAAGAAAAAATTTTTCACATTTATCAAGATTAAAATTAATAAACGGTCTTATTTTATATTCACCCAAAACGTTTTGTTACAGGAAGAGACTATCTTTGAAAGGAAAACAATGGTCCCTTTCATCAATCAATCCTTTTACAAACTGAAACTAAACGAAATCAAAATGACGTTGTGAAAGGCGTATGTGTGGTTGCGTGTTGATGTGTTTCTAGTGCGTAAAAGGGTCCAAGAACTTAAGCTGCCATGAAGACAGGCGCGTGATAATGACAACGGTCGGCATGGGCACTATCGGACCATCAACGGCCGTCGTGTTTTTACTGCTAATCGAACTTCTACTTTTCACTAGAACCTCTACGCTAGAACTAGGTAAGTTTCATCCGTATATATTCTTTCACAAATACGTTTGCTTTTCAAACTGAAATTCTTACACATGAAAGTCGCCCACTTTCGAAATTGTATCAGAAAAGAATGCAGTAAAACTAATTTTGAATCAATACCTTCTTTTACTATTTTTAAACAATTTTTCACTAAAGTGTTTGGAAGTTTTATTTATTTAAAATCTCAAACATAATTTTTTTTTCTTTTGTGATCTGTAAAACTTCAAAAGAAAGTTTGTGGCTGCAATATATAGCGAACCTAGATAATAATCTAATTTCAACTTTAAAAAAGAAAATAGATACGTATTCCTCAAACACTTTAGTTCAATTGGGTCTATTTTTAACCAACGGCTTTGTCTCGTGCCAATTTATTTTTTAATACCAAGCCCTAAAGTTGTATAATCTGATTTGATAGCGCCTTGTGCCTTCAGATTATATAACTTCATTTTAGTCTTTGACAAATATTAGCGAACTGCAACTTCTAGTTTATATACAACCGTAACTTCGCTACTACAAGATTAATCACAAGAGATCCTGTTAGTGATTAGTTAAACAATCTTAGTACATGCAACTAAAATTAGTGTATGTTGCGGTAATAGTTGGACTTCAAGTCTGCGTATGTTTGAAAATGAACACTTCTCTAACTCTGAATGCAGTCACCGTAACTTTGTGGTTTCTCGATTATACGGTTTATGCGGTTTAAAGCTGATTTAATTTATTTTTGTTAGCGCAGTTAGAGTATATTTTTTAATACAATTTGCACTTTGCTGAAAATTATGAAGTTAATTTAATTATATAATTTCACATACACTTATGGAACGCCGGAAAGGCAAAACTGCTACCACAGATCTGATTCTACTCGACTTACGTAAAGGGTGTACATAATTGTCTGTTGATACACAACTAATTTGACTGATGCGTGTGGGACAAGTGATAGACAAAAATCAATTACTGGTCTTTTTAGGACAGCTTTTAGTTTTGAAGATCTTCTAAAAATCACATAGTCAAAAGAATAGATAGAGTTAGCCAGTTGAGTAACTTGTTGCACCATAAATTCGCGCCAGCGCCGGGTAGTGCTTATAAAATGAACAGGTTGCCGACCAACTATATGAAGGTGGGCGGGGTCGTGGTGAAAGTTTGGCTTCAAACACCTTACCGTTACCATAAAATAAAGCTCAAAATAAGTGATATATGTTCTAAGATCCCTGCTGAACTTGTTAATTATCTTAAGCTGAGATATTGTCAGGGTATTTTGAACACCCTGTATACGTAGTGGGTAATTCTGTTTGTAATTCTAGAGATTTGCCGTCAAATTTTTGTTGTCAAGTTGAGTTTTATGAATAAATTTGTTTAACGCGTGTAGCGACCTTTAGGAAAGGTGTATGGCGAGCTTTAGTTTTTTTTGTTTGTGAACTATTATTCCGGAATTTAGGTTCTTTTTCTTATTATTCCCCGTTTATTGAATGTTTAGTAACGTATTATTTGTAAATGGTTGTATATAAGTGTAAATAGGGTTTATTTCGTTTGATTTCCTTAAAATTTAAAGAAAGAATGTAGATTTATGTGTGTATGATGTCATGTTGGCGACAGTAAGACGAGTAGTTATAGTGGTTCAGATTAATATTGAGTATGTTGGTTTTAAGTTATAGAGGAAGAATGTGGGACTAATTACTTGTACTTAAATGAAAATATAGAGATGAAATGCACGATGATTATGCTGACGTTTAAAAATTTTGAAAATTCTCGAGTCCTTACGGATGAAAACGAAGATTGTGTGTTGGGGCATCAAACCTTCTCCTTCCGTTTTTTAATTGGTGGAACTAAATTAGATAAGATATTTTTTTGAGTGGTGGGATACAAAATTCAAGGTGGATTTTTGGTTATAATTTGCGGGATTTCTGAAACTGATCGCGCTCTCGAGTAGTATTACGGTGACGTTTGCTGTTACGATTTAAGGGGTGGTTTAGAACGTTGATATATTGGACCTTTTGGTGTTTAACGAACATACTTTTGTGTTGTAAGGGTAGTTAGCTACTTCTGAAGAAAACCTGTGAAGAGATTTTAATAAAATTGTTCAACTACCAAAGGATTATACCTAGTGCCGATTTCGATTTTACGTAATTAAGTACCTAGAGATCACCGTCGTGTTATATTAGTGCTTCAGTGACCTCTTTGGTTTATATCGCTTCTGCGGATTCTTTTTTTAACATTAACGTTCTTGAAGGGCCACTTATTTGCCGTACAAAGCGTGTTGGAATATACAGAAACTTTCGCAGTATATTAAAATTATAGTTATTTAAATCAAGTTACTAACCTTTTGGATTGTTAGTGTAAATAAAACTATTTAAAAGATAACAGTTAACAAGTCAGTTGAGCGCACAAATTATTATTTTAAAAGAAGTTTTTAATTAATGCAGTAACATTTTAACGAGATTCAATCAAGGAGTTGTTTGTGTACAAAAGAACAATAGTCAACATTTCATTCATCATTTGCCAGAGCAGGGAGATTTCATTTCCGTTACAGCAGTAACCGATCACCTGGTTCGCTTTCTTATGTTGTAACACAGGAGAGGTGTAATTCTAGACCTTAAGGTAATATAATATTGTGTTTTTTTATCGAATATTTTCAAGATTTTTTTTGTGTTTCGAACTATTTTTTTGTGTTAACGAAGGTTTGAAAGCGGCGTCGTATTTTTTTGTTAAGGTAAGTTGTTGTTTTAAATTTATTTATTGTAATTAATCATAGTTCTGACGCTCCACCTTCACACTTTTTATTTTTAGTAGTAAAGGGAAATTGACCCTATCGTAGTATGGGTAAATAATCCACAATATATCTATAGATTAAGCAATATAGAACGGCGTTACGCAGATTCCTGGCCAGACATTCTGTTGCCTTTTAAGTATTTGTATTTTTTGTTTATACTCATTATCGTATGTTTACATTTATAATATTATCTTTATCTTTTTTTTATTTTATTATAGCTTTGTTAGGTTTTATAAATGTGTTTTAATTCTGTGAAAACCCTTTTGTTACATAAAAGTTTTTTTGCAAATTGCAAGTTTACCGGTAGTTTATGAGTTCAAGTGTTAACGTAACGAAGTGATAGTTTTTTTATATTTTTGAGTAATAGCGTTATTGATATTTAGTGTTTTATTTGATTTTTAGTTGAGTATTAATTCATTTAGAGTGCATTCCATAGCTTTTTTTTTATTTGTTTTGATTTTTGTTGAATGCCTAATTATTTACACTGAGGTGTAGTAACATAACGTTATCGAGTGATTATCACGCTTTTATTTGACAAGCGTGTAGTGCTATTTTGAAGCCCTATTTCAGGTGGTTTGCTGAGTTGCTGTTCAGCACACCTGGGATTGATTGCGGATAGGTAAGCGTATGTTTTTTGTATGTTTAGACACGCTATGTACTCGTAATTTTGGCAAGACATCCCTTATTTTAACTACCAAACATTCTGGCGCCCAAAACCGAACTGATTACGTTTTCATCCCCTATTTTGACTTACGTACGATTTACTATTCTGGTTGTGCAAAATTTTTCAACATCTGACCTACACCCATACGCTGACTAGTCGGGGCAAAAAGGCCAATTTTATCTATAATCCCGTTCTACCACCCGTTTATACCGTTACAATGTTAGTCTTGCAAGATGTGGTCTGCAAGATGTTTACTTTCTCGGCACATAAAACTCTGATCTACCAGTATAAATCTTCTATAATTTACTTTGAATGCAATCAAGTTAATTAAGGTTTGAAAACAAAGGTTTAAAATGCTATCAATCCTAACTTTGTTCGATATACTCACGAATCCTTAATTAACTGTTTCCTACTTTAAAATAAGAACATATGTAACAATCTGTGCTTAAATTAGAAATATATTCCATCAAATGTAGATCTTCTAAGTTTTATTATTAAAAAGAAAGGTAACGCTGCTTGAGCTTTTCACGTACCTTAAGTCACAGCGATGGATTCATGCCATACATATACGTTACGTATACATACATGGTGGGATTAAGAGTGGGTGCGGTCAACATAGGATCGGAAAGAATGGAGTTAAGGTCCTGAAGAGAAAGATCTTCCTCTTCACAACTGTGATTTACTTTGGTTGAAGTTGAAACTTTTATCTTTATACAAAAAAAATGACTGAAAATGTGATGAACAATAACTGCGAGTAAGAGCTATTTGATTAAATTCAATAAAATTAAAAGCAAATGTATAAAAATATATGTGAGGCGGAAAGCAAAAAGGGGCATCTTGTCGGTAATTTCCAGTTTTTGGTTATTAATGTTTTTGAATTAAGTTCTAAATTCTGAACAATTTGGTGTAGAAATCATGTCTTTTTTTTCAAGGTCAGAGCATTTGAATTTTATAAAAAGGTAGAAAACAACAAAACAACACAGAATATTAATTTTTTACATTTAAGAAATAATTACGGTATGGAACAAAAACTTGAATGTCATCCTAAAAAAAAAAAAATTAATATTCTCATATACTAAAATTTTCAAAATTTAAACTAAACGTTTGTGATAATGCTTCTTGGAATATTCTGGAAGGGTTGATGGTCATTATGGTCCATACCGCCAGCCCGGTCATCTGTTTCCACAGAGGATTCAGGTTTAGGGCATGACAGGTCCACAAAGCCCTCCTTACAATGTTCTCTAATGTTTTTGAACAGGAATTGCATACGTTTCCTTGGAATTCCGTCCGGAATTACCTTATCTGGAAATCCGTCAGGTCCATCGGATCTGGTGTACATACTCGTTTCCATACGTGAACTTTGCCTTTGTAATCACTATTAAATTCGAAGTGGCTATACTGGGTGATAAGGGGCACTTTATTGGGACCATTGGTGTTAAAAAATTGTAGCCAGTCATTAATGTTTATGGCAACTTCGCCTTTGTCATTTGGTAGCGCAATTTCACTTGTGTTGTGAGTGTTAGTTGAGCTATACAGTTGACTAATTTAGGCGGAGAGCATACGTTGGTAATCCTGATTTTTTTTCAAGTTCGAAGGCCCAATCTAGGACAAACCTTGTATGGTCTACCGGTATGAACAACAACATTATTTTTTAGTTTTTCTGTTGAAATACCCTCCATGCCACTAAGAAGTTATTCTTATTCTGTCCTACGCAGTTGTCCGCATGAATCTACATAATTTGTTCACCAAAAATGTTATTTCAAGTTGGTGATAGAACAGCTTCACAATAAGATAGGAACCTTTTGTTGTACTGGCACTCTCGGGAATCAGGTATTTAACTTGTTTGTTCGTTTTTACACACCACCAATACCAATTTTAAATGGTACTAAGAGATTGATACGGTTGCCTGGTATGTGCTCTTGTTGTATCATATCAGAACTGTAATATGAAGATTTGCCATAATTTTTAAGTTTTTGCTCTTTTTGTAGTATTGTTACAGTAATTTCCTTCCGTAGAAATAGTCTGCAGATGAGATCTCATTTTCTCAATCGTTTGCATCTTTTGCTGTCCCGAATCGAAAGCCATGTCTGCCCCAAAAGTAAACTGTTTCTGGAATAAAGTACATAGATTGATTCTAGGTTTCATTACTACTACATGGCGACAAATACCTAAAGCACACAGGTTTTTGAATCAAGTCATGTACAGGGTTTGTCATTAGTGCGTCAAAGTGTGATATCTCAGTAAATATGAGTTTCCGAAGGAAACGTTTCCTATAAAAGTTTTTGGTGTTTAATAGCTGCCTTTTTTAAAATTACTTTCCAATATATGAGGTACTAACAAATTATGTTTTCTTGAATAGAACCCCCCAATTTTTTAGCAATTTTCGGATTTATCGTCAAATTTTAATGTTAATTTATGTAAGATGCTTTATCTTAAAAATGTACCGTTTTAGAATTATTTGTAAAAATTTGAAAACTTTGACAGCTGTAGTTTCCCACAGAAATCGGTGCTGTGCCCTGATCTCTACGAATTTCGGAGTCGGTATTCTGGGGCTCTAAGAAAACCTTATAAGCTACGTATTGACATATTTTAATTTAAAAAAAAGTCCTCTACAACACCCGAAATATTCATCCGAAGTTGCGAGTCTTCAAACCTCAATAACTTACTTATTTCAGATTTATCGCCAATTTTTAAGGACAGTTTATGTAAGGTGTCCTAGCTGTAAACTTTACTGTTGCCGAATGATTCGGCAAAATTAAAAAGAGATGTTTAATATTTATTTTAATGAATAAAAAATTGTTCAGGTTTACCGAGCGTTGTTTGAAGGAATTTTAGCTTTGTGATTGGTTATGCTTCGCGGACTTTTAAAATGGCGTAGCCTGGAAGAATCGCGAGAGAAGACCATTGATTCCGGTGCACTAGAATCACCCAGGTGAAAATAATCGTGAAAGTCTTTTTTGAGACCAGAAGCATCCTTTTAGTATGTTTACTGGTTAAATATAAACGTCGTGTGGCTTTAAAGACAATTTTTCACCTTATTTGTTTTTATTAAACATTATATACTACACGCCACCAGTTTATAGTATTTGTAAAAGTTACATGTTTATTTCTCATAGACATATTTACGAAATTAGGCGATTATTCACGTATATCTTGTGATATTTAATTTTTTTGTTTAATGTTGAATGTTGGTGACGTGTTCGTATGGTTTGTGATTACTTATTTTTGAGGTATAATTAAATATTCATGTTTACGTAGAAGGACATGTGTTGCCAATCGTGAGCTTTCGAAAGCGGTTTTTAGTTTCCTTGATAAAGCTAGCGTTAATGCTGATGGGCCACAAGGATCCGTTATAAGACCAACACTTTTTCTGCTATACATAAATCATCTTATTACTTCAATAATTATGGTTCATCTCAATCTACTCATAATGGTAATCCATCTACTATGTCAAATCAAGGCATTAAAGCTGAAATGGCAATTTCATTCTTGAATGCGGAAGCAATAAGTTAGTTAAATTTAATGTTAATAAAACTCAGCGTTGGCTTGTGTTTGCCAATAAAGATCCATCATTTCCTTTTGTAAGTATGAATGATTCAGATCGTAAGTTTCAGGCTATATTGTACGATGTTGAGAACTACTGTATCTTCAAATCTGTCATGGGTTGACCATCTTCTCTCACGCACCAAAACAACTGCTCGTAAAACAAGCTTTTTGTAGAGATGTAAGCAGTGTTTTACTTGCGGACAACTCTTTCTGCTGTTTTTGTTTTAGAGGTTACCCTGTCGTTTCCTAACTCCGCCTCTCGGTATCAATTATCTTGCGATTTGGATGTCCAGGAGTCATCGTTTCGGTGGTCTTCTGCGTGGTCTTTTTGCTTGCGGTTCTTCTACCATCGCTGCTTTAGTAATTTCACTGCTTTGGATTCGCTGGAAGTGATCTCTCGATTCTCTTCTCCTGTTTCGTACCCATCTAACAGCTGTTTTTTAATAGTATTTCTCCCATGAGAAACGTCAAACTTCGTGGAATGTCTTTATTAATATTCTCAAACATTTCATTTGGAGGAGCATGGTACTCAGTATTAACTGCGACATAATATTCCCTTAGTTTCCTTAAAGTGGTTGGGTCAGATGGAACTGGACGAGTAATAACTTTTTTCAACTCATTTAATGTGAATTGACTATTTTCAATGTGGTAATATATGTCCTCCATTGCTGATACCACTTTGTGATCCAATGAACGGCCTACTTTTCGTGAGCTCTTTTTTTTTGGCAAATGATGTAAAGCAATCTCTGTGATATTAGGCCTCGAAGGCAACCAAATCATGTTCAAATAGAATTCGATTTCTTACCGTTCTTCCGAATCTGTCGTCTGGGTCATCAGCGATTTTGATAATTAAGTCTTTCATGGACAGTGTGCTCACTCGATTTATTTGCCTCCTTAAGGCAAGCTTCTTCTTCTTATCTTTGTTCTCATTGGCTTCTTCTCCACAAAAAAAAGCACAACGTCTTGAAATCAAAAGTATTTACACGTCCGAAGAACTCTGAGACGTACTTGCCACAGTTTCATCTCGATCCGCCACAAATAAAGCAACGATTACTATACGCCATTACAATGATTAAACTACACCAGGTGGTACAACAAAAAATAAATATTTTTTTTTGAAACCCTCTAGGGTAGAAAAGTTTCCTACTGCTGTAAGAAGAAAAAATGCATATGAATCATTAAAATTGGTTAACATCTTACAGTCACGCATTGCACTTCAAGTTTATGAAAAAGATTTTCACTGCCACTCTATGATCTGTTCTGTTGTACAAAATAAACGTGAGCTAACTAACATAGTTCAAACCAATAAGACCAAAATAGTAACAATCGATACAAGTGACCTTGAGTGCTTAACCCCCCCGCACCTAGACAAATCGTAACACAATGTCTTCCCATCTTGCGAAATGCAAATTAGTCAGTAGTTACTAGTCGTATGCGACTATGTTTTTCAAATTATTATGGCTGAATCACAAACTTCTACTGAAGATGAGGGTAAAGATGATGAATTCAAGCCAAGCTCACCAAGTTAGAAACTGAAATGGCAAGTGAGAGTTCAAGTTGGTGCAACAGCGCTAAACAGCGATTGTTTTGGAGTTTCTGATCGGGCAACGGCTATCAAAGTATCAAATGTTCTGTAAGACTTTGGGATAGTAACCGACACTGACCCATCCTGTGTTGGTTGACACAAGTAAAATAATAAAAGACAAGATTCTCGTTAGGAAGGCTTTGATTTGTCAATTCACACCTCCCGAGGAAAGTTAGGGTCTTTCCTGCGATGGTCGAAAAGACGACACTTTTGTTGTAGAAAAATTGGATACCTAGCAGTTTTGCAGGATTATTAAAGAGGAGCACTATTCTCTTGTTCAGGAATCTGGGTCAGTCTATACAGGGTGGTCCTTTTAAAGTGTTACAAAGCGATATTGAGAAAATGGCTGAATGAAAATAAATGAAATATCTAGGGATACAATGGGTCGTTGGGGGACACTTTTTGACAGAGTAATGTTTTAACCCTTTCCACTTTTTAGGAGTGGGGGCTAACTTTTAAATGTTAAATGGAAATGTGCAGTTTTCTTTCCAGATTCGTAATCTCCAGAACAAACTACGTTACAATCAATGAATAATTTAATGCCAATGTCAATGCCACTACGCTAAATTTAACAAAATTAAAAATAAAATCAGCTAAAGAAAAAACTGATATTAGGTACATTATTTTATTATAATACATAGATTATTGGGCTCAAGAAAATCCACACTGGATGCGAACAGTCACTAATAAACACCCTTGGTCGATAAATACCTGGTGTGGGATATTTGGCGATGTTGTTATTGGACCTAATTTTTTCGATGGTAATCCTAATGGACAGCGATACTGCGATTTCCTTCGAAATGACTTGCAAAGATTGATGTCAAATATTCCAGAGCAACAACGTGAAGCAATTTGGTTCCAGCAAGACGGCGCAACACCACATTTCTGTCGAGAAGCACATGCTATATTGAATGACACTTACCCTAACACATGGATTGGACGTGGGGGACCAGTAAATTGGCTTGCAAGATCGCCAGACTTAACCCCTCTTGATTTTTTCTTGTGGGGTTTCGTCAAAGAAAAACTCATGGTGACTGCTCCAACTACAGCCGAAGACATGAGAGAAAGGATTACGCGTGCAGTTCGTGAAATCACCCCAGATATGTTATTTAGAGTGCGGAATTCTTTTCGAAAGAGGGTTGATAAATGTTTAGAACAGAATGGTTGTCATTTTGAACACCTATTATAATAAAATAATGTACCTAATATCAGTTTTTTCTTTAGTTGATTTTATTTTTAATTTTGTTAAATTTGGCGTAGTGACATTGACATTGGCATTAAATTATTCATTGATTATAACGTAGTTTTTTCTGGAGATTACGAATCTGGAAAGAAAACTGCACATTTCCATTTAACATTTAAAAGTTACCCCCACGCCTAAAAAGTGGAAAGGGTTAAAACATTACTTACTCTGTCAAAAAGTGTCCCCCAACGACCCATTGCATCCCTAGATATTTCATTTATTGTCATTCAGCCATTTTCTCAATATCGCTTTGTAACACTTTAAAAGGACCACCCTGTATAAGGCACGTTACTCCCTCATCAAGTTCAGCAGCAGACGTTGCCCGCAGTATTATAAACTATTTGGAAACTAATTCTGTACCTTTGGAAACACTGGAAGTGGTAGGGTGTGATGGAACTGTTACGAACACCGGAGTTATCCAAAAACTTGAACATTATCTTGAACGTCCCCTACAGTGCAGCATATACCTCTTTCATTTTAATGAGCTACCTTTTCGGCACTTATTCCAACATATCGATGGCCAGACTACAGGGCCTAAATCTTTGTCTGGACCAATCGGACAACAGCTACAGGGCTGTGAAAAATTGCCTATAGTTGCTTATGAACTCTTTGCGGTTTTCATTTCTGACATAGAAAGACAAATACTCAGCAAAGATCAACAATATTTGTTGAATATTTCTAAAGCAATAGATTCGGGAGAATTGTCCAGAAGACCTAGCCAAATGTGACCCTGGTTCATTATCTCATTCCCGATGGCTTACCTCGGCCAACAGTATTTTTAGGCTCTATATAAGTACACCAGATTCATCAGACAACTTAAAAGACATAGTCAGCTTCATTCTGAAATCATATATGCCTTTGTGGTTTGAGATAAAGAAGAGCAAGTATTTTACTTATGGGCAAAATACGTCTTTCAAAAAATCACGGTATTTATCCGATGAACTGCTGAAAATCTTTGATCCCGTAATAAAACGCAATGCTTTCTTCGCACACTCAGAAAACGTTTTGTTGGTCATGCTTGTGGATGAAAGAGAGCACATTCGTGAACTTGGCTACAGAAGAGTTTTAAAAGCTAGTAATTATTGATTGGAACGCATGTCCCTTGCATCCTGCCCCAATGCTACGAAACTTAAGTGTGGATGACATCAGAGAAATAATAAATTCTTCCACAAAGCCTGTTGGAGAAATTCAAAGGTTTTCATGTCATACCCACTTACCCAGGCTGTTGAGATAACTGTAAAGCTTGTAACAGAGGCTTCCAGAAAAGAATGTGGCTTTGTGAATAGAGATTGGCATATCCGGACAACACTGAAGCCTCGGTCAGCTATGTCTCAGTTCTCCACAAAGTCGGACTTCAAATGTGTGGAAGATTTGCAAATGAAAAACTAACGTGAGCTAAAGAAATTTATGTAAATTTGATGGAAAGAATTTGGAAATAGTAGAGAATGTTATGTAAATAGCACACCTTACATTATGGTTGGTGGTTGGGTGGGGTGTGGGTGGAATTTGAAGTGCAACCCCCTCCTCTTGGTCAGTTCTGGGCAGTTTTGTTCTTGCAAAACTAGCGAAGAGTTGCACAGTGAAAATCAGTAAAATTCAAATTTTTTAACGTTTTTCACACCTTTGCGCAAGTGGAAAACATAACTTAACTTAACTTGAACTTAACTTAACCTTCACGCCATTTACTTTCGGGGTAGGCTAACCAATCCCTGCCTCTTATTTATTTTTTATTCACAATCTTTCTCCATGCTTTCCTATCTCCGCATACTTTCCTAGCTTCTGCAAGATTCATACATAGTTTCTGACATGCCTTTTTCTTTTTAAAGCTCCTTATCTTTCTTTCTTTGATCATAGATTCTACTACATTCAGTCAAGTTTTACGCGGCCTACCAGGCCCGGCGTTTCCCCTAACCTCACTCACATATATTTGTTTCGTTAATCTTGCGTTCTTCATTCCCTCAATGTGACTAAACCAACGTAATGTACAACTTTTATATCTATCCATCATCGTCTCTTCTTCACTACACTCCGTCATTATGCATTCATTCTTTATCTTGTCCCTTCTCGTTTTACCACATGCGCTTCTAAGGAATCTCATACCCATGGTATTTATTTTTCTTTCGTGCTTTTTTTGACATACCCATATCTCACTTCCATACAGTACTGACGGGACGAATACGCCATTACAGATTGCTCGTTTCGCAGCTAGGCTCATGCTTTCATTTCTCATCGTCCACATACTTCGAATCACTTTCCTTCCAGCATTGACCCCTCGTCCAATCTCGCTCTCAATTGTACCATCTACACTAAACATTCTACCGAGATATACCAGCTCGTCCACTTGCTCCACAAATTCGTGTTGCAGAGTAAATACTCTACTCTCCTTTCCACCTTACCGATTGAACATCACAGTCTTAGTTTAGTTCAAGTTTACCTTTAGGTCCATGATCTCACAGACTGTATCAAACTTCCCCAGAGCGGTTTGCAGCTCATCCGCACTGTCACTTAATAAGACTGTGCCATCTGCATACACCAGAAGTCGTTCATTTACGTCACCAACCATTACACCATTTGTATCGGTACATGCTTGTGTAAGACATTTATCCATGAATACATTGAACAACCACGGTGACATCACACAGCCATGTCGCACTCCTTGCTCAATATTATAGTATTCACTCACACCTCCTCTCACTCTAACACATGCCCGACTACCGTTGTATACTGCCCTTATTCCATTTATTAGACCTTTATTTACGCCATATTCATTTAATATTTCCCACAGCTTCTCCCTATTCACTCTGTCATATGGTTTCTCCAGATCTACAAACGCACAGTACAACTTCCTTTTACCTTTAAACACTTTTCGATCACCTGGTGGAGAGCAACCATCTGATCGACACATCCTCTCCCTGGCATGAAGCCACCTTGCACATCCCACATCTTAATTTGTGTAGTTTCTCGTACTCTATCAATCAGTATTCTTCCAAATACCTTACCAGGCACGCTGAGCAAGCTTATTCCTTTGTAGTTCTTACAATCACTCTTATTCTCCTTACCCTTATACAATGGTACAATGATCGCGCTCTTGTAACCTTATATGCGTCAATATTGAACAACAACAAATAACGCCAAGTTGTAACATTAAATAAAAAGCGATGATGTAATAAACAATTTGTAATTGATCGAATGATTATCAAATAATAATCGCTACTGCCGTCGGCTCATCGGTAAATTAAAGTAGGATGGGTTCTAATATGCTGAGTTTAATTAACATACCTGAAATACTGCGTGCTTCTCATCTGCTTAATTATTTTCACTTATACTTAATTAATAAGAAAAATATGTAATGTAAATAAAAACAATAAAATGATACTTCGGGCGCCAAGCTATTTTAAATATACGTTACGTTATTGGAACAGCTAAATCAAGTTTGTTAATAATAATACAACATTAATCAAAATGAAAATAAAATAACATGATATACTAAAGTTTATTCAACATCTGATTAAAAGGTTAAAAACCAGAAGTCTTATACTATTCTAAAATTATATAAAAACATTACCTTTGAACGGTTCTGTCCATAAACTATAGCTGGTAACTATGAAGCAGAATGGTGAACTTGGCGAGGTCAATGTCTTGCTTATTTATCCTTAATATATCCATAACTTTATTGAATTTCTTTGAAGTTTAATTCGCCAAATTTATTTATAAAAGTATGTAGAACTTGCGTTGTAAAATGTAATTCAAGTAAAAATTGCCATTTAAAATAATAGAATAGTAAAATATTGACTTATAAGTGCCATTAAAGATAATTATTATAAAAATGCCATATAAAAGTATGCATTAAAAAAATGAGTAAAAAATAAGTCAAATATAAGTGCAAACTAAGTGCAAACTAAGTAAAATAGAAGTGCCTAAAAAACAAACAAATGCTTTAGTTTTAAATATAATGAATTAGAAAATAACTTACCATCACAATCTGACGGCACAAAATATAAAATTAGGTAAAAACCATGCTTACTGCTGTAACATTCAGCATTAAGTGAATTAAAAAAAAATCTTTCAGAATAACTCAAATGAGTATTTCCCCCTAAAAGTTTTCACGCTTGCGCGGATACAATAATATAAATTCAATTTTTTAAGAAAGGGAACTATAACTATTTATGTAATATTACACCCAAAAGATATGTTCTAGGAAATGCAAATTAAGTTGCCATTCTCAATTCTACATATTAATAATTAAAAACTTTTCTAATATTACGCCAAATAAATGAACGATTCTTAAATTAATGTACTTTTTAATACAACCACAAAAAAAGGTTGTTACACTCTTCCAATCACTCGGCACTTTTCACACATAAGGCATACATTGAATAATTCACACAATCTTCGTATAAGCTTTGCACCACCATACTTGAGCATTTCACCAGTGATTTCATCTACGCTTGCTTCCTTGCCGTTTTTCAACCTCGCTACCGTTTTCTCTGCCTCATTTATCCTAATATCCTTCTCAGTTTCATAGTTTCATTCATCATTTCTACTATATTCTCCTTATTTAACCTTTCAGAAATTATTCTCAAATTATTTTTATAAGTTGTTTTTGCTAAGAACTACCCATATAAAAGTAGGCTTAAAAAATTGCTAAGATATTCGAATTTGGGAACTTTTTCATAAAATTCAAGAGTGATGCGCGACCGGAAGGTGTTAACCGGTTTTAATGATCTATATGTCATTTTATTCTTAGAGCAGTAGGCAACTTTTCTGTCTTAGAGCGTTTCGAAAAAAAAATTTATTTTTTTCGACCCGCCCTAACGTCTACGTCGTGTAGAATTCTTGCTAGATATTGATGAATGTGACCGTAAAAGGCGCGAAAAAGGTGTGATTTCCTAATGTTGACGCATTGTGAGCTCTCTAACTCGAAAACGGACGGTGATACGTAGAAAGTGTAAGATTCCAGTTTTATAGAGAATTTTCCGCTCTATATTTTGTATTAAGAAACAAATTTTGTACAACTAATAGCAAGCGCGATATAAGCGAAGAACTGATATCGGTGACCTTTGACCCCGTATAACTTTGTTAGCAGTGACGATATTGATGGGAACTTCTCAAACGTTATTTATAACGTCAAAATGAAGGTGTATGCAAACATATACCTTGATCCTAATTTTTTAGAAATGAACCTCAAGTCACTGGGCTATATGAGTAAACTTTTGTTAGTTTAGAACGATTGTCCTTCGCGTCTTGTTCACTTTCTGTGTAACGTGACAATATTCAGAATTCCATCATCCTCTAAATCAACGAAGTGTTTGAAGTTCTGAAATGTATGTAATCTAAAGCGCACTTCGAACCATTGAACTTGTTACATGTTTCCACAAATGTAACACTAAATCTACTTTTAGATTGGTTTTAATGCGAGATCAACATAGCTTAAAGGGATAAAGTCAGCGTAACATCTAAACTACTAACAAAATAGTAGGTCACCGTAAAGCCTTATACGAATAGCAACATACAAAAACTGTTAATCTTGCTTTGTTTACAAAAACCTTAGCATTTGAATTATTACTTAGGTATTCTAAACAACTAAAGTTTAACTTAATAAAGTAAAAGCATTGTACTCTTTAATCAAAAGAAACCGTCATTAGCAAAGTCTATGTTTACTTTTATTTAGTGCAACACAATAGTTTAAAAGCCAATAAACTTTAAAACAGTAAGTAAATAAACAGAACTTGGTAAACGCAAGCGAGTTTGGTTGGTCTCTAGATTGTATTTATGAGAACGGGGTTAAATTATTCATTGTACTTTAATTACCCTTGCAAAGTTAGATGCGACAACCGAACAACTAACAAGATGAAAGTCAGTTCGTTTATATTAAGATCTAAAGACCTTAAATTGTATCACTAAACTTCAATCAAAATAAGTAGCTCATGCAAGTTTAATAAGTTTTTCATTTGTTTTTGCATAATCGTCGAATCTAGATTTTTTAGGTCGGATATAACATCGAGTTAATTAGATTAAACGAGAATAAAACTGCTTTCATTGCTAAACCGAGTTTTATAATCGATTTTTTTAATTACAAAAAAAAATGACCGCGTTGTTTGCTCATTCTTCAATGTAGAATTGTAGAGAATACTAGCACTGTAAGCGTTGTACATGGATACTAGAGTTGTTTAAACAATGATGTACGTACCCAGAAGGAAACAGACAAGGGCTAAATCAGCAGGGACTCTAAGAATTGCCAATTAATCTTTAGATCTAATAGTAGAAAGGATATGTTCGGTTTTTTGTGCCACATTTACAACTAACCATCGTTACGCTACCTTCAGTTTATCCACATGCTTAACCTAAATGGGATTAAGTTAAATTACACACTTAGAAAGAACATGATTATTTAAGTTCAAATAGTTTAATAAACTTACTCATAAAATAAATAATATGATTTGGAAGTTTCAAAACTAACTCTAAGTTAAAGAAAATTACATTTTTAGAAAAGTTTTAAGAATGCCAAACCGTTTTCTTGTTTTATTTGCATATATCATTTACATCTCATTTGAATTTGAATAATTCAAGGAGTTAATTTACAATACAGTTTACAGTACGTTAAATTTAATTAAAAGCTACACAAAACATAAAAAACCGTTATTGCTAACTTAATTAGCATAATTTAAATAATCTCTAATAATTAAAAGGTATAGCACATTTAGATGTATTGTAGCGTCCCCCAGGTACCCTATCTTGAAAAGCGCAATTTGAACTTATTTGCAATAATGCAAATTCTTGACTGACAATAATGCCACTATAACTCAAATTAATTGCCTTCCTTACTTTGACTTTCCATTGAAGCACGTACGAAATTATAACATTAAGAGAAAATGAATAAAAAGCAGTTTAGTTACACAGAAACACAATAATAAAAAAACACATGTAGTCACACGCACAATTGGGTCATTAACAATTAAAATAATAATCATAATAAAAATCGTAACACCAAACATGTGGCTCTTTAAAACCAATCATGCCGGTCTTTAAGTAAACAAGCACATAAAACAATAAAGCAAATTACGGTACATATAAAATACAACTACAGTAAAATTGCACAGGTGATAATAAAGTAAAGGCAAGGACAAAAGAAAATAGACAAGGAATTTACCCGTACCCAATTGTTTAGTGACCACCAAAGCACAGAATACATAAGTCTAATTACAATAAAGAACATCCGAAATGAAATCAGCTCGCAGGCAAATAATTCTACTTAAACAAACTGACAAAAAAAAACTCATTAAAACAAAGCTTTACAAGAGTAGGTTATAGATAGATCACTTACATCGTGGGCGATATATAGGTTTGAGTGCGTTAGAAAAATACAGTGCTCCTCTCTCAGGTTACACATTCATTTATACAACAAATAAAAATAACAGAAATAAAAATTCGAGGTGTTCAATGGTCTAGCTTGGGAATGTGTACCTACTGGCAATTGCCTTTTACAATTAGTAACCAGCGGTATCATATACCCATTCACCAGCCACATTGACACAATTATAAATATAACCAACAACCAACAATGCTAGTTCGCACAAATACCAGAGTGAGATACCTTCGAAAGGCAATGTTTGGTATTTAATATGATTATCTTGGTTCAGTTATATAAAAATACATACACTAGACTAAATATTCCCTTAATTGATCACAGACACAAATCGTTAACATACGCGGTTTAACCCCGAAAGAAAAGACAACTTAATGTGGGCGAATTCAAAAGAAAAATATTCACGCAAGAATTATGCCTGTTTACAATGAAGGTATTTAATTACCCCAAAAATCGATCTGGCTCGATTGACACTCTAACTGTAACTAATATCCCCCCAATTTCAAACCCAACCACTTCACTCCCGATATCAATCCCTCCCATCTTCCAAAAGTAATAAAAAACAAGAAACATTAATTTCCGTTGAAACAGTTTCATATTAATTATTGCATGACATCTTAATTTTAAAAATATGCATTCGTCCGTAACAACCCTACATCTCTCTCTCTCTCTAGTTTCCAAGTAACAAAGATATCTGTTGATCGCGGTCTGTACCGCCACAATTGCTTATTAAGCTAGTGAAATTTTTACATTAAGAATCAGCGCATAATAAGTTCCAATGATTTGTTACGCTCCTTCAGTAAAGCATGTTTAAGCGTGCACCTGCTACTCACCCCCCGACATGTGCTTTACAACCCTAGACAACTATCAGTTACAAACAATCTCACATTCCTTACATAAAATATCTAAATAAAATGTTTTGGAAACATTAGCAAATTACGACGTATTATCAAGATATTAAAAATCCACTAATTATCATTTCTATCGTGGTAACAATGGCGATTCGACAAACCTTTATCACAATTATAAAATTTTCGCGGTTCGCTACCTACAGTGTGTTTATAGTCATTTTTACGCTTAAGGATAAGAATATTTAGAAACTATACAAAATCGATTATGTTTGAATGCAGTTTAATAAAGGGTCTGGGAGCTGGGTCGATATGTATATGGAAAACTACTCACCATATTTTTTTGAAAATTTGTATACAAGGTTTATTTAAAAAATTTAGTGTAACTAAAATATTTTCAGTCTTATACAGATTTCGGTTATATCGGAAGTAGATCCTAACTCTGTTATTTTAAACAGAATGTATCAATTTTAATTATATTTTTAAAATCTACGTTAAATTTAATGTTAGCTTGTAAAAAACGTCCTATGTCTAAAATGCACCATTTTTGAGTTATTTTATTTTTTTCAAAATTTTTGACAGATGCACCTGTTCACAAAATATATAATTTCTCAAGGCACAAGCAAGCTAGGCCAAATATTTTTTAATACTTGCACACGTAGAACTCACAGTTTACAAAAATAAATTAAAAACTTATACAGGGTGTTCGAAAAATGGCGTCAGATGTCGCATTTTAAAAAAATCAAAAAGTATTTTCTTTTAATTAAAAGGAATCATTCATTACACATTAAAAGTGTTACTCGTAATTATGTATCGTTTAGGATATAATAATGAAGATTTTTTAAATTTATTAGTAATATACGGAGAATGTGGAAAAGTTATAAAAAGAACTAGCGAAACGTTTTGTCCGTAATATCCGAACTGGCCAAATCCAACTCATAACACCCTAACGCGACTTATTTACAATTGTAAAACCTACCGCCAATTTGTTGGAAAGCCGCAAAAAAAATAAACCCGTAGCTGACAATGAAACTATTGTAATTACTGTTTTGGCATATGTTAGAGCACACCCTGAAAATTTATTAGCTGATGCCAAAAAAAGATCTAAGAATATCTACAAAAAGTATTTTTGAAAAATACATAACACAACATAACATAACCTTCATGACATTCCCTTGCAAGGTAGGCGAAACAATCCCTGTTTCTTATTTATTTTTCATTCACAATCTTTCTCCATGCTTTCCTAACTCTGAATACCTCCCTAGCTTCCGCAAGGTTCATACATTGTCTCTCACATTTATTTTTAAAACGACCTATCTTTCTTTCATTTATCATACATTCTACTACATTCAGCCAAGTTTTACGCGGCCTCCCAGACCCGGCCTAATCTCTAACCTCACCCGCATATAGTCGTTAATCCTGCTTTCTTCTTTCTCTCGATGTGACCAAACCAACGTAATATACTACTATTATATCAATCCATCATCGTATTTTCCTCGCCACACTCCGTCATTATACACTCATTCTTAATCTTATCCTTTCTCATTTTACTACATGCGCTTCTCAGGAATTTCATGCACACGGCATTTATTTTTCTTTCGTGCCTTTTTTGACATACCTTTGTCTCACTTCCATACAGTACTCACGGAATAAACACGCCATTATAAATAGCTCCTTTTGCAGCTAGACTAATGTTTACGTTTTTCATTATGGTCCACATACTTCCAATCACTTTACTTCCAGCATTGACCATTCGCCCAATCTCGCCATCCATTGTACCATCTGCAGTAAACATTTTACCCAGATATACCAAGTCGTCCGATTGTTCCACAATTTCACCTTGTAGAATAAATCCTCTACTCTTCTTTCCACCTTCCCGATTGAACACCACAATCTTAGCTTTGTTCAGGTTTACTTTTAGGTCCATGCTCTCACAGACTGTATCAAACTTCCTCAGAGTAGCTCATCCGCACTGTCACCTAATAGGACTCTGTCATCTACATACATCAGATCTCGTGCATTTACGTCATTAACTATTACACTATTTCTATCGGTACATACATGCCTAACACATTAATCCACGAATTCAATGAACAACCACGGAGACATCACACGGCCTTGTCGTACTCCTTGCTCAATATTAAAGTATTCACTCACACTCCTCCCACCCTAATATATGCCCGGCTACCGTTGTATACTGTCCTTATTCCATATTCATTTTATATTTCCCGCAGCTTCTCTCTGCTATCTGCTCTGTCGTATGCTTTCTCCAGATCTAGAGCGCATACTACAATTTCCTTTTTCCACTTAAACACCTTTCGATCACCTGCTGGAGAGAAGCCATCTGATCAACACATCCCCTCCTTGGAGTGAAGCTACCCTGCACAAACGAAATCTTAGTTTGTGCAGTTTCTCATACTCAATCAGTGTTCTTCCAAATACTTTACCAGGTACACCGAGCCAACTTATTCCGCTGCAGTTCTTGCAATAACTCTTGTTCCCCTTACCCCTATACAGTGGTACAATGATCGCTCTCTTCTAATCCCTCGGCACTTTTTTAACCTAAAGTTTACCTTGATAGTTAACACAATTTTCGTATAAGCGTTGTATCTCCATACTTTAGCATTTCATCAGTGATTTAATCTACTCCTGCTCCTTTGCCGTTTTTCAACCTTCCTACCGTATTATCTACCGCATTTGTCCCAATATCCTTCTCAGTTTCATTCATCATTCCTCCTAAATTCTCCTGATTTAACCCTTCAGTGTTACTTTCCTCACCACTGTATAGTTTCGGAAATATTCTTGCCAGAATTTCCTCACTTCACAGTCGTCCCATACTATTTGGTTGCTGGTATTCATAACTCCCCATAGCGTTCTATTTTGGGCCACGTTTTGTATTTTTGACCCATTTACAGAATAGTTCTTTGTTTCCCTCAAAATCATTCTGTATCTTCTCTTCTTCCACAGCTATTACTTCCTCTTTACTTATTCTGTCTCCTATATCCGCACGGCACGATTGAAAACAAAGTTTTTCAAGCTTATCTGTGTTGTCAGTTGTACCATGCTGATAAAAAATACAAATTTAATCCATTCTCATATAAATTAATTCAAAATTTAAGGGCAGGCGGTAGTGTAAAACAAATAAATTTGTATGAATTTAATGTTAAAACTCAAGAAGATGAAAATTGCGCGAACAAAATAATTTGGACTGATGAAGCAAAATATAGGAAAAATGATGTTTAACCCACATAACTCTAATTATTGGAGTGATGTAAATCCACGTCTAATTCGTGAAAGGCAATACCAAACTCATTGGAGTTTTAATGATTTTGCCTCAAAAAAAAAAAAACGATGGTGTGCTGGTGGTACATTCCTATAATGAAAATTTGAATGGTAAACTGATTAGCGATTGTAAATCAATGCATTAAAATTTTGATTATTTTAGGTGAAAGATAACTTGAAGTTTTAAATTACTATTTACGACCGCTAAATTTGAATTGGAACCAGTTGAGGTACCAACATGACGGAGCTCTACCTCATAATAGTACGTTTGCAAATATTTTTTTGGAAAACTGCCTTGAGGCTCATTTGATAACAAAGAACGGTCCTCATAAATGGCCTCCTCGATCACCCGACATGAACTCACTAAATTTTTTTGTTCGGGGTTGTATAAAAGATATAGTGTCATTATGCTACGCCACTCACAACAAAAAAAAAATTCACAGGAAATAGTTCGAAATGCATTTCTATCTCTTTCTTCGGAATAAATTCAGAGTGCTATTCATGGCGGCTTTTTAAAAAGAATTGGAAAATGTTTGCTATAATTTAACAATTTTTGCTTTAAAATTTTTTATTTAGTGTTCTTAATTTATAAAAATGATCAATAATTTAGATTCTATTGTTATAATTGTTTCAATTACTAGTTGGTTTTTAAAAAGAATTGTTTTAATGCCTTATTTTGAGTATGAAGTACATACTTTGTTTTATGTATACTATCTAAGTCTTAGTTAACTAGATAGCATTTGTTTACTAGTGATTCCCTTCAAGTAAAGTCAACCAAAAGTAAATCTTTAGTTTAATTATAAAAAATGTCGATTTTTCAAGATTGTACAAAAACTATAAATTTTAAGAAGGGGGATATATTTACAAAGCCTCTTTATTTTTTAGCGTAGAATCCATTAATTTAGTAAAAAATAGGGTTGCTATTTAAAAAAATTTACTTTTTGAATTTTTCAGATTGCAAAATTTGACGCCATTTTACGAAGACCCTATTTAATTATTTAATTTATTCTGATTCTGTAAGCTGTGAGTTCTATGTGTGCAAGTATTAAAAAATATTTGGCCTGGCTTGCTTGTACCTTGACAAATTATATATTTTTTGAATAGGTGCATCTGAAAAAAAATAAAATAACTTAAAAACGGTGCATTTTATACATATAATGCTTGTTACAAATTAACATTTACATTTAACGTAGATTTCGAAAATTCAATAAAAATTGGTACATCTATTCAAAATAACAGAGTTAGACTCTACTTCCGATAGGTCCAGAAGCTTCATAAAACTGAAAATATTTTAGTTAAACTACATTTTTGAAATAATACCTGTATACAAATGTTCAAAAAAGTATTTTGAGTAGTTTTCCGTATACATATCGACTCCGCTCGTCAGAGTATAACGTATCGTGTGAATAAAATTTGAGTATTCTTAAAGTAGCCCAGTAATTGTAATCCAATTTTCGGTAAAACCTCCAAATGATTTATTGTTACACGATCAAACCGAACTAGGCGTCGTGCACGCCTATCGAGGTAAACGGGTGAGCAAGCCAACTGCAATGGAAATGGGCTAGTCCGACATAATACGTAAAGTAATTGAAATTTAGATTCAAACATCTTACACTTACCATAAATCAACAAATAACAACATTCAATACGGGAAACATTGTCTCTAGGCGCCACCACAATCTTAATTTTTTATAAAATAAGTATTCCTGGGCGAGGTGTTAAGTTAATCCTACCTGACTCTGGCAGATAGAATTGTAGCCTACTCAACAAAACCATACACAGCCCATGGTTCAAACACACTTTCGCTGTAACAGAGTATGTTTAATTTCGTCTCAGAAAACTTAAGGCACGTCAATCAATTTTAAAAACCTTTAAGTTCAATTACCTTTAACAATAAATTTAACCAAAGTTTAATAAGATTTTGAAGCATACGAGTCGTCGTAAACTTATTGTTCGCACGACATATATTCTTAAAGTCGAAGTAACAAAACGTTATCACGATATCTTCTAATTTACTCTCGTATACACATATCTTAATGTGTGTAACTGTCATAAAAAATTTGAAATAAATAAACACCCTATTTAGAAAGAATGCTTCGGTGTAGTCAAAAACATTAATTCGTATTTAAAAAATTTAAAGACGTGGTTCTTGAATCATATATTTTCGATTAAATACTATTCGAATACTTTCTCTTTAAAATATATTTAAACATCCACTAGCTTGAATGAATTGTAATGATTCAAATCTGCAATTTATGTTTAATAAATGTTTTTTTATCGGTATTATGTATTTAATGACTGTAAAATAAGTAAATCTGTCAGAAAATAAACAACTCTGAGAACAGTCATTTAGCCAAAATACCAAAATATTGCTAATTTTTCAACGATGTAATCCCATATAAAATTTCACATAAAGAAACAATGAACTCTTGTAATATTGGTCCCTTTTTAGAACTGTAGACTAAGGAATCATAATTTAAACAAATAAAAAAAATATGTTAACCAATGGAACTGTATTGAACAATTTATCAAGAATATTTGCAGATATTGCTTCCGAGAAGCAATATCAAAAAAAAAAAAAACTAATTCTTATATATTAAAGTCCCTCAATCTTATAATCTAAACATATATTTCGTATGTTTAAAACTACAGAAAGTAGGTTTGGTAACAAATCATGTCTCTCTTGTTTCGAAACCCGAAATTAGCTTAAAACCCCCAAAAAATGCATGAGCAAATTTTAATGGTGTTACTCTTACCCTGACGAGATTAGAATAACATTAACCAAAAGTATTCCTAGAGATTAGTTGATACATATTAAGCTCACGTTCGTAGACCAAATAGACATTACGAATTTCTACCCATCAAAAAGTATCATTTCTTCCGAATTACTATAATTATATGGCAAACAGCCGATAATCTCTGTTGATGGCTAAAATAAAATAAAGTGTTATATAAGAAAAACGGATCACGTGGCTCATCTGTAACATTTTATCCTTGTTGAAACCGCTTAAAGCGTATGAAAGAAATAAATGCAAATAATTACTTCATCTCACGAAGGGTAAATATAAAACCGACACAAATCGATGGATTAAATAAAACCCAGAAAATATTTTAAAATCCTTAGGAATTAAAATGTCACCACCTTTAAACCAAATTCCAAAGATCGTGTCTGTTATTGCCAACTACACAACCAGTAACCCAAAGTCATAAAAATAAGTGCTAAGATAGACATCTATGTAGAAGAAATAGATTCAATTCAGAAAAGTAATATATTTATGGCAATATCTAATGAAAAACAGAAATAAACGTTAAATGATGTTTTCAACAGTTATTAAACGAAACTAACTGAATATTGCAAGGTAATAATGAAGTTAACCGACGTATGTGATATCAGCATCGATACCTTGTGTTGCGAAAGGGTTAAATGAACATCTAATTTTAATCAGTTAACATAATTGTCTCAATGTCGGTTAACGAACTGGTCACCTTCTATCTGTGAAAAGTGATTAAAGGCCTTCTCAATTCTATAAATTATGAAACAAATATTTTGGTACACCATGACCTCAAACTCCTTTATCACTCTCAAGATAGTACGCGTGGAGGGCTAGCACAATTTTATTAATGTTACAATAAAATAGTAATGTTAAGCCTACTGCATAACTTGAATGACAGTTCTTGATAATCCATAGTTAATGGCGTGCTATAGAAGTTATTCGTCCATTGGAAGTCTTATACTTCATAATCAGCTCAATTTATTAACAACGTATCTTATACAAAAAGAAATTAATAACGGAAGTATTCTCGGAAAGCAATACATACGTGTAAATAATAACAAATAAATAAAAACTTATAATAGACAAGGAAAATAACGTTAGGTATTTAAATGTAATTAAAAGCAAAACTTTGCAACTTTTTCAGAGTGTTTAATTATATTTTGAAGGCAGTGATTCAGTTACAGAAAGTTTTCTATAGTTAGTCTAACGCATTGGCATTTCAATGTTTCATAAACTTTTACGGCTGTGTTAATTAGTTATTGAAGATGTTCATCGTTATGGAACGTAACACATTAGTAATTAGGTATCTACTTGTTCGTTTGATAGAATAAATTGGTTGCATCAATTTTTCTATAAAATAAAATACTTTTTTTCTTTTTATTTGTGACATTTCGGGCATCAATGACAAGATTTAACGTTTTTCAGTCATGTACCAACTAAAATTTAATGTATGATATTTGTGCGTGTGCTGCTATTATAATACAGCATGTATTTGTACTTCCTTTGGATTTATCACAATTCGATGTTTAACAATTTAAATTTTTTTTAGTTGGTCCTATATATATATATATATATATATATATATATATATATATATATATATATATATATATATATATATATATATATAGGTTGTATTTTAATAAAATTATCGACAAACGAAAACTGGAGACTTACTATGCAACACACCACAAATTCTAAACCTAACTCATGCGTACTTATTGATGAAAATTTCATTAACTCTATCTAAAATTTGTTCCTCAATTTCTGGTACACGAGCATTTCGTGCGGAATTTTTCTTTCCCTTTAAACTTCCATCCTCTAACAAGTTACGATGAACGGTTCTAAACGTAGTATGATGTGGATGTCTTCTATTTGGAAATCTTTGTTCATAAAGTCGAGCAGCTGCACGAGCATTGCAATTAGTATTACAATAACATAAATGCATATCGACCAGTTCTCGTTTGGAATAATTCATTTCTTCACAGTAATTAGACACAAACAATGAATTACAAAACACGCGTAAATGCAATTATTTTAGCAAGCATAAGATACGTTACTGTTAAATGCAAAGCAATCTCTGATTTATTTAATTTGGTTGTTCCTGAATAATGTAGTAGTTTATATTAATGCAGAAAATTTCAAAAACGGGTGCCGACTCGAAAAAATACTAAGTATGATTTTATTTGCAGAATTAAATGTTGAATTTAACAAACAAATATTTCTTCAAAAAAACCAGAGACGTGCGTTTTTTTTTACTTAAAGTGATTAACTTAACATATTCTACGCCACTGGATGGAGCCAGTTGACTCAAATTCGCCTGATTAATTGTACTTAATTAGACATTTAGGTGTACCAAATCTCAGTGTAATGTCGTTTGTAGTTTTTGAGGAAAATCTTAAAAAAGTTATTTTTTAATCAACCTGTATCTCTGTTAGGAAGCATTTTGGGAAAAGCGTTTATGATAATTTTTGACTTATTTTGAATCCTAGAATCTCCAGTTTTCGTTTGTCGATAATTTTAAAATACAACCTGTGTGTGTGTGTGTGTATATATATACAGGTTATATATATAATAAATGCATGGGAATATTGGAAACCGTTAGAGATACGAAGATGGTTAAATGGAGAAAAAGTTGCGTCATTATACAAGAAGTAACCATGGTTACATGTCAAAAATCCTTCCATTTACTAGACACAGGGTGATAACTGAAAATATGGTTTTCTAAAAATCGCTATATCTTGTTTCTTGCAAGAGATACATCCACGATTTTTGCAGGATGGGGGTAACAGGTTGCGAGGATTTCAAAAATGATTTTGAAAAAAATCTAGGCCTACTAGATTTTGAGATTATGCACGCAACTTTCGATTTTCTTATGAACGCCATATTGGATTTTTGCATTTTTGAATTCTTCATAAAAAATGCTTTTCAACCATATATCATATGTTTATAATCTGCCAATGAGAAAGTGTCAAATTACACAATTAAATTTATATCAAAGCAACCTTGACATATTATGTATTTTAATTAAATGAAAATTAATCTACAAATTAAACTAACTATTGAGAACAATATTATTGATTATTAACATAAATCATAATAATAAAAGTGACAAAAAACAACAAAAAATAAAATTTAATATTATACTGAATTTTACTATTAATTAATCAAATGCTCGAATAAACCTTCATTCTCCTGCAAACACCATCTGCATCGAGTTAGCACTGCATCACAAGAGTTCCTTATCATCTCGCATTTTTGAATTCTTCATAAAAAATGCTTTTCAACCATATATCAGATGTTTATAATCTGCCAATGAGAAAGTGTCAAATTACACAATTAAATTTATATCAAACTAGGCCTTTGCCAATCAACCATCTATTCAATTATTGCAAGAGAATAGTAGGCGCTGACACCTTTGACATGTTTATAAGCAATTGAATTACCATAGTTAGTTACGTTTGTACAAACGTCATTTAATTTTGACGTTCTGTTATAAGCCAAAAATGAACTCGTTTTCAAATAGTGAAAAATACGATATGTTAGATTGTTTCATTCTCTGTAGGAGAAATAGTGACAGAGCTGGGGGATGTATTTTCATAATTATCCTGAGAGACGCCAACCAGGAAGAAGCATGTTTAGCCGCATACGTGACAATTTAATAAATCATGGTAGTTTCATTAAGGTAAAGAGAAACAGAAATAGTAACGAAAACAATGAAAATCTTGTATTACAAGCTGTAGTTGAAAATGCCCGCTCATCCTTACGTGAAATTGAAAGCAACGTAATCCAGATCAAGCGAGTAATATTGAAACGTATAATACATCCTTATCGTGAAGACCGGTCCAATGGTTTGAAATTTGAAGAAGATGGAATTTAGTCAATGGTTTATCCAACGATGTATGAAATCAGACTTACCAAGAATATTTTGTGGTCTCATGAGCAGATTCTCAATGTGCCTATGTAATAGGAAAACTACCCTACTTGGTCGGCCAAAAATGCAATATTTATACCGTGAATAGCGCAACAGGTGAAGTGATTTAATGTCTGGTTAGGTATTCGTTTTATTAATGGCTATCTTTTTTATCACGAGAACTTGACCTCTGCTACTACTATAACCTGTTGCAAATCAAATTAGCGGAAAGGATAATGAGTTCATACTAAGAAATTATGAATTTTAACAGATGGATACCTGACATATGTGCATATTATTACAGATTTCCTAAATATGGAATATCCTAATGGATGGAATAGAAACCAGGGACCAATAGAGGCACAAAGCTCTGATCCTATTGATTTCTTGTGGCTATTTAAAAACAAGTTTATTCAAAGTCGTAACAAATTGAGAAATTACTTGATGCAGTTTATCAGAGTTGTAATAAAATTACCCGGAGATGATAAGGAACTCTTGTGATGCAGTGCTAACTCGATGCAGATGGTGTTTGATAAGAATGGAGGTTTATTCGAGCATTTGATTAATTAATGTAAAATTCAGTATAATATTAAATTTTATTTTTGTTGGATTTTTGTCACTGTTTATTATAAATGATTTATGTTAATAATCAATATATGTTCTCAATAGTTAGTTTAATTTGTAATTAATTTTCATTTAATTAAAATACATAATATCAAGGTTGCTTTGATATAAATTTAATTGTGTAATTTGACACTTTCTCATTGGCAGATTATAAACATATGATATATGGTTGAAAAGAATTTTTATGAAGAATTAAAAATGCAAAAATCCAATATGGCGTCCATAAGAAAATCGAAAGTTGCGTGCATTATCTCAAAATCTAGTAGGCCTAGATTTTTCAAAATCATTTTGAAATTCTCGCTACCTGTTACCCATCCTGCAAAAATCGTGGATGTATCTCTTGCAAGAAACAAGATATAGCGATTTTTAGAAAACGCATATTTTCAGTTATCACCCTGTGTCTAGTAAATGGAAGGGATTTTTGACATGTAACCATGGTTACTTCTGGGCATATAATGACGCAACTTTTTCTCCATTTAACCATCTTCGTATCTCTAACGGTTTCCAATATCCATGCATTTCATCTTAAACTGGACCTGTATATATATATATATATATATATATATATATATATATATATATATATATACATACTAAAAAATTAAATTATTAAACATCAAATAGATATCTCGGTGATATAAGCAGATTTATTATTCTATTTTTAGCTATAAAATCTAACATTAATATATTTATTTATTTATTAATCAGCAACCCTGTTTTTTAAAAAAGCGAATCGAAAATATACTATGTATGATTTTATTTGCAGAATTAAATGTTGAATCTATCAAAAAAATATTTCTTCAAAAAAACCAGGGGCGTGTGTTTTTTTTTTACTTAAACTGAAGAGCTTAAAATATTCTACTCCACTGGATGGAGTCAGTTGACTCAAACTAACCTGATTAATTGTATTTAATTAGACATTTAGGTGTACCAAATCTGAGTGTAATATCTATTGTAGTTTTTGAGGAATCTTAAAAAAACCTTAAAAAAAGTAATTTTTAATCAACCTGTATCTCGGTTAGGAAGCGTTTTCGGAAAAGCGTTTATGATGATTTTTGTCTTATTTTGAATCATAGAATCCAGTTTTCGTTTGTCGGTGATTTTAAAATACACGGTATTATATATATATATATATATATATATATATATATATATATATATAGTGTCAGATTCAACATGCATTATTGCTATATTCGTTAATATTGAAGATAGAATGTCGTTAAATGGGAAAAATTTTAGAATTTATGGTATCATCATGTAAAGTCAGATTTGAAGTAATTTTTTTTTGAAATAATTGAAGAAAAAAATTGTGGATTTTCTACTACCCCCTGTAGCTCTTTTATTTGAAGTCTGACATTTTGATTTGTACATTATTGACACTTTTAAAAAACAATTTAAAAAAAAGTACCAAAATTTATCTAGTCATTTGGTTTTGAAATACATACGCTAACTATTGTTTTTCATATGGACGCCATCTTGGATTTTTACATTATCGAATAGTATTTTTTATCACCTTTTCAGCGATGTATCACATGATACGAGAACTATCAAAAATTTAAACCCTTGCTAATTTATCTGTTTTTACTTACAAAATTTAATACATTTCTAACTTTTGTTTTTGGACGCTATTTGGATTTTTACGTTATCGAATAGTGGATTTTAACACCTCTTCTACAATGTATTACATGATATAAAAATGTATGGAGTGTAGAGGGGAACATATCGAGCATGTTTTATGATAGTTACTATTATCGGTTTTGCTTTTATTTTAGTTACTAGAAATTATAATAATTAGGAATCTAATTGTATAAATTTTTCGTTCATTAATCCATGCCTTCTCAAGGCCTACTATTTCAATTTTATATTTTTTAAATTTTTGATAGTTGGAAGTAAATTCTCGTATCATGTGATACATCGCTGAAGAGGTGATAAAAAATACTATTCGATAATGTAAAAATCCAAGATGGCGTCCATATGAAAACAATAGTTAGTGTATGTATTTCAAAACAAATGACTGTAGATAAATTTTGGTACTTTTTTTAAAATTGTCTTTTAAAAGTGTCATAATAATGTACAAATCAAAATGTTGTCAGACTTCAAATAAAAGAGCTACAGAGGGTAGTAGAAAATGCACAATTTTTGTTTTCTTCAATTATTTCAAAAACAAAAAAAGTTACTTCAAATCTGACTTTACCACGATGATAGCCATAATATTCTCTAAAACTTTCCCCATATAACAGACATTCTATCTTCAATATTAACGAATATAGCAATACATGCATGCTGAATCTCGGACACACTGTATATACACACAGGGTCCGGCAACAAGATCGCTTTCTTCTATATCTTCCTTTTAATATAAGCTAGATTAATAAAATTTGGGATAGGGTTATTAAACTTATTCACGTATATACAAGTTATTTATTTAAAGATGACCAAACTATAATAAAAAAAAATTAAATGGAACACCCTGTATATTATTACTTTTTTGTATTCTACATATTGTTCCTACCAAATTAGCAGTATATTTCCCTATCCCTAAATATAGCCGTTTTTGAGTTATGTCATTTTTATAAAAAACATTGAAATTACAGAGATAGCTTTGAAAATGTACCTCCTTAACCGTTGAAAGACAAAAGTTATCTAATTTATATATACAGATAGAGCTTTCTTATAATACAAAGCAAATATTATAATTGCATACAGGGTGTTTACAATTTTCTTTCCAATTAGACATTATTCCAACTAGTAAAAGTTTACTTTTTCAAATAGAACACCCTGTATATTATTCCGTTTTTGGTTTCTACATATTAACCTTTATCAATTCCCTATCCTTAGATATAGCCGTTTCCGAATTATTTTCAATTTTTTAAAATGTATAAGATTATTGGAACTTTTTTTTAAATCCATGACCTCGTATAAATAGAAAAAAAAACAGTGGAAAACAACAGAAACTAATACACTATAATTATTAAAATTATTTCTAAAAATACAAAACTAATAAAATAAAAAAAAATAATAATTTAACGCTAATCATTAGGGATAATGATTTATAGTAATTGTTCAAAATGTTGTCCGTTTTCTCGGATGCAGACCCGAAGTCGATCTTTAAAATATTGTTCAACTCTACGCAACAACTCAGGAGTAATGCTATGAAAAGATTGTGTTATACGATTACGCATATCTTCGGCAGTGGTTCGTGGTTCCCTATAGACAATACTTTTTATGTATCCTCATAAAAAGAAATCTACTATTGTCAGATCAGGGGACCTAGCTGGCCACCTCAGAGGTCCATTTCGCCCAATCCATTTATTTAGAAAGACTCTATCGAGATAATCTCTTACATCTGCAGAGAAGTGAGCAGGAGCGTCATCATGTTGATACCACATTGTGGCTCTAATATCAAGAGTAATATTTTCTAACAAGCCCGGTAAATCGTTACGCAAAAAGTTAAGGTACTTCTCACCATACAAGTGTCCATAAAAAAGAATGGGCCGATGACATAATCCCCAACGATGGCACCCCAGACACTTAAAGACCACTTATGTCGATTATCAACTTATCTTAATAAATGTGGATTTTCTGAGGAATAATAATGAAAATTATGTGTATTAACAAATCCATTCTTATGAAATGTTGATTCGTCTGTCCATAAAATATTATAAAAAAAATTTGGGTTTTGAGTAATTTTTTCTCTGGCCCAATCTTACTCGATGATCGAAAGTCTGCATCGCTCAATTCTTGGTGTAACTGAATATGATAGGGATGTAAGCGATTCTTCTTTAAGGGGCTTCACTACTTCCTAGAGACACTTATTTTACAACAGATGGAAACAAAGTAGTAAAATTTCAGTTTACTTTAAGCTCCTCCTTTTATTTCATGTAAACAAGTTCTTTACGAAATGTGGTTTATTTTAACTCCTGAAGAAGGATTAGGGTCAGGTACCTGACATTCTTTTCACTAAGTTTATATTATTGTAATATAATATTACTGGTAATCGTTCGGACCGTAAAAAGAATGATATATTTATGTTTGCTTCAAAAGGTTACATTAATAACTAGTTCAATTATTATCAAATTAAATATAGTTATAATATTTATTGACTAACAGAATAATTCCACTTACAGGACAATACATAAAATAAAATTATTACAAAGTATGTACGTAAGTATTAATTTCTATTTAACGGAAATCTAATGAGTTGAAATTACACTATTAACTATACAAAAAAAATATAATATACATAAAAAATGTATGAAAAAGTGCAATATCGAGCAGCAATTGAATTTATATTGTATTTAATACCCATTTGGGATCTCGTATTCGCATATTTCTACAGATTCTTGGATCAATTATTTCCGGTAGAATGCAATCCATATAAAATCTGTTTAATTTTGGTAGCATGGTCTTATTCCATAACTTTTCATCCCTGTAAATTCTTTCAATAGAAAAGTCTGTTTCGCAATATATGATAAAGTCGCAGAAATTTCTCCTGCTTATATTTAGTTGACCCTGAACTTGGTAAAAATAGTTGTGGTTTCTTTTTAATCTGAAACAAACATTGTATTGCCGCCGCATAGAAATAAATATTCTTACCTAGTTTTTCCATCAACTATTTCATAACATAGTTTATTCGTCAGTGATCTATATTCTTCCAAATATGGATCCAACAATTTTCCCCTTCATACTGTGCAGAAACTTAATTTCTACAATACCATCGTCACCAATTAACCCATCGGGACTTGCTCCTAAAAAGTAATGTTCTGTGTCTAGAAACAATCCGCACTCTAATATGTCTGTTCCGATCTTTGAGATATATAACTCCTTAGCTAAACGCTCATTTGTTCGACCGTATAAAATAGATGACGTATTTACGTCCCTTCCATATAGTAAATTTCGAATAAAATTATGACACGACGTTGAATCGCGTCTCTTGATAACTGTACCAAAATTAGATGCAGTAAGGTACTCTTTCCTGATGGACCTCCAATTTTCAATTTCATGTTGGCCGCGTGTTATTTTCTGTATTTCATTAACAATATCTATTGTATTTACCCTTTCTCTTAAGGTTTTTAAAAAATGATTCTTTTTTTCACTGAATAGATTTTCATTCATATCGGGTTGAGATGCATCTGGGTCGTAATTGCAGTCTGCTTCCAACTGTTGCGCACGAAATTTTCGGCGAATGACTACTTTTCTTCGCTCCAAGGCACATTGTCTCTTATTCAATATCCTTTCTCTCATTTGGCCATTTATTTGATTTTTCAAGTGGCGAATATGCCATGTAGGACCCCCCATATACGATAATGCGGCAGCATGAACTCTTGCTGTATATGATAAGCGCTTAGTATAATTAATGCGTTTACCTCCCACACATTTGGAAACCAGCGACATAAATCTAAAACAACATATTTTTATGTTATTCAGGCTTCTGCGTATACATATGTTTACGTACCTTTCAGCCGCGTTTGCAGTTTTATTGAGTACCAACATGTCACTTTTTTGTACCATTGGTTCCAAGAATTTTTGAATTTCACGTAATACTCCACTTGATTGAGCTATACTTAATATGTTTTCATTTTCCACAAATGAATTACAAAAAGATGTACTGCAATAAAAATAAATATTAAACTACACATACTGCGGTAGCAACTTGTAGATATATTCTAACCTGCATTTTGTGTGACACCCAAAACATGGAACGGTGCATTTAATAAGTTTTCACGGAAATGTAAAGAGCCCTGCTCATTATTATTTTTTATCGCAGTCCGAACACCTTTAACCAATCGCTCAATCCTTGTGAAATCGTCAAATTTTTCTAGTAAGATTTTACGTCCTTCTAATGAGAAGCTGGTGTTTTTTGATAGCCTGTGCAACTTTTCGCTCAAGCAACGTGTCATATGGTTTGCATATTCTATTTTACTGACATAACGACCATATGAAACCTTCTCTTTTATTTTTGCAAAGACATTTGAGTCACCATCGCCTGGAATAAAATGTTTATATTATTATACATATATTATGTACGTATAGTAGATATATCCGTACATACCTATAAAGTATTTATAAATTAATCCATGTTGTTCTTGACTGTTTGAGAATCCTTCCGTAATTATAGCACTTTCCATGGCCGTTGAAGGACCAGAGAAATTGAGTACACATTCGTGTTTCTTTGGGGTCTCTTTGCGCATTTTATAGAATTGACATTTCGAGCACATCTTATTTTTTACACCGGCATATAATATTTTAGTTGTAGCTGCTCCAATAATGACGGCCTAGAAATAATCATTATTTACATTGAAATATACATTATTTTATAGTGTAGCTTACAAACCCAGAAGATGCATTATAGCCATGACCGTAACTTCGTTTGGACCAACCTCCATCCACAATTACAGTAATATATGGGATTTTCTCACCATTTAGTTCAAACCATTGGTTAGAATCTATAGCGAGCCGCTTTTCCTCCTCGCCTGCCAGGCGCATTTCTTCAAACAATTGTGATTCCCAAATCTAACAAAAATATTAATTGAGCTCAATTTTGATGTAACTAACGATTTCTCACCTTCTTCACCGCAGAAGTGTTACGATGGTAAGTTTCGTATCTCATAAATGGTAAATTTAGTACGCCAAACCAACTCTTCGTTGACATCTTTTACATGATCTGGGTGTTCTGAATGAATAACAATCGTTTTGTCGCAATTGTCACATTGAAAATGCCAAGCGTGGTGGAGTCCTAGTTTCACTTCCTTTTGAATTTTCATTGATCCCATTGTGAATTTGTACTTATGATTAGCAAGATTTTCATATTGGGGAAGTACATATGCCAAATCAACTATTCTTCTCCCATGTATTATGTCATTAAGAGTTAACGGTGGGTTTGCATCAACTTCCATCTCAAGGGGTGTTAAATACTCGATACTGAAAAGTAGGGAGTTTAGTATGCACAGTATTACAATAACAATAAATCACTTACTGAACCAAGCTATTATCGTTGTCGCTGTTAGCAATTTGAGGCTCAATATCGTGTTCCCTGTAATAAATAAGGAATATATTTAGGAAATTGTAAGAGAATAAAATTTTGTTAACATACGATCTACAAACAATACAAAAGCTCTGTTTTTTCTATTGTAATAAAATAAAATTACTCACTCAACAATGCCATTAACGTCATTCTCAACACTTGTTGTATTAGATCCAACATAGTTTTTGCTATAACAAAACAAAATATGTTTAGGAAAACAACTTCTACAATAGACGAAAATCTTAATTTTTTAAAGAATAATAGGATAAAAAATCAGTATCTATACTTACGATTTATTACACAAGTTTTTTATTATTCTAGATCTGCTTGTTCGCTTACGGCGTCTTGACAAAGACGGTTTTGCTTTAGGCATATTGAATACTATGAAACTCTAGAAACGAATACACACTACACACTGATGATACAGAATAAACATAAATCCAAAAAGAAGGACCTTAAATAGGTAAATTCAAAGTATACCTACTCTCTTTCTAAATTACTAATGGGTTTACGCATAACAATAAACCGGTAATTAACAAATTTTTTAAATAGCCGTTTGCTATTTTTCTTTGAGTACATCGATAGCATTTTATACAAATGAGTCATTCTTGTACATTTTAAAATTGTCAGGTCGAGCGTCATTAGGGCTGCTTACTATATAATGCACATTTATCTTGTATAGGTACCTTAATTCCTATTGGTTATTGCCGGAATTGTTAGGCGTGAACCTGTGAAGGGCGTATTTGTTAATACAATTACTTTCCCATCTTAATTATCCATATATTTTTTTGATTGTTTATAGTCATTTTATATTATTCATTATAATACCTGCATCCTGTTGTCCAGAATACTTATAATTTTTTTAAAGGGGCTACAATAGCAGGCTTCGAAGTACTTCGTATTTTACAAATGTTATAACACTTTTAACAATAACAATTTTTAAAATATAAAACCAACAGGACGTAGTGAACTGCATATTGTTTCAGTATTATCAATTTCATATCTGTTAATGCAAAAGAAAACATGTGAATGTAGAAAATTTCTTGATTTTCAACGTTTATCCAACTATTCTGAAGCTCCTGTTATCAAAGTAATTTTATAATTATTTGTTTAGGGAACCCTCAAACACGTACTTCCATACTCCCAAATATTTTATATTAAAAATATTTTTTTGTTTTTATGTTTTAAGATAGTGTAGCCTCTTAACAGACGGCCTACTGATCTCTAACTTATACCAACTATTTGACTTATGTCCTTTTGGCTTCTGTGATGATCCTCTTCGATGGCGAGAAGAACCCTCAATTCACTATCTTCATTTGTAGAAGGTTTAACACGTTCATGTTTTGAGTAATTGCCACATGAAGTTCCAATAAATCTACTCGTAACTTTCTGAAACGATCTTGCGTTTGGATGTCTTCTATCTGCATATCTTTCAACATAAATTATGCTGGGCAATAAGCAGTTTCTTTCTGCAGCACCCAACGCGAATATCATATCAACCAACTCATTTTGTGTAAAATTCATTTTATACAAATCTTGATTACTAACAATAACACTTGTAAATGGTTAACTACAGTATTATTTATTTACGCCAAACATTCAATTTTTATAAGAAGCACACTTGATTTTAGAATTTTACTTGAAATTGAAGTAAATATTTGTCAAATTCTTGTTAACATGCAATGCCTCCAGTACAAAAATTGTAATTAGCTTTCTATCATAATATATTAGTTTCTGTTGTGTTTTTTAATGTATAACACAATTATTTTATGATGTTCTTTTTTATCTATACGAGGCCATAGATTTAAAAATGTCTCAATAATCTTCTACATTTTGAAAAATTGAAAATAATTCGGAAACGGCTATATTTAGGGATAGGGAGTTGTATGGCGAACTGATAAGGGTTTAATATGTAGAAACCAAAAATGTAACAATATACAGGGTGTTTTATTTGAAAAAGTAAACTTTTACTAGTTCGAATAATGGTTGATTGGCAAGGCAATTATAAGCACCCTGAATGCAATTATGTCATTTTCTTCACATTAAAAGGAAGCTCTATCTGTGTACTTATTCTCATATAAATTAGATAACTTTTATTTTTCAATAGTTAAGGAGGTACATTTTCAAAGCAAACTCTGTAATTTCAATCTTTTTTTAGAGAAATCGAAATAACTCAAAAACGCCTATATTTAGGGATAGGGAAATATATTGCGACTTTGTTAGGAACAATGTGTAGAATTCAAAAGAGTAATAATATACAGGGTGTTCCATTTACATTTTTTTATAATAACTTGGTCCTCTTTAAATAAACAGCCTGTATTCGCGTGAATAATTGTAAAATATGCACACAACTAAACGATAACTGTATTCCAAATTTTATTAATCTAGCTTATATAAAACGGAAGATATAGAAGAAGGCGCTCTTGTTGCCGGACCCTGTATATATATATATATATATATATATATATATATATATATATATATATAGTGGTGTTGCATTTTCGGATACCATTATCCAACTGAAATATCTTAAATTGAACACCCTGTATATTTTTAAATATTATTATTCCGTCATCAATTACCTATCTGGTAATGTTTTGATTTTTTAATCAGGATCAGCCGTTACAAGGTCAAATATGACGTACGCAAACACAACGAATACAATCTGAAGTGACCATATTGTGAGAGATTAATCAAAAACATTTTGTTTAACGTTTGTCAAGATCATCTACTGTCATTCGAAAAATTGAAAGTTAAATTCTGTTGTATATGGTGTTTACTACGGTGGTACAATAACTTAATGTTTCTATTAGCCATAACTAATTATTTTTAAATAGAGCACCCTGTATTTTATAAGTGATGCAGATAGAGGAATAAATTCTCTTTCGATTTTATATTAGGTTTCCTGTACCTAAAGTTGACACTTTTTAAATTGTTGCAGTTTTAAAAATAGCAGGACCGTGTTATACGAATTGTAATTTTTAGAGTACTGTGAAAGCAAATATAAAAAACAAAAACAATTATCTATCATATTAATTAGCATTTGTGTGATGTGCTGCATAAGTTCACTGTTTTGTGCATCAGATTGAATTTTTCTAGGGAAGAGTGTGTTGATATGATCTGTCTATTAGGAATATGTGATAGAAACTGTCTTATTGCATCCCGAAGAAATGATCAGAAGTATTCTGACAGAAGACACCTGAAGTTAGCTTGGAAAAACTCAAAAGAAGGTGTGAAACAACAGGCAGCGTTAATTAATGGTTGCTGGAATGATTGAAAATCCAGTCCACTCGAAACATTTCTTAACGAATTGTTGGTGCAATCATACATCTGTACACCGTATTTTGAAAAGTAATAAATTCCATCTCTACCATATCCAGAAACACCAGAAACTTTTTTCCGCAAGATTTAGAACGAGGAAATTTACTGAGTGGATTAATAATAAATTGAATTTCGAGACAGGTATTCTGAACTGTGCCCTTTTACCGATGAGGCGATTTTCAGTATCCGAAGACACCCTCATCAGAGAAATTTGCACCGTTACGCAACCGATAAGCCTGAATTCTTGAGAGCAGTAGCTCATCATCATCAGTGTTCAATAAACGAGTGAGGTGGAACTGTGGGGACACAAGTTGTTGGTCTAAATTTTTTTGAGAATGGTGAATCTTGAATATGAATTCAACGATTTACTGCAATGTGTCCATGAAAATGTTATCCCTACATTGTGATGCCAAAATGATGGTGTACCTGCACGTTCTACGCTGAATGTTCGAAATTTTTTAAATACTAAATGTTACAATATGCAGAAATTATGCTTTCCGAATATTCTTCTTAAACTACCATTCGCATAACATGGTCCTGTTATTTTTAAAACTGCAATAATTTGAAAAGTGTCAACTTGTACAACGGGAATTTTACTTTTAATTTTTCGAAATGCCACCTGGTGCAAAGGAAGATACAATAGAAGTGCTGCTTATACATGAACGAACTAGTATAGGATAAGTAATGATTGAGGACATGCTCGACACCATATTTTGAAAAGCTGTGCTGAAGTGAAATAAAACTGACTAAAGTGAATGTGAAGGAGATAAGAAATAAGACTGAGGACGACATTGAATTGGATGAGGTAAATTAGAATAACGATAAAGTTACTAGTTTGGGTGGAGTTGCTGGTGAAATGTTGAAATATGGACGTACAAAGCTTGAGTGTACCTGATGAAGGATTTTGAAGAGTTTTGATAGACAAGGTATGTGCAATAACGCAGACTGAGACTTGGGATATCCCATGTGACTACTTGTCGGGAAGTGGATGCGTCGATCAGCTGACTGGTCATTAAAACATGCTTAAATGTCAAGAAAAAGTTGTAATGTGCGTTTATAGGCTTGGCGAAATCGTATAAAGGAGTGAATAGCAAGGATCTATAGGACATGGACTATAAACAGGATTCAACTACCCCGTAGAAATTTATGTGTTTTTGTTTGTTGATTGGTAGTAGCATTTTTGTTTGCAGTTACGAGATAAATTGTTTATTTTAGTGCTTTCCTAGTTTTTGAGTAAATCTTACGGTTTAATAGGATTAAAATAAGTTGTGCCGTATAAGACATTACCAAAGCTTGCATCCCGCCTTTGTGATCTTGTGCCATTGTGCATTATTATTGCTTCTTTTGCATTGTGCAGGAATATTTACTGTGTAACATATGCCAAATGTATGTTTTCTATGTGTTCAATATGATAATAAAAGGAATAACCAAAATTAAGGTTCTTGAATATTTGGTTCTGGGAAGTTTGAACTTGTTGGATTTAACCTACTAAACACGTTTATCATTGAAATTTTCGCTTCGACAGCGTCTTTAATAATTGTACATTTTATTCAGTGCTGATTAAAGTCTTTGGAAATAGAATTTCATTCATAAAATTAACGTAAAGTGAATTTCGAGTAAATACTTTTAATGACCTTTCCAATTAGTTTAGCCGCACGTTGTTTTGTTTTGATTGCGTGAGAATATTCTGAAGTTTACAAAAGCACAGGTCCAGTTTTTTCTGTGGAGTACTAGCGTCCACTTATGTGCTCCTTAATCCCCTTTCTTGATTTTAAACAAATTTATGACCTTCCCTATTGTGATTTATGTTATTCTATGCACTCTACACGCAAGACCTAATTACACTCCAACCCCTAACTACTGAGCTGTCAGAGTTCACCCCATCATTTGTAATACCTGTTTCTACTGTTATTACCACACGTAACAATGGACGGTGTCCCATTTACTGCGAACGGTACCGTGTTACTACCTGTCAGTGTTGGCATACGTCCCGGTATAGGAGTAGTACCGGAATAGAGAAAACGGCGTTTCAAAACAAGCATTGTTTCAAAAATAGTTTAGATACTATTAAGTATTATTTTTAACCCCTGACTCAGAGTGCTGTTATAAATTTAACGTGTGTATCTGTTAAGCTGTCTGTGACATCGTAGCTCCCAAACGGAGCAACCGATTTTGTTTTGTTTTTTTTTTTTGTTTGAACTGAGTTGATTAAGAGTGGTGTTAGCTATGATTCCCTGACTATGGAAGTTAAAAAATGTTCAATCTATTCGCAAAAGGGCGGTAAGACCGATTCCCCTAATTACTTGATGACCACTAATATGGTTTTAAGCAGAATCGTTTAACATGTAATTTTCTTTCACATGTGACCGAAGTGTGGAGAAATACTTTAGAACAATTCCGTGAAACAGTTGTAGTCGCTTTAGATATCTCAAAAGTATTTGGCCAAGTTTGGATTAAGTGTTCACATGCCAAACTCACCTCGTTTGGGTTAAATGATACGTTCAGCAATTGGGTTTCTAGTTTCCTTGACAAGAGATGTATACTTGTCGTAGTTGATGGCTTCCCATCGAAAGAAGCTGGCATTAATCCGAGTGTGCCACAGGGATGTTATAGTGCATACATCTTTTTTTTATATACATAAATAATCTTATTTCAATCAACAAAGATATTGAACGCATCCTTAAATGTGCAAGTAATAAACTAGTCAAATTTAATGCTAATAAAACCTAGTGTTACTTTATGTTTGCCAAAAAGTTAACCATATCCTATTGTAAGGATGAATGGCTCAGATCTTAAGTTTTCAGGTGCTATTACCATACTGGGAATGAATATATTTTCAAATCTATCAGCTACTAAAATAGATGATCGTAAAATAGGCTTTTTGTACAGATCTAAGCAGTACTTTCCCTCCTGACAACTCTTTCTGCTGTAAAATGTACAAATTCGACCTCATATAGAATATAATTTTCACCTCTGGGTTGGTGCTAACTAATACGCTCTCGATATCGTTGATTGCATTTAAAAAATGGCAATTAGGCTCATAAACGCCCCTTCTGACATAAAGCCCTAGAGCGTAGAATAATAATTCCAGTTCTTTATTTGTATTATCGGTATTACAATGCCTATTGCGCTGCTGATTTATATTCTCTCATACCATCTCGGTCTACTTCTGCTAGGAATACTTCATTCTCTAATTCAAATTATTAGTATCCAGTGCCACTCTCAACTTGTCTTACCAAACTGTCGCAATCCACATTCTTCTGCATGACTTCTAAACTCTGGAAAGATCTCCCTAGTTTCTGTTCTGCTTTCACTTGTGATATGACAAAGTTTAAGGAAGCCGCTCATAGACATCTCTTGCCAATTTAATATTTTCCTATCCATCCATCAGGCAAGTAAACTCTGTTTATATCATTAATAACCATAGAGTTATGTAAAAACCACGATTTTTTTCGGTCATCTCCTTAAAAGTGATAATTACAACTTAGGACAAAAAGTGTACAATATCAGAATCAGTTACTAAATTTCATAGATGTTAAAATTAATACTATTAATTAATATCTATTGGATATCCTACCACTTTGGTGTAGTTGACAAAAGAATTATACATATCTGAAATAGATACGTCGAAATTAAAATCTAATGGGATTGTGCCAGACATACAACAACACAGAGAGTAAGACGCTCAAAAATTTTTATTATTGTTATCAAAACGTTAATGCATGACTAACAGTTTAAACCTTACACAATCTCTCAGTATTAAATACACCCTTTTTACCTCAAACTTAAGAAGCAGTAAAATAAGTATTCCAACTTTGTACTTACATTTGATATACACCGAAGTTCCTGCGCGTGTTCTCATCTTCCTTGCAGAAGGGGTTCTGAAATGAGTAAGGGCCCTTCAGCACCCCACGGAAGACGTAACGGGTGGGGAAGTCCGCAAACACGACACGGCGCGTCCCAATGGCTGATAGGGAACATTCCTACAGATATGTAGGATAGGTGTGAATAAGGTTTTTACCAAATGTGCACCCGAGGATCACCTGAGGACATGGCATAGGACAGGAGCTGTGTCATCACTAGATATAGGTTATGAAAGAATTTTTCGCTAGGCTATATACCAGACACTCACAGGCGGCAGTCAGGTTTTGATTAGCTGGATGTGATACTGTGGTGCAGAAGGCAACGGAAAATCACTGCACTATATTCACAAGAGAATCTGTAGATGGTGAAGGTGAATACAAAACATGTTGGCTTATCCTGCGACTTCGATAACAACTCGTGCCTCTGAGTTTGGGTCAGAGTGTGAAATAGGTTGTCGGGCATATGGGAGTGGAAAACCAGGCTCCGTGTGCGAAATGGGCTACTGTAATAACAAATAAAAAGGCTGCCCTTAGACAAATACGCAGATTGGGAATGTGGAATATATAGGGCCTTGTTCATCATAATGCAAAATTGCAAATCATAACCAAAGAACAACTACGAGGTTGATATAAATGGGCCTTCTTAAATTCAGTGGAAGGGAAACTGGTATTTTAGGACTGACTTTAGCAATTCTGTGTACTTCTCAGGCCCAAAAGAGGAATGTGCCAACAGAGTAGCAATAACAGTCGCACCTAACCTCCGGCAAACTGTGATGTGATTCTATGCAGTAAATTGTAGAATAATCCATGTTCACTTCCAGTCAACGTCATGAATTTTGAATGTGCGCAAGTGCATGCCCCGCCCTCAGCATGCGATGATGGAAAGATAGAATAATTCTATGACAAACTAGCAAAAGTCATTGAAAGTATACCAACAAAAGAAGTTCTAATATTATTAGTTGGCTTCAATGCCAAAATGGGAAACACTAAAAGTTAAAAACATTTAAAGAGTACATTAGGGAGTTTGGTATAGGGGAAAGGAATGTAAGAGGAGAAATGCTCTTGGAATTATATCTGGAGCATCAGCTTGCAATTATGAATACCTATTTTGACCGTTATTTACGAAGATTGTATACATGGAGTTTCCCACGAGATCGTGATAGAAATTAAATAGACTTTGTTATGACGAACATTCGGTGGAAAATCCCTTTGCGACAAAGTTTCCTGGCGCAGGGTGTGGGAGTGATCAACTGCTGATCATGGATTTTAAACTACGGTTCAAAACATTTACCAAATAATTTGGAACTGCACTTCCGAGGAAATTAGCGACAAATGCAAACACCATGCTAAGCACACTGTCCAAGTGTAACAAAAAGTTTTTAATTATTATTGTAATTCGGATTGAATTTTACATTTTTTTATTAACCTTCATGTTATACAATTAAAATACATTGAAAAACTTTTGGTTATCTGTACTTTTATACAAAACACCTTTTTTTTTACTTTTACAATGGTTTTTCATCAATTTAGAATCTCTTAAATTTTAACTTTACATTTGGCTATTACAAATTTCTAATCTCATGCAATTTAACACACATTTGGATAGTTTATAGATAACCATCTTTTTTTTATTTAACAGTTTTTGATTGAGTTAGCTTTAACGTTTGGTTGCTGAAGCATTCCTAAATAAGTTTCTGAATTAATTTTCAATCTTCGCTAGATGGATTTTTAAGAAGGAATTGTTTCACAAAGAGAAAAATGTTTCTACTTCAGAGAGCTGAGTATTCACTAATTTCTTCGCATCTTGCGGTTTTGAAGTACATCATTCATACAATTTATTACGAACAGCTCGCCTTCCATCTTAGAGGTATGTTAATCTATCATTCTGTGGCATTTTCTAATGACTCATTACAATTTTCAGCTTGAAATTTCCTTTGACCTTGCAGTTGCACTTACAGTTATTCTTGTCCTGACTTCCATATTTTTTTTACAACTAAGGGATGTTCAATAGTATGCTATGTGCACTTGTATATGTTGTAACTTACCTAGTAATTCCATCTTCATATATCTGTGGTTCATTTCGTAGAAAAATAACTTAAGCAGAATATCATCCATCATCGTAGAAATCTACAAAAGTTCAGACGTTTTTAATCATACTTTTCACACCTATAACCTCATTTCCTTTCTGCTCCTTTCCGTAAGACTAAAATACTGGAATAACTCTTTGATTTCACTAAAATATTATTTACATTTAACCTTACCTGAAATCCCACATTCCACCACCTTTATCTTTGTTTCAGTTTTGTTGGTTGCAATCTATAATTATAATTGTTAAAAATAGTATATTACTGTATCACTAAATTGCTCAATTTTTCATTAGATCTTTAATTTAATTGTTTGTAAACAGCTGTCGGCCACATTTTTATCTTCTAATGTTTGTAACGTAGTAACTATCAAATAAACCTGCGCACGGTAGTTCAGTTTTAGATATCTTCCATATGTTTTAAGTTTTTATTTGATATTGGTAATTCATTAAATTTTATTTTTTCTTAACGTTCTTTTACAAATTTCTTAAATTAAATTTTTGCTAGGACACAAGTATTCTGAACTTAAATGATCTTTTTTTTATGAAACGAAACTATTCAGGTTCCTATTTATCTACAATTATGATTTATGAGTATGAACAAATTCCTCACAAATTCAAACAGCTAAATTGGCTTTCTATGGAAGAGCGCAGAGTTTTACATTTAGGAACATACACTCACGAAGTCTTACTAGATACAAATCCATTAAATCCCCTAAAAGCTAAATTTACTAATAAGTCTAGTTGACATAACGGAAACACTAGATATAAAGATAACTATAATGTTTCCAGACATCTGTTTCCAGACATCGTACAGTCACTTTCAAATGTTCATTTGCATATAGTTCGGTTAAATTGTATAATAAGCTACCTAGTGAACTTAAAATTTTAAACATTGCGCAGTTTAAATATAAATTAAAGCATTTAATATTAAATACTGATATATAGATCCTAGTAGTTAGAATTTACCTTACAGTTAAGTTAAGAAACAGTAAACTTTATCGAAAGTTAAGTTTTTTGTTTTCTCTTTGCCTGTTTTATTTATTCTGTCTATTAAGAATTTATCCCCCTTTCGTGTGTATGCGTACAATTATTGTGTTTATACATGAACTTATTTTATGCAATGTCTAGCTGGTTAAGTGGAGTAGCCAATCTGTGCTAGACTTCGCCAGCTATGCGTTGAAAATGTTATTTTCGTGTTTAGTAAGCAGAAAATTAAGCTACTTTGTATATCACTCTTGACGTCATTACAATGGTCTTTATTATTATTTACTATAAAATTATTCTTTCCTACTTTTAAAGTTTTACGGATTAATTTTGTTTAAACGTGTGTTGTCTATATTTTCTTTTTATTTATTAAAATTTTTTAATTAACCACCGTATCTATGAATTTACTTTTTGTTTAATTGCGTACTTATCTCATTTTGGACGTTAATTGACAGTTTATTTGTCTTTTGATAGAATTTATTTATTTCGAAATGCGTTTTTTGTATGAATTCTTTTTATGTGATTCAATAATTATTGGTTTTGTTTTATCCCATGACTCTTTTCTTTTCCCTATTAACTTATTTTTTCTCCTATCCTACGATTACCTACTCGCCTCTTTCTGAAATCGTCATTCAGGAGCTGGGATAACGATGATTTTGCTTATTTGGGGAGCGACTCCTGGCGCCTTATTTTATTTCTACCGGAACTTTCTTAACCCTGGCCGAACCGACAGTCTCCGGCGATTGCTTACATCCGCAGGTGGGTAATAAACCATTTCGTTTTTTTTATTTTTTTTCGTTTCCCGTTCCTGCATGTAACACAAGCGAGAGCGCTGACAGATTATGGGAGAACTTCAAGAGATTATCAGAATAGTTACTAAATCTAAGGATGCCCCAACAAATCTTGGATAACTAAAGACGCGTGGCTTTTAATAGAAAAGAGGGAAAGCCTAAAGATATCCAACTGGGATCAGGCTACTTATTCAAAGCTATCCAAAAAATACAACGGTTTTGTCGTAACGACAAAAATCAATATATAATCAAAATATGTGCAGACATTGAAAAACATTACCACCCCAACGAATCTCGGAACCTTTCCAAAAAAGTAAAGAGACTATCAAGAGAATTTGAACCAAGGAATTATACAATTGAAACCGCTGTCGGAAAACTTGTTCATGACATTGAAGAGATACCAAAGACCTGGGGGTATTTCTGCAAAGAATTATATGGAACTGGTGCAAAATATCAGATTCTCTTAAATTACATCACACAAGAGCATGAAAGGAAACCGAAGATATTACGTGGAAAACACTGCATTGGCACTAAATCACAACAAAGCACCGGGCAACGATAACATCATGGCAGAACTACTGCAAGCTACAGGAGAGCGCGGAATCACATGGTTATATGAAATTTGCAATGAAGTATGGAACAATGTAAGGTGATCAATGGACTGGGTAACATAGGTGTTTATACCGATTCATAAAAAAGGAACACAGACTAAATGCGCAAATTATTGCACTATCACGTTGATCTCTCATGCAAGCAAGGTCCTTCTACACATTATCAAAGAGATAGTGAGAGGTGGTTGCACGTGTGGAATGTGTTGCTTGGGATGGGGTTACAGAAGCATCTAGTTTATTTGGTCAAAAACCCATATGAAGCAAATCTGGCCAGCGTCAGCATTGACAGCAACCAATCGCAACGCTTTAAAATCCTCTAAGGTGTCCGCCAAGGGTGCAAAATTTCACCAGACCCTTTCAGAATCTATGGAGAATACATAATGCAAGACTCCTGGGAGAGCTGGAATGGCGGAATACCAGTGGGTGGAAAACCGATTTTCAGTCTCCGGTTTGCAGACGATACGAATAGCAGCTAATGAAGAGGAAATGATTCAACTGTTAGAGAGAGAAGAGGTAGAAATCAAGGAGTGCAAGTCAAAAATAGTGTTAGTAGATCGAATAAGTTAACAGTTAAACGGTGGATTACAATACTTTGAAATTATACCAAAATTTACATATTTAGGTTCTATCATCAGTAATGCTGGTAGGTGCGAACCGGAGGAGAGAAGAAAACAGGAATGGCAAGAAGTGCCATTACCAAACTTACAAAGATCTGGGGAGACCGTTGAGTTTCCAGGAATGTAAAATGTAGGCTTGTACGTACCCTAATATTTTCTATATTACTATATGGCGCGGAAACAGAAAGCAGAAAATCGAAAAAACAAAATAGACGTTTTCAAACTGTGGTGCTGGATGCGCATGCTGCGCATACCCTGGACTTCTTGCCTTACAAACGCCTCTATCTTAGAAAAACTAAATATCAAAGAAAGACTGTTGTAAATCTATCTTCAACTCGCACTCCAATTCTTTGGACATATACCAGGAGAAAATCTAAAACCTCAGAAAACTAATTATAACCGGAGCGGTTGAGAAAAAAAGAAGCAGAGGAAGACCTCCAACGTACACGACGTTATACAACGCAATCAAGCAAGCAGAGGATAGACAGCAATGGAGAGATAATTGAAACTACATAGAGATCACGACACTCATAATGAGTTAACGGCAAGAGAGGAGAGAGGGGAGATAGAGAGACCGAGGTAGTTACCGAAGCTCTTAGCGATATAAGTAGTATAGCTATAGCGGTTCTGTCCCACTTTTGTCACTAGATTTGTCACCAGATCTAGGAAAAAGTCACCAGAAAAGTTACTAGATTTCAAGGTCAGTAACATTGCCTATTTTAAGGGGAAGACCGCAGGTGTGTAATCCTCTTCAAGGTCATGCTTGCACGAGTCCTTCAAGGTCACTAGAAAAGTTACTAGATTGTTGATTGTCCTGAAGGTCATTGCCCTCAAGCAAGTCTATGCATGTTTCGAGGCCGCGCCCTATTCTGAGAAACAAAGGTGGCCCATTGTTTAAAGTCTATGCTTTCAAGGTCAGAGAAAAAAGACGATCTATTGTTTTGGCTGAGTCATTCTAGGAAATCAAGAACAAAGGCGATGCATTGTACAAAGTCTATGCTTTCAAGGTCACATGAATGAACAAAGACTATCTATTGTTCAGTTAGAAATAGATTGTTATCTCAATTCTAGGAAATCAAGAATGAAGGCGATGCATTGTTCAAAGTCTATGCTTACAATTTTCAAGGTAAAAGAATAAAAGCGATTCATTCTTCTGGTCGAGTTATAAAAATAAATTGTTATCTCAATTCTAGGAAATCAAGAATGAAGGCGATGTATTATCAACGCTTCAAAGTCTATGCTTACAATTTTCAAGGTAAAAGAATAAAAGCGATTCATTCTTCTGGTCGAGTTATAAAAATAAATTGTTATCTCAATTCTAGGAAATCAAGAATGAAGGCGATGTATTATCAACGCTTCAAAGTCTATGCTTACAATTTTCAAGGTAAAAGAATAAAAGCGATTCATTCTTCTGGTCGAGTTATAAAAATAAATTGTTATCTCAATTCTAGGAAATCAAGAATGAAGGCGATGTATTATCAACGCTTCAAAGTCTATGCTTACAATTTTCAAGGTAAAAGAACATTCTTCTGGTCGAGTTATAAAAAATAAATTGTTATCTCAATTCTGAGAAATAAGTCTGTGCTTATAATTTTCAAGGTAAATGAATAAAGACGATTCATTGTTCTGGTTGATTTATAAAAATAGAGTGTTATCTAAATACATCTCTTTCAAGAACAAAGGCAATCCATTGTCAACGATTTAAAGTTTATGCTTATAAGGTCACACCTCTGCAAAGACGATCCATTCATCTCAATTCTAGGAAATCAAGAGCCCTGAGTTGCATGTTTCAAAGCCACGCCCCCCCAAAACAGGTGGCCGTTCCCCTAAACAGGTAGCCGTTTCCTAAAAACAGGTAGCCGTTTCCTAAAAACAGGTACCCGTTTCCTAAAAACAGGTAGCCGTTTCCTAAAACAGGGGGTCCGTTTCCCAAAACAGGTAACTGTTTCGCAACCGTTTCCCCATGTTCAGGTCGAAATTCCGCATCTCAATTCCAGGAAATCAAAAAGGGGGCCCATTGTTCAAAGTCTATGCTTACAATTTTCAAGGTTAAAGAACAAAGATATTCCATTTTACAGGTTGAGTTATAAAAATAGATTGTTATCTCAATTCTAGGAAATCAATAACAAAGGCGATGCATTGTTCAAGTCTATGCTTACAATTTTCAAGGCCACATGAAAGAACAAAGACTATCTATTGTTCTAGTTGATTTATAAAAATAGATTCTAAATACATCTCTTTCAAGAATAAAGGTGAACCATTGTCAACGATTTAAAGTTTATGCTTAGAAGGTCACACCTCTGATAACAAAGACGATCCATTGTTCAGTTAGAAATAGATTGTTATCTCAATTCTAGGAAATCAATAACAAAGACGATGCATTGTCAACGCTTCAAAGTCTATGTTTACAAGGCCACATGAGAGAACAAAGACGATTCATTGTTTTGGTTGAGTCATAGCTTCTGAAATTCTAGGAAATCAAGAATAAAGGGGGCCCATTGTTCAAAGTCTATGCTTACAATTTGCAAGGTAAAAGAACAAAGACGATTCATTGTTTTGGCTCTGTCGTAGCTTCTAAAATTCCGAGAACAAAGACGATGCATTGTTCAGACTGATTAGGTCATCTAACAAGTAAAATATTGTTTATAAGACTACCACAATATACAGATTTAAGTATTATGGGATATAGTCACTTTTGTAATACCTCTGCTGGAGCATATCTATTTACTATTTGTTTTTCACATTCAATTTCCTTCAACCGATTCTCGTTTAATGCAGACAACATCATCTTTCCTAATAGGTTCATTATATTGTATACTAGCCATACATTCAGCTTCCCTTAAAAGTCTTCATATCAGGATCTACTTTGAGACATTGTTCGAGACTTATTACAATAAGCAATGTCACGCCTCCCATGTGCCCTCAAGTGGTCTAAACAGATAACCGTTTCCCAAAACAGGGGGCCCGTTTCCCAAAACAGAGGGTCCGTTTTCCAAAACAGATGGCTGTTTCTCAACACAGGTAACCGTTTCCCCCAAGGTTACACGAGAGAACATAAGCGTTCTGATTCCTAAAATAGATTGTTATCCAGCTACCACCCCACCTCAATTCTGAAATCAAGAATAAAGGAGGGTCCATTGTTCAAGCCGACGGTTCAAAGTCTATTCTTACAGTTTTCAAGGTCACACCTATGAGAAATGAACAAAGACGATCCATTATTCCGTTATTCTAAAAATAGATTGTCATCTAAATACATCTCAATTCTGGGAAATCAAGAAACGCTTCAAAGTCTATGCTTATAAGGCCACACCTCTGATAACAAAGGCGATTCATTGTTGAGTCATAGCTTCTGAAATTCTGAGAACACACAGACGATGCATTGTTTAGACTGATTAGGTCATCTAACAAGTAAAATATTTTTATAAAACTTTATTAACCACAATATTCATCTATATACAGATAAAAGATCGATTTAAGTAAATATACATATTATGGCAAATTTGATGTACTTAACATTTTGTAATACCTTTGCTGGATCATATCTATTTTATTTATTATTTGTTTTTCACATTCAATTTCCTTCAACTGATTCTCGTTTAATGTGGTCCACAAGACATCATCATCTTTCCTAATAAGTCATCGCTTCATTATAATGCTTACTAGCCATACATTCGGCTTTCCTTAAAGCCTTCATATCAGGATCTGTGATCCTTTTACTTTGAGACATTTTCCGTGACTTATTACAAACCTACATCTCTTAAACTTATATGTAAAAACACAAATTAAAATCTTTTAATTATACAGTTACGTAAATTTCAAAGTTAATTCCGAGAAATCTATTTTCAAGGTGATCCAACCTTACCCGACTATCAAATAGATTGTCAATGGCTACTATAAATTTTCCAGGTCCTACAAATCAACCTACAGAGGTATCCTGATATATGACCGGTAAATCTATATAGGAGGATGCCCCGGGCTTGAAGCAACATCTTGATACGCTGCTTCTAAAATTTTAGGTTGTCCAGGAAATCTCAAAGGGGTCCATTATTCAAAGTCTATGCTTACAATTTTCAAGGTCACATGAGAAATGAACAAAAGCGATTCATTGTTTTGGTCGAGTTATAAAAAATAGTTTCTTATCTAAATACCCTTCGATTCTAAGAAATCAAGTTTCAAGAACAAAGGCGATGTATTGTTCAAAGTCTATGCTTACAAGGTCACACCTCTGAGAAAAGAACAAAGGCGATCCATTGTTCCATCATAATTTTAAAGATTATCCAGCCACACCTCAATTCTAGGAAATCAAGAACAAAGGCGATCCATTGTTCAAGTCGATGCTTCAGGGATATATAAGTAACAGTGAGATCAGTCGGTTAGTAAGTTGTTAAACATGGAATTAGCAGGGTTAAACTAAAGCACCTATTGCAAACTCTATAAAAATACATGTGACCTAGAGATATCGAAAAATATAAAGTTATTAATGTTACAGTAATCAATACGAAGTATGGTGAACGTATAGTGTTAGAAACAGAGGAGTTTAAATGTGTTTACCTCAGCGCTTTTACGAGTATTTCAAACAAGAAGAAAATCGAATTGAAGAATTTAAAACGATGCTAAACACAAAGGATGTATTCATGGGTAGTCTGGGTGCAGTCGGAAAACGATAAACATAACATTTAGTGCATCCAACCGTATGTAAACATGCTCATTTCGAAATTAGTGTTTAGTTGTGGAAAAGTCATGCAAGCAGCAATAAAATCACTCCTGGAACGATGTTTACTGCCGGATACTTAATACCACTGTAATAGAATATGATGATTAAAAAATAAATACTGTTGTTAATATGGTGTTCTTTTTTAAGACACGTAGATATCACCAGCCACCATTTGTCAAGGTCACGTCATATTACTATTCAGGGAAATAATTTTCATGGTCCCAATCCTGTTCAATCCTGTCCATATTTTAACCCCGAATGCAACTGGTGCATCTATATAGGGATGAATAATTTTATGGTAAACCTAAAGTGCCGTGAAGAGCAATTAGATATTAGTCAAAGTTATGTGCGGTTTAACTACACATGCGTTCTTGTGCATTTTAAATTCTAAAATTGTGTTTTGAAAATTGTGCATATGTTTTGCGGGGTCACGCTACAGAGACAATGATTGTAATAGTTGATGTACAGGGATTCAAAACGGCAAAACATGTATTTACACCCAAAGAGCTAGCAATATACAATGGAAATCAAGCTGCCCATTTTGTGTTCAAACCACCATTTCCTTGGCACCTCTTAGATGTAGAATTTCAACGACAAGCCATCTGGTTAATCAATAATCATCGCTGCATCAAATGGGGATCTGGATATACCTCTACACATCTCTTTCCACATATACTTCGTGAACTAATATCGGTAACAGATGATGTGTACGTTAAAGGGCGAGAAAAAGCCGATTACATTCGAAAAATATTGAGACAGTCAGTTATAGAAATTGAAGAGCAACCATCTTTACCCAAGATGAAAACAACTTGTTTCTTTCATACACAAACCACCTGTAATTGTGCTTTGACGAATGTACACTTTTTATATAATAACTATGTAAGACAATATCAGTAAAAGGTTTATAAAATGTGTGTGCTTACAAGTAAAGGGGAGAAAAGTTTGTAATATTTACAATAAAATGCTATTATTTTAAGTGTATTATTTTATGTAAAAGCCCTCTGATGCAAACTATTTCTATGGTCCAGCCTATCCATCTAGGTCAACAAGTCAACTTTTAACATTCCTTGTAGGTAAAATTCTGAAACAGCAAATAAGAGTTCCTATTACTGAATTCTAACAATAGAATCAGTTCGTGGAAACAAGAGGGTTGTTGTCTATACTGAATGTTTATCAAGGTTCCTGCATTGGTTAAACGTTATGCTTACAGTATCTGGTTGTTGGAAATTCTCAAGGTCTCCAAGAAATTTTCAAAGACCATATGTCCTACAGGCCGATCTTACCCGACATCATCCGATCGAAATGTAGCCGAAATCTGCAGGACCAATTCTAAACGAGTCATGGAAACAAGAAGGGGGTCTATGCTAATAAGCGTAGGCTCATATTATGGTCTGCTAGGATGTTCCCCCAAATACAGATAACCGTTTCCCAAAACAGGGGAGCCGTCACTCAACACAGGTTTCCCCTCCAGAGCAATTAATCATAGCTGAGGCTGACCAATTCTAAACGAGTCATGGAAACAAGAAGAATGATGGGGTCTATGCTAATAAGCGTGGGCTCATACTATGGTCCTAACCGCCAGGTTGAGGCAGTTTCCCCAAAGACAGATAACCGTTTCCCAAAACAGGGGAGCCGTCACTCAACACAGGCTAAATTGAACTAGGTCAAAACATGGAATATGGTTGTGAGGGGTTAGAAATCCGTGGGAAGGTCCAAGTACAATTCTTAGAAATCTGAAAGTAGAACTAGTTTAATATCATAGAAAAAGCTAATCACCTACTTTGGGGGTTTATGGGCCAAGGTGGTAGTTTCTATAAATCCCCTTCACCTACTTTTAGAGGTAAAGGGTAGCTTTTCCAATAGGCTTATCATCTAGGGGTGCAATTCTGACCCCGAGAAAAAATGATGAATGCTATTACTGTAAGTGTATTATTTCATGTAAAAGCCCTATGATGCAAGCTATTTCTATGGTCCACCCTATCCATCTAGGTCAACAATTTTAGCATTCCCTGGAGGTTACATTCTTGGAAATAGCAAATAAGCGTTCCTTTCTAACAATAGAATCAGTTCATGGAGGATTGTTGTCTATGCTAATATCAAGGTTCCTGTATAGCTTACAGTATCTGGTGATTGGAAATTCTCAAGGTCTCCAAACAATTGTCAAGACCATATGTCCTACAGGCCGATCTTACCCGACATCATCCGATCGAAAATGTAGTCGAAACCTGAAGGACCAATTCTAAACGAGTCATGGAAACAAGAAGAATGATAGGGTCTATGCTAATAAGCGTAGGCTCATATTATGGTCCGCTAGGATGTTCCCCCAAATACAGATAACCGTTTCCAAAACAGGGAGCCGTCACTCAACACAGGTTTCTCCAGAGCAATTAATCATAGCTGAGGCTGACCAATTCTAAACGAGTCATGGAAACAAGAAGAATGATGGGGTCTATGCTAATAAGCGTGGGCTCATACTATGGTCCTAACGCCAGGTTGAGGCAGTTTCAAAGACAGATAACCGTTTCCCAAAACAGAGCCGTCACTCAACACAGGTTTCCCTCCAGAGCCTAATAGCTCATTAATCATAGCTGAGGCTAAATTGAACTAGGTCAAAACATGGAATATGGTTGTGAGGGTTAGAAATCCCAATTCGTGGAAGGTCCAAGTACAATTCTTAGAAATCTGAAAGTAGAACTAGTTTAATATCATAGAAAAAGCTAATCACCTACTTTGGGGTTTATGGGCCAAGGTGGTAGTTTCTATAAATCACCTACTTCTAGTAAGGGTAGCTTTTCAATAGTTATAGGTACTGTGTCAACGAGGCTTATCATCTAGGTGCAATTCTGACCCCGAGAAAAATGATGAATGTGCGTCGCTTTTGAGAAGATTGACTATGTTTGAAAAAGCTAGAATAGAAAGTAGTATTGGCAACCATGATTGTTAGGGTTTAAAAGTCCCCATTTGTGTCACAGTAGACTCTTGATTAGCAGCAATGACGAAAGTAGTAGTACGTAAGGTAGAAAGTACAGAAAAGGCAGTAAGTGTGGAGGAGCGAAAGAAGAGGTTGGAGACATTAATAAAACAAGTAAAAGAAATTAAACTCGATTTGGAGTGTTATATAGTGAAAACAAAAATGATGAAGCTGCGTATTAGCAATATGTAAAATAGTGTAGTAAAACATGAAATTTTGGGAAGGATAAGTTTAAATACCTATTTTAAAGAAGAAGAAAAGACGCTGCTATGTGTTATAAGTATCTCACAATTGTATTAGGTTTAAGTAACTGTATCATTAAAAATAAAGACTTTAAAAGTTAAAGAACGGTTTTCGGTATTCTCTTCTCCATAATGGTTCCTTATTGGCTATGCATATCTGGGTGTGGTTCGATATCCACCTTACCGAAATCTCCCATAAGGAAATGGAACCCCTGCCGTACGTTGGGCTTTAAAGAGGTAAAATTGGCCTATATACGTAGATTTATTGGAAAAGATCAATGGCAGTAAAATGATCCTAAATAAAAGCAATTTACTGCAGATCGTTATTGTTTTTAATCATTAAATGGCGTTTATGCATATGTGAACTAAAATTTATTAGTAAAGCGTTATAATGAAAAATACAATGACTTTCCTTTGTATAAGGAGATTTAAATTGATTTTTTTTTGCAAGAACCTAAAAATTAAATGTCAGCCCTATTCCTAAATTGGCTACCCTTGGACTTAAAAGAGTAAACAGTGACAGCTTGCAGTATAGAAATGAAGTTAATTTGATATAATTTTTATATAAAAGGTTAAGAAAATCGATTTATAGTTTTAATGTTGCAGGATAAGGAGACCTGACTGTTTTATATGAATAGTTTTTATTGTGTGTGTTAGGCGTTAGAATGGGTTTTCATTGTGTTAAAGGATACAATAGACTTGCATTCATACAGAGCCCCCCATTCGTATTTGGATAACAATGTATAGATTTTAAGATGTTGCTTAAATAACATTTGTAAACACGCTTTTAAGTATATGTAAAAATCTACTTTAGTATACTTCATTCAATTAGATAATTTAAAGCTTACAGAAAGGTTTTATATACATTAAAAGAGTAACCTTTTACTATGCATTCCTTTAATGAACGTTTTTTTTTTGAATTAATAACAATAATAAATTGATAATATAATTCCTATTCCCCTAACCGATGGCCATATTAACTTTTATAGATTACCCTCTACCTAAAAGTGTTTCTTGATTGTTTCAGTCGTATGCATTTTAGTTGTTTTCAAGCTTAAGAATATTTTCATTGCTAATATATCATTCAACTAATCATACAGATAGGACAATTTATGTCTTAGTTACTGTCCTGGTATACTTTTGGTGCCTTACCGATAATGTAATATATATAGAATTTTACTTATTATTGAAATAAAAATATCCTGAAAACTTTTATTTATCTGCTACATTTGTAAAAGTACTAGGTTGGAAGCAAGTGTCACACAGATAAATGTTTGCTGATGTAGTAAGATGATATCAACATAAGGTCAAAGAAACGTAAGGTGGTTAAAGAGCTGTGTTTTAGTAAAGGAATGTGTATAACAATATATGTTTATATTAATAAAAATGTTTATTCTAGATTATTTATCCTAACTACATATCTCTAGACCATCAATAAAATTTCGCAATCTTTTAAATAGAATAAAATGAGATGTAAGTATGTAGATGTTACACTTCTAGGTTTTGTAATGTAGTTAGCAGTTGTTGAGTTGTTTCTTTGCTCAGTCTAATGTCTTCTAATTGTTACTCAGCCAAAATTGGTGACCCAGTAGAATCCACGCCTTGAAGATTTTATTTAGTACTCCTGAGAATTGGTTTATAAAATTAACACCTTAGCTCAGCCAAGAACCTTGAGGAATATACGTAGGCAATGTGTATGATGAGCAATACAACTTTGACCTTGAAGCGTCGGCAATGGATTTTTTTTGTCCTTGATTTCCTAGAATTGAGCCTGAAATGATTTTTTAGCAATTATGACTCAGCCAAAACAATGGATCGCATTTGTTATTAGAGATGTGACCTTGAAAGCATAGACTTTGAATAATGGATCGCCTTTGTTCTTGATTTCTCAGACCTGAAATGGTGGGGGTAGCTGGATAACAATCTATTTTTATAACTCGACCAAAACAATGAATCGCCTTTGTTGTTTTCTCAGAGGTGTGAACTTAAGGTACATTTTTTAAAAATTACATGCAAGTCTATTGTATCCCCTTTAACACAATGAAAACCCATTCTAACGCCTAACACACACAATAAAAACTATTCATATAAAAACAGTCAGGTCTCCTTATCCTGCAACATTAAAACTATAAATCGATTTTCTTAACCTTTTATATAAAAATTATATCAAATTAACTTCATTTCTATACTGCAAGCTGTCACTGTTTACTCTTTTAAGTCCAAGGGTAGCCAATTTAGGAATAGGGCTGACATTTAATTTTTTAGGTTCTTGCAAAAAAAAATCAATTTAAATCTCCCTTATACAAAGGAAAGTCATTGTATTTTTCATTATAACGCTTTACTAATAAATTTTAGTTCACATATGCATAAACGCCATTTAATGATTAAAAACAATAACGATCTGCAGTAAATTGCTTTTATTTAGGGATCATTTTACTGCCATTGATCTTTTCCAATAAATCTACGTATATAGGCCAATTTTACCTCTTTAAAGCCCAACGTACGGCAGGGGTTCCATTTCCTTATGGGAGATTTCGGTAAGGGTGGATATCGAACCACACCCAGATATGCATAGCCAATAAGGAACCATTATGGGAGAAGAGAATACCGAAAACCGTCTCTTTAACTTTTAAAGTCTTTATTTTTTAATGATACAGTTACTTAAACCTAATACAATTGTGAGATACTTATAACAACACATAGCAGCGTCTTTTCTTCTTCTTTAAAATAGGTATTTAAACTTATCCTTCCCAAAATTTCATGTTTTACTACACTATTTTACATATTGCTAATACGCAGCTTCATCATTTTTGTTTTCACTATATAACACTCCAAATCGAGTTTAATTTCTTTTACTTGTTTTATTAATGTCTCCAACCTCTTCTTTCGCTCCTCCACACTTACTGCTTTTTCTGTACTTTCTACCTTACGTACTACTACTTTCGTCATTGCTGCTAATCAAGAGTCTACTGTGCACACAATGGGGACTTTTAAACCCTAACAATCATGGTTGCCAATACTACTTTCTATTCTAGCTTTTTCAAACATAGTCAATCTTCTCAAAAGCGACGCACAATTCATCATTTTTCTCGGGGTCAGAATTGCACCCCTAGATGATAAGCCTCGTTGACACAGTACCTATAACTATTGAAAAGCTACCCTTTACCCTAAGTAGGTGATTTATAGAAACTACCACCTTGGCCCATAAACCCCAAAGTAGGTGATTAGCTTTTCTATAATATTAAACTAGTTCTACTTTCAGATTTCTAAGAATTGTACTTGGACCTTCCCACGAATTGGGATTTCTAACCCCTCACAACCATATTCCATGTTTTGACCTAGTTCAATTTAGCCTCAGCTATGATTAATGAGCTATTAGGCTCTGGAGGGGAAACCTGTGTTGAGTGACGGCTCCCTGTTTTGGGAAACGGTTATCTGTCTTTGGGAAACTGCCTCAACCTGGCGTTAGGACCATAGTATGAGCCCACGCTTATTAGCATAGACCCCATCATTCTTCTTGTTTCCATGACTCGTTTAGAATTGGTCAGCCTCAGCTATGATTAATTGCTCTGGAGGGGAAACCTGTGTTGAGTGACGGCTCCCCTGTTTTGGGAAACGGTTATCTGTATTTGGGAAACATCCTAGCGGACCATAATATGAGCCTACGCTTATTAGCATAGACCCCTTCTTGTTTCCATGACTCGTTTAGAATTGGTCCTGCAGGTTTCGGCTACATTTCGATCGGATGATGTCGGGTAAGATCGGCCTGTAGGACATATGGTCTTTGAAAATTTCTTGGAGACCTTGAGAATTTCCAACAACCAGATACTGTAAGCATAACGTTTAACCAATGCAGGAACCTTGATAAACATTCAGTATAGACAACAACCCTCTTGTTTCCACGAACTGATTCTATTGTTAGAATTCAGTAATAGGAACTCTTATTTGCTGTTTCCCAGAATTTTACCTACAAGGAATGTTAAAAGTTGACTTGTTGACCTAGATGGATAGGCTGGACCATAGAAATAGTTTGCATCAGAGGGCTTTTACATAAAATAATACACTTAAAATAATAGCATTTTATTGTAAATATTACAAACTTTTCCCCCTTTACTTGTAAGCACACACATTTTATGAACCTTTTACTGATATTGTCTTACATAGTTATTATATAAAAAGTGTACATTCGTCAAAGCACAATTACAGGTGGTTTGTGTATGAAAGAAACAAGTTGTTTTCATCTTGGGTAAAGATGGTTGCTCTTCAATTTCTATAACTGACTGTCTCAATATTTTTCGAATGTAATCGGCTTTTCTCGCCCTTTAACGTACACATCATCTGTTACCGATATTAGTTCACGAAGTATATGTGGAAAGAGATGTGTAGAGGTATATCCAGATCCCCATTTGATGCAGCGATGATTATTGATTAACCAGATGGCTTGTCGTTGAAATTCTACATCTAAGAGGTGCTAAGGAAATGGTGGTTTGAACACAAAATGGGCAGCTTGATTTCCATTGTATATTGCTAGCTCTTTGGGTGTGTTTTGCCGTTTTGAATCCCTGTACATCAACTATTACAATCATTGTCTCTGTAGCGTGACCCCCCGTAACTACTTATGAGTACTCGAAAAACATATGCACAGTTTCAGAATTTTAAATGCACAAGAGCGCATGTGTAGTTAAACCGCACAATTCGAGACATTTCCCTTCTATGCAAGTGTCATACATCTATAACTTTAACTAATATCTAATTGCTCTTCACAGCACTTTAGGTTTACCGTAAAATTATTCATCCTTATATAGATGTACCAGATGCATTCGGGGTTAAAATATGGACAGGATCGGACAGGATTGGGACCTTGAAAATTATTTCTCTGAATTGTAATATGGCGTTACCTTGTCTATTTTTAGAAATTATAACGCAACCAGAACAATGGATCGCCTTTGTTATAAGAAGTGTGACCTTGAAATGTTGTAAGTATAGACATTGAAGCGTCGGCTTAAACAATGAATCGTCTTTTGTTCTTTAAAATTGATTTCTCAGAATTGAGGTGTATTTTTATAACTCGGTCGGAACAATGAATCGTCTTTGTTATTTTCTCAGAGGTGTGCCCTTGAATTCTCGAATTAACTTTGAACTTTACATAACTGTATAATTAAAAGATTTTAATTTGTGTTTTTGCATATAAGTTTAAGAGATGTAGGTTTGTAATGAGTCACGGATAATATCTCAAAGTAAAAGGATCACAGATCCTGATATGAAGGCTTTAAGGAAAGCTGAATGTATGGCTAGTAAACATTATAATGAAGCGATGAAAATACCTATTAGGAAAGATGATGATGTCTTGTGGACCACATTAAACGAGAATCAGTTGAAGGAAATTGAATGTGAAAACAAATAATAAATAAAATAGATATGATCCAGCAAAGGTATTACAAAATGTTAAGTACATCAAATTTGCCATAATATGTATATTTACTTAAATCGATCTTTTATCTGTATATATAGATGAATATTGTGGTTAATAAATTATAAGTTTTATAAAAAAATATTTTACTTGTTAGATGACCTAATCAGTCTGAACAATGCATCGTCGGTGTTCTCAGAATTTCAGAAGCTATGACTCAACAATGAATCGCCTTTGTTATCAGAGGTGTGGCCTTATAAGCATAGACTTTGAAGCGTTTCTTGATTTCCCAGAATTGAGATGTATTTAGATAACAATCTATTTTTTAGAATAACGGAATAATGGGTCGTCTTTGTTCTCTCATGTGACCTTGAAAATTATAAACATAGACTTTGAAGCGTTGGCTAAAATAATGGATCGCCTTTATTCTTGATTTCTTAGAATCGAAGGGTATTTAGATAACAATCTATTTTTATAACTCGACCAGAACAATGAATCACTTGCATAGACTTTGAACAATGGACCCCCCTTTGTTCTTGATTTTCTAGAATTGAGGTGGGGTGGTAGCTGGATAACAATCTATTTTTAGGAATCAGAACGCTTATGTTCTCTCGTGTAACCTTGGGGGAAACGGTTACCTGTGTTGAGAAACAGCCATCTGTTTTGGAAAACGGACCTCTGTTTTGGGAAACACCCCTGTTTTGTGAAACGGGCCCCTGTTTTAGGAAACGTCTACCTGTTTAGACCACTTGAGGGCACTGGGGAGGCGTGACATTGCTTACCTTGAAGCATGCACCTCAGGGCTTGCGTAGGTTTGTAATAAGTCTCGAACAATGTCTCAAAGTAGATCCTGATATGAAGACTTTTAAGGGAAGCTGAATGTATGGCTAGTATACAATATAATGAACCTATTAGGAAAGATGATGTGGTCCGCATTAAACGAGAATCAGTTGAAGGAAATTGAATGTGAAAAACAAATAGTAAATAGATATGCTCCAGCAGAGGTATTACAAAAGTGACTATATCCCATAATACTTAAATCTGTATATTGTGGTAGTCTTATAAAAAATATTTTACTTGTTAGATGACCTAATCAGTCTGAACAATGCATCGTCTTTGTTCTCGGAATTTTAGAAGCTACGACAGAGCCAAAACAATGAATCGTCTTTGTTCTTTTACCTTGCAAATTGTAAGCATAGACTTTGTACAATGGGCCCCCCTTTATTCTTGATTTCCTAGAATTTCAGAAGCTATGACTCAAACAATGAATCGTCTTTGTTCTCTCATGTGGCCTTGTAAACATAGACTTTGAAGCGTTGACAATGTCTTTGTTATTGATTTCCTAGAATTGAGATAACAATCTATTTCTAACTGAACAATGAATCGTCTTTGTTATCAGAGGTGTGACCTTATAAGCATAAACTTTAAATCGTTGACAATGGTTCACCTTTATTCTTGAAAGAGATGTATTTAGAATCTATTTTTATAAATCAACTAGAACAATAGATAGTCTTTGTTCTTTCGTGTGGCCTTGAAAATTGTAAGCATAGACTTTGAACAATGCATCGCCTTTGTTATTGATTTCCTAGAATTGAGATAACAATCTATTTTTATAACTCAACCTGTACAATGGAATGTCTTTGTTCTTTAACCTTGAAAATTGTAAGCATAGACTTTGAACAATGGGCCCCCTTTTTTGATTTCCTGGAATTGAGATGCGGAATCTATTTTAGACCTGAACATGGGGAAACGGTTGCGAAACAGCTATCTGTTTTGGGAAACGGACCCCCTGTTTTAGGAAACGGCTACCTGTTTACAGGAAACGGCTACCTGTTTTTAGGAAACGGCTACCTGTTTAGGGGAACGGCCACCTGTTTAGGGGGCATGGCTTTGAAACATGCACCTCAGGGCTCTTTATTTCCTAGAATTGAGATAACAATCTATTTCTAACTGACCAATGGATCGTCTTTGTTATCAGAGGTGTGACCTTATAAGCACAAACTTTAAATCGTTGACAATGGATTGCCTTTGTTCTTGAAAGAGATGTATTTAGATAACACTCTATTTTTATAAATCAACCAGAACAATGAATCGTCTTTATTCATTTACCTTGAAAATTATAAGCATAGACTTTGAACAATACATCGTCTTTGTTCATGATTTCTCAGAATTGAGATAACAATTTATTTTTATAACTCGACCAGAAGAATGAATCGCTTTTGTTCTTTTACCTTGAAAATTGTAAGCATAGACTTTGAACAATGGATCGCCTTTATTCTTGATTTCCTAGAATTGAGATAACAATTTATTTTTAAAATAACGGAACAATGGATCGCCTTTGTTCTTGAAAGAGACGTATTTAGATAACAATCTATTTTTATAAATCAACCAGAACAATGAATCGTCTGTTCATTTCTCATGTAACCTTTGAAAATTTTAAGCATAGACTTTGAACCGTCGACAATGCATCGCCTTTGTTATTGATTTCCTAGAATTGAGATAACAATCTATTTTTAGAATAACGGAACAATAGTCTTTGTTCTTTCATGTGGCCTTGAAAGCATAGACTTTGAACAATGCATCGTCTTTTTTGATTTCCTAGAAGACTCAGCCAAAACAATAGATCGTCTTTGTTCTCTCATGTGACAGCATAGACTTTAAACAATGAGCCCCCCTTTGTTTCTCAGAATAGGGCGTGGCCTTGAAACATGCATAGACTTGCTTGAGGGCAATGACCTTCAGGACAATCAACAATCTAGTAACTTTTCTAGTGACCTTGAAGGACTCGTGCAAGCATGACCTTGAAGAGGCGGGGTTACACACCTGTGGTCTACCCCTTGAAATAGGCAATGTTACCGACCTTGAAATCTAGTAACTTTTCTGGTGACTTTTTCCTAGATCTGGTGACAAATCTAGTGACAAAAGTGAGCCAGAACCAGCCTTGCTATACTACTGATATACATAATTTAAATCTATTTGGTATTTGAATTGTATTAATAAAACAACCCTCTCCTCTGTTCTCTTTCAGTTAATATAAACAAATAAACTTAAACTCCCGAATTCCCTCAATCACCCACATCGATTATCTATCGCTGCACATCTAATTAACACAATTAAAATTTTAAATTACAGGGTTTCATGCAAGAACAAAGCAAACATTCAATATTCATGATACTCAATATATCAGATAGGATTTTAGTGTTACATTGCTTTAATACGTTACAATCTCACCTACGTAATGTAAAGATTAAAATTTGTGTACAAGAAATTAGCAGTATAATGTATTTACCGCAGCAATTTATTATGTGAACGTTACCCTGTGGGAGTTACTTGCAGTTGGAAGAATACGTCTGGTCAATGTATTGTATGTGAATAGCTACCGTTTTGTTAAATATAATCAATGTAGCTATTTGGTGCAAAGTGACAGCATGGTGTAAAGCCTTCATTTGTATTTAACGTTAAGCATATAATGCTCACTAAAGCGAATTCAGTATTTCATTTTATAAATAGAAAACATATATGAGATTATTGTTAAAAGTTTGTCAACCAAGTTTAAGACGATTAAAACAGCAATTATGAAATAAATCTTTCTGAAGGTTATGCTGTTATTCAATTTAAGAGAATTACGTAAAACGTAATTCTAATATTCTATAAATCTCTTTTCAAACTTTTAGTGCATGCATGGTAAATCACGAAGGTGTAAATTATTGATTTTATTATTTGTTTAGCATAGCAATATTGAAATGCAAAGTATATTCTAATCCATTACACAACTGGGATGCGTAAAAGTATTTAAACAGGAACATACATTTTCTCTAATTCCCATTAACAGCGTGCTTATAAAAATAGTACATTACGAAACGAGTTCCATGAGATGAGTTTTGCGCACAACTTCAAGCTTAGAAAATGACACGTGCAGCGGCTAGTTTTCTAATGGACGTTGTAGGTTATATATATATATATATATATATATATATATATATATATATATATATATATATATATATATATATATATATATATATATATATATATATATATATATATATATATATAGTGTTGAGGTTCCGCTTATATTGTATTGCGTGAACGTGTGTTTGTGCAGAAGTTTAATTTAGTATAATATTTGTAGTAAATGTTCAATATTGTATAAAAACATATTTAGATGTTGTATAACAGATTGGGAATTAAATGAGCGTGCAAAATAATGCTACTATGTGTAGCTTCTGTATCTTCAGGAATATAAGTTTGAATTGCTATGAATAGGTAGCATAAATGAATTAATGATATGTTGGTATTATATGAAAGAGTGGGAAGAATATAAATGAACATTTACTTGTACAAATGGGTTAGGATTTCATAACGGAAAATTCTATTCATGTTCTAGTAGTATTGAAATGTAGTGAATATCGCGGAAAGGTGTCACGTGTGTTCAAAATCTTACGAATTATCGGTATTTTTTTCGAACTTTAGGTCTTTTAGTACTTCATGCTTTCAGAAAGGTTAAAAATAGTGTAAATTTCTGGAAGCTTTAAGGTAATTCCTTTTTTTTATATATTTGAAGTTGTTTGGGATTTTCATATTACAGTTAAAAATTTAGAATTACATTTTCGTAAGGGTCTTATACGTATTTTTTGAGTTTGGCTATCTTTTATAAATTAAAGTCTGTAGTAAAATTACGATCCATGACGTACGTGGATATTCCTGTTTTGGTGAAAGAGATTTAGATTAGTTTTTCTTTAAATATTATGATTATTCCTAGTTATTTTAAATATCGATATTTATAGTTAATGGATTTAAAATTGTTTTGTAAAATTGAATTGAGTGTTAAAGGCATTACTTTTTATGGAACATAGTTTGCAAATTTAATTTATATAAAAGTATCCTCGATGTCAACCCCCAAGGTCAAAATGAATTATCCTGCAGTGAGTGCACTGTCAGCGATACGGACATACAAGGAACTTCTCCCAGCTACCCCCTAGATGTGTAAAATGTGCAGGCGATAATTTCAAGAAACAAAGTCAAAGAAAAGAAAAATCTCGATAGGTCAGCTGCTTCATGTGTAAAGGGAATCATCCTGCGAATTACAAAGGATGTAATATACTTACTTACAAAGTAAACATTTTCCAACCCTTCAACAAAAACAATACATACCACCCCCACAAATCAGACAATACCACAAACACAACAGGGGCTAACGTATTCACGAATAGCCTCAGTGCAGCAACAAAACTCTGAACCTTTTAAAAATCTACCACAAACTATAAATACTAGCCATCTAAGGCAAACGACATACAAGAGTCAAGAAATATAATCAAAAAGCTATCAGTACAAATAGGAACAGCATTGAGCTTATTAACTGCAGTCCTTGCAAAAATTGAAATAATAAACAAACTCCAACAGCTTGCCCAATGGGACTCCAACGGCGTGTCACGGCACTTTGAAGATTAAAGCTATTTATTACTAGTTATAATATAGGTGTGTTACTTATTTCAGAAACACATTTTACTACTCAGAGCTTCATCAAAATCCCAAATTATACGGTTTATACCAGGAATCATCCAGCGAGAATAGCTCGTGGCGAGTCAGCCATTAATCAGAAACATGATTAAGCACCATTAATTAGAAAGCTACAGTAGCAATTTCATCCAAGCAATAAGTGAGACAACTGAGGATCAAATAGGACCCCTCCCACTTTCGGTGGCTTATGTTCATCCCAAACATGCAGTTAAAGAAGAACAATTTACAACCGATTTCAACAGCCTGGGACAACGATTCATTGCCGGTGCAGGTTACAATGCCATGAACACTGGCTGGGGCTCCAGAGTTACAACGACAAAGGGACGCGAACTAAAGAAAGTCCTAGAAAATAATAACTTTAATATTCCATTGAAATCTCCCGAAAACAGAGGCTGTCAAATTATTCAATGATGTCATCCAACAAGCGTGCTGCAAGAAGAAGACAACCTCACTCAAACACTGCTCCAACCGTGTCAACTTGAACTGCCTATTAAAAAACTCAAAGCTTTTGAAATTCATAGTCATTAGTACACTCAACCCTAATAAGGCCCCAAGGTATGATTTAATAAATAGCAAATTGCTCAGTTTCCTGCCTTCAGTACACAATACTTACCTCAGCTATACAATGCTGCCTTCCAAAACGGTTATTTTCCATCCCAGTGGAAAGTGGCACAGACTATACTTATCGCAAAGCCTGATAAACGCCACACGACCCAAAGTCGAATCGGCCGATAATCCTACTGTCTGTAGTAGCCAAAGTTTTCGAATAGCTCTTAGCACAAAAGCTAATCCCAAATATTGTTGACAAAGAGCTAATACCACACTACCACTTTGGTTTCCAAAAGTTGAATTCAGCAACAGAATAAATCTAAGAACACTTTTTTCCCTGAACTATTTCCTAATCCTACAATTCTATCTCCTTAATCTGGTTAAACACAAAACTGAAAACACAAATCTCTCTCCGGTCAACGCTGGTGAACCACAACACAGTGTTCTCGGACCACTGCTCTATTTCTTATACACAGCAGACCTTCCGACAATGCCAGAAATCACAACTACATTAGCGGATGGTACCGCAGTTCAGGCCACTGAAAGTGACCCAATTTCAGCCTCAAAAAACTGCAAGTCAACCTAACTGCAATTGACAAATGGTTAACAAGATGGAGAACTAGAATAAACGAGTCCAAGTCTACTCAAGTAACTTATACCATGAGCAGAGATACGTACCCATCTGTACAGATAAAGAACAATTCTTTACCGCAAACAGAAGAAGTTAAGTATCTTGGGTTACACCTTGACAGAAGGCTAACAAGACGCAAGCATACATTATGTAAGCGCAAGCAGCTGGGATTAATCTTATCCAATATGTACTGGCTACTGGGGCGTAGGTCCACGTTATCAAAAGCAATAAACTCCTCTTATACAAGGTAATTCTCAATCTAAAATGCTACAAATGATTTCTAACGCGCCCTGGTTCATGTCAAATGCTCCTATCCGTAAAGATTTTCATATATCTTCAGTGAAAGAAGAAGCCAGCCGTTTCAGTGATAAATACCGTGACCGTCTTAGTATACACTCCAACACGTTAGTAACGGACCTTGTAGTTCCACGAAATTGCAATCGAAGACTCTAAAAATATATGCCAAACGACTTTCTCACTACATTACCTACTTAAACAATATTATGTCCTGTTTTAGTTTTAGTTTCGCTTTAAGAATTAGATTCCAGGTTTACTTTTCTCCCAAAAAGTCAAAAACCTCCTAGATGTGTACTGTTACAGGAGCATCCCACTGGGGATACTTCTACATGTCCAAATAATATATCAAACAGTTTACTAAGTGAACTTGTGCAGATAGTAAATGAAATTGGGATATCAATAAACAAAAAAAGTTATAGGCGACAGTCTGTCTCATTTAATTTTGATAAATTTTTGTCTACAGACCAACAGTTTACGTGACTTTAAGGTTCATTAACGTAGACCTATAATATTACACGAGGTACCTTGGGAAATATAGTTTAGGCATATGATGTATGATTTTCGCTTTTAGGGCGTATTATAATTTAAAGTAACTAAGCTGTTTAATTGCCTAATTGAGATTTAAGAGAGGTTAAATTGATGATGGCGAGAAATGAAGAATGCAGAGGTCAGTCTTGGCGGCGATGTAGGCGAAGCGTCCCATTTGTTTGCAGCTTTGCAGTGTACGCGGAAGGGGTTTGTGGGGTAAGATGGAACTAGTTATACCATAACGCGAGAGTGTACCGAACATTACTGTAGCAAGATTTTTGTTTCTACTGGTCGGGATATTACTGAAGTTTTACACCCCCCGATGTATTATATCGTTTTGCATTTCGTTTGTCAATAATGAAAATTTCGGGTCATAGAATTAGTTCTAGTATTTTTTATTAAGTGCTGAGCTTCTATTCTATTGAACTGTTCTATCGCGTTTGGTTTAAGCGGATTAATTGTAACGAGTTCCTAGTTAAATGGTAGTTTCAAGTACACTACGGTCCTCGAACAAATAATAAAATTGCTTTACATAGAACACTTAATTAGTCTCGGTAAATATAAAGTTCGTTTTAATAAATGAAGTCGAGAACGATTTGCGAAATTTTGTGTAAATATAAGTTTAAGAATTAAGAAGCTATTGGTTTTCATCAATCACATACCAAGTGGAACGATTGCCATTACGTCGTTGTGAGAAAGAAGGGAAGGTTGGACCATTCTGTGCATTGCGAAGGTAATTTGTGTTACTTTGAGTTTACTTTTGTGATTTTAGTATGTTTATTTGTACTTATTTAGACGAATGAATATTCCCTTTGTTCAATGTTATTTAAGGAACGTGTAGTTATTAATTCAGTTTATAAAGCGTATTCATTCGTATGTCATAAGGTGTTTATCTGTATTTTTGTTTGATTTTGCTGAATAAAATTACATATTACCGATTGTCAATTTATGTGTTCAACGAAACTCTTATTATTGTTCCGATTTATTTTTGGTCCTATTCATTTAAAAATTTAAGGTAGATAAATTTGAGGAAGCTGAACTTGCAAGTATCATTCCTGGTTATTTTATTAGGTGTATAAAATTCTGTGTTTTTCTTGTAACTGCTGTATCAACACACCCAGTGTTGGTTGAAACCATGCGTAATTTTGTTTTAATATACGAAGGTGTTAATGTCTAGACGGTATTATTTCATTTTTGTTTGATATTATAATCTTTTCCCTTTCTTACAACTCTATTTTTAAGTACGTTTAATCAAAGTTTAAAAGATCGAAGAGTACGTTTTTAGTCAAGTTATAGTATAGGTTGACTATTTTATGAAAGTTTTTAGAGTTTTGCAAATTGTAATTGTTTAATTGCTTAATTGTTTTGTCATTTGACAAAAGCTTTAACGCAATATTTAATGAGAATTTCTAGACTGGAGTATTCGCTACCCTAATTGTGGTAATAAGTTAACTTTAAAAGCTGTTTTGAATAATAACGTAACGTAGGTTATGAAGTAGATTGGTCGGTGACCGACCAGCTGTTTAGTTTTGCACGTGATAGTTTTGCGAGTAGCCGCACATATTTTTTAAGTTTTTATAGGAACCGACTACCGACTGCAATTTATGGATTTAAGTGGATTTTCCATAAAATGTAAGCAGTTTGTTTATTTGTTTGGGAATGAGCTGTGTATTTTTCGAATTTAGGAATTACGACCCCGATGTTGACGTTTATTAAATTTTAGGAGTTTACAAATTTTCGATCACGTGTAGTTGTGTTGTGACACGTTTTTTGTTTTAAATAGAATAATTGATAATTGTTTTGACCAGCAATTTTTTGGTTAGTTCGACCAATAGTTTTGTTGAAGTTTATTGAAATATTTAATAAGTTTTAGTTTTATTATCGCAATTTTGCGGCTTTTTTATGAAGCTTAAACTTTAATTGAAGTTTAGGTGAACTTTGCGTAAATATTTTGGAGTAGCATTTTTAGGGAGAAGAGTATTTTGTTTTGAGTGAACATACTAGTTTCCTGTTAGACCATGATTAAGATCTAGTTTATGACGTTTTCCCGCTATAAATATATCTAACAAGTGTTACCTTTGTTACATTTTTCTCGATTTTGGCGTTATGAAGTTGTGGCGAGTGCTAATTTGCAACATTAAGTAAGAACCCTGCACACACTTCTGAGCCATGCCGTGCCCGCACAATGCCTTTACGGGCTGATGCTCTAATGAGTATTTGGATTGCATCAAAGAGGCTCCGTGAGTACGTGAGACTTCCACATAAACACTAGTGTAATTCTGTATATTGTACGGAATGAACGTAAATGACGAGTTTAGAGATTTTAAGAATTATTAGGTTTTTATTAAAAATGTTAAGATGATGTATATGGACAGATTTACAGTTCCGGCGGTCCTGTTTTATATCTGCTGCTTGTCAAAGTCATGTGACATTTAAACACTTTAAGAGTGGATGGTTTGGGTTTAGCTGGTAAACATTTGGTGACGTTATCAAGCTGGAGGAAAGCATTTACAAAAGGGGAAGATTGGTAGGTTAGAAAGGTCTTTTGTTTGCGCGCCCTTAGCTAAAACGGCCAGAAACGACAGCACATAACGGTCAGAGCAGCTGAAACATTTTTGGGGACATAACATTAATATGTTTACAAGTAAAATTGAAGTATGGAGTTGAAAATTGTTGTGAGGCTTGTAACGTGCAAAAATCGATATAGAATCAATTGCATCATTTTATCTGATTACTGTTTCTAAAAGCTACCTTAAATAAGTATCTGTGACTTAAATGTTTAGTAATATGCTTTAAGCTTACTAGTTTCTATTTTCTGTACCAAATTATTTAAAATTTCTGTATTTACGATTTTACTAATGAGTATGATGGATAAAATGATATACAAAATTATTCCTGTACTATAGATAATTGCTACTTCACATATGATTTTCTTTTATGACGTACGCTTCTACATTTTACGAAAATTATTTCTGTCTCGTATCTACTTCTGTATTTTAAGTTTACTCGTTTTTACAAAATTTAACTTCAATTAATATCTATAGTGCCATCTCTGAGATGAACTTAGGTTCTGGTTATTTTCAATATTCTTACGTTTTATAGGTACCTGTCACTTTGCTAAATCGCTACTAGATGGTAATACCATTACAAAACTGCATCTTACTTATGCTTTATTCTGAAAACAAACATATGTTAACAATATTTAAAGTGAGATAACAAATGAAGCTTTAAAATTGTTTCTTGAGGCGTTGGCTGTCTTTTCAAAATCGCCATTGCTGTAGAAGGGTGGAAAGTCTCTTGGAAATTTTCTTGTTTCTATTTACTAGAGGCGTCATTTTTATGGAAAATTTTCACTATACAGTGTTATGCTAAATGATGGACCCATTTTTAAAGATTAGTATTTATTAAAGTACAAATCCAAAATGGACAATCTTTATACCAATGGAAAGTGGAAGTTTCGAAGTTTTTTTGCAATACATTATAAGTGTTCAATGTATCCGCCGTCTGCTGTACGGCAAACATCTATGCGGTAGCCGAACTCATCCCATACACGAGAAAGTGTACCTAATGTTACTGACTGCACGGCAGCAGTGATACGGTTCCGCAGATCGTCCAGAGCTATTGGTAGAGGTGGGACGTCAACAGCTTCCTTAACATAACCTCATAAGAAATAGTCACATGGGGAGGGTTCAGGAGATCTAGGTGGCCAGAAGTGTAGAGCCAAGTCTTCATTTCTCCAGCAACCTATCCAGCGCTGAGGAAGGGATGCATTCAAAAAGCCTCGTACATTAAGGTGCCAATGGAGCGGAGCTCCATCCTGTTGGAATGTTCCATAACTTGATGGAACAGCCATTGTTACAACATGTCCAGCTACGTTGTTCCAGTTACAGTTCTTTCCGCAAAGAAAAGTGGTCCATAAACCTTTGTACGGGATACGGTGCAGAACTTCTGGTCTGTTGACATTGCGTAAACCAACGGCGAATTATTTTTCTAGTTGGTGGTTCAATACCGAATTTGGTACGAAATGCCCGCTGCACTACAGTTTGTGACTCACTTTTTGCGAACTTAAGAGCGCAGAAAACCTTGTGCTCCACGGTAGTCATCTCACCCACAACTGAGAAGGAAACGAATGGCGGCCTATTGATGCGCGAACTCTACCGGCGCGAACTCTATCCGCTGTTTCTGGAACCATTATCACCCGTCGAAACTTTGAAACTTCCTCTTTCTACTGGTATAAAGATTGTTTATTTTGGATTTCTACTTTAATAAATACTAATCTTTAAAAATGGGTCCATCATTTAGCATAACCCTGCGTAATATCGCTTTGTTGTATAAAAGTGATATAAACGCCATTTCAGGCGGATGTAATAGAAATATTTCACTGCACCTACACATTTTGGTACGCCGTATTATATCTTGTTAACCTCGTTATAATTAGAACTTCTCTTTCAGGTTTCACACACAAAAGAGTTTCACATTACTTCTTCAAAGAAATAAGTGTAACAAATTGTTTAAGACATTTAAGTTACCGCTCGTATTCGATCTTAGAGGAAACACCCTATCATTGAATAAGCATCGTTTTCATTCTTTACTTTCGTTTTAGCAACTACCTTGGGTTTCTGTAAACCTACGTTTCTAAATATTTAAGTTTCCATCTACTGAAGTGTTCATATAACTTTACCGTTACGATTACAACAAAGTTCATATTTACATTTGGTTGTCTGGATTGATGTAACAAGAGTGTCCGTTCTGTATCTCGTTGGCTTATTGATTGGATTGTGTTGCTGATAAACTGCGATCTGTAGCTCACATACTGGGGATTGCTTGTTCGTTGCTTGGCTGCCTTGAAAAACGCATTAAGCATTCGCAAACACAGGTCAGCTGTTTCCTTTTTTTTTGCGTGTATAAATAAATTGGTTTCTACAACGAAAAGAAGCACATCTATCTTAGTTCGGTTAACAGTATCTCTAATAAGACTCGTATCTAAATTGCTTTCAGCAGGTTACGATTGCCTACAAGGAAATTAAATATATTTATATTAGTTATATCAACAAGTGTTTGTTAAACATATTTACCTGTAGTATAAGTTCGGTAATATTTTTCTACCTAATTTCATCTAATTTTCAGCACAATTTCCCTCATGTAGATCTACTATATGTTAATTAAATCATTCTTTATGATCTTAACTCACACTGAACAATCAACATTTTGAATAGTTTTTGTTAATATTAGTTTTATGTATCACGCCCTTAGCGAGCTCACGTATTACATACAATTTTGAATAATTACTTTTGAATAATTACTTTTGTACTACTAGTTATTTGGTTGTGCGCAGTAGCATTGTTGCAACTTTTATGTTTATACCAGATAACTTTATTATGTATACCAGATGTAATACTGAATCCGAAATATTTACATTACTTGGTAGCTCAAATATATTATATTCTTTTCTTTACTCGAATATGGATAAGGTTGTTCGTACCAATTTCTGTTTCTAATTTTAAATTGCTTAATTACCTTTTTTCGTTGTTTCTTGAAATAAAATTGGGACTGAACAATCTTTTCCAATTGTATTTATGTAATTGAATCAAATAGGAGTTTGTATTCAGTTTTGTTAAACAAAAAGCAAGCTGAATTATTTCTTTCCTATAAGTAAATGATCTAATAAGTTTATTGGCCTTTTCAGGCTACGTAAGACCTTGCGTCGGCCGGAAGGGGTATTTTTTATTTTTGATATTCTAAACTACAAATTACTGTGGGCGTAAAGACAAGCTCACCACTTGCCCTCGTAAACCTATTTTAATTTAATATGGTATTAATTTTTTGTAGGAATTTTGGTAACCTAAATGCAAGTTCACGACTTGCCCTCGTAAACTTATTTTACTTTATAACTTATTATATTTTTTTTTGTGTGAATGGTGGGAATTCCAGAAAGTAAATAAATTTACGTTTGTTGAGAGATTTGTGCACTTACTTATTACTCCTATTTTTCTTACAACCCGTTTCAAGTTTTACAGGCTTTCCCTATTCCAAGGAACAAGAACCTTTTTCTTTTCCTTTTTTTCTCTCTTTAAAGCTTGTGGCGTCCATTTCGGTTCTTTCCTCTCTAACCCAATTCTCACTCCAACTATAGTATCGATACCTCCAAAACAACCATGTAATCCGAGTGCTCTGCGGTCTTCCGACCGTTCGATTGAGTTTTGGCCGAGCTCGCTCATTCCTCCTATTTTGTGCAGCGTGGTGGTTAGATATGTAGCAGGCTCTTACGAAAATCAAAATAAGATGTTTAATTAGATTTAATGTAAACAAAAACTGTTGTGTGAAGAGAAAGTATTGTGTGTAGAATTCGTGAGATGCTTTTTTAACTAAGTAAGTGTTTTGGAATTTGTAAATTGAGATTAAGGTTGCCTTGAATAAATATTAATCCTGATGTAAATACATATGTGTTTGATAACAATATAAATCTCATTAAGCTTATAGACAATTAAGAATTTAAGTACAAAGCGAGTTAAAATATTAAATTGGACATTTGAGAAGACAGTCAGTAAACATGTACTATTCCTCGTATTTAAAATTTAGATTAGGCCATAAGGGCAATCAATTCCCACCACTACCTTTTTTTGTCTGCTTAGTTAAGAGAATAAAATAAGGGTTAGTGAGGAAAACCTAAGTAATTAATTTTTTTCGTGAGTTGGTTAATTGTGACAGTGATTGTATAATTAATATCTAAAACTTATTTTAACAGAGTTAGCTCTTATGCTCCTATTTTGATCTATTATTGGTGTTGCCCAATAATTTTGTTGCAGGAATTAAAGCAAAATATCAGTTTATGTATTGCAGGTTAACAGCTGTACTTTATTTGATTTTTTTGTTTTTTTTAACGTAAAGTTACATAAATGACCAAAAGGATTCAGTACAATAGATCCTTTTGTTATTTTAATTGTTTGTGTAGGCTTGACATTAAGTTCCACTAGACAAGCCGATTACAAGATTTAATTGCTTTGTTTCCTTGATTTAGTCAGACGAACCATATAGCCCTTAGTTGCAACTACTGCTTAATCACATTACTAATGATTTTTTACAGTTACATTTATGTCAATAAAAGTGACAATTTGAATTAAGGTGAATTATATTTTCAGCGTTACGTTACGTTTGTTTTTATTTTCAGATAGGATTTAGTGATGATGTGGTTAAAAATTAATATACTTAATTATTAGTTTCCAAATTAGAATATTTATTTATTTCAGAATATTTATGATAATTATAAATATTAGTTAATATTTATACGATGGCAACTTACTCATACTCTTTAAAAGCCAACTGGTGTACGAACTGAATGTTTTAGATTTACCTGTGTATTATATTATCTCGTAGGTGTGGACTACTTAAGAGAAATTTCCGATTGGAGTGGCGTCTAAAGTCTATTTTCCCGGACTGAACTTAGTTATTGGTTTAATGTTATGCTAAGTTTAACGTTTTTATAGTAAATTTTAACTAAACTACGTCTTATATCGAACGACCACTTCTCCAATGTAACGTGCTTACTTTGTTAGACCTTTACGACGCTTAGTCCGATTTGATCATGTAACATAACTTGGCGTCCAACGTGGGGCTTCGTTTTTATTTTTTTGGGATACTTTTGTAGTTATTATATCGAGTTGGCCACCTTTGGCGACCGTACGTAGGGATTTTGAGTGTGTTTTTTTTTCAAGTTTAGATTAGCGATTGTTGACAAATTGTTGATTAGTTTCTTGTGGACCTTCGCAAGCACTCACGACGCTTAGTGCGGTTTAATCCCAAAACAACGTGTACCATAAAATTTATTATGAAAACAGTTGCTTATACTAATTTTTCATTTTTTGCGTATTTGTCATTGAAATTGTGAAAAAGAGTATACCCGTTGTCACCTTGTATGAGAAGTTACATAATTTTGAATATAAGTTGGCAGTAATGGTATTTGCCTGTTTGAATTCAATTTAAAAATGGATTATTTGCTTCTCCTATAGCATTACAAGCGACCTTAAATATGTTAAAGAAATTAAAAATGAAAAAAAATTAGACAGCTACGGTTAGAAGAGGATAACGCGATATAGCCTTAATAATTTACAGTCAGGTTATATTTTACACAAAAAAAATGTGAACGATATAATTTGGACGCATTTTGACACCTTATTTTGAAACATAGAAAATCCATTCGATTTTGAGCATCGTAATCCATTACATTAAATGATTTCTCTGGTTGCTTTGATTAAAAGTAGCTGACGAAGACACAGATGGTTAATGTAAGTATAATAAACCATTAACTCATTGAACCCCGTTAGTTTTATGACTTACCTCATATATAAATTAACGTTACCACACAGTGTATCAACTTTATCCATAAATCCCATTGGCACGTTTCGGTCCTTGGTTAAGGCTAGCTGTATTCAGATTTCCATGCTGACGGCTTTTACTCGAGTGCAGGTAATTCAGCGTCGATCTAGTTTTCGGGAGAAGTTAACCGAGTTCTCCTTCTGACAAACGATTACCGGGAGCAGCTCCCTGTTAACGGTCTTCGTGGCTCCTGGGGCAGCAAACATGTTGGTGGTCTCTCTCGGTGTTGATTGGTACTCCTTTGGTGTCTTTTTCGAATTCTTCCTATGTGCCCTGAAGTTGTCCTCGTTGGGATTGGTTATATGGTGGCAGTGTCGGCTACAAAAGCGAAAGAAGCGTACGTCGATGCGGCCGCCAGCTAGGCCACAGTTAGCGGGATGGACCTATTTGCGATATTGGCATCGTCTTCTTTGGCCGTCTCCTCTTCTGTGCGGTAGCGGCCGGAGGTGCGTTGCCGCGCAATCGGTTAAACGGTAGGTTGACTAGCCCGTAGAGGCAAAGTGCGTGGTACCGGCACAACTCAGTAAAGACGCGGTTTTACTCAGTTGATCAACACGGTAATTAATTGCTCAATTTAAAATGAACATTGGCCACAACCAAAAAAAGCAAAACGTGATTGAATATTTAAGTGTTCGTTAACCTAATTAAACAAATCAACAAGAAATATTTTCTGAAAATCAAAACGTTAAAACTACAACGTTATAGGAATTTCTACTGCAAAATTGATTAAAATCATAGTTTGCACCAAAAATTACCATTAATATTTGTAGTAATACAAAATACGACATAACAGCAAAAAAATAACGTTACCTAGCGTACTTTCGTAACTTCCATCATTTTCCTGATCTAAATTCTATTACTCTTGTTGTTACGTCAAAGTTACAAAATGAATGGGTACATCTTATTTATCTTATATGAATACCGAAACACATAACAGACACTGCCACTTTTATACAACCTTAACACTATTCTATTCTTCTTATAAATAACGTTAATAATATCTATGTTCCCGAGATATCCAAACACGTGATAATAATTAAAGCGTCTAAATCTGTCGATATGTTTCAATAACGGAACGTATCCAATACATCGTATCCAGAACACTGTTACATATACACAAATACGAAAAACTTTTCTAAAATAAAATCTTAAAACACGGTGCACTACAACGTCGGCGCCTGTTAAATATAGGTTAAAACGCTTTTATAGAGCGGCATTAGGCTAAAATATTTATACCACCGTAACTGTGCAGTCCTAACAAAACTGACGGAACGCGTCTTCAACACTTAGTCATAGCGACGTCTGAGGCCCGAGTACAATAATTCGTAAACTGCATTTTAATTATTTTAAATTTGGTGCTCCACTGTACTGAGAAGGGAAGCAACCATGTGCCCTTCATACTTGTGTAGTTAGATTCATTAAATGACAACTTAGCATTTCACATGAAAACAGTCTCTTAACGATAAAAAGAAACAAGAAACAGTCAATTCAGCGAATAGACGAAGATATAAAATAACACTCAACTAACTATAGTGATTGAACCATTTGAATCCTAAAGAATATTTACAAAAACTATAAAATCAGGCAGGCCAAGTCAATCCTTATGATTAACTTTTTACAAACAACTTAATTGACATAATGTTACAGGTTAAATTGGAATTAACACTGGACGTAACAGATACCAAATGGTTTGCCCACTAGCTCAATGCTGTATAAGGCTCGTAATCGTGTTTCAGAATTTAAATATTTAGGGTGGTTTGCCGTATTACCAAAATTCGTAAATCGGAGTTATCGCACATAAAGAAAAATAATTAAAATTCCGTAATAATGGGCACCAGACTGTTATTAAAGCCAAATCGGGAAGAATGCCCCTAGGCGCAGGTACAGTCAGATAAACAGACAAATTCTCACCTACTTGACGCGGGATTTTCCCAGGTGAGCGTTATAGAAGCCCCGGACCTCTATTTATAAAACAAATCTTCAAAATAATCACACACCCTTAATGTAATAAAGCGTGTGACCGAATTAGCAGTTATCCCAACGTCCTTCTTTAACCTGTTTTAAGTTACGGTATCCCCAACGTATATACACAAACTTAATACGTTTAAACAAATACTAAATACTTAGCTTATTGAAAAGTTTGGTATTCGCGAATAAATTGGTTTTCTAACAGCCATTTGGTATTATCCATTTACTCAAAAGGAAAAAAACCCAACATAAAGCTCAATAATCGCTAATGAAAACTCTTTTAATTCGTTACGTAAAATGGATGCTCTATAAACGTATCAATAAATAAATGAATCACTTCAGGTCGTGAATTTGCTCATATACTTAAATTCTAAAACAGCGTTTTAATAACTTTTCACTGGTCGGAAATAAAAAAATATCTAATTCAGAATACTGTCAATATATTGAGTAAAACGAAATAGCTATTAAAACAAACAATTTACACCAATATGCGTATTGTCATGAGATTATATGTGGAATATTACATATTAATCACTTACTCGGAAAGACCGTTTCCTCTACTCTTAATGTAATCTCAAATTTTCAGAATAAAGTTGCTGATTAAACCTCCAAGAAAATACAAAGACCAAATTTTGCTCAATTTAAAGATAACAATCTTACAGTGTAAAATTTAGATACATAATTTTACAACAAATACGCAATGTGTCGTGCCCCTAGGACACGATACAAAATCATTCACTCGCTCAAATTAACCTAAACTGATCACTCTAAATTCGTTTAATTATCATGAACACTTCAAAATACACTCCAAACGTAACTGAACTCTACGCTTTACATAATACACTTCGCAAAATAAATAAACTTGAAACATTTAAGAATCCGAAAAGCCTAAGGTCGTGATGTCCAAAATAATTTCTTGCAATGAGCTTCAAAATATTTACACACCCTTATCTGCAGTTGAGTCCAACGGTCTTCTTTAACCTATTTTACGTTACGGTAACCCCAAGGCAAATAAACAAAGTTAATACATGTAAACACGAAATATTACACTAATTATTGAAAAGTTAGGTATCTGAGAATATTATTCCTAACAGAATATTAATCAACGTTAAACGAAAACAAAACGAAAAACGAAGCTAAAGGTTACGAATGAATACTCTTTATTTCAGTTACGAAAATGGAGTTAACACTGACAGTATACAGATAAATATAAATCTTTGCCGATTAGCTCAATAGGATATAAGGCCGTGAATCACTCAGTTAAACAACATTTAATAAACAAAATTAACCTGACACGAGTTTTAGGTGCGTATTGTGAATTAAATGTTAAAACACCAATTTCCGATTTAACAGCTTTTCACTGGTCAGGGATGAGATTACAAATGATCTGTGTAAATTCAGAACACTATTTATTACGGTAAAACGCAAGGCATTAATCAAACAAAGATATAGTATTACATGTTAATCACTACGGAAATATTCACTAATCTCTTCTGCTCTTAATGTAGTCTCAAATTTTCAGAATAAATTTGCCTATTAAACCTCCAAACAAATACGAAGATCAAATTTTGCTCAATTTAAAGTTAGCAATCTTATAGCGTGAAATTTAGATACATAATTTTACATACAAATAAGCACTAACAAATAGTTCAATGCACAGATTAAAGCAGTTTGTTAAAAACGTTAATGGACTGAAATGTGAACTACGTTTATCCGCTTATAACCGTACAATTTAGCCGTTGAATAAATGTTCAACTTAAAAACGCAAAAACAATTAAATGCACAAGCGAAAATAACTCGGATACAGTCAGCTGACATTAAGCACCGCTTATTCGGTAGCTAACTGCGGCAATTCCCAAACGGCAAGTTCACAATTTCAGCTTTCAACTAGCTGGTTAACTTGATCAGTATAAAGTCTATTTACAAATAATCTGTGTATCATATTCACGAACATCTATCTTACTATAAATATTTAGGTAAAATTTTCATGAAGTGTGACTGTATATTTAACGTCAGCAGAAGCAAAATGAGTGATCAGTGGCAGTTAGCTTACCACTAAAACTAATAGAATCCGCAAAAGGCGAAAGTCTCGAAAATAAGGAAGCACTTGCTAAAAACACTATCACTACCTTCTGCCTTCGACTACATCGTAGTCTCAAGACTCCCCAGATCATACTTTCAGTTCGCCATATTCAATTTGTACCTCAAACAAATACGAAGCAAATTCATTGCTCAATTATAAACGCGGTAGAAACGATATGCATTATAGCGTGAAATTTAGATACATTACGTCATTACATACGAAGTTTATTCCAGCACTTGGAACACGTTATAGCTAAATGCACGAAATCTATAGACACATGATACCTTGTTGCAAAATACGTTAATGGACTGAAATGTGAACTACGTTTATCCGCTTATAACCGTACAATTTAGCGAATAAATGTTAATTGCAAAAAAACCGCAAAAACAATAAATAGGCAACACAGCGAAAATAACTCGGATACAGTCAGCTTCCGAGGCCCATGCTCTCTCACAGCACCGCTTATTCGGTAGCCAACTGCGGCAATTCCCAAACGGCAAGTTCACTGATTGTCAGCTTTCAACTAGCTGGTTAACGGATATATAAAGTCTATTTACACAAGCTGGTATCATATACACGAAATCTTCTTACTATAAATATTTACAAAATTTTCTATGCAGAGTGTGACTGTATATTTACACGTCAGCAGAAGCTCAAAACTGAGTGATCGGGGCACACATTAGCTTACCACTAAAACTAATAGAATCCGCAAAAGGCGAGAAAGTCTTCGAAAATAAGGAAGCACTGCTAAAAACACTATCACTACCTTCTGCCTTCGACTACATCTTAGCCAAGACTCCCCAATCATACTTTCAGTTCCGCCATCTTCAATTTGTATCAATCACTAATCATGAAGCACATTCATTCAAATTATAAACGCGGTAGAAACGATATGCATTTTCGGAAACCATCGAGAGAAATTACGTCATTACAACGAAGTTTATTCCCACGACGCTTGGAACACGTTATCGCTGAAATCCGAAATCTATAGACACATGATACCTTTTGCAAAATAGCTCGTAAATTCACGTACATAACGAACTGCCTATTTCTTCTTTAGCAAAAATTTATCAAACTGAAATGCGACAGTTTGTCGCCTATAAATTAAATTTGCGGACTATAATTATTACAAAGTAATAATTGCAATATTAAATATAATTTTCCAAACCATTACCAGTAAAATGTACCTTACGACTAAAAATAAAAGACATGTCCGCTATTTACAAAATACTACACTCCCATATAAGTAATATACCAATATTTGAATGTTACAATGAGTGAAATTCGAATTCGGCACACCAAAACAATCTATGCGTTTAAACATCGGTACTAAAACAATTTAACAAAAATAGCTTTCCTATTAGCAGTCCTTAAATACAAATCCATTCCAGTATTGAATTAATTTCTACATTACAAACACACCGAAATTCGATAAAGCGAAAATTAAAAAAAAAATAGCGCGTGAGAACTAGAATTTCCACACACGGTGGTAATAAGCTAAGAATTTCCATGATAATTGTGATATCAGAACGTGACCGTATATGAAAACTGGAGTGATTAAGTTTTCCAAACAGTCTGCGGTATTTATACATCCGACCTAAACCAGTATAAATTTATATAATTTTCTTCATTTGGAAAAAATCTTATTCGCTAACAATCTTAAAATAACAAAATCCGTCAATGAATTGAATTAATTTCTGTATTACACGACTTTCACACGTCACAAAATACGTGTGTGCTTATTTGAGCTTTCCAATCCTTTATTTTCAGCCAATTACCAGTGGATTGATGCTATAATGTGAATGACTATTGAGCGGTATGGGCGCTATAGATTAAAATACGTAAAAGGTGTAATAAAACACCGCAAATTCCGTTAAAATGTATCACTTGCTCATCAGTATATGATATGGAGTGCGATAAGCATGTAAAGAATGTAAAAGGTAATGACAAAATAGTATATTATTTTATAAGGAGCTAAAGTGACACTTTTTTTGACGAATCTGTAGGTGTGACGGATTAACGTAGTGAGTCCGGCAAATATAGATGAGCCACAAAAAGTCACTTTGCTCCGCATAAAATATAATACTTTTGCTTTAGACGTTTTTTACACTTAAATGTGAAATAAGGAAAAATAATTAGGTTGTGAAAATGAGAAATAGTTTGATTTAGTTAGCGTGCTCTGGCAAGCAGCAGTAGACGTTTCTAGGTTTCGTTGAAAACAATGCATTAAACAAGTTGAAAATTGTGAAGATTCTCCGTGTTGTTGTAAGTATTTTATTAAACTTTTTGTTCCTATTTGTGTAAACTAAAATATTACATTGTTAGGAGTATGATGGATTTGGAGAACTACACGCCGTCAGAAATTACTGAAGCGGCTAATACAGCAATAAATGATCTATTACCTACAAGATCTAGCAAAATCTATTTTCAGCAATTTATAAAATTGTGCGATGAAAAAAATATTAAAAGTTACTCTGAAACCGTAATGTTAGCTTATTTTGATTTCCAAGTCTTTATTCCTCGGGGGAGACCCGGCCTTTGTTTAAAACAATTCCTTTTCTCGTGACTTTTCAAAACATGATTAACAACAACCGCGATGGTTAACCACGGTCACCACCGTGCTACCGTAACAGTTGTATCCCTAACACCCGACGTCCCCGTCCACCTACACCTACACTCACAACACACACACACACACATACGCACACACCCTCACCTCGCAACCACCATCCTAACGTACACGATCCCATTCAAACGCTTCGTCAATTTCAACCTCATCCACACACTCCTACACCTCTACACGCTCCACCTCCTCCACAAACTCACACAAACCCACACATGCACACAAACCCCCACAAGCACACAAACCCGCCCTCTTAGCTACGCCCTCCCAGCCACTACAGTTGCGAACACTTTCTTATCCCTCAACCTCAAGTTTTGTTCCACCTGCACGCAGGAGGGGGAAATTCTGCTGAGGAGTGTCCTACCCGTGCTATCCGGTGCTCCAAATGCTCGGCTAAGCCAAAGTGTAAAAATTGCGCGGAAGCTTACGGTCCTATTCCCTCAAGTGCCGGAAGCAACGGGAACCGCTCAGTTCTGCGTCGAAGGTGGCTTCCCTCGAACCTATCCCGTCTTCCGAAGAGTCCGACTCGGAAGACCCAGCCCACCTTAGACCCTCTCCCGACACCGAATCCCAATCCATCAAAGACTTCCTTCAAATCATCACCCACTCCCTCTTCCAGATGTTCCCCGACCGCCGAGATGGGGCTGTCCGCACCCTAGATTTGCTATCCCGAAACTCCTTCCAACGGAGGATCAACATCTGTGTGTACCCAATCATTAACTCCTTCCATTATTGATATCTTAGCAGGGACAGTTAATGCCAGAGGCGTTCGTCGGAAACACCCCTTAAGCATTTTTTACACACACACAATATACACACTTTTTCCGTCACGGAAAGAAAGCTCACAAACAGATGCACATTTAATTTCAACACATTTCACACCTATGTAAACAATAGTCAACACGGAACCGCCCTCTTAATTAAAAATTGCTTCCCATCCACTCCTTTTCAACTTTCTGCGCACCTACAGCATCCCGAATGCGTTTTCGCGATGGTACACTTTCTCTCTCAAATACTATTTATTTCATACTACAACCCACTCGGCCACAACACCCCATCCGATGACCTCTTAACCCACGCCCCTAGCCTCCCTTATGCAGTTATCCTAGGTGATTTCAATGCCCGCCACATCCAATTCAGTGACACCGCTCTTGCGATACGCAAACACACAGCCAAAATACTTCGAACGTTTAGGGGCCTCAATAGTAGATGACATCATACTTTCCGAACCCATAGCTCACTATTTCGATCATAAGTGACTCAAGATATCGAGTTAACCATTAGAGACCTCATTTCCGTAATTACGGAAGCAGTCGGTATCTCTGTACCACTAAAAAACAACAACACTTCCCGCAAACCGCTTCCACGACACATCATGAACTGGACCAAAGAGAAAAGACGAATCTATCCAGGGACCAGGATCTCAAGACCGAATACAATTCCCTTAACGCCTTAATCAGGCGAGAAGCCAACAAACACTCAGAAAACTCCTGGACCAAAGCCTCCTCCCAGCTAGATTATAGAAATCGTAAACCCTAAATTCCACCTAACCGACCTACAGGGCAACCTAATCTCCTCTGACCAAGGAAAAGCGAATTTCTCACCTTTATGACGTCCAGCCCATTTTCCAATCCCCCGATGATCCCCAATTCGATAACCGGTTCAAGGCACCCCTCGAGGGTCGCCTTGAAGAATTCCGCAACCTTAACATTCCTGAAATCCAACTCGATAACGAGAGTTCTTTTTATGCCCCCATCACGCCCGACCAGGTGCGCGCATATTTCCAAAAAGGGAAAAAATGTGCCCCAGGTTATAACTAAATCAAAAAATGATCCGTCATTTACCCGACCCTGCCCTCCGATTACTCTCCAATATCTACAACCAATGCTTAATCCTATCCTACTTCCCGATGGACTGGAAATCGGCCTCCACCGTCATGACACCCAAACCCCACGCCGACCTAACCTCACCCTCCTCCTATAGACCAATCTCCTTCCTGAGTTGCCTCGGAAAATGCTTTGAGCAGATTCTATCCAGGCGACTCAGGGACCACCTCGAATTTAACGACCTCCTTCCCAATAGTAAATTCGGCTTCCGTCCCAACCGAACGTGTCCCGATCTCTTGTCGAAGCTGCTTACAGAGACCTCCAGAGCATTTAATCACAAGCAGTGACACACCGGTCTCCTGCAGAAGATCCGTAACCTCAACAGTCTCGACCCCTTCCCGAATCCCCTACTGTCATACCTGACCAACCTGTCAGTTCGGGTCAATGTAGAGAAAACCTCAGATCCTTTCCAACCTACAGCAGGCGTATCGCATGGTTTTGCCTTATCCCCGATCCCCTACATCTTCACATCCGACATTCCCGAAGTCACACAAGCCGGAGTAGTCGTTGCGCAGTTTGCGGATGACACCGCCTTCTGGACGGTTAATCGGAACAGCGAAACGGCCTTCCGCGTCATATCCAAAACCCTTCGGAACTACTCCAACTGGGTGACCCGGTGGAGAGTCTCCGCCAATCCCACCAAAACCCAAACAATCCTCTTCCGGCATCCTAATTACACCGAAGATAAGTTCCCAAAGCCTGTCTCCAGAAACGTTTCCCTCACCCTAAACCGATAAAGACTCCCACCCAAACAAGCAGTCACCTACCTAGAAATCCTCTTTACTAAACCCTCAATTGGCTCCCCGATGTACAAAGAACACTTAACAGAATAAGAAACCGCGCAAACCTACTGGGCGCCCTCCAGGGTAGAATCAGAGGTTGCCGCCCCAAAACACTGCAACCCACGAAACATATATTCGAATTCTTATGGATTTCCTAGCAGCCATATATACTATTGCTTCCTGTGAACGCCGAATACTCAGACACATACATCGGTTACCTCTCAGGTATCCTAGCGACCTCACAACACAACACGCAAACATACCAACCATCACACACAGAATCCAAACACTACAGAAAGACTTCGCACATAAAAGAATCTTCGGCAACACTATCCCTACCAAAGAGATCCTTAACACTCCACACAACTACCGTTTTCTCCCCAATGCCCACGAAGAAAATCTAAATTAAAATTCAAGCACCCCCCCCCGCGATCCTTACACAACTCCTTGACGACCTCAAATAGACATAAATCTTTTTCTTTTTACACCAAAATAACCACATCTCATGATTCTAAACTATACAATAACATAAAACATCGCAAAACCAACAAACATGTATATATATATATATATATATATATATATATATATATATATATATATATATATATATATATATATTATATATAACGACACGACCGTTATAACGTGCATTTATTCCTAACATAGAAACTATTTACAGAAACTGAACAATAAAGGGAAAAACTTTTGTGCAGTCATTCATAAAAAATGCTGACAATGTCCACCATCCGCTTCTATACAGGCTTCTGCTCTTCTCCTCATTGAACGACGCACTCTTTCAAAAATTCCCGGTGCGTCCTGTATGGTTGCAAAGCCCTCAATTATTCTATTGCGTAAGTCTTCCAACGTCTGAACTGGTGTATTATAAACTAGAGTTTTAAGATGCCCCAGAAATAAAAGTCTAAGCTGTTCAGTTTAGGCGATCTTGGTGGCCAGAACTGAGGCCGCTCACGACCTATCCATCGATTTGGGTAAACTGAATTCAAATATTCACGCACCAAAATCATGAAGTGGGCGGGCACCGTCGTGCATGAACCACATGCGCTGACGTACTAGAATTTTCTAGTAATTCAGGAAAATTATTTTGAAGAAGTGCACGATAGGTATTGCCGTCAAGGCGCCTTGTAAGAAAGAATTTTCCAACTAAAAATCTCCAATAATACCAACCCCACGTTGAATGAAAATTTCTGCTGAAATTTTGTTTCTACTATAGCATGAGGGTTCTCTTCGCTCCATAAATGAGCATTACGAAAATTTCTGATTGCTTCTCTGGAGAAATTTGCTTCATCCGTGAAGATAACTTGTTTGTCGAAATGAGGATTTTCTGCAACCTTCTGGAGAAACCACATGCAAAAGTTCCTGCGTGCTGGAAAATCTCGTGGAAGGAGAGCTTGCACTCTTTGCAGATGATACGGATGCAGCAAATATTCTCTCAAAATTTCCCATACAGTTTTGTGGCAAATATTCAACGCACTCCCAATTTTGCGTGTACTAGATTCTGGATTCTGTTCAATTTCATTGAGAACAGCCTCCTCTACTTCCGCCGCCCTCACTGTACGAGGTCGTCCTCTCGGTTTCCATTTTGTAAACTGCCATATTGAGACAGTCGCAGATGGATTTTGTGAATGTTCTACTATCGGAACAGCACAGTTGAAATCTTTCTTGGTAAAGACGCCTGGCTTGTTTAGCATTGCCGTCATCCAGACCATAGACGAAATGCATGTCGGTCATCTCCGAAATAGCATATTTGACCATTTCTCTTACTTTTATGAAGACAAAACACTTGGAAAACAAAAAAGAACAAATTTTTAAACTATTTATTGCCTGTCAAGAATAAGACTGACATGACAGGATTATTAACGAAATACATAGCGATGTTTCCTTATCAACGGACAGAGCTCACTTGTGTTTTGTGACATATCTTTATCTTGTAAATAAACTGCACGTTATAACGACGACACTTTTTAATTATTTTTCCTAAACGGTGAGTTTTACGTGAAAATGTATGGAGACCTTTTTGTTCGGAATTGATTTCTGACAAATATCGTGTAAACGCGTCATATAAGACAGTGGCGTAACACATTTTTTGTGGAATTTATGTCATGACTTAGCTGTATCTACGCCACTGCTTAAATTAAAATGAACTTTTCAGTTGAAACAAGGGCCTTCATGCCCTTATACAATATGTAAAATTTCAATGTAATATCTAGAAGGGTTTTCGAAAATTTGGAAAAACCGAAAAACACAACAACTTCAACGGCCTGTAGATCGATAACGAAGCTTCTGAGGACATACATTCATATGAACTTTCCGGCTCGAAATCGCCCCAGGAATCACCCTTAAAATAAGTACATACACTTAAGTGACACCTGTATATATGATATATATATATATATATATATATATATATATATATATATATATATATATATATATATATATATATATATATATAAGCTATAAATAAGTGATTACTAACCATAAGTATGAGCATACTAACAAAAAAAAGGATCTATATGCACGTTTATAAATTGGACCCAGAGACCAGTACCGTAATGTTTCATAATTACTTGAAGAACACCTTTCCCGAAGTAATAAGTGAAAAACTGGAATCGAGACACCCTCACTACTACTCGTGTTTTAAAGTCCCAGTACACGCCTATCTTTTGGTAGGCGAAGTTCGTGAAAGGGCTCTCATTGTGAACTGTATTCTTTAGTTGATTGTCTTGATACATTGTTGCTTTTCGGTCCGTTTTTATGTTTTAAATTGCGAGTAGTACTGGAATATCGTGAAAGAGAATTAGCAAGTGCCGGTGAATTACCATACAAATTGCAAATTTATTTTCGTCATGGCTGTACAGTATACCAACGAAGAAATGACCGATGTGTAATTGGTCCTTGGATATTCCTTGGATGTTTCCAAGGAAGTGGTTTTGAATCTTACAGAGTACACAGTGAAAGATTTCCCTATCGAAGATTACCATACCATAAAACCTTCGCGGCAGTTGAAACCCGTCTTTGTGAAACGACTGTTTCTATTAATATAGTCGTGCACGTACGGTAAGACCTCCGGAGGTTGAATAAGATATTCTACATTGGATTGAAGAAAATCCCAAACTCCGCAGCAGAAGATTGGGCTTACAGCTAGGGGTAAGCAAAGATACTGTTAATAGGGTAACCAGAGAACAAAAACTACAACCATTTCATAATCAACGGGTACAAGATCATTCACCCCAAGCACGCGTAGGTTTATGCCGATTTATCCAAGAGCAAAGACATCAAGATAGAAACGAAGACTTTATTCACAGATGAAGCCACTTTCACGAGGAGTGGCATAGCTAACTTGCACAGTGAACATACCTATGCTGAACAAAATCCTCTTGCTAGACTAAAGTTACCCATTATCAGTATGAGTTTAAGGTCAATGTGTTGGCAGGAATCATTGACACTTTCATAATTGGTCATGTCATTTTGCCACCTCCACTAAATGGCGTAAATTATTTGGAACTTCTACAAAACGAATTACCAGACTTATTAGATCTATTGCAACTTCGAAGGGAATGTAGTTTATGCACGACGGTGCGCTTCTACATTTACGTTAAACGTACGTAATTATTTTAAAGAATAGTATCCAAATAGATGGGTAGGTATAAGCAATGATGCACGCAAATTTGTCAGCTCGATCTCCTGACATGACCCCGATGGATTACTTCTTGTGAAAAGTGAAAACCGTTGTGTATTCTACGCCAGTACATCAGAAGATGAATTAAGAGACGTATTCAAACTAGTATTGACGCTTTGAGAAATTATGACGAAATGCTCCAGAGAGTCAATTTATTTTTACGATGTATTAATCTTTGTACTCACGAAAATGGAGGTCATTTTGAACATTTCTTGTAAGCATTTTTTTTATTATCCTTTGGTTGTTGACAAATTTATTAGCTGTTTTAATTATAGCACATTCAACTTGTTATTATAATTTTTGGTGTTATTCCGACTGTAATGCAATGCAATGCAATGGTGAGTTTGAGTCAGAAATCAAAACATTAAATCCAGATATCTCAGAAAAGGTTGCTCAAATCAACTCTTACCAGGAATATATTTTTAGTTGAAAGACGTTGGAGAATAAAATTTTCATTTAAAAGTTAAATACATTGTGGCTCAAAAAGTTATTTCGTTTTAAATGTATGCAAAGTACCGCGTATCGCGCTCTCTAAATTTTATATTGAAATGACAGCAAATTTTATTTTCCACCGCAAAACTAGGCGAATATTGTGACAATACACAATTATTACAAAAATTATTTATGAAACACTAAATTCAAATTGAACTTTTGATACTCTGTATCTCCGAAATCAACCACTTTTGGACAGGTAAGACGGGTTAGATCGTCACATCTTAGCCTCAGGAATTTGTGGTAGCATTTTGAGCACCTTTAGAGACCCTGTATTTGAAGTATTTTTACTAGACAAAAACTTCGATGTAGTATGTATAAGTGAGCATTGGATCACCGATGTTGATTTTATATAGAGTATAGTTTTACATTTCTTTAGTCAAGTCAATTCACGGTGATACTGATATTAACAAAAACCAGTATGAAGTTGTCAATTACTTTCATTAACAATACTGCAATGGAAACCCATTTTGAAATCTGCGGTGACAAATGGGCGGTGATATTATAATTATATCAATCTACAGGTCTCAACTAGATTTCAACAGTTTCTGAGCTTGAGTCAGTTCTTGAAAAGTCAAGTGATGCCAATATAGTGCTAATAGGTGACTTTAATATGGTATATGCCCAAAAACAGGAAACCACAATATGTGTGAATTACTAAACCAGTATGATCCTATTCAAACAATTTTTATTCCGACGCACGATAAAAATTGCATTAAACATTTATTAATTTCGAGACCAAGAATTATGTTTCAAATACTATTGAGTGTGTTTTATCTGATCATATAAGAGATAAAAATCGTCCTTACCTCAACAGGGTACTATCAATTTTTTCTAGGTTTTGTGAATATGGGTGAAATATTTTACTTAATGATGTTAAACGCGGTAGTACCTAATCTTCAACATTTTATTCTATAAAACATTCGTAGTTTCCTGCACGGAAAATTAACATTAGGTCTGGTGATAATAAATTGATCTAGTTTACGGACAAACTTAGAAATTTAAAAGTAAATCAACTTTCTATTAGTTTATACAAGAAGTATAGACTTCCCAATTTGTATGCAATGAAAGAACACTTTTACAATGAGAAAGAAATCAAAGCTGCAGAAATTGAAGCTAACAATAAACTTATAAAGTGACTCAAAAGCGCGCCGGTTTTGAATCGCTCGACATTTTGTTGTTTGTTGCTTAGCAACATAGTTGTTTATAAAGTTGGTATCTGCTGATATTCCGATTTTATTCTGTGTGTCAAAATGGAACGCTTTTCTACTGAACAACGTGTGTTAATCGTGAAAACGTTTTATCAAAACGGAGAAAGATTTGCAGAAACTGTCCGACGACTACGTGCGATTTTTGCGTGTAATGAAGCTCGAATGAATCAACAGTACGCAGACTTATGACAAAGTTTATTGAAACAGGATTAACACTCAACATTAAAAATTCTGGTCGTCCTAGATCTAGCCGGTCTGTTGAAAACATTGCTGTATTTCGTGAAAGTGTCAATTATAGCCCACAGAAATCGGTCCACGTCGTTCCCAACAATTGGGCATAGTATTCTTTACTGCGGCGAATTCTTATGAAGGATCTTCATTACCATCCTACAAAATCAATTAACCCACCAACTTAAGGTGCCCGCTTTGCTAGGAAAATCATTTTCAGAGATGAGGCCCACTTCCATTTAAATGGATTTGTCAATAAGCAAAACTGCCGTATTTGGGGATCAGAAAATCTTCAATCGATTCATGAAAGAGAAATGCATCCGCAGAGAGTGACGGTTTGGTGTGGATTTTGGGCCGGTGTCATTCGTTCTTATTTTTGAAGATGAAACAGGACAAGCTGTAACGGTTAATGTAGACCGATACCGCACGATGACAGTTTTTGGCCTCATATCGATGAAATGGACATTCAGCAGTTATGGTTTCAGCAAGATGGCGCCACATGGACACTTCCGCCGAAATCATTGCATTGCTGCTTGAGAAATTCCGGATCGGCTCATTCACTTCGTGGTGACCAGCGATGGCCACCAAGGTCGTGATTTAACCCATGCGATTTTTCTTTGGGGTTATGTCAAATCATTGGTTTATGTCAATAAACCCGAGACACCGAGTTAAAGGAAGAAATTCGACGTGTTATCAACGAAATCGACGTGCAAGTTTGTGAAGCTGTAATCAACAATTTCAGGAAGAGAGTTTTGGCATGCCAGCAAAGTAGAGGACACATGCCTGATGTGATTTTCCATTCCTAAATTGGGAAGGTTTGATTAACAGCTTTTTGTCTTTTGCAACTGATTTTTTGAAATAAATTTTGTCTTTTGTTATAATTAAAACCGGCGCTTTTTGAATCACCCTTTATATTATTTTAGTAATTCTACCCACCACGTGGTCAATAATAAATTCACACAGAAATTTAAATACACAAATTCACTCACTAATTCATCTCTAATACTGCAAATAATGTTTTTAGTAACATGTTGATGTAAATCCTCTTGATGATTGTTGTTGGAAATTGATGATTAGAATTAATTGTAAATGCCAAACACAACTTTTTTGAGTTGACACAATTGCTAAAACTTTATTTTCAAATTAACATAATGCCTGTGGTTTAATATAGGTACTTACACTCAAATTGTGAGCATTAGTGTATCATTCATTACCTCTTATACAGTGAATCTTGTCTAATCCGTCAAAATTAAAGAAGGACTAGAACTCATCATTCTAAGCAAAAAGTTCATGTTACATCGGTCCGGAAATGCTTCGTTTCGAGATACAGTGTCAAAGTTGAAAAAAGAAATCGCGTTTTCTTCAATATCTTTCGACTGTTTCGAAATAATTTTATGATATTTCGTATACGGTGGTTTTTGAGATGACAAATTAAATTTGTGGACGAGAAAAATCGATTCTCAATATTTTCTCCTAAAAAGGTATATTTTAGTGATGTCGCTAGAGCAACCTTTTCTGAGAAAACGCATTTAAAGCTCACAATGTTTATTTATTTAAAACTTTTGTAAGGAGCACTAAAATATCCAACATTAAAAAAAAAAAAGAAATTAATATTAAAAGTAAACATGCTCTTTTGATAAATGTTCAAACAACTGTCCCAAAATAAACCCCAGTACACGAAATTTCATGAAATTATTTCGAAACAGTCGAAAAATGTTGAAGAAAACGCGATTTCTTTTTCAACTTTGACATGTATCTCGAAACGAAGCATTTCCGGATCCATGTACATATGAACTTTTTGCTTATAATGATGAGTTCTAGTACTCCTTTAATTTTGGCGGATTAGATAAGATTCACCCTGTATACAACTCATAATTTTATAAAATTTTCTTTCAATTTCCTAATCAATCAAAAAGGACTTGTCACCCATTTCCTGAATATTTTTATTCATAAAACCCAAATGGCCAATCTACCTTTACAAAAATATACGTTATAAACTATTAGCTACTTAAAGCATAACAATTGTACTGGTAAATCAAAAACTGTTTTTGAGTTCAAGTTTCTCAAATTACAGTTAGAGATGCTCTACTAAAAAGTAATAGCTGTAAGGATATTTATGAGTTAAGTGTAACAGTGTAAAAGAAAAACGTTAGTTTACTGGTACACTTACATTAGTGATTAATTCTATAATTGTGTGAAACCTTTCCTTTAGAATTAAAAGCTGCATTAGTTATACATATACCAAAAAATACCGGAACTTATGTTATTGCAGGTTTTATTCCTTTATCAATCTTCTCAGTATTTTCTAAAGTTATTGAGGTCATACTGTACAATCACATCACCACCTACTTTGAACATAATAAGCTCTTTTATAATAGCGATTATGGTTTGAAGCACTCATTGATTTCACATGCATAATTCTAGATTTCTTTGAGGCGAATAAATTCAGTAGCAACGTCTAGCGATATCTCTAAGGCCTGTGAATGTGTTGCACATGATATCTTAATTAATAAGCTAAGACATGCTTATAATTTCATACAGGTAGCTGTGCACTAATACTATATTTCTTAAGCCAGACATTTCAATGTGTACTTTTAATAATAAACAGTCTGATATCCTACCTATATCAATGTGGGTGTCCAGATCCATTTTGGGTCCTTTGTTTTTTTATGGACATCACGAACTTGTCTTCTTGCTTGTCGGATGATGTAACTTGTATTTTGTATTATGCTATTAAAACACTTTATGTTATGCAATTCTGAGTTACACTGGTGTTCTTGGTCTACAAGGTTTAAACTGCAGCACAAGAGGATATCGTGAGGATTGTCACTAAGTCTTTAAAAACCTCAATATATTGACGTTCCTTCACTATTTATATTGGTAGCAGTTTGCTTTACCAAAATAAAATATCTGTGTTTATCCGATAATCTAACCAACACGAATATAATACAAGAAAGAAACAGTAACTCAAAATGGCGATTTTTCAGGCTCAATTTTGTATAACTGTCTTCCAGTGAGTGTTAGAAATCTTCATTTCGACAAATTATTATAAATTTTATTATGAACATCATATGAAATGTTTTAACATCAATGTAATTAGTTTTTCAGAACATTGGCTTAATTCTCTACAAAATGGTATTAAGATTTGTGGATATGACTTAGCTGCCGCTTTCATCGATCCTCTCACGCAAGAGGTGGAGTTCTAATTTTGTCAAAAATAATGTAAAATTTAGTTCGTGAACACATTCATTATTAAACACCGAATCTCTTTTGAATGCTGTGACGTTCAAATAATAGAGCACAATGTAACTGTTTTTGTGCATACAGAATTCAAGTTCCAACATTGATGTCTTTTTGATAAATTAGAACATATTTTAGACAAACACAACAAAGCAGTTTATTGACGTGGAGGTTTTAACATCTATACTTTAAACAATTTCATCACGAACATTGACGACACAGACAGCATGTTAACTAAATCTAGCAGTGAACTTCTCAGATCACAATGTACAATCGATAACTTTACCTAAATTAAAATGTGAGATAAACTTTACGGAAATCTACGAATGGGTACTGAAAGTAGATAATAATAATCATAATTTCTTTTAAATAACGGAACAAATTGACTGGTGTAAGTTATATGTTGTGATAGTCAAAATGTTGAAAATAAACCAAAAATTTTTTGATAAGTTTTTCAGTTATTCTATAAATGCTATACATTAACACGTGTATAATTTAATCGCTCAAACACTTGGATTACAAAAGGAATAAAAATCTTCAAAAACTAAACGAAAATTGTATGAAAGACTAAAACGTTTCCCTAATTCAGTCATGCGCAATTATTATTTAAAATACTGCAAAATCTTTCAGAATGTTTGTAAATTGGCAAAAGATTAAGTGTAGACTCTAAAATCTGTTCGTCCAACATTCAAAGCATCTTGAATGTTATCAAACTGCAATTAACAAGTCCAACAGTTTTCAAAACAATATTTATTTAACTATTAAAACACTGACACGTAATCCTGAAACTATTGGTAATGAATTTAATAGTTTTCTAATTTAACCACGAATTTACTTGATACAAGAACATTTTTAAACTGTACGGCACTGTCAAATTAAGTCTCTTTAAAATCAATAGTCATAGTTCCTTCTTCCTTACTCCTACAACTTCAGACGAGATTGAAAATGTAATATCTAAGCTAAATATACATCAAGCGTGGAAATGACGATATTCATAGTACAGTTATAAAAGCATGTACTATTCAAACAGAAGTTACTAACGTTTTAGAAAATACCATCTAAACAAGAATATTAAGTTACTTTGAAACATATAAAGTATTTTCTGAAAACCAGTATGGATTTATCAATAAAAATCAACTGCTTCAGCACTGCAAAATATGTAGTAATATAGTTGAAATTTAAACAAAAGCAATTAGTTATCTAGATTTGTCCAAGGCCTTTGATCTTATTGACCATACTTACTATTATCTAAGTTTATGGTTTTAATCATATGCTTTCTCACTTTTAAAGTCCTACTTACCAGATCAGACAATGTGTCAAATCTGATACCTTAATGGTAATAATAAATCTATGCGGCAATTTCTTGTACCTGTCAGGTTGCGATGACGCACCCTGTATATAGGATGTTATAATGACGTGTATTACGTGTTTTGAGTACGAGTGTATTGAGTTTGAACGAAAAAAATTTTTTGTGTGTATATAATGTTGTGGGTGTATGATACGCCACTGGAAATTTAGGAGAAATATAATTAGTATGTAGATACGTGTATTTGAATGTTATAGAGACTTTAGTGTTGGAATAATTAGATTTTGATGAATGTAAATGTGAAGAGAAATTTGTCGATGGGACGATAATGCTTTCCACTGGATTGCTTCTGTTTTGCTGATAAAGAAAGGAATGTTGGAAGATAAAATGAGTAATCTTGATTAGAAAATGTGAAGAATAAGTGTAGAATGTTTTAGAAAATATGTAGAGAAAGATTGGGTATGTTTAAGTATTAATTTCAGAAAGTTTTGTAATGTTGTGCAATTGTTTTGAGAATAAATGTATGTATATGGAATTTGAGACCTTAGACTGTACTGATTTTTGCAAATGTTGCGGAACGAGATCGAGCGCATGTTGGAGAACTGTTAAAAGTTGCGTAATGGACCAGAGTGGCTACTGAATGAATGTAATGACGAAAAATGATTTCTTCATGAAGTAATTGTAAAATTTGTAAGTGAAAACCAATATGGCGATGTATTGTAATTACACGCGTGCTTGTATAGAGGGAAGCAGCTGTTGGAAGTATGACATTTTGAGTGAATACTATTGGAGAATATAACGCGGAAGGAAGACATGTTTAAAGATGGATGACTGAAGTTATAAATAGGAAAGTCAGAGATTGAGGTTAGTTGTCGTTGGAGTTGAAGTTAGTTAGGAAGTTAGCTTTTGGCTTGTGAGGAGAGCGTGAAACGCGCGCGAGTTAGTGTGGTAGACTGTGATGATGTTGGAGTATGTTTGTGAATTTTAATGAGGCAGTAATTGTTTAATTAACTGCGTACCCGAACCGGGGATAAATTGAAAAGACATTCATAAACAAAACATAATTAAATTGAAGTTGAAGATAAAATTAGTTTGTTTATTTTCAAGAAAATAATAGTGCGTAAGCAGATTTGAATAAAGATAACAGTTGTTATGTTAAAGTATTAAGTGCGGCGCGCTTGTAACGAGATTCAGCTAAAAGTATTTATGAGACCACCTGTTAAGTGAACGAAGGTTCATTGTATATTAAGCCAAAGTTTAAGTAACGTTATATGACATTGAAAGTTTTATTTTATAAGGAACTAAATTGGTGTAAAGGTTGCAAGAAATTTTAATAGGCAACCAAACGTTTACCGTTATTACATGTTTGGTGCATTGTGAACTAATCGCGAGTGCACAGAGGATTAAGTTTTGTTGAGCCTTTTGTAATGTGCTTCAGGCAATTTTAAGCAGTACCAATGGACTACATATAATTAATTTACGGAAGAAAGAAGAAAGAAAAGCCAAGGATTAATGGACAATTTTAAGTAAGGTTTATATTTAAGTATTTTAAAAATTTAGTAAAGCACGATTATCTCTTTGGTTTATTTCATTTGTGTGTGATTAAATATTAATTAGTTAGAAACGAAAAGATAATCGTTCTCGAATTATGTTGTGTTGGTTGTATAGTATTAAGAATTTTGCAGAAATTGGTAGTGACGTGTGGTTTTGATTTTCAACCACGCTGATATAATTTATGTAAATATTTGTGTTTTGTTTTATTTTATGCAGGACAATATATATTTATCGTTAAATGTTTTATTCTGTTGTTTATTTAACCAGGTGGATTACAAAATTTTTATGTCAGTTTCATTAAAGCAATGCACTATTAACAGATCAGCTGTTGTTTAAAATTTCATTAAGTATACAAAAAGTTTGAGTTTTGAAATCTTAAATGTTTACGAATGTCAAATACGATTCAAGTAAAGTAAATTTAAAAGATATCGTTCATGTTAAGAATTTTAAAGTAATTACCGTTCATTGAATGAATTTGAATGATCAATTTTATTTTGAAGTTTTGGTATACGAGGTGTATTCAAAAGTTTTTAATAACCTGGGTAGTACTAAATTTATTTGAGTTTGAGTTGAATTGTTTTGGACGAGTGTTTGTTTTAGAACCTTCGTATATGAGTTTACCGAGTAAGCACAATCCTACTTTCCACAATCAAGTAGGGTTAATTAACATCCAGCTTAATACAATTATTTTAGCAAAGTTTCGATTGTGGTGGCGCCTAGAGACATATTTTCCCGAATTGAGCTATTTGAGTAAGTGTAAGGTGTTTGAGCTATTAATCATTCATTTTACTTATTATTTCGACCACGCCCATCTCCCTGTTAGCTGGCTTGGCAACCCGCTTACATTAGTAAGCCTACACGACGCCTAGTGCGGTTTGGACGTGTAACATAATTATTTGGCAGCCCAACGTGTGGGGCCTTGAGATTGAATGTGACTTAATTTTGATGTTTGATGAAATATTGTAGTAGAATTTTGGATTCTGAAGTTTAGATTACTGATTGTTGACGAATTATCGATTGGACTTGTTGAGATTAGTGAATGTTGAGTCGTATAGCAATTTTTTTTGTGAGGAGACAATTACTGTTTAAGTATTTACATTTGTGACTTTGAGTTTATGTGTGTTAAGTGAATTCTTTGTTTGAAAGATATTTTGGTGGTATTAACGAGTTGTTTAGGATATTTTTGAAGTATTTTGGGAAACCTTTATTTGTTAAGATGGGATATAAGATCCATATTGATTGTTTGACGTTGAATGAGATTAAGTATGAGATAGCTATTAGGGGAGGCGATGCTTCCTTAGGTATTACGGCTTTACGGAAAGCACTTAGGAATATTTATAGTGAAGAAGCTGCGGGTAGGGCGAGTACGCGACCCCCGTACCCATTTGAATTTGATACTGATAGGTTAGCTATTAACGAAACTAAGTTAGAAATTGAGAAATTAATTGATGAATTACATAGTAACGTGACTACAAAAATTATAGCGACTATTGAGACAAAATTTAAGTATATTTTTAATAGAATTAATAATGTTGTGGCAAAAACTGATGTAGAAAATAAAGAGAAAGAGGACTTTATTACGAGTATGGCAATTTTAGTTTCGAATTATGAAATTTTAGATAGGCAAGTAGTAGTTAGGACTCCCGCTAATGTAGGGATAAGTACCGATGACGTGATGGCTTCACCATCAACCAATTTTAAGACTGAATTACCAATAGTTGACCCTTTAGTAAACGTAGCACCTATTATGACTGTAGCGAAGAGTGTTCCCGTATGCAAGTGGAACATCTCTTTTTCAGGTGACATTAAGTCTTTGTCGTTAAATGCATTTTGGAGAATTAGTGAGTTACAAGTTTCCCGTAACGTTAAAGATGAGCAACTGTTTGCAGAATGTTTAGATTTGTTTACCGGTACAGCACTTATTTATGTCAGGTCAATTAGGAAAGAGGTTAAGACATGGGGTGAATTGGTGGAATCTTTGCGTTTGCAGTTCCAGCCAAGTGATTACGATGAGAGATTAATTGAGGAAATTAAGCGACGCACGCAGGCGTCTGACGAACCTATGGGTATTTATGTTGCGATTATGCGCACATTATTTTCGCGACTTAATGAAGGGTTATCTGAGGATAAACAATTAAGAATTTTATGTAAAAATATCGCTCCTATTTATCAGACTCAATTAGGACTTACCCAAATTAGTACTATTAGTGATTTAATTAAGTATGGGAGATTGATTGAAGAACGTATACAGGCAATGGACAGTTACGTACCCCAGTAGGAGAAAGTCAGATTTAGAGACTGATTTAGCATATGTACGTGAAAGAGAGTGTGAGTGAGTCACGTAATGTTGTGAAGGGTGACGAAGTTAAGGTATCTGAGAGAGTGGAAGTGAAACCGTCTGGGTCCAGAAAGATTATGAATGTGGCGAAACCTTTGTTGTGTTGGAATTGCAAGCAAGGCAATCATAAAGGCAGTTCAATGTCAGGTACCGAAAAAGAGTATGTATTGTTATCGTGTGGTAGGGCAGATTTTACCGTTAGGACTGTCCTAAATGTTCACGATTTCCAAATCAGGGAAATGGGGAAGGGAGGCGAAGGTCGCATATTGTCTTCCGAAATTTTTGTAGAGTCGGCTATTTTTATAATAGTTCTCGAAATAAGGCAGATAACGTTTTCGAAAAATAAAGTTTTAATGGAGTATATGTTTGACAATCAGGGTTCAGATGAGAGACCATTTTTTATGTTAATGTTTATAGTCAGTCTATGTTACCTTTTGGATAGTGGTTCTTCTAGAACATTTTGGGAATAAAAGGGTGGAATAGCTTAGAAAGGTTAGGAGTTAGGTGTAGGTAAGCGTGTGACTGTGTGTTGTGGCAATGGAAAAGTTTTATCTGTAGGCACTGTGACGATTCCGATTGAAATTAGAGGAAAATTGTTATAATGGACGTGATTATTGTACCCGATATAAGACATCAGATGATTTTAGGATGGGATTTTTGGAAAAAGGCAGGTATTGTACCTGATTTTCAGAGGTGAATGGCAGTTTGAAAGTTTGAAAATTGAAATTTTAGAGACTAGGGATTTAGTAATACATTCACGTTTAGATTTGACTACCGAACAATTGAATTTATTAGACAATTTAGTTGAGGATTATTTTGTGAAACTAAGGAGAAAGAGTTAGGTTGCGCAAATTTAGTAGAGCACCGAATTAGGACCAATAGTGAGCCTATTAAGCAGAGGTATTATCGTGTATCCCATTTATGAAAACATATTGATGATGAGTTAGAGAAAATGTTGAAACTTGGGTTTGAGAAATCGAGTAGTGCATGGGCTAGTCCCATTGTTATGGTCAAAAGAAGGACGGGAAATATAGGTTTTGTTAGATTATCGCAAGTTGAATAAGGTTACGGAGAAGGATGCTTATCCTATTCCTTACGTTTCGTCAATTTTAGATCGTCTTCGTGACGCGAAGTTTATTTCGTCTTTAGATATTAAGTCTGCGTATTGGCAACTGCCAATGGCGGAGGATTCGAAAGAGTTTACGGCTTTTACGGTACCCAATAGGGTCTTTATCAGTTTAAGAGAATGCCTTTTGGCTTAGTTAATGCACCGGCATCGTGGCAACGATTAATTGACAGTGTTATTGGTTCAGAATTGGAACCTTATGTGTTTGTTTATCTTGATGAACTAAATTTGTACACCGACGTTTGAGAAACATTGAAGTGTTAACGGAAGTGTTTAAGCGTTTTGAACGGGCAGGTTTAACGTTGAGCAAGGACAAGTGTTCCTTTTGTCGTGACGAATTGCGTTATTTGGGTTATGTGGTAAATTCTACCGGTTTATCAGTTGATCCCGAGAAGGTTGAAGCTATTTTGAAGATTCCGGTCCCACTACGGCGTCGGAAATTAGAAGAATTATCGGTATGGCATCATGGTATCGGCGTTTTATCCCAGTTTTCGTCTATTATCGCACCTCTTACGAAATTATTGAAGAAAAATGTACGTTTGAGTGGACGGAAGAATGTAGTGAAGCATTAGATATTAAAGAATTGTTTAGTGACAGCACCTATTTTGACGTGTCCAGATTTTAGTTTACCGTTTTCGATTCAAACTGACGCATCGGATTATGGAATCGGCTCAGTTTTGACTCAGACTATTGATGGAGTGGAGAAGGTTATATGTTATAATAGTAGATCATTGACGCGTAGCGAACGGAAGTTTTCGACTACGGAAAAGTGTTTGGCGGTGTTATGGTCGATAGAAAGCTAAGACCATACATCGAAGGGTTAAGTTTAGCGTTATTACGGACCATGCATCTTTGTATGGTTACATAATTTGAAGGATCCGACAGGACGTTTGGCTCTGGGCTGTTCCGTTATTGAGGAAACGTCTAGTGAAGATAAAGACAGTGACATTACCGGCGAAGACCATAATGAAGAAGACGATATTGTAGAAGATAAATGGATTGAAAGAATGAAGAGATGTATTGAGAATCGACCGAAGCGTATCCAAAATGGAGAGTTCAAGATGGGAAGTTATATAAGCATGTGACGTGTAGTTATCCGAATTTACGTGAAGACGCGGAAAGTTGGCGTGAAGTTTTCCGAAGGCGAAGCGTGGTGAAATGTTGAGAAAGTATCATGACGAACCTACTGCAGGGCATGCAGGAATATTCAAGACATATGAGCGTATTTCGAAATTATTTATTGGCCTAAGTTAAAGAATGATGTGAAACGTTATGTGAATAAGTGGAAGTGTATAGCACATAAACCTGAACAGCGATTACCGGCAGGATTGATGACTCAGCATCCTGTTATCGATAAACCGTGGCAAATGATTTCGACGGATATTGTGGGACCTCTTCCTAGGTCTAAAAGTGGTTATAGTTATGTTCTAGTAGTGTCAGATTATTTTACGAAGTTTGTGTTATTTTTCCGTTACGTACGGCTACGGCCGGGTGTTGTGAAAAATATTGAAGAAAATGTGTTTTATTATTTGGTGTACCGTTGTATGTGTTATGTGATAACGGATCACAATTTAGAAGTGCAGTTTTAGGAATATGGTGGCATCGTATAATGCCAAGATCATTTTAATGCAAATTATCACCCTCAGGCGAACCCAACAGAAAGGGTTAATCGAGTAATGAAGACTATGTTAGCATCGTATATTGAAGACAATCAGAGAAATTGGGACAAGTATTTAGCGGGTGGCTTGTGCAATTAGGACAGCTACTCATGAAGTTACGGGGATGACGCCGTATTTTGCGAATTTTGGTAGAAAATGAATCTCGATGGAACGAGACATGGAGAACCCGTAGTGGGTAATACTTTGAATGACGTCGCGTTTGCGAATAGAGAACCTTTAATTGCTAGAGGCAATTTTTTCAAGTATATGATGACATTAAGAGAAGATTGAATGCAGCATATATTAGAAGTAAAAGAATTACGACTTACGAAGAAGATTAGCTACTTTTCAAGTAGGAGATACTGTGTGGCGGAAGAATTATGTTTTATCGGACGCGTCGCGTTATTTTGCCGCGAAATTAGCACCTAAATTTATTGGACCGTTTTATATAAAGAAAAAGTTTCGTATCAGACGTATGAGTTATCGGACGCCTGGCGACTCTAGAGGCATATGGCATGCCAAAGATTTAAAGTTCAGACCCTCAGACGATTAAGTTATTTAAGATTTTAGTGAAATATATAGTAGGTTAGGCTATTGAATTTAGATCATTTTTTTTTTTTGTTTTTTGTTCTACCGTCAGATTGCTATTGGTAGGTTGGTCGGAAAACTATTTGGCGTGTGGAGTTGACTATTTCTATTTTCTTTTGTATCAGAATTTTTTTTTTGTCCTTGGGGCACACTGGCTGTGTAGGGACGGCCTAGAATTTTCCTACAGCAGAGCCAACTGCTTGTCGTAAGAGGCGACTAATCAAAGGGGTGTGTCGAGGTAGGGTGAGACTTTGGTCTTGACGGGGAGTTGAGTCCCATGTTGAAGGTTTTGGTGATGCATTTTTTTTTAGTTATAATATTTTTTTGGTTTAGACCACTTTCCATAGCCGTCGTATATAGTTAGGATTTTTAGATTAGGTGTTTTGTTTTTGGGAAGTCTGATGGGTCTACTTTATTGATTACCGATTTGTGACGTGTTCTTTTGAACTCTACCGGGACGTTTGTTTTTGGGGAGTGTTTTTTGAGTGTATGATGTCGACACCAGGAGGCAGGTGTTGGGTAGGAAGCAGTCACGTGGGACACGGCTGTGGAACTCCCAGCATTGACGGTTTAGTCCCATTGCGTTGGAGAGAGTGACGTAGGTGGTAGTCGGTGAGGCTGACCCCTCATCGGCTGGGCAGGTCTATTTTGATGTTTGCTTTGGCGGTGGCTGGATATTTCGCTACGCCGGTTCTCATGGTTCTGGACCGCTTCCCAGGCCATGTTTAGGTGTGGTTTCTGCCCACCCTATTTTGGTTCGGGCCCTAGTCTCCGGCTGAGTTGTAGTGGCGGTGCTGCAGCTCAGTGTTGTTTTTGATCTTTGTCTTGGTGATGGGGGGGGATCCACCTCCACCACACACCGGTTGGGTTGTGGCTTCACGAGCGGACCTCGGTGAAGTGTTTGAGTTTTTGACTTTGTGTAGGTCTCTTAGGACCAGTATTTTTGAGTTTTCTGGAAGAAAATCTCCTTGTGGAGGAGGTGCCGGTTGCGATGACGCACCCTGTATATAGGATGTTATAATGACGTGTATGACGTGTTTTGAGTACGTATTGAGTTTGAAAAAAAAAAATTTTTTTTGTGTATAAAATTTGTGGGTGTATGATACGCCACTGGAAATTTAGGAGAAATATAATTATGTATTGTACGTGTATTTGAATGTTATAGAGACTTTAGTGTTGGAATAATTAGATTTTGATGAATGTAAATGTGAAAGAAATTTGTCGATGGGACGATAATGCTTTCCACTGGATTGCTTCTGTTTTGCTGAATAAAGAAAGGAATGTTGAAGATAAAATGAGTAATCTTGGTTAGAAAATGTGAAGAATAAGTGTAGAATGTTTTAGAAAATATGTAGAGAAAGATTGGTATGTTTAAGTATTAATTTCAAAAGTTTTGTAATGTTGTGCAATTGTTTTGAGAATAAATGTATGTATATGGAATTTGAGACCTTAGACGGTACTTATTTTTGCAAATGTTGCGGAACGAGATCGAGCGCAGGTTGGAGATAAGTGTTAAAAGTTGCGTAATGGTCCAGAGTGGCTACTGAATGAATGTAATGACGAAAATGATTTCTTCATGAAGTAATTGTAAAATTTGTAAGTGAAAACAAATATGGCGATGTATTGTAATTACACGCGTGCTTGTATAGAGGAAGCAGTTGTTGGAATATGAATTTTGATGAATACTATTGGAGAATATAACGCGGAAGGAAGACATGTTTAAAGATGGATGACTGAAGTTATAAATAGGAAAGTCAGAGATTGAGAGAGTTGTCGTTGGGTTGAAGAGTTTTAGCTTTTGGCTTGTGAGGAGGCTCGGGGGGCACGCGGTTAGTGTGGTAGAATGTGATGATGTTGGAGTATGTTTGTGAATTTTAATGAGGCAGTAATTGTTTAATTAACTGCGTACCCGAACGGGGATAAATTGAAAAGACATTCATAAACAAAACTATAATTAAATTGAAGTTGAAGTAAAATTAGTTTGTTTATTTTCAAGAAAATAATAGTGCGTAAGCAGATTTGAATAAAGATAACAGTTGTTATGTTAAAGTATTAAGTGCGGCGCTTGTAACGAGATTCAGTAAAAGTATTTATGAGACCACCTGTTAAGTGAACGAAGGGTTCATTGTATATTAAGCCAAGTTTAAGTAACGTTATATGACATTGAAAGTTTTTTATATAAGGACTAAATTGGTGTAAAGGTTGCAAGAAATTTTTAATAGGAACCAAACGTTTACCGTTATTACATGTTTTTTTGGAACTAATCGCGAGTGCACAGAGGATAAGTTTTGTTGAGCCTTTTGTAATTGTTCAGGCAATTTTAACCAAATGGACTACATATAATTAATTTACGGAAGAAAGAAGAAAGAAAAGCCAAGGATTAATGGACAATTTTAAGGGTTTATATTTAAGTATTTTAAAATTTTAAAGCACGATTATCTTTTGGTTTATTTATTTTTGTGTGATTAAATATTAAATTAAAAGAAAAGATAATCGTTCTCGAATTATGTTGTTTGGTTGTATTAAAATTTTGCAGAAATTGGTAGTGACGGTGGTTTGATTTTCAACCATGATATAATTTATGTAAATATTTGTGTTTTTTTTTATTTTATGCAGGACAATATATATTTATCGTTAAATGTTTTATTCTGTTGTTTATTTAACCAGGGGATTACAAAATTTTTTATGTCAGTTTCATTAAAGCAATGCACTATTAACAGATCAGCTGTTGTCTTAAAATTTCATTAAGTATAACAAAAGTTTGAGTTTTGAAATCTTAAATGTTTAGAATGTCAAATACGATTCAAAGTAAAAAATTTAAAAGATATCGTTCATGTTAAAATTTTAAAATATTACCGTTCATTGAATGAATTTGAATGATCAATTTTATTTTGAAGTTTTGAATACGAGGTGTATTCAAAAGTTTTTAATAACCTGGGTAGTACTAAATTTATTTGAGTTTGAGTTGAATTGTTTTGGACGAGTGTTTGTTTTAGAACCTTCGTATAGAGTTTACCAGTAAGCACAATCCTACTTTCCACAATCAAGTAGGGTTAAATTAAACAATTATTTTAAAAGTTTCGATTGTGGTGGCGCCTAGAGACATATTTTCCCGAATTGAGCTTTTGAATGTAAGTGTAAGGTGTTTGAGCTTATTAATCATTCATTTTACTTATTATTTCGACCACGCCCATCTCCCTGTTAGCTGGCTTGGCAACCCGCTTACATTAGTAAGCCTACACGACGCCTAGTGCGGTTTGGACGTGTAAATACCAAGGATATATCTTGGGACCGATCTTTGTCAATGGTTTCTGTAATATGTCACGCCATACTACGATGTATACTAATCATGTTACCATTAATATACCTTGCAAATTAATTGATGAACTATTAAGTAACAGTCAACAAACTTTAAATAATGCTCAGAATTGGCTTGTGACGAACAAGTTAGTGTTTAAAATTACTAATTCTAATATAATTTCATTTCTTAGCGAAGAACTACAAGTAGAATTCCTTCAAAATTTTCTGACCAAGTTTCAACTAAACATTTAGATATAACCATAGACAATCAGTTCATATGGAAATACCATATTAGATGAGTAACAATAAAATTAAACAAATCGCAAACTTAAGTTTATTGTGACGTTTCCACTTTAAAGAAGCTTTACTTTGCATATTTTGAGTCCACAATTCGATACTGTCTAATATTTTCAAACGCACAAATTGAAAGATGTTTTAAAATACCAAGGAATGCATTGAGAATAGTCTATGGATTGTGTACACAAGACAGTTGTAGATCAAGTTTTTTTGAACAAAAAGTATGAAAATCTATAATATCCTGATATATGAATGTTATGTTTTTGTGTTTAATAAAAACTTAGATATTCATAGCCACAATAAAAAAAGCTTTTGAGAAACGAACTTAGTAAAACTACAGTATATCACAATTCTATATTGTCGCAATACATACGTGAAATTGACAATAGTGTTAGCTACAAAGAACACTTGAACGGTACCTTACGGAAACTACGTATTATCCTTTAAGCATTCCTTGAATGCTAAAACTATAACGTTTTATACATGTGTATTTACATATTGTTTGTCGAATATTTACTGTTAAGTGTTATATGCTTGTTTTTTATATACACTTGCTTTTATGTAATTACCTTTTATTAGTCATATAGATTCAAACATACAGTTGTGATATTTCTGTGTAATTTAGATCAGGATTATGACGTGCATGTATAAACTATGATCATCTGAGATTATACATTTCATATTACACAAAGACAATGTATCGTATAATTCATAAATTATGTATTTTGACTAATATTTTACTATATAATTTATTATATATTGTTTAAATACCACTGGTAAAAATGATGATGATGATATCTGAATAGCTTAGTTGGTCAGAGCTGTACAGAGTGTTTCAAACTGGACGACCTATGCCTCAAAACCAAGGAAAAATAATATTAAGAAATCTGAAGCAATCAAAATCCATAAGTAAGCTCATTTTCTGTAAAAGTAATTTATTAACAGTTACGGAAAAATGAGTAAAGACGTCATCAAATAAAATTTTCCCAGAGAATTACATATATTTGTACGGTTTTGCAAAACCTATATTTTCTTGTATTCTTTGTTTAAAAATTGTTTCTATATATTACCGTTTAAAAGATATAAGCCCAAATGTTCATTTTGAGAGCGAAAAAGAAATCTAGCGGACTAAGATCTAGAGACTTTGCTGGCAAAGCGTTTGTCCATTTATCTCAATCCATATCTCCAATGGTATTGTATAAATATAGTTTTACTGTCTGAGCTTTATGTAGCTCCATCATGTTGAAACCAAAGATACCGTCTTAACTGCAATGGTATACTTTCAAGCAACTCTGTAAGTTCTTGTTCAGAAATACTAAATAGGTGTGACTGTCTAATACTCGTTCATAAACATATGGTCCAACCAAATGTCTTCAATGAGACCACGCCATACATTTATATCGAAGGGGCCTTGATTTTCTATTTGATTGTGGGTTTTCCACTGACCAGTATTGTGAATTTTCCTATTTGGCGTAACATGCTGACAAAGCGAGTTTCGTCGGTCCAAAGAATATGTTAAAGAATTCTTTGATCGACAATTTCTTGGTGAACAGCTATTTGAACAATGAAATTAAGCCTCTTTCCATATGCGCATGTGTCAGTTGCTAAATTATATAGTTTATAGTCATGGTACCCATTTCTTTTAAAATCCGTTGCACCGAGGTTAGTTTTAAATTCAAGGTTTTGCAAGCTTCTTTAATTAAATTTCTTGGATTCCTTTCAAAATACTCTAACACTTAAGCGACGGTGTGCTCATTATTTATTGTTGGCGTAATTGCTCTCCCTTTTTCTTGTTAAATTTTTCGCCAGAGCAAAATTTTGCGGTCTGGAAGAACCGATTGGGATACTTTTCTCTGTATAATTGAACAGCCATCACAGCATTGTTTTGGGCTTCACCATATATTAATAGCATATCTACCTTTTCATTGTGTGTAATCATTGTTACCATTAAAACTGTAGATGTTATATAATTATATTGTCTTTGATGATGCAATAATAATTATTAAATGATACATCACATACTCTTTGAAAAAAACTATGGATGTTATTATACCGTGTGTCCGTTGTCGAACCTGGCTATAGGATTTAACGTTGTCGAACCTGGCTATAGGGATTTAACATTGATTTTAACATTTTTGAATTCCTGCTCGACATTTTGACCAATTCGTATCAATGGAACGAGAAAATTATTACGCATCGAATGACACCAAAACAGGCGTGGCTAAAATCAAAACTTACAACATGTATTCAAATAACCTTCCATTCTGCCTAAACAATATCCAAGCCTGTTATAAAACGAATTTTGAACATTAAACAACTGCCTTTCGTTTATTAACCCAACTTTGCAACGATTGCGTCCTTCCAAAGATTAATTTTTGAGTGGCGTTTTATAAATATTACTTTTAAGGTGGACAGAAAAGTCGCAAGCTGCTAAATCAGGAGATCTGGCTGGCTGGTTTATGGTACCACTCTCCCAATCCAACGGTTTAGAAATGTATCATTTAAATGATTTCTGACATCTATTACGTAATGTGCAGCCGTCGTGTTGAAATAGATCTCCTGATTTTCTCTTGCAACTTCCTCCAAAGCAGGACCTACCTTATTCACTAACAATAAGTTTCAGCATTTAAATTTCCAATAATGTCAAATGGGACAATAATTTTATTATTAAAAATTCAATCCAAATTTTAATTTTTCAGGGTATTAGGTTCCTATAGATAAATTGATCCTTGGGTTTTCTTGAGCTCAGTATCGAGTATTGTGCACGTTAAGGTTCATTGTTTAACGTAAAGGGCGTTCGTCGGTAAAACAAATTGACGATATAAAGCGACGATCCTGATTCGCATGCTCTTGCATTTCTTTGCAAAAATAACTCTGCTTTCCTCATCTGCTTGAAATACCTCCTGACGTCATTTTTGTGTGGATGATGTCGGTGTTTTGTAGTATCTAATTTACCGCCGACTTTGACGCATTTATTTCACGGATAATTTCCCTTGTGCTGTATGTTAGGTGGATATTTATCATTCCCAAAACACGTTCTTCCAATTCAGTGCCATCCGCTCTAATATTCCTTCGATTACCTGTATTAAAATCGTGTTATTTAAATTTTGCAAAAAACAGTGATAAAAATAATAAATACTAACCATCTAGCTTCTGATTCTGCGGAAATATTAGCAGTTTCTTCAAATTTTCGCGCATAGTTCCGTATTGTAATTTAGACGTATTGAGCTGTTATTAAATTTAACAGAAAACAAATCTCACTTTCCGCAAACTAACGCCACTGTAATATGCTTTAACCATAAAAACTCAGAATGTCAAGAAATAAATTAATTCCACTACAATTGTTTTTAAAATCTTGGCAACTCATATTTAAAAACATAAATCATGGCAACTCATATTTAAAACCATAAACCATGGCAACTCGTATCCAAAAACATAAAAATTTTAAATTAGAATTTTCAATAAAAATCGATGAAAATAGTTTAATGCTCGATATCATTCGATGCGCAATAATTTCTCATTTCGTTGATACCAAAATATTTTCTGTAGGCCGAATTGGCAAGCAGGAATTCACAAAAATGGTAAAATCAATGTTAAATCCCTAGCCAGGTTGGAAACCAGGCAACCGGTATAATTATATTGCATTTGATGATGCAATAATAATTATTAAATGATACATACACATAATCTCTGACAAATACACTGACTGTTACAGAATGTGTGCTAGTAACCTATTTGATGAAGTTGCTGTAGATAGTGATTTTATTTGGACTCATATCTTTAAACGGTAAAGAGTAGGTGGTAATAACATTGAAAACCTATTATAAATGTTTATTATTTATTCAACAGTTTTGATATTTTTAAATATAATTGATGTTCTTTTGTATGTATATGTGAGCAGTACACAGACACTATCCTCTCCACTTTTTTACGTTAGCCTCGCCGTCTGAGACACCTGCCCTCCACTTTTGTACTCGCCCACGTGGGAGGCGTATATTTTGAGAGGCTCTTTTCGGGGTTATGTTCAACTTGCGGAGTTGAGCTAATTTGGTTGTATTAAGAGCCTTTTGGCTGTGTACCATTGGAGGTTAGGCAATTGAGCGTACATGCAGTGATCTTGGAGGGATTAAAACTAGGCTACGCCCACATTTAACCGATTGGTCGTCGTGCACCCTCCTCTGGATTTTGATTGGTTCTTAGACCACTCATCCGCTGTGCTCTGCTTGGAGGACAAGTCTCTGCATTCTGATTGGTAATGGTGGGAAATTTGAATCTGTATTCTAATAAGGCCCTAATGCTAGCGTGTAAGAAAGACACGTGTAGATCTTCAAAACTTGTTCTCGGGCCTGTCGCAATGGTTGGAAATGGTATGGGACCTAACATTATAAGACAAGTGCAGATACTAGCTCTTGGCTATATCGTAGTCCCTTGGTGCAATTGTATGTGGGTCTTAACCTAATCTTAATAAGACAGTTGTAGCCTTCGGTCATCAAAATTTCTATTACAATAAGGTGGCCCTAATGCTAACTTTAAGACAGGGCTTGTATCATGGTCTGCGCCACTTGTCTTGGCTTTAAGTTAAAATTGATTTTTAGCGCCATCTAGTGGAGTACAGATTAATGAATATTTTATGTAATAGAAGTCGATCATGCACCTCTTTCTCTCTCTCTCTCTCTCTCTTTCGGCTCTTTCTCACATACAAACAAATCAACTAATTAATTTATCAATAAATCTCAAACAAATCATGCTCAATCAAATCAATCAGATCAATCTCAATCAATCAAGCAACCAAAATCAATAAATCATGTCTTACGGTTTGCGGAAACAAGCTTACAATAAATATATATATATATATATATATATATATATATATATATATATATATATATATATATATATATATATATAACAGATTCAATTAAATTAACATGTTTTAAAAATATCAATTGGAATGATGTTTTAATGGCTTACTATTATATGCGGATTAATAACTACAAGTTTAAAGTCCACGAATACGTACCTACTATTGTAGATCTGATCTTATGACGTCATCCTATAAGAGTTAAGTAATACATGTATTAAAAATAATACGCATACCTTCAGATGTGTTTTCTATCAACTGTTCTAATAATAACCATATGTTAAACTGAAATACTTTTTATACAACGTATCCATACTTACCTATTTATATAACTTGGGAATTGGAAAGTAACAATTACCCGTCAACATCGTGTTAATCAATGTGTTTTAAATATTTTAAAATTTACTGTTGCAAAAAACATTAAGCACCAGATATTAGGTGGAATAATAATCATTTTCTACCCTAGCGTTTTATACATTCTCTACCTAAGCGGTCATCGCCCTTACATTCGAAATTATACGTGATTTATCTGTATGTTCCATTACTCGCGCACACACACACACACACACACACACACACACACACACAATTTCTTTTAAATAAACAAATATATGAGCTGCGACTAAGTAAACAGGTAATTAGACATTATAAATTAACACAATATTGCAGATTTTTTTCAGCTAGTATTTAAGTTGTGATGACAACAGAATACTCTTTAGTATCGATTATCGTTTCGAGATGGAAGGTCAGTTTAAGAATCCCTTTTCTGCGATAGCAACGGTGTCATCTGGATTTGGGAAATCGTATTTTATCGTTGATTTTCTAAAAAATGTCGAAACTGTCTGCGATACAGGTGTTAAAAAATTATCTGGTTTTACGGCGAATGGCCGTGTTCAAAGATCTCTCAGTAGAATTTCAGAAAGGATTACCTGATATGAACAATTTGAAGGAGAAAAACTGGTCTTAATAATAATTGACGATCTAATGCGAGACTAACGGTTCGGTGTTTGATATTTTTACAAAGGTTTGTCATCATAGAAATCTAAGCGTGTTTTCTTAACGCAAAACACATTTCATCAAGGACGTGGACTGCGAGATATCTCACTCAACGCTCATTACATAATCTATTTAAGAATCCACGTGACAGGGCATAGATACAGCATTTAGCAAGACAGATTTCATCTGACCACTTGAAATTTTAGAGCCAACGTACCAAGATGCTACTTCTAATCCGCATGAATTTATTATTGTTCGATTTAAAACAGAATACACGGATGTTCTACGCTATAGAACAAACATATTCGGGTCTCAAGGTACAGCGAAAAAAGGGTTTAGTCTCACAGTCATAAAGATTACATCAATATGATGGTTGACGCTTTAATCGAAAACACGATATACTTGCGCATTAGCCAGATTAAGTAAAAGTCAACGTGACGCTTTATTGAAATGTTTGAATAGTAATCAGGTGGAATGCATTTGCAGTGTGCCTCTGCCAGCTGATCAGAAGCAGCGACTCTCTCAACATAAGCACAATTTGAGGCGGCTGGCACGAGAGGTGAATCTATAAAAAGAAGAAACAGTTTCACGTACAGAAGGGCGGCCTGTTTCTATCACTCCTGTTAGGACCATTACTTGGCGGAATTCTAGGTAATTTGTTTCAATAACCATGGACCACAATCTGAAGAAGATGATTATTCTACCTATGGATTTTATACAACGCCTGCAAGCGCCAGATGTCACGCAAAACAACATATTAACGCAGTTGGGTAACGACATGGATAAAGTATTAAAAACCAAAATGACCGACCATGACAAATGGCAGCAGTACAATCAGGTTCTTCAAAGATATCTACGCTTTTCCAATCAGTTACGTCAGCCCGCTAGTATAACAATCAGCGGTGATGAAGGTGATATTAGGCCGAAACGCAAAGGTCCGGCAGACGACGAGATAATATCAACACTGCCTGTTTCATACAAGAAGAAAGGTGAGGCTTTCTTGCGTATACTGAATGTGGGCGGTTATGTATTTTGGGACAAAAGGGATACTGTCACAATAAAACGTGAGATCATCCCTCATTCTAACATTATCGAGCTGGTTCACGAAACGTTAAGACAGCGAAAAACTACAAACCCACACGGCAGGCGACAGTTTGCGACGTACATTAAAGAAATAAATATACCACGAGAGTTTATCGGAAATACTGGAAGACGTGATGTTACTCTATCACCTAACATTGAACCGACCTCATAACTATAGGTGAGAATTACGATGCCGATAGTGAATCGAGGAAACCCGCGAAGATCCTTCGAAGAAGAAGACTTTCACTAGATTGGGATACGTGGAGAACGTAACATGGATGCTGTATACTATGATCCAGAGCATCCTGCCAGGGTGTGCGGTATAACACCTTTAGTTAATGCTGTAAAGGGTAGATATGGTGAAGTGAAAAAATGGCTACAGGCACAGGAAGCTTATACGGTTCATAAACCTGTCAGAAAGAAATTTCAGCGAAATAAATATATTATGAGCAACATTTACGAGCTGTGCAAGCGGATCTTTGCGACATGCGAACTTTAAGTAAACACAATAGTGGATACAACTACATACTAACGGTTATTGATGTATTTAGCAAGAGGACCTGGGCAGAGTTCTTAAAACGAAGACAGCAGCATCTGTAATTGAACCATTCACCATATTTTCAAGAAAGTGGTAATACACCGGCAAATCTACAGACGGATAAAGGCAAGAGTTTGTGGCGTCAGGACAAAACTTTTCAAGAAACAAAATATCAATTTCTATGTAACAAATAACCCTGATGTAAAAGCATCTGTAGTTGAAAGATTTAATAAAACATTGAAACAAAGATGTGGCGTTATTTCACCTACAAAAATTCCTACAGGTATATTGATGTGCTCCAAAACTTGTGACTGCTTACAACAATACCTCATTCAAGTATAAAGATGGCCCTGCGGCTGTAAACGATGAAAACATTTTGGAAGTGTGGAATAACCTGTACGCGAAAGGCTTAGCACATCACGTCATCCTAAATATAAAGTCGGTGAATAGAATCGCCAGAACTAAGTACACCTTTGAGAAGGGATATGAAACGAACTGGAGCGAGGAAGTTTTTACAATTAGTGCAGTTTATCGCATAAGCGATCTTAATAACGATCCTGTTGCGGGTACCTTTTACGAGGAGGAGTTGCAAGTTGTTACGGTTGATAAAGACGCTCTATTCAAAGTCGATAAGATTTTAGCTGAGAAGGGCCGCGGACGATATAAACAATACCTGGTCAAGTGGCGTGGATACAGTGACAAATTTAATAGCTGGGTATTAGCTTCGCAGCTGAGAGATATATAAAATGGAGTTTTATCTTACCTTATTAAGTAATAGTTCCATGACGTATTTTCCCGACAATATGACGTCAAGTTTTATTACACAACTGCCAAAACGAATAAGATTAACAGGCTCATGGGTTGTAGGCATTTCGGAAATTCAGTACCCTTGTTCTTTTGCCGCTGTAAGTGCGACAGACAATTTAATTTATGATAGAACTAATCCACCCCAGGAGAGGATGTGTTAGACACGATATTAAAAAGGCTGCAACACATTTCCAATAAGACAACGAGAAATCATTTATATTGAGGACGGTGGTATGTGTTACGTTTTACCTCGAGAATTATGCCAACATTGAACAAATTGCCAGTGAGCTAAATAACCAGGAGTTAATAAGTAAATTGCTAACAATCGAATACCATAATCTAACTAAGCACGTAACTACGAAATTAAAAACCCCCCTCTCGCTATTCGGATTCTCACAACGTTTAGCCTTACAGCTGGGTTATCGACCGTATCAAAACATAACTATAGAACCAATACCCCCGCACTCCGGGATTACCAACTCAGATGTTTGTTTATTGCGACATCGTTGAACCGCAAATTGTGGGCGATGTTTTATCTCCGCTTATGCGTATAATAATTACTTCTGAAAACTACGCTTACGGAGGTCATAAAGATGTGGTTTTTCGCCTGCATACTACATTCCCGTGATGACACGAGAATTTGAAAATATTAATATAAAAACAGATACGGTGCAGCAATGCCATTCGAGTTTGGGACGTCGTGTCTAAAGCTACACTTTAAGAAAGTGCAACAATGGTTTGTCCTTATCACAATACTATATCAATCAAGCCGGTAAGGGCATTAGATCAGAGGCGCACCATATCAACGTGGTCATAGAATAGGAAGCTGGCTAGGTGGTATATTTAGAAGTAGAATACCGTTATTTAGATCTGGCGCAAAGGCTATTGAAAAGAAGCTCTCAGAACTGGTGTTAATACTCTTGGTGACGTCATAGAGGATCGACCTGTTAAGGAATCGTTTCACGAAAGGTTCCACGAGGCAGGTAGAAACCTTAAACGTAAAGCCGATGAGAAAATCGATAAAAAGATGGAGGGTTCGGGCTATAAAGGAGTACAACTGGCCGATAATAACCAGTCTCTACCGATAGCTGTTGCCGCTAAGAAGAAGAAACCTACTTACAACGATATATTTTCAAGATAATGGCTTTTCTACATGCTCAATCATGTGAATTCGTCAAGTTCGAATTGCGTCTGTTCGCTTTACCGTCGACGCAGACAAGTATCGAGGGTGGTGGATGGATATTTTACAAACCCTTACCAGACTTAGTGATGACGCTCCAATAGAATTTGTAGTACCCCGAAACGATTACATAGATTCGTGTCAGACCATGTTGTACATCAGAGCTAAAGTTCTACAGCACTTACTAATGCGGATGTTGTAGCACCGGTAAACAATTGGATGCATTCGCTTTTCTCACAAGTGGAGGTTTAATTAAATCAGAAGATGGTGTCACAACAAAACAACACCTACGGCTACCTCTCATATATCGAAACGTTGCTAAATTATGGAAAGAAGGCCAAGAGTTTACATCTAGGTGTACCTTATGGCAAATGACACAGCTGGGCAGATGAATACACTGGGAAATGCAAATAACGGTTTCTCGAAACGTCAAGTATTTGCAGCGACTAGCAAACAAATCGAGATGATTGGTCACGTGCACTCGGATTTGTTTAATCAGGAAAAACTAAACTAAACGAAGCCGTAAGGTAGCGTGCGAGGCCTCGATGCCTCGCAAAAGAGCTACAGAAAGAGCGTGCCGTGGTGGACGCCGGAACTGACAACTCTGAAAGGGAAGTCAACCGCTAGCCCGGAAATCGAAACGCCACAATACGATTCCGGAAAGACGAGAAGCAAGGATACGGGATACCACGAGGTAAGAGCGAGGTACAAACAAACGATAGAGGAGACACGCACGCGGAAGTGGAAAGAGTACTGCGCACAAAACTCCGGAAAAGACCCTTGGGGAACGGCGTACAGGATACTAAGGGTAAGCAGACGGGAAGACGCGGCCTAACTACGGTCAGGCGGAAGACGGGTCGATGACGACGGTGCGTTAGAAACCGCGGAGACGCTATTGAAACGTTCTTTCCGACGGACGACCGCAATACGACGAGCCGGTTCACCGGGCCATAAGGAAGGCACACGAGACCCCGGGAATGTGGGGACCGGACGACCGAAGTATCACCGCAGAGGAAATTGCAGAGCGTTAAAACGCATGAGCGACAAGAAAGCACCGGGACACGACGGGATCACACCGGACGCGGAGTTAAAGCGCTGGACGCGACGCCGGATGTCTGGTCAAAGATCTTCGACGCGTGTCTAGATAGAGTATTTCAGCATGCTGGAAATTACAAACCATGAATTTATACCGAAAGCGGGAAGGAGCGACGCCACGGACCCGAAAACGTACCGGCCGATAAGTTTACTTCCGGTCATAGGAAAAGCCCTGGACAGAATAATAGCCACGCGTATCGAACATCACGTTAAAGCCGCGGAGGATTCAACCGAATCAATTCGGCTTCAGCGCGGGAAAGACCACCGTAGACGCGATAAGGAAGTCAGTCCGGGAAGTTAAAGCGGCCAAAGCGAGGGGATTACTGCGCCGTCATATCGCTCGACATCCGGGTGCTTTCGATAGCGCCTGGGTGCCGGCGATAGGATGGGAGATGCAGAGACTCTTACCCGGAATTTAATCAAGATCGCCGGAAGCTACTTCAAGGACAGGACGGCGCAGGTGCAACTGACCAACGAAGTTGCGAGGCGGCGGTGGAACGCGGATGTCCACAGGAAGCTGTACCGGACGGGTATATTGGAAGATAGTGTACGATACCATTTTCAGAGCCCGTCTGCCATCGGGATGCAGCATAATAGGATACGCCGACGATACGTTATTAATCTCAACGGCCGCCCAATATAAACGGTTAAAGAGCGTAACGAATTCTGCACTCGAAACGTTAATCGCGTGGGAACGCGAGTTTAAACTCGAATTTAACGCGGACAAGTCGGAAGGGGTATTTTACGGTAAGCACGTAAACCAGCAGAAACCATCGTTTAAGTTGGGTAACGAAAGAATTCGCTGCAAAGAGTACATTAAGTATCTAGGCGTCCTGATAGACAACAGGTTAAACTGGAAAGAACACGTTAAATACGCGAGCGCAAAGGGTAAGCAAATAGGTAATAAAATAGGCGCGGCCGCGAAATTAACCTGGGGAATCAAGGAGCGGCACTAAAACTATATATGAAGGCGCGATACAGCCGGCTGTATTATACGGGCGAAATTTGGGGCGAAAGACTAGGCGTCAAAGAGCGGAATAAACTTTTAAGCGCGCAACGAACGATGGCCGTCAAGACGGCCCGGGCGTATAGGCGGTATCAACAAGCAGCACTAGTCTTAAGCACATTATTGCCGCTAGATTTTTGTTACAGGACGAATGAGATCGTGCAGCGGCCCGAAAAGGCGGAAGGGCAAGCGAGTACTCGACGAGCTGGGATACGCGGACAGAACGTCCGAAACGAGGTCGACGCCGGCGAACTGGGGCATCCGGCCGACGGGCTTCATCCTCCGACTTCTACATCGAGAGGAGGAGCGGCCGACGTCAGGTGCTACACGGACGGCTCGGCATCGGAAGCTGGGACGGAGCGGCGTACGTAATATACCGAGACGGGAGGAAATAGCCAGCGACGGAGTGAGGCTGGACGCGGGATGCAGCAGCTTCCAGGGCGAGCTGGTCGCAATCGTCGAAGCCCTAAGGTACGCGACCGGACATCTGCAGGATATCACGGAGATCTCTATCTTGTCGGATAGCAAAGCCACTGCTCGCTCTTACAAACGTCACTAGGCCTACCGAACTCGTGGCGGAGGCATGGCGACTGTTAGGTCGGGTAGCGGCGGTGACGGACATAAAGCTACACTGGGTGAAGGCACACGCCGGAAACCCCGGAAACGAAAGGGCAGACCGGCTCGCAAAGGACTGCTGGGGACGACAACGCGCGGATCGCCTACGCCAGGATTCCGATGACCACGGTGAAGAGGTTACTGTCAAACAGGACAATGGAGATGGCAGGAAAGATGGACCGGCGCGGCGACCGGCCATTAACCTTCAGGTTTCTACCGGACGTCGCACAGAGGATATTTACTGCACCGAGTTGGACCTTTACAGTCCAGCTCGTAACGGGGCACGGCGGAACCGGAAGTTACCTAAAAGATTCGGAAAGACCGAAAGACGGTCGCGTGGGCACGGCACCGAAGACTGGTCATATCATTTTGATTGCGAGATCGAGGAGCGCTAGAAGGTTGGCGGATGCGAGACTGGTGTGCGGTAGGTGGCACAAACGTGGCGATGGCGGGCGAACGGGAATGGTGGATGGAACTATCTAAATTCGCGAAACAAGTGCAGAGACTTAAACCGAACGTTGCGCGAGTAGTGTAATCCGGGTCGTTATTACTAAAATCGCGTCTTTTACCTATTGTGACACATTACCGATTACGACTTTATTACCGATTAGGATAATATAAAACCGGATTTGACAGTGGCGGGCGCGCGTGCGGCATCAAGTTTCCTAGTGTCGCGCGCAAACACGTTAAGGACCACCGGATCTAAATTACGTTCCGGTGATAGAGTAGGCCCCTCGGAAAGAGGCGGAAGAAACGGATCCCCGATAACCACGTAAAGGTCTTGCGAATGGTTGCCGTGGGTGGGATGCGGCGGAAGAAGCCGCAGGTCGGTGCGGACCTTGCGTCAACCGGATGTCGCTCGTAGAAACGACGGGCGAACGAAGGTCCATCCACGGCATCGTTTCGGGTCAAGTGGAAGTTGCCAAGTTTTAATTGGACGTCGCCGATCTTCCGGGCAGCGAATCGACGGGAAGGAGTAGCGGATAAGGACCACCGGAGCAGCCACGGAGTCGGAGCGACGTGGGGCGACGGTGTCAGTAAAGTGCTAGTGCTAGTGACCGCGAGTGACAGTGTTTATCCTGCGGAAATGACGGAAAAGTGCTAGTGCTCGAGTAGATCTGACCGGACGCAAGCCTCACTTGGTACAGTCGACGCATTTCCTTACCGGGAAAATCGTCGACTTAGATAAATAGCGTTGAGGGCACGGGCTTCACTCGCGTACAGGCGGCGTCCTTTCCGGCGACGGAGATGATAAGCTCCGCCGCCGGAAATGGCGCATACCTTATGCATGTCGACTGTATCCGGCGAACGCGGACCCTTAGAGGTATATCTCGAGGGCGCGGGCCTCACTCGCGCACAGGAGTTGCGGCAGCCGACTGTAGCCGGCGTACGCAAATTCTTAGCGGTAGCCTTCGGGGCACGGGCATCACTCGTGACAGATGCCGCCGTTCTCGGTTGACCGAGAGCGGCGACATCTTACAGTACGGAACGGGTACGACACCAGTCGTACACAGGCACCTTCCTTCGACGCCTGCCACCGAAGGGACGGTGTACTTAGTTAGCGTAAACGAACACGGGCGTGGCTCGTGTATGATGCCTTCGATTTTCTAGTTACGGCGGAAATCGGGGTATCCTAGTTAAGAATGTAGATTTAAATAGATTAAATAAGTGAAAGGGCGAGGGCTTCACCGTCGCACAAATTTTCTTTTCTCCCGCTCCAGCTCTGGGGAGAAGGAAGTTTTAAGTAGAATAAGCATGAAATGGACGCGAGTTGCGCTCGCGTACAGCCGCTAACCGCTACGTGGAACAAGGGCGGCTTACCTAGAATTAGAACTAACGTTAATGTAAGTGGGCACGGGCATCACTCGTGCACAGAGGATTGGGTCGACGGCTGCGTCCGGAAACCCAAGATTCTTGGTTAGATCATAAGATAGTTTGTAAGAGGTAGGCACGGGGCGTCGGAATAGCCGCCGCTCGGACGATAAATAGCGTCCTAATTAAGAAATTAGGAAAGGCGCGGTGTTAGACCGCGTACAGGTGTCATGTGACACCTCTAGGTAAGGAACAAACAATAGGGCGGGACGCGGGCAGCCCGCGTCACAACCTGCATCTGCGCAGGTTTAAAATAAAACGTAATTTAGGATTAGGGCCGCGGAATAACCGGCGGACAGCTACCGTGGGTGGTTAGTTAAAATAAGAATGTAGGAACGGACGTAGGATTAGCTTACGTACAGATGCGGTGACCGCATCTTAGTTAATGCAACATAGTGGGTACGGAATAGGTACACAGGCACTGCGGTGTCCTTAATTAAAGGACGAGGATTAGCCCAGTACAGATGAGAGCCGCCGCCTCGGCGACGACTCCAACATCTTAATATAGGTAACACAGAGGAGGCAAGCGGAGCAGCGGGTTTTATTTGACTCAGGATTGCTTGCACAGGGTTTCATACTACCCGGAGCTCGGTAGCCTCTTCCCTACCCTAGTTAAGGTGCATTGTTAATGACACGGGAATGTAAGCATTTCTACAGGGCGTTGATTGTACACCTGGAGGAATGTCGATAAAATACTATTTGTAAAATATCGATTATGGGCAAATAAATATATATTGAATTGAATTGAATTGAAATTAGGTTATAACCCACATACAATTGCACCAAGGGGGCCACGATAGGGCCCAAGTCCCAAGAGCTAGATTCTGCACTTGTCTTATAACGTTAGGGCCCCATACCATTTCCAACCAGGGGGCCGCGACAGAAGCCCGAGAATAAGTTTTGAAGATCTACACGTGCCTTACAAGATAGCATTAGGGCCCCTTATTAGAATGCAAATTTACCGCCATAACCAACCAGAATGCAGAGACTTAGTCCTCCAATCAGAGCACAGCGGCTGAATGGTGGGGCTAAGGACCAATCAGAAGCCAGAAAGGCGGGTGCATGCACGATCAATCGGTTAAAAGTGGGGCGTGGCCTAGTTTTGATCCCTCCTATCAGAACACTGCATGTGCGCGCAATTGCCTAGCCTTCAAAAAGGCTCTTAATAAAACCAAATTAGGGGCTCAACTCCGCCAAAGGGTTAAAGCCGACCCCACCCTCAAAATATACGCGTCCCAAGTGGGCGAGTATAAAAGTGCAGGGGAAGGTGTCCCAGGGGGCAGGGCTTGCGACGTAAAAAAAGTGGAGGGGATAGTGTCTGTGTACCACTTATGTGCTTGTTTTCTTATTTTTTTTAAATATCATAGACATTTATGTTGGCAAATGTGAAAACATCATATAGATCTTATCAAGCTAATGTTAAAAGCCAGAGAAACATTTTTTAAACAAAAAATATCAAGAAAAATATAGGTTTTACAAAACCGGTACAGGTACTTTTCTGGGAAAATTTTATTTGATGACGTCATTACCATTTCCATGAATATTAAAAATTTACTTTTACAGAAAAATTGAGCTTAGTTATTCGGATTTTGATTCCCCGCTTCAGATTTTTCCTTGGGTTTTCCTAGGCATTGGCTGCCGAGTTTGAAACACCCTGTTACATGTCGTAGATTCAAATCCTTCTCGAGGTAAACTTCTTATTTATGTATTTCAAATATATTATTATTATACTAGTTTTTAGGTTTGGTCTCATAAGTAAAACTATTATATTTATATACAACGGTAAAACATGGAGTAATGGATAAGGTATGTTGTATTTTAATTCCCTGCATTAAAAAGCTCGCTCTAAAATATTACTTTTTGTTTACTAGAACATTGTGAAAAATGTCCTAAAGTTGATACGTCAATACCGCGTGGGAACGAGGCATATTGATTGCCCTAACTTAGTTAATAACAATGTCATTTATTTTAAACCGTCAATCTACTTCACTTTTCTGAACATAGTCACTTTCCACAATAATTGCTCTTTTTACTATTCATGAAGAATAAGAAAGAGACATAACAAGTAAAATAAATTTTAATAATTCGTGTTATATGCGGGCGAATTTACACAATTTCTTTGCGGTTAAGCATCTGTTTCTGTTTTAATCTAATTCTAACATGAAAACAATGTACGTTTAATAATAAAAGCTATTTTGTAAAAGAGTCTGCATCAGCAATTTACTTATGTTTGAAACTGTGAACTGATAAAAGCGTGTTTACTCCGTGTAATGGTTCGCTATTTCATTAGCTTTAATCTTTAGTTAGGATCGCGTTTTATAGATTTGCAAAGCACTTTACGCTTACGAGTGCACGGCATTAAATGCTTCTCACTTAAAATAGTTTATTTGAAAAAAAATTGGTTTAACGTAGATTTAAAATTTTGCAGTTATGATGATACTCTGTGTAATTGGTATTTCTATTTCACCTAATCCGTACGAATTAAACTACATTCTACGTTAAAACGTATAAAAAGGAAACCTTTTAAAAAGATTATTTCAGATTTCTAAAGAGATTTGTGGTTTTCCGTTGCACGGTCTGTTCTTTCGCATTACTTCAAAGTATTTTACCAAATTATCTTATTTGCTTCAGCATTTTTAAATGAGGTCAAATGCTTGTACGGTATTTACCTTGTTTGACAAGTAACGTCAGATAATAAAAAATTATACCAAATCAGGGAATCTGTCATGGTAATACAATAATAATGGATATTTATGAATTAAGGGCATAATTAGGAGATTAGGGCACGAGTGAATGTTTAAAGCCCGACGAACTAAATCACAAAGCTGTACCCAAGAACTATAATTGTTAAAGCGGTTTCGAAAAACAATATCTTTAGACATAAACTGACCGTTAAAAAAATACGGCCACCAAAAATTTGACACATTTTTAAAAGTTATCTCTTGAATCACTCATTTGATTTTGATGATTTTTTTGTGAACTGCATGTCAATTCTAGTGTAGCAATACTGTGATGATTAAATATTATCTGATAAATGAAATGTTTAATGAAGTGTACAAACATGGTGTCAAAATGTAACCCTTTGCTTTATGAACATTTTGGTTTTTCACGTTATTAAGGAAGTTACACACTCTTAAGAGAAACCTTTCAAACGCACTGGTTGCATACAAAACTTCTCATGTAGTAATCTTAGGTGGTAGGCATGCATACCCCATGCTAGCCGGGGAGATACCACCACCCTTACCATGGGATCCTTAATATTGTGTCTCCGATTTTCTGAACTTGGTAAGGGCTGCCAGTTACCTTTTCCTTCATCCTTAATCTATTCTCATCCTTATTCTTCTTTCTCGTCCTGACTGTCTTCCTATCGGATTAAAAGTCCCTAATTAAAGAATAAGATGGCTCTGGTTTCTAGGGTAATAATTCCGGACGTAAAATCCTGCCCCATTCGGTTGTCCGGGAGGACAACGGTCATCGAAAGTATCAACTTTCTGATTCACTATTGCAACATCCGCGGTATCAGGTCTAATCTTAATGCTATTCACCAACATCTTGACCAGTTATAACCTGATATTTTTTTTTTATCTGAAACACAAGTCTCCTCTGAAGGCTCTGAGTCACTCGACTTTTTTATTTTCTCAATACCACCCATATAAAGGAGGCGTATGTGCCTACATCAAGGACAGAGTTGCTTGCAAGAGGGCTTCTTCCTTAGAAAAATAAAAATTTTGACGTGATTTGGTTTAAACATTCTAGTCCTAATTTTGTGAAATTCTACTGTTGCATTTATATGTCTCCTAATGACGGTAACTTTCAAGACTTCTTCGATTACCTTAGTATGAAGGTTGACTATCTCCTGTCTCAGTTTCTATCTTGCGATATCTCATTTGTAGGCGATTTCAATGTTCATAACCCTAATTGGCTTCAGTTTTCATCTACTACAAATCCTGCTGGTCATAGTGCAAAAACATTTGCTATTTCATGTGATCTCACACAAATGATTTCTGCACCCACAAGAATCCCTGATAACCCTAACCATACTCCACATCTTCTAGATCTCTTTCTTACATCAAACCCTCTTGTTTATAAAACTTCCGTTCTTTCGCCTTTAGGTCTTTCCGACCATTCTCTAATAGAAATTATTTCTACTGTTCTTCGCAAAACCGATAGAACCTTGTGGTGTTTTAAGTCAGCTCGATGGAGTAATTTACGGGATTTCTTTGCAACCTTTCCATGGTGCGAATATTGTTTTAAGTCGTACTCTTCTTCAGACATCGCTCTTTCAGTATCTGAAGTCATCGTCATGAGAATGGAGTTATACATTCCCAAAAAACAGTACCGTATAGGTCACTCACGTTCCCAACCCTGGTTCAATAAGGCTTGTGCTGATGCAATATCTTTAAAAAATAAATATTACATTAAATGGAAATCTAATAAATCGGTCGACAGTCATGTAAAACACGTTGGTTATAGAAATACCTGCAAAAGTGTCATCACTAAAACTAAACAGTTGTTCGAACAACGAAAATGCAATGAACTGGCTACATCTCCTTTAGGCAGTCGTAAATTTTGGTCTTTACCTAAAGCCATTAGTAAAAACTTTGGAACATCTTCATTTCCCCCCCTGACATCTATTAACGGATCGGTAGTTGCTGATTCTGTAGACAAAGCCAATGTTTTTGTAGATTTGTTTGCATCAAACTCGTGTCTTAATGATTCTGGAAAAGATGTGCCCCTAGTCAACTCTTCTTCATACGCTATGAAACCAATTCATTTTCAGTATAAGCTCTTGGAATCGATCACCAGTAGGCTTGATTTCAATAAGGCGACTGGCCCAGACGGTATCCCAGCTATTGTCTTAAGGAAATGTTCTCCCGAACTAGTAACAGTCCTATCTAAGCTGTATACGATCTCTATGTCTTCTGGGGAATTCCCTTCATCATGGAAGTTAGCAAATGTTCAACCTATTCCCAAAAAAAGGCGATAAGACCGATCCCTCAAGCTACCGACCAATTGCCATCAATACCATTTTGTCTAAAATCATGTAAAAAGCCATCAATCAGCAACTGCTCACGTTCCTTGAAACTAACAAACTCCTTGGTGACCACCAATCGAGGTTTAGGCAAAGTCGTTCAACAGGTGATCTTCTTTCATATGCGACCCAGGTTTGGAACAATACGATAGAGCGGTCCGGTGAAACAGTTGTAGTGGCTTTAGATATCTCAAAGGCATTTGATCTAGTTTGGCATGTGTTTACTTGCCAAACTCACCTCGTTTGGGTTAAATGATACGCTCATCAACTGGGTTTCTAGTTTCCTTGATAAAAGTCGAATACGTGTCGTAGTTGATGGCTTTTTTCAAAGAAGTTAGCATTAACGCGGGCGTACCACAGGGATCCGTTATAGCGCCTACACTTTTTCTGCTGTACATAAATGACCTTATTTCTTCAACAACTAACCCCATCCATTGCTTTGCTGACGATAGCACTCTTCACTGTAGTTCATCTCAGTCTACTCATACTGATAATCCACCTTCTATGTCAAATCAAGAAATGGCAAATTCAATCAACAAAGACATTCAACGTATTCTCGAATGGGGAAGCAATAATCTAGTTAAATTTAATGCTAACAAAACTCAGTGTTGCCTTGTGTCCGCCAAAAAAGATCGATCATTTCCTGTTGTAAGTATGAATGGCTCAGTTCTTAAGTTTTCAGACTCTATCACTCTGTTGGGTATGACTGTATCTTCAAATCTCTCATGGGTTGACCATCTTCTGTCAGCTATCAAAACAGATGCACGTAAAATAGGCTTTTTGTACAGATCTAAGCAGTACTTTACCTCTCTGCAACTCCTTCTGCTGTATAAGGCCCAAATTCGGCCTCATCTGGAATATAATTCTCACATCTGGGTTAGTGCTTCCCAATGCGCTCTCGATATCGTTGATCGTGTTCAAAAGAGAGCGATTAGGCTTATGAATGACCCGTCCTTGATTTCTGACATACAGTCCCTTGAGCATGGAAGGATGGTTTCAGTTCTTTCTTTGTATTATCGTTATTACGACGTCTATTGTGCTGGTGAATTACATTCTTTGATACCATCTAGGGCTATCTTTGCGAGAAACACTCGGTTCGCTCATTCACATCATCAGTATGCAGTACAAATCTCCTCTTGTCGTACCAAACGGGCGCAATCCACATTTTTCTACACGGCTTCTAAACTCTGGAATGATCTCCCTAGTTCCTGTTTTGCTCTCAGTTATGATATGAGAAAATTTCAGGGAGCTGTTCATAGGCATCTATTGGCAATTCATTATCCCTCTATCCATCCTCCTAAGTGTTCCTGAGTGCTTTAGCACGATAGGCCAAATTTAGCCTGTTCAGGTCCACAATCATAAAAAAAAAGTTTGTTAGATGTCAAAGTAACAGTTGTCAAATATTCTTAGTTGAAAGATGCCCTTCAACTGATGTTATGGCGTATAGTAGCGTTAATTGAGGATGGCCGAAGTCAACGTTATGTGGCTAATACGTTGGGTGTACCTCGAACAACAGTCCAGCCTGGAATCGGTATTTGGGAACAGGAAATTACACCAGGCGGGTTGGTTCAGGCAGAAAACGGAAGACCAACGTAATTGATGACCGCTTTATTTGCCTGAATACTTTAAGGAATCGTAGGACTACAGCTGCTCAAAAACAACTTTTGATGCGAACTGTGCATGTGGTTGAAGTGACTTGTTTTCAAGAAGGCCTAACACTGGACCCCAACTGCTTCCAAAACATCGTCAAGCGCGTCTCGAATTTGAGCCTTTTTGTGTGAATTGGGCGAAGTAACAATAGAATTACGTCCATTTCACAGATGAATCGCGCTTTTACCTGCGGTCTTCTGATGGTCGAGAGCGAGTATGGAGGCCTAGAAACGAAAGATTTGTCGACTGTACAATTTCAGAACTCCTCAGTTACCATAGTTGACCTCTGATGATGAGGGAGGGAATTTCCAGTGACGCTCATACAGCACTAATCTTTGTTGAAAACCGGGCTCTGAATGGACATCGATATATCGAGGATATCCTCCAGAACACTGTTGTTACCTATTCTCATTTTAGCGAAAACGATTTAATGTTAATGCATGATAATGCACGACCGCACGTCGCTCGAGAAGTAAAGTATCTGGACGAAGTGTATATTGAACGAATGGTTTGGGCAGCTTGCAGCCTTGATCCTAATCCTTTTGAACATCTATGGGACCAACTACAGAGACGCATTCGTCGCCGAACCGCTTTTCCTGACAGCCTCCAAGATCTTCGATTAGCAGTACAAGAAGAATTCGATACAATTCCTCATCCCTTCCGTACTAACCTTAATAATTCGATGCCACGTCGATTGAATCAGGTGATTTTGGCAAGAGGAGGTCACACCCGATATTAGAGTATTATATTTTATTCTTTTCTAAAATTTTAATGTTTTTATCAGATTTAAGAAATTAAGCGTACGTTTCGATATTACTTTCATTTTTTTTATACCGTTGGCTTAAAAACAATTAATCTTCTTTAATACCAGAGATAATACATGAATAAAAGTCCAAAATGTGCATAAAGCAAGGGGCTAAAGTTTGACACCCCCTGTTGTAGTTGCTGCATCCTACAGGGTGTTTCAAGTTTTGTGTAAAATTATCTTTACATTTTTGTACCCCGTATATTTTCAAATGTAACTCTACATCAAAATTGTAACCACAGTATTGCTTACAAGGGAATTAATCTCCAGTTCACAAAAAAAAATGATCAAAATCAAATGAGTGGTTCCTTTGAAAATCTGTCAAATTTTTGGTGGCCGGAATTTTTTGACGGTCAGTGTATTCCTATAGTCTCTTACGTGTATAACAATAAGTAATTCATTTTATTTTCTTTTTGTATAACCTGATTAACCTTGACCCGGCCGTAGGTGGAACCCGTGTATATTTTGTTACTTTGAACCTGACATTCTTTTTTCTGGATGATCGATTAATCTGAGACCTTATGGAATCACGAGTAATTTAGGTTTAAATATAACAACCAATTTTTACTTGAATAAGCAAACTGAAAGTCGAATTTTTCGATAATGTATAAGAGTTGTGCTAATCCGTTTGTAAGAGTTTCCTGCGTACCACATCATTTTCCTTTTTATTTCGATACAATGATAAAGTAAACAGTTTTTTTATAATGACTAATACAGGATGATTCGTATAAGAACCGACAAACTAGGGACATGTAGGGGAACCCAAACTATGATGATTTAGCACAACTTACTTCTATAGTAAGTAGAACCCCTGAGCAGTTATAGGCCCTGAGAAAAAATCAATATCTCAGTCAAACTTGAACTTAGAACAACCAAATTTGATACACTTTGTTAATATACCAAGAGCATTAATCGACAGTAGGTACGGTCCAACAATAACAATTTAAGATGTTGATAAGGGACAATACACCTTTAAAATGTTACAAATCTTTTTAACCCGTTGGCGTAAATTATTAATTTATTTTATGAGGAATTTATTTCTAAAACTTTTCTTAATCTTGTTATTTTTAAAATAACTTGTCATTTTCAGCAAAAAACCCGAATAACTAAAAACACGCATTGGTGCTGTGTTATTTAAAATCGTCGAAAATTCAAGAGTTTTCTAGGAACAGCGAACAAGTTTGCTGTTGGTTAGGTTTCTGTGAAGGAAACTGCAGAAGTGTTGAAGAATATCGGAGATTTCCTAATCGTGAGTAGAATGGACCCAGCTTCACCCCCCCCCCCCCGACCTTTTTAATAAGGGGTTCCACACTCTCTCTCATAAGACTGGTATAGGTGGCCGAACCTTGCCATTTGTGACTCATAATTAAATTGTACCAGCATTTTCTTTTTAATTATGGGTCGTAATTAAATTTTGTCGGCTATTTTATTTTGGCGGGAAATTTAAATTCTAATCTAGCACCTGGACAACTTGAAAAATTTATAAGATGGTTTCCAATAATTCTGTTAGCTCCAGGACTTGTTATTTGACAGATAAATTTGTTGTAAATATTTATTCTAGCCAAGTTAAGCAATCTATTATGTCAATTGTAGTATCGTTATCTACAATTATATTACAATTTTTTTTGCGCTCTCCTTGGAAAGGGAAATTAAAGTTGTTAAATAAATAGTGGCCCAATTCTAGGTTAATAAGAATTCCCGAAAAATCCCAGGTAATATCCCAATCCAGAAAATAGCTGTCTTCCTTGTTTAGTTGGATTAGTAAGTCTGTTCTCGCTTTTTAGAAGAAATTGAATCTTGGCTAACGGAAAAAAATTCACCAGATATTCCCCGAAGGAAGCTATTAAACGAGCCACAGATGTCTTACTCTACAAGAGGAGATTTGTCTGGTTCATAGCAAAGTTCCGGTCTATAAATTTTAACAACCATCACGTTATCGTAAAATGAGTCTTAATGGGGATAAGCGATCCTACAGATGATCTTGTAACAGCGACTCTAAATCCACGTAGTTAATATTAGTAATGTCGGAAATAACATTGTTGTTTTGTAAATTCTCCAACACGAACCATTGTTCCAATCGATCGTTGGTCGGTATAATATTTCTTCCATAAAGTTAGGGGACATTAAACACTTTAGAGGGATTCATATTAACTGATAGAGCGACTGGTAAGGACTAACCTGAAAAAGCCATTGCGATTTGTTACCGTTTTTGTCAAAATTAGAAATGAATGTAATTAGATGATTAGTGGGTTTTCCACAGTCACGACAGTGGTATTTGAACAGTGAAAGTTTTTTGTTATTACTGGCGAAATCTAGCAAATAATTACTGTATGTTAATGATTGGGAAAACCGATTATGTACGCATACATGCGCGCACGGACGTGCGCACAAAGACACACGTGCGCGCACACACACACCCTAATATATTTTTAAGGGTACCTTTATCTGTCATGGTGAGAATTTTTGAAATAGTGTGGGAGAAACGCAAACGTAAACGCAAACGCGAACGCGAACGCGAACTTGTAAACGTAACGTGTAAAAATCGATGTCGGATACTTTATGATCGATTCTATAAATTTTCTCTGATTATTACTGCATTTCTACGTTATAAAGGAATTATTTCTTTTCGTATTTAACTTTGTATTCCATAACAAAAATTCTTCAAATAAACCTGCTAGTCCCATTTATGCGTAGGTTCTGGTTATTTTCAAATCTTTACATCTTTATAGGTACCTGTCACCTTACTAAATCACCACTAGATGGTGATACAGTTGAATAATTGCATATTACTAATTAGGTTTTTTTTGACAACAAACATCTGTTTAACATTTTTACATAATTCGATAAGGACAATTCCATTGAATACCTTTTTCCGATGGCGTGGTTCTTTTAACACGGCCATTTTGTTGTGGTGTAAAATTATATTTTAGAAAATTTCGCTGATTTCTGTTTTCTCGGTGCAAATCACCATTTCTAGAGGAGAAGTTTTGATTCAAAAATGACTTCTTCCTTTGATGCAGTAACAGAATATCTATTGATTGTAGATGTAAAAAATATGATGCTCAAACGCACATGGCTTAAACTACGATATGTAAATTGAAGGAAATATGTTTAACCAGTTCGTGGTAAATTATCACAATATAGCTCGTCTTCGACCTATAGAGCTTTTTCTGTTTGGGTGTTTTCGTTCTGCGTTTTCCTTCTTCATGTACTGGTTGCTGTTCAGATTATACGTTATGTACCACCCGTCTCGCTTTTGATATTGCTGCAATGTGCTCGGAACTGGGTATGTTCGTAACTGACTACTGGTAGCTGTCCTGCAATGACGAGGATGAAAATTAAACTGTAATAAATAAAGTATCCGTACTCGTTCAACAATCAGGTTAGGTCTTTCCTTATCTCTTGTATCAATAACTATTACATTGTACAGTTTATTTCCTAATTCGTTACGTATACCTGCAGCTCCAACAAAAGATTAAGTGCATTTAAATTAACCATATTATAAATTTTACTGGTCTGTTTACCTGTGTTGCAATTTCACGATCGCATTACTATACGAAAACCTTCCACTTTTTTAAAAACTTCACTAACGTAGAACTGGATCAAGCCATTAGTAAATGATTTGTACAAATACTTAACCAAGTTTGAGGTAATTACTATTGAACTTTTAAATAAAATAGTGATGTGTTGGCATTTAGCTTCCATGTTTGATACTACCTCAAGAGCTACTATTTACGTTATTGTGCGCAGGAGCAATAACTCAAATCATAAATGTGTGTGTGTGTGTGTTTGTGTTATATACTAATATATATTATATATATATATATATATATATATATATATATAATATATATATATTATTATATATATATATATATATATATATATATATATATATATATATATATATATATATATATATATATATATATATATATATATAGGTTGTCTATGTCATATTAGTTATACTATGTTTGCTAGCTTTTAAGTATAAATTTGCTTGCTTTAGGAAAAGAGTGATCAAATCATTGGTATCTAATCTTACTTGACGAGTTACTCGTATATTGATGCTAATACTTATAGAATGAACTGAACCAGCTTCTCCGATTATCTATATATCTACTTGAATTTGTCACAGTTAAGGGGGGTTTACGCTTGGATATTGTGAAACGAAAGGCAAGTTGAATTGTTACCTTTCTAACGGCAACTATTACGATTGTTTATGTATGTAAATTTTCCTTTTCAGGGATTACGTATGAAAGATCTTTCAACACTCAGTTACGCAGTTTCTCTATTTAGTAGTGTTATAGGGAAAAATTGCATGTTTTGATACGCATATATATATATATATATATATATATATATATGTTGAGGGAATTGTCGTTTAATTGCTCTTTCAAGGAATAATAACTTATCTTTTCTTTCTTTAAAGCTTGTGGCGTCTGTTTATTGTCTATTCTCCCTATCTGTCTGTCTACCATTTTGTTATTGTTTTCTAACTAACCTAACCATTTGCTTTATTTTTATCCCCACCTCAAAACATATCTCAGGACCGTTTATTCGTAAATGAATTTTATCTTACCAAACGACAGATACAGAAGTAATTAGTGATTTAATTAATTCAACTAAACAAACATTTTTTGGAATGATGATACTGGTAAACATCATTTGTTAACGTCGAGTCAAGACATCCCTATATTAACCGGGACCGCGGGAATTCAAAATCTTGATTGCGTTCAACAAAAATTGATTTCTTTGTGAAAATAACAAAAACGGTACCTAACAATGTTAAACTAAATGCTCGGATGAGTACCATTTATGAAAATTAATAATTCATGTTCTGCTGTTTGTTCATGTCTCCAAATAACAAATATTTCTACGTATCCATGTCAAATTAAAGGTTTCATAGGTGAAAAATTAGCTACAACATGAATAAGAAATCTACCCCTTAGCCTGTTCTATCTGTTCCTGGCACTTATTATCCCACTGAAAATAAGTTATTGTAGTATATCGAAACTGACCATTTTATCACCATCTTCAATTAAATCAGCACAATCTTATCATAATGTGGGATTTTACCTACGTAAGGTTGCAATAAAAATGTAAGATGTTTTGCAACATTGTATGTAGGAGAACCAATTGCACTAAAAGTAGGTCTTAAAGGAATATCAGGTTTATGGATTTTTAGTACATCATATTGTTTTGGGAGCTCCAGAGCTTTAGAGTTAGTTTCATTTTTATTTCATCCGGAATACAAGATAATGTAATAAGTTCGTTAGTTTTATAAACCTTGTTTGTAGGATCTTTTGGTAATGCACTGTCAAGTATGTGGTCCCAACTGTGGGGATACTTTAATAGTTATAGTCGTTCATATTTAATGTAAAAGTTGCATTACCTTTCCCTGATTGTAATATTACTGTGTTCTCATTACGTTTAAGATCTAATAAAGTACGGCGCTGACGAAAGGATAAGTTACTCTTGTGAAGTTTTGCTTTACGTAATATGTTACGGTTTTACGTCTAACTTCATTAGCAGCATCAAAGATAAAGATTAATAGAATTCTTAACATTGACTAAATTTGTCCTTTAATGATATTTTTCACTGATAGCCTTCGCCCGTTAAATGGTGTTCTGGTTTGTCATCCCCAAGAGACCAGCATAAGCTGGATAAATTCCTAGATCGTCTGAATAGTCGCGCACCCTACATAAAATTCACAATGGAATTGGAATTGGCACAAAAACTGCCATTTGCGGTAGTGCCTGTACACAGGGATGACAACACTTTCACGACAAGTGTATACAGGAAACCTAACCACGCGGGGAGGTACCTACACTAAAACTGCAAACACCACAAAAGAGTGAACTTCGGTGAGGCAAGATGCTTGTACGGTAGAGCGAAAACAAGAAAAAGAGGACCTGAAAAAAGAAGAAAATATCGCTAAAACACTTAAAGAAATTGGCTACCCCAATCTAACACCTAACCTAAACAGGGAAAGGGTAACCGAAAAAGAAGATCTTAAACATACAGCATTAATGCGATATATGCAAATTACCTCAGACGATATACGAAGGGTAGGCACCAAAAACGCTCAGGAGAATACTAAACAAAACCAAGCCACACAATAAAGACCCGAATTCCAAGAACTTTGTATCCAACCTACCATGCGAATGCGGCAGAGCATACATAAGAGAGAGCAGTAGACCACCCAAAGTGAGAACTCAGGAACGCAAGAACCAAACATCGCCGAACATGTCTGGAACGAAGACAACCGTATCCAATGTAACAACATTCGGATAGTGCCAAAATACGAGAACACAACTGGCCAGAAACTCAAAGAAGCCACATTCGTCGCACTATCAGAAAATCCAGCAAGCCAAGCTAGTGTAGAAATGAAAACCATATGGATCCCAAGAGTAAAGGGCTTAAGCGCAATAGATTATGGGACAACATGCGCAATAAGCTACTTCGCACTTTAATATGCATGTAAGTTCTAAAATATATAATATATATATATATATATATATATATATATATATATATATATATATATATATATATATATATATATATATATATATTGGATGACTCAGTAGCTCAGCGGTAAAGATGTCCGCCTTGTAAGTGAAAGGTGAATCTGAGAGTAGTCAAGTGCTTGGGAAAAAATCTGGCCCATGGGCTTCGGCACAACAATTTCTCGTATAAGGAAACTAACTGTTGCCCGTAGCAATTCCTGATTCCGTATAACTTGCAATACAATAATATAGCACTAAAAATAAGTAGCTATTATGTCTACTATGTAATCCCTTCATTTTAAGATTGCATTTTTATTAGAAACATAGTTACAAGGGAATGAAGTTTTAAAATTTTAAAATTTTAAAATTTCTAACTCGGGTCCTGGATAAGATAGATATCTCAGAAAGCTCATTATATTTTCGTTGTATGTGACTTGAAAATATGTAAATTCAAAAGCTAGTTGAAAAGCCAGTGACTATAAAATGAAATATAATAAGGTATACTTACATAGAAAAATGTTTTTTTTTCGTATTTACTGTATATTTTTACGTATTTGGATAGCATGATAAATTAGCTTTGAAATACTTTAGATTTGGTTTGGAAACTTTGATATAAAATATTAAAGAAATTTAAAAAATATTTTTTTTTTTATATTCCGCAAAACTGGAACCGCTAAAAATATTTCAATATAGTAGTTTATCAGCTATATATGTCTACTATATAATTCCTTAATTCCAAGGTTTTATTTTTATCAGAAGCATAGTTATGAGGGACTGAAATTTTCAAATTTGAAAATTTCTAACTCCGGTTCTGGATGGTAGAAAAATCTCATAAAGCTCATTATATTTTCGTTATATGTGACTATAAAATACGTAAATTTAAAAAAATTACCGGAGGCGTTTTTGTGAAAATCAGTTTGGAATAAGAAATTGTTATTTTAACCGCGTAATTAGGGCAACATTTTATTTTTTTCAAAAATATTGATAAACCGTTCGAAAGTATGTACTTTAATTAACAAGTTGCGATTTTCAAATTGCAAGTAGCTGTTATGGTTTCTGGAAGCCACACACAGACACACAGACAGACATACACGAAATCGATGTTATTCATGAAAACATGAAAACGTTGAGATCCGCGAAAAAAAATTAAAAAATTTTTTTTCGATTGCAATACTTTCTCTTAGTGTACGTAGTATACGAGAAAGTAAAAAATCATGACATGAGAATTCGACTCAAGCGCGAAAACAGTCCTTCTCAGGACCAAGCCTGATGACGGAGGTAGAGTCCGCTTCCGAAACGTCGCGCTATAAAAGCAAAAACTGGAGAAATAGGCCGATCAACTCAACGAATATGAAATCACAGTTACAAAACAAGATCTTCAAGACAGTTTAATATTAAATATCTCGCTATTCTTTGTTAAAATGGAATAAAACAATGTAGAATTAGATTCCATGGTAGTGTACTTTCAATTATCATATTTCATAAACTTATTTTGATATCTTCAATAATTAAAGATATTAACATTTACCGAGGGCAGTAACTGTAATTGTTATCGAAACGTAGAAATTTACATAAAGTTTAATAAAAATTTCACGATTTAGTACCTAAAAGGTAAGTGTTTTAATTACCCATAAGAAAGTTACGTCCTAGACATCATATTGTTTTAGACAAGTTGACCTCACTAAGTTTTAGATTATACCGTAGAATGACGTAAGCAATTTTACTAAAAACCTTTTGTAATCTTTTGGACCATTGTTCCTAGGTACAGCTAACTTTGTGTTTGTGGAAATACGAATTTACCGTTTTACATTAGTATTCCTGTAATAGTGTAACAACTTAAATAATCAGGAGAAAGTATATCATACATGTGGCTTTGCAAATAAAGGGTAAATTTCTATGTTATTATATGTAAAATGCGGTACAACGGTTTTTTTTCTAACTTATTAAGTATTCTAAATTGCAATTTCTCTAAAAAGCGTAACCTTGGTGTAATTAGTATGAAAGAGACTTCTTAAACAAAAAAAATAAATAAACAAGTTTCTAATAGTGAAATAATGGAATATAGTAAAAAAAAAGTAATATTTCAAGAAATAAGATTTATATTAGTCCCTATAGGACGAACTTTCTGGATACTTGCCCAATCTCAAAGTTTTGAAACTTCAAAAGCACGAAAAGAGCCTTATTTAAATATGTTAATCCAAGATGCTTGAGCAATTTCAAGTACTTGAGATATATGGAAATCACCTTATTTCAAGATGATGGTTGGAGACAGTGGAAGAAACTTGTTTCTCTGGCAAAAGGACTTTATTCTATTATTACGAGATGGTGGACAAAAAAACTGGCTTCTGAATCTAATAAAATTTTCCATTAAGGAAAAATCGTAAAGTAGTAAAAAGATCATTTCATGTGTAAAGTGGGCACTAAGATAAGAATTCAGAATAGACGAACGTGGGGGCGACTCCATCTTAAAAAAAATGGTAACGTATACAAGGTTTCAGCACTGGCTCTATAGGAGGAAATAAGTCACCTTAACTTGCGTTCACACCCTCTAGAATGCCTGTTTTTCTAACCATTATGGTGGAGCCCAAAATGGCAATGCTTCAAACACAGAAAACGAATAAGCATAGAGCATGAACGTTCGCTAATATTGAAAATTCTATTTGCTAGATAAATTCTTCGAAACAACTCGCCCACTCCCAAATTATTTACTTAATCCCTGAAATTTACTATGGATGTATGGATTACAACACTTCGGCTAAGGGCTGTACCGTTACACAAAATGATAGCATAGTTGTGAGCTATTGGTTAAAAAAACTTATTTAAGACGTGTCCGTTATCTGCTTAAATGGTACCAAGTCAGTGCATTAAATTCCTAGCTATCCATAAACCTAATTTAAATCACAATAAATTGTCCATTTGGTTTTAAAAAGCGCTCGTGAAAAGGAATGAAGGATGGATGGAAACAAGTTCCAACTTCTTAACTTAATATATAAGAAACATTTTTATCTATTAGAGCTCATCAAGCTAAGCTTTTTCTATCTTGGTTGTTATTGCATTTACAGAAGTAGAATTTAATAAAGTAAAACGTATATTTCGCACCACACTGACCTATTAATTCTTTTAGATTGACCACCAAACAACCCAAAGTACTTGATTGAATAAAACGATGTAATCGAGAAAAGCGCCCTAAACGGGCAGTGAAGATAACTTCACTGCCCGTTTAGAAATATGTATAAACATACTCAAAAGTTTAAATTACTCAAGTAAAATTGCATTTAAAACTGATTATATCTTAAACTATTCCTCACAAACGTCCAATGTATGATAGTGAACTGTTCAATAACTTCAGACTACGATACGGTTCTACAAGGTTCTCGAGTTTTTCAAACCGTTAAAAATTAAAAAGTAATCACTACGCACCCGAACTAAAACGTTCCATGTCGAACACAACAGATCAACATAATTCAAGGCGTAACCTGATATCTATTGCCTTATGTACGATAGCGACTCTAACCTAATATATGTAATGATACCCTTTAGTTGATTACCTATAGCCTAATCTCATATTTCTTTTCCTATAGCCGCGGAGTGAACACATGGGATTTATGGTGTACATATACAAGGATTTACAGGATTTACCGGGAATGTACTGAGTATGTAGTTCGGATTTATAGGGTTTACCGGGGATACAATTATAGTTGATCCAAAAATAAATAATGTACCTCGTAATATACCGAGTAATTTATCAAATGATGATGTCAAGAAAGGTGCGAACTGCCATGAAAATGAGGTACATGTTGAAGTTGAAGCTTTTTCAAAGGGCTTAGCTTCTGGAGGTCTGATTTTGGTTTCCAAATGGTCAAAAGAGAAGTATCAACGAAAAGAAAGCAGAAAAAGGTAGAGAGAAAGTATTTTTAATCAGCCACTTATTTCGTTCTTTTTTCCATTGCTCGATGATATAGAACGCATGACTCAAAAAATTGTAAGTGAAAACGAAGATATAGGATCTGATTTAAATAAAGATATGGAACGTTTAATACAAAACTCTGGAAAATGTGATGAAAAGCCTCGTGAAAAGCAAACGAATTATCTTCTAAAAATGTTACTGGACATTTATGTTAATAGTTCAGGGCGTTTAAACAAACGAAACAGTTACACTGAAACTATAAAGAAGTTTGCACTGCATTTGCTTTACGTTGGTGGTAAGGTGGAAAAATTGAAGAAGGTGTATTCGATTACGACGGCCTCAAAGAATTTTTAGAGATAAAGGAAGTTATTTGGATAAGCGATAATGCAAAGCGAGTAACAGGAAAAGTAGAGTATGATGTAAAAACTAATAAGCTCCTAGGACTTGTTTTGCCGTTAGTAAACGGACTACCAGTTACAGATACATTTTAGCAACGCCGGCAAAAGCAATTTGCGACTATTTTGAAAATGGTGTTAAATCAAATTAAGCTTATGTGATAATGGCACAACCTTTGTCCTGAACGGCACCAGATTATTGCTTTGCTATTTTTGGAACCGACAACAGGTTCAATGCTAATGTCAATCGGCGATGCAAAATATTAAAGAAAATGTCAAACGACGAGGGATAACTGTACTAGGCTTTTGATGAGATGGTGGCTCTAGATTGTTAAAAACAATGCATCAGTGTGCTAAGCTTCCTCTTAGTGTAGCAGATACCAAAACATATAAATGGGATTGGTATCATTCTGGATATGACAGAAATTATGAGACTGCAATTTCCTTTGTCCAAGATAGAGTTCATATTTCTACGAAACTACGAACGATACTTCTAAAGCATGCTATTTTATTACCTGTAGGTAATTTTTTGTCATCCCCAGATCATTTGAAACGTTTAATTGAAGGTTTTTCAAAAGATAAACATTTACTGTTAATGTCATATTTAAAACCTGAGGATAAGATGAACTTCACTGCAGCCGAAAAAATATGTTGTCACGTGTCACAGGTAGTGAAGGTACCCGGGCTTACTTGAATATAATATATTTATCCATTGCATCTTATGTGGATACAGGTTCTGATATAAAAACACGAATGTATAATATCTGGAATGCTGTTTTTTCCCTAAGAATTTGGCGAAAGTGGCTTAAAAACCACCCGAACTATAAACTTGGAGAAAATTGCTTGTAACTGAATGCTGATGCATTAATTAACCTTATTTGTAATCCTCGTGAAGATCCTATTCTAACACAAGACATGATTATTCCTTCGCTATTTTCCAGTCAAACATGCAACATTTTCGATTACAGCATTAAAGACATTATGCAACGCATAGATAGGATTAAAGCAGTAAACTATATCTTAAATGATCTTAAGATGTTGTGATATTCCCTCGAGAAAAAACTGCATTCATATCTGCCGAATCTTTCTCGAAATTTCATGACCTTTCTGATACTTGTATACAAAATGTAGTATTAACTGCTTTGAGAGACGCAATATAAAACATATGCGATTTGGGAATTCAAATTGATAACAGTGATAACAGTTAGAATACCATACCGATACCTACAGTACAAAACCCTGTCACTGAAAATGAAAGCGGTGATCAAACTGAAGACGTTGTCGAAGACATGGTGACCCTTGGTGATAAAGAAATTGCTCATAACATTCTTAGCGCCTTACCAGTAAAGTTAGGAAATGAGGCAAATAACTTAGATAATCAAGAAAGCAGCTTGTTTTTAGGTATGTGTACTATTTCGTCAGCAGGAATAGGAGAAGAACTAGTGTTGGAAGATTTTTCGTCGAAGTATGTCGAAGGTGAAAACGCTTGTGTAAATGACAACGAAGCCATGGTTCAAGTAGTTATTGTAAATAAATCAGCTGTTAGAGAAGATCATCATTGTTTTGGCTACTTGATGAGAGAAAATATGTCAGTGTGGATCGCCTAAGGCGCTTTATGCTCAATAATTCCATTCAAGGCAAAACTCCAGTCATAAAAGAAATTTCGTGAAAATGCAGTCTTAAAATGATAAGACAGAGAAAAATCCCCAGCCAATACAAAAAAAGAAGAGTAATAGAAAGCTTCCTTCATCTGAAACAGAGTCTGAAAGATGACACTTACATTGAATATGGTGACAACACCGACAGTTGCAGCAGAGAAGAAGCAAGAAATGACTCAGATAATGATATTGACAAGGCACAGGAACTCGAGCAGGAACCGAGACAGGAAATTCAATTAGACCTTATCAAATTTTATGCAGTATACTACGTCACGAACTGGTATATAGGGAGTATTGAAATAATAATGGGCGAAACTTTCAGAATGACATTTCTGAAGCAAAATAAAAATAAAAGACCGTGAGAATGTTGACCATGAATATATTTTTTGTGGCCCTGTGTATTTTACGCCTAATTCAGATGGGAATCAAGATTTTCAATTAAGTAAAGATGAATATAAAACCATATATCTTGCTTATACTAAAAGAAATAGCTTACGATTCCCTCCTAGTTTACTTACGATACTTTTTTCTAACTTTTCCCATTCCAAATAATAGAGTTTAAACTTTGGTTTATTTCCATACATGTACCTATTCACTGTTGCGTTTTATGTTTTACACATTGTATACAGCTGTGAACAAAATATATAATAAGTAAATAACGTTTGGAACGAAGTATGCCTTATTCATGTGCAAATTGTGCAACAGTATTAATATTGTTATTATTAACACGTTCAGCGCCAAGGTCGCTTCTATGGCAGCAACCTACCGCCCGAGAGCGCCTAGTGTCTTACTCTGTTCAGTACTGTACTATTAATGTGGATATTCAGTTGGGCCTCTGATATTATGTTCTTCTGGTTCCTATTTTTATTCACTTAGTATTGGTATCAATCCTAGAAATATTGTAATGTTATTAAAAACAGTTTTCGACCAACCAAAATAAGGTCAAGAATCTGCCATTTCTGATAATCAAAGAACTTTCTGTTTGAAATCATAGACTCTACCTAGTAAAGGATGTAATTAAAAATTTTTTAACTGTAAAAGCCTGTGCAGTGGTTTGATGATTAAAATTTGAGTCAGTTAACAACATTTTTGAGTTTTTGAAATACGAGCCACAGTTATATCGTTGACAAAAACAACTTTTGAATGGCGGTACTCGAGTAGAAAAGTTAAAATAAATTTCCTTATACGTGTTGAATCGATTTACGGAAGCTCTCGATAAGCCACTGACAGTGCATGATTTGATCATTCGTATGTGGACATTAGAAATACGAGATAAAGCCTATTTATCAAGAAATTTGTTTAAAACTTTTGAAAAGTGGCATCATACGTTTAAAAGCCCAGTGATTTCTGATCAGTCTGGATTTAATCCAGAAAATCAGACAAACACGGTTTAAAGCAGAAAACGTTTTCGTTTTAGCATCAAACTCCTGCAGGATGACCTTAGACTATCGAGAACCTGATTCCGTGAAGTTTTCCTTCTACAAACTATCCTAAATTCGATACTGTAATGTTTCTCTTGGAGTGGTCAGAATTTTTCTACATTCGATTAAGGTACGACAACCACTGGATGTGTTTCTCTTCATACTGTGCAAGAATTTTATCCGACATTCCCTTACACAATTACGCTGTCAATTTACACCAAGAAAGTAATGTTATCCAGCTCCAATCTCTTATCCATAACCAGTTCCCTTCCCGTCGATTTCAGAATTTAACACGGGTAACGAGCGGTTATGTTCAGGAAAGCGCACCTGAGTTTGAAAATCCCGTTGATTACTGCTTTGAAAATTGCGCACTAGAGCGCGTTATTTGCAGTGCTGTAGCCATGGTGAAATGTGCCGGTGTACAAAATCTAAATGTTTTGCATATTACTTTATGGACTATCACTACTGCAAGAACTACACAGAACAAGCAATCTTCGTTTGTGTGTATTTCTGTTTATTTTACTTATTAGGATTAAGATTTTTGAATAGTTGTCAGTTTTGTTTAAACAAAACATCTAAACAATTTGTTCAAAATATCTTATTTCTTCTATAAGACAATTTTCAAGTATTAAAAAAATTAGTTAAGAATGTTAAAATTTTAATTTAAAAATGAGAAAAGAATGAAACAAATAAACATAAAAAAAGAAGAGCATAATCTTACCTTAAACGTCCACGTGGTGTGCTCTGGGGTTGTGAACAATATACAATAAAACATATGCTCCAGATAATGGCGGAAGTGACAAATATTTATTTTATTTGCGTCAACATCTCCTATTTTTAAAAACTGCGATTCTAAGTTATCTATATTCGGTTAGAAAAACCCAGATATAGAATTTTGCTCAAATTAGTGTTTTTTAAAAAGTTCGGCCCACCATTTTGAATCCGCCATTTTGAATTTTGTAAATCTGGTCTCAGATCAGCGACTCCAAAACCCTTAAATACCAAGGTTTAAGAGATCTTATTATTATTGCAAGAGCTTGCACACTTTTATACCATTTTGTCGATTTTCTGCAAAAATGGGTAGTTTCAATTCTTTTTTGCCATTAAATAAATACGTGTCGATTATTTTTGTGTGTACTACAAATTTGAAATGTTTTAGCCATATCGGTCACTGATACTTGGGTTGGTTTACTGTGAGGTGAAGTGAAACAATGTTTTTGTTACATACTTTTTTTGTTATACTGAATTGAGCATTGTTTTATTTTTAATAAGTATTAAGTTTATTTGGGGGCAAGTTTTGTGTTTGTTATTAAATTAGGGTAATATGCATTCAATTAGTAAACATTATTCTTATATAAACATGAATCTCATAACAGAAATTCATACATTCAAGAATGAAACTACGCCACTGGAAATATAATATTAATCATATATTCAAGTTCAAAATAAGTTTGCAAAGTAAAATTTAAGACTGTTAACTAATTATATTGAAGTATAAATTAGTATTTACATCAATAACATGTTTAAAATCCAATACAGAAGTTGTGAAAAATAACGAGCCGCCGCTGATTACAAACCTTTATCATGTTGTTTTGGAAATAAAGAAAGAGGTAGCACTTGTCAATAAAATTAATATAAAATTGCTAAAAATCCAAACAAATTAAATAGCGTGTGAAAGATCATGTTTTGATCAATCAAGATTACATATTAATTTTACAAATAATTTTTGCGTACTTTATATTTTTGCAAAAATAGATTCAGCGAGGACTACTTCGTATGGAGGATTAAAGAGTTCAGTCTAAAAATGGATAACATAATGTTGATCCAGTAAAAAAAACGAGTTTATTTATATTAGAGTGTCTAAGTTTTGTAAAAATTATTAAATTTTATATTCATATTAGATTATTAAATTATCCTGAAACTTGTGTTATTTCACGCATTAAATGAAAACATAAGCAAAGAAATTTAACCAAGACCATCTAAGTAGTGCTGTATACAAATTTTTAGGAAGATTGAATGTATTGATATGCTGGATATGTGACAGGTATAAATCAAATTTGGAGATGAGAAACGGTTCGAAACTTTAAATTTTACGGCCATTTTAATTATATAGTTTGAAATTGTATGTCATACTTTAAAATTGAAAGTTATTCGTCGGCAATCATGAAATATAGTTAGAATTATGAGATTTTCCAAACAAATAGATATTGTATTGTGCATGTAAGTTAGGTAAGTAAATGCAATAAATTAAAATTCAAAAATATTAGACCATTTTTATACCTATCTTTGAATATACTACGATTCTTTGTGTATATTGACAAAGTAAATCAATTGTGTCGGAACTCGACCGTTGAATGTATATGTCCATAGTTTAAGCTGCTTGATTTCAGGGCCGATAGGATTTATACGAGAGTTTTCAATGTATATATCTATGACATCATGCAATAAATTTATTAAAATTGTGCTTAATGTTTCATTTTACTTTGTGTAGTCAGGTTTTTCCATGGTGTTCATTTATTCAAATTTATTGCAAATCAAAGTAGATAATAACACTATGCTAAGTTCGAAATAAGCACATCGACTAACTTATTACATAATAGGGTATAAAACTACCACTTACATTTAAATTAATTGTGACATAGGTATTCAAAATGTGTAGAGTTAATTTGTAAGAAATTAAAATAAATCTTTGCATACCTCAATTTTATGTTTATGATCAAAACGTATAATTTAACATTGAAATTTTATGTTTATGATCAAAACGTATAATTTAACATTGAAATTTGTTATTGTCACTTAAGTAAAGGAAGCGTTTAGTACACTAGTTGTGTATTATTAATTGAGTTCATAAATAATTCGAATATAAATTTATGACTAAATGTCAAATTAATTTAATTAAATTAACTAAGTGGAAATTTTCAACAGAACTTTATATTAACAGGTTGATTTGGGTAACGTTGTAATATCAAATCGGAAGATTTACAAGTAAATTGTATATTGCTTTCATTTACAGTTAACATTTTATGGATATGGATACATTGAATATTCAATAATAGTATTAATTAATAATAACTTTTAATAGAGTTAACGAAATTATATTTAAAATGGCTTACTTACTCGATTCACAATTTAAAGACTCCTTATCAGAATTGGACAGCGTTAATTTCTATTAGAAATTGAATATAATTGTGTCAATTAGTGATATTGAAAATGTGTTTCGAGCATTATAGAATTAAAAGTAGTGTCATTTATTTTGCTGTTAATAATTTAAACAATCCGTCTTGAGTGTAAATTATAATTAGATTACAACCGTTTCTTAAGTAGCTAAACTGGGTAAGCAATACTTTTTTTATTTTATGCAATACAATTACCAACGTACAGAATTAACCACTTTTCTTTCAACGAAGATTAAGAAGGTATCATTATAAACGTGTCGGCATAGATTTTCCGTGTCATTACAGAGAGTAAAACCACCTCAAACTAATTCCCCCTTAAACATCGAAATATCCAAGTATTGGACCATAATCAGTAACAAAACTTACATGAACAACATAGTAGTATACGACAAACTGAAGCTCAGCAGACAATCCAAACATTTGTGAAATATCAAACCTAGAGAATAATTTATTTAAAATGGAAACTCACTCCTTAGCTTATTGTAGTAAAAATCCCAAATTAATTAAGTTTATATCTGATTAAGTCGGTGAGCAGTACCCATATAATGCTAGTAAAACAATGTCTAAAACCTGCTAAGCGGATTCGAATTTCAATTTTCAAATTAACGCGTCATGGCGACTATAATAGTAAAATTTTCGATAAAATACATAGAGTTTAAAATATTTAGATATTTAACTCAAACTGGGTAGAGCAAACCAGTGAATTTCATTAGCAATAACATAAGTGGATGGTAAGTGGGACGTTGAATAGGTTATCCAAAATTTACTGATTTAAAAAAACGCTATTGAAAAGTAGTTGAAGGCCATTAGCGTAAATGATTAAAACCATTAGTGATGGAGTAACAGGATACACTCTGAAAGCTCATTAGGAGGCAATTTTAGAAGGAAATTTTAGAAAATTAATAAACCATTAGCGCCGTTTATATCAGCCGAATTCCGCAAAGCCATTGAAAAGGTAATTAAAAAGCCATTAGTGTACTTTGAAAATGTAAGAAGTAATGCAATATTGTACAGGGTGAGCCAACGATTGAGCAGAGTAAAGTAGAGCAAACTAGTGCTGTATGGGTAAACTTTGCCAAAAAAATGTATATATGAGATTGCATAGTTAGTAAATGTGCGCATTTTCAAATTATTCTTGAGTGTATAGTGACAAAACTAGTATTTTTTAATAGAACACTATGCATATCAATCGATTTTTGGAATCTACTTCCAACTATAAAAATATATTTGTACAGGGTGGCCAACTAAGAATGCGAGGTACTGTATCTGGGAAACTATCCATCGTAGAGCCTTGCGCAAAAAAAAGTTACTGAAACGGCCGATACAAAAACCTGGAAAATATTATCAAGCTTCTGAGATGGCCGCTAGGGGGCGTAACTGCAATCTTGAATCTAAGAAAGTGATGTTTCTGTGAATTCTGCTATATTAACCTAATATCTAATCTGAACTTTTTTTGTTTGGCACTTTTTGAAGTATGTCTAAAAATAGAGTGGTGGGGGGTATTCAAAGGTTTCCTTAAATAACCCCCTGTATCTTCGAAACAGCTGAGTCGATTTTAACACACTTGCGCGTTGAAATAAGCTATTGTTGGGCTACAAATGTTATAATATTTCAAGTTTTGTTAGTTTCACATGGCGTCGCTAGAGGGATTTGTTCGACATTCCGACAGAAACGGTTAATTTTCGCAAAAAAATTAAATACATTGGTATGACTTTTTCTTCATGAACAAGTAGCTAAATTATGCCTAAACAAGTTCGCGAAAACCACATCTCTATATCTTGTTCCTAACCTAAAATATCGGCCAAAGAAGACTTTACACGAAAATTCCTCAAATTTTTATTTTTTTTAACTATATTTTCTGAAATTGTTTCTATTATGTAAGTTGTGGCACTAAAAAGGACCGATTTAAATTTTAATGCCCCGAGCATTTACGGGGGCATTAAAAACGTTCCTCCTTTAAATCGGTCGTGCTGACCATCACGCTCTATGCACTACTGAAGCCTCTCATGACTAAACAAAACTGCAGCTTCAATTTCGGCTCTCGGTATGTTACGTATTGCGTTACGAATCCGGTTTTTCATATCTTCTCTAGTAGTAAGTTGAGTCCGAAACACGATGTCCTTTAAGCAACCCCATAAATAAAAATCGACGCAAGTTAAGTCTGGTGGTCACGAAGGCCATGGTAACAGACTCCCTATTCCAATCCACCGCTGTTGAAATACTGAATTAGTATGCTCTCGCACATTAATAGCAAAATGTGCTGGGCAACCATATAACAGCAAAACAATTTTTACCTTGTTTCCAGAGGCACATCTTCCAGCAACAACAGTAATTGATTGGCCAAAAAATCAAGAAATACATTGCCATTTAGGGGTTGCTCGAAAAAATATGGCCCAATAATTCTGCCTCCCAGTATGCCATACCATACATTTAAACTGCAACGTCCTTGGCGCTGAACTTCACGCAACCAATGGGGATTTTCTGCAGACCAATAATGCATATTGTGCAGATTGACTCTCCCGTCACTACTGAAGTTGCTTCATCGGTCCAAAGAATTTGAAATAAAAATTCTCTATTTTCGCGTATCATGCCCAACATCCAATGGCAATAGTCTAACCTTCGATCAAAATCTTCCTCTCTCAAGGCCTGAAACCAAACGACATGATATGGGTGCATAAAATGTTTACACGAATACCTATATATTTTGATGGCCATTAGAACTTACCTATGGTCCTTCAAAGTATTTTGAACCGTTGTCCGTGATATGCCTAACTCAGTGGATAATGCTCTTGTGCTAACATGAGGATTTCCTTCAATATAGCCCTGTACACGGTTAACATTTTCTTGTGTTCTTCCAATTCTTTGTCGTTGAAACGTAGGCCGTAAACTACAATTGGCTCGTAAGCTCGCCACTAATCGGGGAAAAACTCGTACATCGCAAGAACGCCGATTTGGATATCAAGCCGCGTAAACTCTTTTAGCTACTTCGGCATTCTGAAGACATTCAAAATAAACTGCAAGCATATTAACAGCTTCATTATTCGTAAAACGCATTTTGAAAGCACCGAAATTGCACAAAGTAACGCGAAAGTATTGACAATTTGAGGATTATGTATGTTTTGTTTAGGTATCTGTTTCCATTGCCTGCTTCTATTAATTGTACTTTTCGTATATATGTAACAACCCTTTTTTGAGTTGTATTAAAATATACCTTAATTTAATATCTTTCATTCATTCAGTTGTGAATATAACAAAAATTTTTTAATTATTGAAATATAGGTATGAGGTACGCAACTTAATTTGTATATCTTTTTAGGGGTTTATAGTGTATACTTCTTAAGGTTATATTCCCTCTTCAAATTAATTTTCTGCTCAAATACGTTTGCGCAATACTTGATCATCTGACATCATCCTACTTCCTAAGCATCCATTTTGCTCACTTCCTGACGCACCTTACAGCAGGAAGCGTTGTTTTTGTGGTTTTCCACCTTAATTTTGTGTGAAAGTGCCATTAATTTAATGGTAAGATATCTTTTAACTTGTTATACTAAAAAATTAAACAGGCACTTTTCTTTTTTTACTGTTACTTTTATTTTTACTTCGATTTACAATTTAATTACATTTTAAATACGCATTTAATTTTATGATTGCCAATTTTATTGGAAAATTTCAAGAAATGCATTAAACGAATTATTCAATTTAAAGAAGAAATTTTTAAGAGATAACTTCAGTTTTGGGCGTGGCTGATAACATAAAAGCATTGTTATTGCATAAATTGCGCAAAATTACACAAGAATTACGTTATCTTAGTTTGCAGTTCAGCATCATTTTTTTATAATACCAGGGGTCCTCTAGAAGATTTTGTATATATTTTACAGGTATTTATTTTTAATGATTATTAGTACTTTAAGGATAGTTTTAAGATAAATTTTATTTAATCATCATATTAACTGTCAATAAACATAATTGTATATTTTTATTTTTTTACATTTTGGTAAAATTGTTATTGTGGTTTAGTTGTTCCGAGATAATTAAAAAAAAATAACTTGGCGTCCGAGATCATTTTATTAGTATTACATTTCATTTTTTTATTATTTATGTTAGGTGGAAGTAAGCGAGCAGATTTAGTGGTAATTAAGCAAATCAAAATTATTGAACCAGCCCAATTAAATTTACCGACTGAATCAAAGGCACTATTTGTGGCGAATGGTTTGTATCTCTGTCAGTTTGACGATTTGTGTTTGGAGAACTATTTACTCTTATTTCTTTATTTCATTATTACTTACATTTTTTATTAAATTTATTATACCATTTACACTATATATTTATTATATATATATATATATATATATATATATATATATATATATATATATATATATATATATATATATATCCATAGTGAATATGCATTTAAACAAACAAAAAGTTGACTTTTCGTATAACTTTTAGCATTGATTACTTGCCCGTAGTAATTTCAAAAAGGGTGATTTTATTCTGGTGAATAAATTTACAAACATTTAAAATCGCAATTTCTAGGTAACCTATTCAGAGGCGAAATTGAAGCTGCAGTTTTGTCTACCATAAGGCCTCAGCAATGCACAGAGTGATGGTCAGCATTTCGAGCATTTACGGGGGCATTAAAAACCTTCCTCCTTTAAATCGGTCCCTTTTAGGGCCACAACTTACATAATAGAAACAATTCCAGAAAAATATAGTTAAAAAAAAATAAAAAATTTAAGGGATTTACGTATAAAGTTTTCTTTGGCCGATACTTTAGGTTAGGAACAAGATATTGAGATGCGGTTTCCGCCAGCTTGTGTAGGCATTATTTAGCTACTTGTTCATGAAAAAAGAGTCATACCAATGCATTTAATTTTTTTGCGAAAATTAACCGTTTCTGTCGGAATGTCGAACAAATTCCTCTAGCGACGACATGTAAAACTAACAAAACTTCAAATATTATAACATTTGTAGCCCCAGAACAGCTCATTTCAACGCGCCCAAGTTTGTTAAGACAGGCTTAGCCCTTTAGAAGATACGGGGAGTTATTTAAGGAAACCTTTGAATACCCCCTCCCCACTTTATTTTTAGACATACGTCAAAAACTACCAAACGAAGAATTTCAGATTATCCTCGCCTTTAAAGATCAATTATTTTTTTATTAGGTTAATATAGCAGAATTCACAGAAACATCACTTTCTTAGATTGAAGATTGCAGTTACACCCCCTAGCGGCCATTTCAGAAACTTGAAAATATTTTCCAGGTTTCTGTATCGGCCGTTTTAGTACTAACTTTTTTTTTGCGCAAGACTCTACGATGGATAGTTTCCCAGATACAGTACTTCGCATTCTTAGTTGGCCACCCTGTACAGGTTTAATGCACGTAAAATTTACGGTTTTTGACATAATTTTAATTTAGCCAAAAAATGGCACTTACAGGTATCACTTTATTATTTTTTACCATTTCCGTTCTGTTACGAATATTTTGCACCAGGTAAAAGGCAATATTAGGCCTATGTTCTGAACAAGAAATATTAGATGTTAATGCTACAGGCTGTTCAAAATATGTGTTCAAACCCTAGAGACTTGAAATTCACAAATTTCATTTTGTTCAAATAGAGCGCCCAGTATATTTTTACGCTGTGTTAAATGTCCCACCACTTAACTCGCACTGTTTTTGAATTATTTTGATTTTTCTGTATTATTCAATTTTTCAACTGTTTTCCTTGTGATTATTCGCGGTACCCATAAAATTTGAAAACAAGAGAGACTAATAGTTGCATTAAATACTGAACTGTAACATAGATATAAAATAACTACAACAAAAATGATTACGTTATTATAGAACTGGATAATTCAACAGTTCCTAATGAGTTCTCAAAATATGTTCGAAAATGTGAACCTTCCTTCTGAAGGCATACAGTTAGTCGTTTTATTACGTTTCCCAGCATCTCCAGTGTTTTTTAAGGATAATTATCATCTAAAAATTTACGTACCTCGAGGTGGTAGTTCGGAGGGACACGTCCCTTTGCAGCCACATGTTCCACCGTTCATCCTTCTAAGCATATTAAGAAGCTTAGGAAAATCTTCTTGGGGGACTTGAAGGTAGATACTACCAGTCAGGAGAGTGTTCAAAATTCGGTCCATTAATTTTATTGTGCAGAATTTATGGACCAGTGGTTTCGGTTTTGCATTTGTCGAATCTAAAATGGATTCTCTAATACGTAATAGTGCGTATTATATCGATGTACCACAGCTTCTATCGTCAGAACATCATATAAGATAAACAGTTTGGATTAATTTCAAGTTGAGCACTAATCCTTTGGCAAAAGTTTATTCGCCTTCCGAAGTCATCATTTCGTAGTTCCTAGTGTAATTCAGTGTGGTAAGGGCGATGCTTATAGTTTCTATTTGTCCAACTCACAGTGGAATGTGACGTTTCACTTAATATAACTATCTAACGACTACTGACATGCGGGTCTTCTTTAATGTGTTGTCCAATTAACAGTTGAATGTGACGTTTCACTTCACATTGCTATCTAACGACTACTGACATGCGGGTCTTTTTTAATGTGAAGTAGAATCTCAAGTTGTTTTTGTTGGTTACAGGTATTTCTATTCATCACCTTGCGATTTACATATCCCACACTGCCAGTACAATTGAATGTCCTCATCAAATTTTCATAAGTGAATCGGTTGGGTTGGCATCCAGCACATAAACCATATGAATTAGTTCACTTTTAAAGTAATCCATTGAATACACAAAACTTTCACAATCTTAAATGGCTGCCAAAATGCAAATTTTTTTCATGGTTACTATGAATAATCACCAAAAACCATTGAAACATTGAATAAAAACAAAAAACCGAGAAAGATACATAGGTATATGACATGCTAAGGAGAAATTGTGTGGGTTTTGATTCTCTTTAATGCAGTGTGAAAACACACAGGGTGTTCTACTTGGGAAAAGGGAGATTTTTGAATGTCAAGTTTGTAGCGTCTCCCTATCTTAAAACGTGTAATTTGAACTTACTCGCAATAATGCAATTTCAAGAAAAAAACAATCCCTAAGTGATTTATCTTGACTTTACTGGCAATTATTGCTACTATTACTCAAATTAATTGCTTGCTTTACATTGACTTTCCTGACAATAATTAATACATTAGCATTTATTTACGTGTCTGATATTTAATTACTCGCAACCCTCAAATCTGATCAAAAGAATTGGCCGTCAAGTGGTAGGTACGATGTATTTTTCAACGATATAGGCTTGGATGAGGTTAAGTGTTGTATCATGTGGTATAGGAAACAGTGAAACTACTCAAATTAGAATTAGCGAGCTTTGCGAAATGATGGTTTAATCCATTAATGTACTATTTTTGGAAAAAACCACTAATAAAACCCAATTTATTCATAAATAAGTAATTGCACAAGCACATTACTAAGTCAAATACCAAAAAAAATAATGAAATGGTTCAATACAGAACAAAAGCAGGGTTTAGCGTAAACACAATAAAGAGACAATGTAGTCACACCCACAATTATGTCATAAATAAATCAGAATAAAAATTGTAATACTAAACATGTGGTCCTTAAGTAAATACGCAAATAAAATATTAAGACAAATTACGATACGTATAAAATATAACAGTAAAATGACACATGTAATTCAAGGGCAAAGAAAATAGGCACGGAATTTGCACGTACACAATTGTTTAGTGACTAATAAATCACAAAATAAATACGTACAATTACAATAAATTACATATATAGAGAAATGAGTTCGCAGGCAAACAATTTTACTTAAACAGACTGAATCAAAGACACAAAAACATATTAAAACAAAGCCTTACAAGTGTATGTACAAATAAGTCATAACAACGTGACCGATACACAAGCTTGGGTGACTGCGTTAGATGTATGTTTACACATACATCCATACAAAAAAATAAAAAAAAACCCAGTAAAAATGGAATTCGAGTTGTTTTTAAGGTCAACTGGACCCGTGCGTGCGTAAACTCTCGGTATTGTCTATTTACAATTTTAACCGGGATTTATCTTTTACAGGTTTTGTCCAGGCCAACTCTCTCTATATAAATATAATCAACAGACAACAATGTTAAGTCATTCTAATAATGAGAAGGGTTATCGTACTGCCTTTTAATAGCTTCTTGCAAGGCATTGATTTTTAATACGTTACATGGACTTGTTGAATTGTTTGCTGCGAGATTGAGTTAAATTTAAATACCTACTTACGCTTGAATATATTCCCTTTAGTTAAACACTTTATCACAAACACGACGAGTTGAGATACGCGGTTTACAACTCGACGCCACGGCGATTAGTTATAGACTAATTTTAGGAAAAACCTACACAAAAAGAAAAGAACGAATTAGCGTTTGTAGTTTTCTCAAATTTGAACGATAAAAATATTTATAGACGGCACGCTTTATAATGAGGGTTTGTAATTAAACAATCAAATCAATCCGGCTAAATCAAAACTCTAATCATCACTGCCTCTTCTCCGACTTCAACTACCCATATTTACTCCCAAAATCAACTCCGATTTTTGAAAAGTAACAAAAAACGAGAAATTATTACGTGGGAAAATTTTTCCGCGTTCATTATGGAACGAAATCATAATTTCAAAAAATTGCACTCGTCCGTAACAAACCCTACATTAAGGTCTCGAGTTTAAAAGTACCAAACAAAGATGTCTTTTGATTTGAGGTGTGTTACGACGTAATTAGTTATTAAGCTAATGAAGTAAAGGCGGACACCTGCTTCTATCCTAACATGTGTTTTTCAACCCTTAGCCAACTATTAGTTACATACATTCCCACATTTCTTACATAAAATAAACTATAACGGAAAACATTAGCGAATGACGACTTATTATCAAGACATTACAAACCAATTAATTATTTTTCTGTCGCTGTAACAATTGCAATTTGACAAACGTTTATTACTATAATAAAATTTTCTCGGTTCGCTACAAGTTTCGATTGCTTGGACGTATATTTTGAAAACCCTGGTATCTATAATATTTCTTCTTCAGAGCATAGGCTTCAGTTTGAGCTTTCCATGGTCTAAATATGAAACTTGTAACAATCCATTTTGAGTTGTATTAAAATATACCGTAATTTAGGCTCTTAATTCATTTAGTTGTTAATATAAGAAAAATTTTATTTATTAATGATTTGTAAGTATGAGGTAGGCAACTTAATTTGCATTTTGGTGTAACTTAAGTGCATATCTTCTTAAAGGTTTATACTCGCCCTTCTTCAGATTACTTTTTCTGCTCAATATGTTCACGCAACACGTCATCGATGACTTAATATTGCGCCAATATTTTCGCGCAACGCGTCATCACCATATGACATCCTAAAGCGTCCTTTTTCACTTCTGGTGGTACGCTGTAGATGAAGAAAGCCATATTTTTGGGTTTCCACCTAAATTTTGTAAAAATTGATAGTTTAACACGTAATACTAAAAATTAAAACATTTGCTCTTTTCAGGCACTTTCTCTTTTTTACTTTTACACTTTTAATTTTACCGCTTTTGATTGCACAATTAATTCTACTGTTACGTACGCTTTCATTTTATGATGGCGTTTTGCTTTTAATGCATATCTGAATGTGGATTCCATTATTTATTTTGAACCTTCAATAGAATGCAATAAACATTGGTTTATTTAATTTTAAGAGGACAAATTTATAAGAAATGAAATTATATTTTGGGTGTGGTTTACAACGTAAAGTATTATTTCGAGATATTGCGCAATATTGGTGCAAAGATGACATCACCTTGGTTGACATTTCCGTAATCGTTTAGATACTAGAGGTCATTAAAAAGTTTGTGTACAAAATTTAACGACCAGGTATTTATATTTATAACAATTAATTAGTAATTTAACGCTATAACTAGTTTTAAGATATATTTTATTTAACCATATCATTTTAATCTGTTAATAAACATAGTTTGTATATATTTTATTTTTTACAGTTTAATAAAATTTTTATTGTAAACAACCTCGGTTTAGCTATTTCGAGCATAATTAAAAAATAACTTGGCGTCCGAGATCTTTTTTATTAGTGTTACAGGGCAGTTATTATATTGATGTTCAGTGGAAATAATCAAGCAGAAATTGAGGTAAATAAGCAAATCAAAAGATTGAACCACCCTACGTTAATCAACCGACTGAGTCAAAGGCACTATTTTTGGTGAATGGTTTGTATCTACAGTTAGTTAACGATTTGTTTTGGAGAACATTTTTACACTTATTTATTTATTCATTTATTATTAAATTTTACACCATTCACACTTTATAAACTTCCTAAAAAAGCACAAGATGGCGTATAATAATGAAGTGGTACCTGTAAATGCGATTTTTTGGATAAAACTAAAATTATTTCGAAAACTGTAAATTATACTTGCTTGAAACATGTAAATAAAGTTTTATAATTGCACTTAAAATCCAATAATCGAATGATACATAGCGTGTTCCATTAAAAAATGCTAACTTTGTCTAGTAACGCTTTTTCGGAGTACTTTGTATAGTCATGAATAATTTTAAATTTCACACACTTTCTAGCCATAAAATATGATAAATACATTTTATTGGCAAAGTTTACCCATAAAGCACCAGTTTACTTTATTCTATCGTTGACTCGCCAGGTACACGTTGGATTGATTTCAATCTGTGAACTGAATGTCTTCATAATTATTTGCTTTTAATAATTGAATCAAGGAAGATGAGAATCCAAAATAATACAAAGGAAAGAGGAAAGTGAGTCATCTAATATTTATTTTGTTGATTTAGAAACACATTTATGTGAATTACTAATAAAATTAAACTGAATTCGAACTCTAAATAATTAAATTGATTACTAAAACATCACGTATAAATAATGAAAAAAATGGGTGAAGTGTGTGGAATGTTATTTTTGTACCGAATAATATATAATGTGCATAAAGCAGTGAAAGCAGTTAATTAAATCTCAAAAAACTTCCGGACGTATTAAATATTTAGTGGTTTCCGTTTTAATTAAATGAAAAATGTTACTGTTCCATTTACATGCAGCAAACACCAAACTTCAATTACTATCGGGATGTACATACACTATTCAGCTATTAGGTCAAATTTCATTTCAGTATAATTGATATGTATAAGTAAATATTTATTGATAATCCCATCATACCATTACGTAGTTGCTACTGGTAAAATTAGATCAAATTCATCTTATCCTTTATATACCATATTTTTCATTTCCCTCGATGAATTTCACGTCAAATTTATTTAGCGGCTCTTAAGATTTAAGATTTAGAAGAGTAAAAGATTTTTAGTGCAGATTAAAGCCTAAATTCTTGGAATTGTTGAATTGTTATCAAACACTTTAGTAATTTACCTTTTTGTTTCAGTAACATGTACCGCAGCCTTAGGTATGGAATCCGGGGTAATCAAAGACTCGGCTGTATCAGCAAGCTCAGCGTATGATGCTGGTAGTGTGGGACCACAACATGGAAGGTTTGTAAACTAAAATGAAACCAACAACGTAATTAGTAATTAAGTTAAAAGTAACGTTTAAATATGAAATAAAATACGAGAGAAATGCGAAATAGGAGTTTCTTAACAAAATTTAATTATATTATCTGCAAAAATTGTAATCAAATCTTGCGGTTCTCAATTTCTAAGTTAATATTTGTATAACTTTATGTAATGTCCAGCAAATGTAGGCATAAATTCAGTATGCAGAGGTTGTAATACAGAAATTATAAAATTCTTACGTAAATATAACATAAAATGTTCTCCTATGTACTCCTAAATCAACTTAGTAAACCTGAAAAACGACTTAAATTTATTAGAATAACATAAAACCGCTGAATGGACTGCTTAACACTGATTCTCCCATTTTATGAGTTCGGTAAGGGCTATACTTTTTTCTTATTCTTAAACTATTCTCACCCTATTTTTTTATCTCGCCCTCATTTTAATCATTTTATTGGCCTGATAGTTATCAAAAGGATGCCTGTCGTTTCTAGAATAAGAACTTCCAGATGTGATTTCGATCATCGAAAGTACTCACTGTCTGGTCCATTATTGTAACACGTGGAGTTACAATTTGAAGATTTCTTTCTTTGGAGAATAAAAACAATTAATGTGATTTGGTTTAAACATTTTGGTACTAGATTTGCAAAATTCTACTTTGGCATCTATAAGATTCCCCATAACAGTTATTTTCAAGACTACCTTGATTACCTTGGTTTGAAGGTTGAATACCTTTTATCTCAGCTTCCATCTTGAGATTTCACAATTTTGGGAGAATTCAATATCTGCAACTCTAATCGGCTTTAATTTTCATCTAGCACTACCACTTGTAATGATACTTAAAATTTTTGTTATAAATTTTCCTATCCTAGTGAATAATTCCTATCAAAACTTATTTCCTATTTCCTTCCACAACTGTTTTATCATTGTTAATAAACGCTATCAGTTGTCCACTCCTTTCACACCATATCCAATTTACCTATAAATACCAGACCACCTAGCACTCAGATTCATTCATTTCCCTCTCAGCCGACACTCCTTCCGTAACCTTCTTCCTTCGCCCACTTCCTGTAATATACTTTATCATGTACCTATAGTATTATCCTGTCCCGCAGCCAAATCACATTGATTGTTTTTATTCTCCTGACCAGCAACTAGTAGCTTGACCTGTATCCCGATAAATAACTACTATCCTGAATAGTATCCTGCCCAATTTATCCTGCACCTATATTATTATTACGACTAGTAAACAGACCAGTATTCTTGGCAAGTATTCCTTATCCCTTACCCATATTATTGACCTGACCAGCACCCTGTATTTTTCTACGCGAATTTTTATGTATAACACTCTTGATGATCAAAAGCCCCGAGAAAGGTACATAAAAGAGACGACGGTAAGCAGTCCTTAGTTTGCCGGAGGTAATGCACCAGAAAAACTAAGCATTTCTACACCATCCCTTTATAACTATAAGACCCCTTTATAGAATAGAAAAACACGGTCATTCATACTATGCTCTTGGTGTTGCCCACGTCCTGAGATCGGTACTGGATGATTAGCCAAAAGAAATACTTAATTAGATGCAGGTTGTGCCCGAAATAATTAACTACTTCTACTTAACAGAAGGCTTCCTTAACAATATTAACGCTTTAAACCTCCTCGTCTATTTCATATATTCACCTACATACCACAACATATGTAATTATTACCCAGATTTCAAATCATTTAATTAAAATAAGCACTTATGATAGAACAGGTGTCTCTTATCACATATTCAATATTACACGTAACAAATACAAATACAACAATCGCATGTTAATAATTCCATTATAATCCTGAACTCACACCACATGTACTTAATTAAAATTATAGCACCTGTTCATTATGATTAACACTTTGCTTAATGAAGATTGCACCTGTTTAATTTCATATTTTACAGTGCTCTCCAAAGAGGGCGATCCTAATTCGCTAGGCAGGGGCGTTCCATAGTATTTCAACACAGGGACCACCAGAATGAATTTTTAGCTTCCAGTTTATTTATTTAATTCAATATTTAATTAAGAGTGCTTATTTTAATATTTCCATTTTTGAAGTTGGTTTCACTTTATATTATTGTAACAGAATAAATTTGTTATAACCTGATAAGATTTACTCTTAAGCTTATTCACACAGTAGTGACAGCCATTAATCCCGACCCGAAAAACAAAGAGAGGGCAAATATAAAAGTGTCACCAACCGAGCGAGGTGTTACACACTGTTGTAGAAACGTTTGCTATATAATTTTATCTAACACAAATATGATTCCTGAACCTACCAGAATTCCAAATAACCCTAGCCATACTCCATAACTTCTAGACATCCTTTATACATCAAATACAATTGTTTTTACAATTTCAGTTCTTTCACCATTAAGTCTACCTGACCATCGTCTAATAAAAACAATTTCTACTGCCCCAAATCCCTCTGTTGTTCACAACACTGACGTAACCTTATGGTGTTTTAAGTCAGCTAAAGAGACTGATCTACGTTATCTCTTGACAATCTTCCCATGATGGTAATATTGTTTTAAGACGTTTTCTAACATTGTTCTTTCTGTATCTCAAGTCATCCCTATGGGCTTGAAGTTATATATTCCCAAATAATAAAATCGTATCGGTCATCCTCGTTCCCAACCCCTGGTTGAATAGGGCTAGTGCTCATACAATATTTTTGAAAAATAACTCGTATGATAACTACTTTATTAAAATAAGACATCACACTATATGTTAAGTAAAAAAACATATGACAGACGAAGTCTAGCACTTAATTGGCTACTCCTACTTAAGCTCACATATGCTTATGAGAGTAAAAAAAGCGTAAACATGATTCTTTTTTCTCCCTTTCAGTTTTTCGTTATTTTTGTTCCTTATATACTTCCAATCGGGGGACAACACAAAGACAAACCAAGCATCAATATATCAGTGATTATGATTTAAGCTCATAAACCTAATTGCTTTTTATCGGTTAACAGCAATTGTTTTATTCTCTACTTAACTTGAGCAATATTCAAAACCGTTAAGTCCTCTGGCAGGCTGTTACACGATTTAATTGCGCTGTGTGTGAATGAACGTTTAAACGTGGCTGTTTGATGGCGCGGTATATTAAAACGATCTTTACATCTCGTATTGGCGTTACATAAGCTAGACCATTTCTTGAACTGTTCTTTTAATAAATCAGACATATTATTATTAAGTAAAATTGTATGCACAAAAATTCCCATACCTAAAATTCTACTACGTTACGTACTTAGCCACTCTATGTGTTTACATTTCTATGAAATGTGATCAAATTTCTTAATCCTAAAAAATACAACAATGTTGTACCTTTTGAATTCGGTTCAAAAAGAGTTAAACAAGGTCCATAGATTAAATAATAGTAGCTGGCGTAACTAAGTATGATATTCGTCTAGCACATTTTTGAGTTTGTACCAAATGAGTGCCTATTTGAGTATAATTACTTTAATAAAACGTTGACTTTTTACTTACGTTTTTTTACATGCTCCCTGAATCTAACGTTTTTATCAGAAATCACACATAGGTCGTTTTCTAACTAGATTATATCTAGTTTTACGGCATCTATAAGTGTGTTAAAACAATCGTTACGCTCATTGATTTTTTTTTTGATGCTCCAAACAACATACAAGCTGATTTATTAGGATGTAATCTTACACTCTACTCTTCTGATAATTTCTTAATGTAATCCAGCTCTATATAAATTCGTGAATTAATTTCTACATACTTGCTAAAGTTGAAACTTGTATATAATTGCATGTTATCAGCCTGATTTATACTTATAATACTTGTGTATTACCATCATAAAAGGATATGCTTTGAAATCCTAGAATCTGTAGAATTATTTGTAGTCATGAAAAGAGCTATCAATCAGCAACTTTTCGCTTTGCTTAAGTCTAACAAACTTTTTAATGACCATCAATATGATTTTAGGCACAGTTCTTCAACCAGTGATCTTCTTTCATATCAATACAATCTGGTCCAACAGTTTCAGTTACGTATTTTAAAAGCATTTAGGCCATGTTTGGCTTTAGTGTTTACATAACAAACACACTTTGTTTGAGATAGCTGATACTCTCATTAATTAGCTTTATAGTTTTCTTGATGAAGGACGAACACATATCGTAGCTAATGGATTCTTTTCAAAGAAACTTGGTACGTGTCACCGAAGTCAGTGATAACTTCTACACTTTTTCTACTGTACAGTGTATCCCGATTTAGTTGTTTGTAAAGATATCCTTGTTACAATTAAAGATAGAAGTTTGTAGATTTTACATCCACGCACTACTCTGTTGACCTAGATTTGATGGAAAAATTTAGTACCTTCTTTTGTTTTCGACTTATAGCCAAACGTCCATACACTTTATTCAAGCTAGATTAGTACTATTATACTGACATATTTTGTCAACGGTACTTATACTGCGAAGTGCCGAATTCAATGAAGTACTTAGAATTTCTCTAGAAGGTGCAGTTCCTTTTCATGTTCTCAAAAATATTAGATATTCATGAAAAACGTCTTCCAAATATTTTCTTCAACAAGACGGTGTCGCAGCCCACAATGCTTTGGCAGTGAAGAATTGCTTAGAAAACCGTTTCCCAAATCGTTGGATTGCAATATTCGGTTTGGTATTATGACGGTTTTGATAAATTACGTTTTCATGAAACCCCATAGAAAGAATTGCAATATTGACAGATCAGGATATCGTGGCGGCCATAGCATCGAACCGAATATTGCAATACAACGATTTGGAAAACGGTCTGCAAAAGCACTATGGGTTGGGGCAGAATTTTGTTGAAAAATTATTTGGAAGATGTTTTTCAGGAATGTCTATATTTATACATTTGAAAAGCTAAGAAAGAACTGCAGCTGATGGTTGCCAAACCAACCGCACCCCTAGAAAATTTCTAAGAACGCCACTGAATTCGGTCCTTCGCAATATATAAGTACCGTTGACAAAATATATCAGTATAATAGTATTAAGCGAAGTATAAGACCTTGAAAAAAGTGTAGAAATATCAACGTTTTGCTGTAAGTCGAAAGCGAAAGAAGATACTATATTTTATGTTTTGGCATGAAATCTAGGTTATCAAAGTAGAACGTGAATGTAAAAACTGAAAACTTCCATCTTTGATAATAACAACGTTATCTTTAAAATACAACTAAACAACGAAATCGGGACACATGGAACATAAATGCACTCGTTTCTTCAACGCTATTTAGATTTTCAGAGGTCAAAACTTTTCATTGTAGTTCAGTTTGGTCTGATCGAGTTACTAATACACCTCTTATCTCAAATCAAGGTATTACAGCCAAAATTGGAATTTCAATCAACAAAAACCATCTATCTATCTTTTAATGGGGAATGAATTATCTAGTTAAATATAATGCTAACAAATAGTTAAAATACCTACTATGTTGGATTTTTCAAGGTGCACTTTTGAATTATGGTAAAAATCTAAACGTTTCGATAACACTTACAGCTATCTTCATCAGTAGTAATATAATCGTTGAGAATTGTTTCAGTTATTGAAACAAATTTATGAAAATCTGTAGGTACACGTAGACGATTTATAAAGTGTTATATAAATAACGTGGAGGTCTGAAACAACAGGGTCAGACCAGGTTATTATTAATATAATAAACATATTTCCAATTCAAACTGCTCACAAGAGGTATAGACACAGTTTCAGAGAGACCTGCTGAAAAATCTGAACAAAAAGAATGACGTTTCACGGTGGTCACTTTGTTCCCTGCGTTTGCCACACGTACTGTGCGGCGATAATGGAATATCTGTACAGACATAGATCAGAGCTAATTTTAAAAATAAATACGGCGATAGAAGTGATAACGTTAAGCTAACGCAACCTCAAATAAATTTGAAGGAACAGTAAGACAAGGACGGGCTGCTCTATGGTATACGAATCTTTGAATTTAATTATCACGTAGCTGTTTTATACAACTTACGCAATGAACCTTATCACTACTGTCTTAAAACGAAATACTGTGTGTGAATTCCTCGTGGAATTGCTTCGTATTGGACCACAGAGCTTGATTTTGAAATATTTCCAACTCCTGCGGGGGGAATATCAAAGGAATCTAAATATCCATAGTCTACAAAATTTGTAAAAGTACCCTGAAAAAATAGACTTTGTAGAAAAAAATTTAAAACTCAACCTAAATAACAGCTTTTGGATTTGTTTGAGTCAAGACGTTAAGCCGTTTTGTAATAAATAACCCTTCGAAGAAAAACATTTGTGTAGATCAGATGCACATGGGCACGCCTTACACACCCACGGAATCTACATGCGCACGCACATACACACACACAGGCACGCACGCACGCACGCACGCACACACCCACACACGCACACACGCACACACGCAGACACGCACACACGCACACACGCAACACATGCACACACGCACACACGCACACACGCACACACGCACACACGCACACACGCACACACGCACACACGCACACACGCACACACGCACACACGCACACACGCACACACGCACACGCACACACGCACACACGCACACACGCACACACGCACACCACACGCACACATGCACACACGCACACGCAAACACGCACACACGCACACACGCACACACGCACACGCGCACACACACACACACACACACACACACACAACACACACCTGCACGTCCACGTACGCACGTATCTACTCAAGAGCGCATGCTCCTGAGTATGTGTGTCTTAAAAAAAGACATTGTTGGAGACCACATTAGTGATGTAACCGATATATAAAATGCTCTACCCGTAGTAAATTTTCCATAGATAGTTTGTAAGGCACGTTTTGCTTAGCAACAAGAAATTTAAAGAAACGTTACTTAAAATTTAAATATCCTTAAAATACATAGCTATATAATCCATTATATAGTGGATCGTTATTCTGATATGGAAAAAATGGATAGAATACTTATATTACGTCATTTATACGTTGGTATTTCCTAGAAATGCAGGGGCTTAGCCAATATTTAGGAAGAGCCAAAAACTACGCATGACTAATCACTATCTTCATCTGAACTTTCGTTAAAGTCTAATCACCTTCAGGAGAAATTGTAAACAGAACCCATTATATACGTACGCCTTATCTTTACCGTGAATATTAACGTACAACCACATACACATCACACACACATACACACACATGCACACACATGCACACACACACACACACACACACACACACACACACACACACACATATGCACATGCACACATACACACACTTACATGCACTTGCACACGCACACGCACTTGGACACTCATACTCAAACGCATCACGTAAACCCACAGGCACACGATCATACACGCGCGGCTCCCTGCACACACATACGTACACACACACACAAGCGCGAGCGCATACTCAAATGCACACACACACACACACACACACACACACACACACAAATATGCACATGCACACATACACACACGCAAACGCATATGCTGACGCATACTCGGAAGAATTTGAATACGCACACGAATACGTATACGTACATGCACTTGCACACGCACTCGCACTTGCACAATCATACCCAAACGCAACACGTAAACGCACAGGCACACGATCATACACGCGCGGCTCCCTGCACACACACGTACACACACAAACATACACACATAAGCGCGAGCGCATACTCAAATGCACACACACACACACACACACACACACACACACAACATACATACACACAGGCACACACATCCATACACACACACACACACACAACACACACACACACACACACACACACACACACACACACACACACACACGTACACGTTCACGCACACGTACACGCACTTATACATCATGTAACATACACGCACAAGTACACGCACGCGTACACGTAAATGCACATGTAAATGCACACGAACACGTACAAGTGCATAGGCGCCCTGCAGATAAACGCACGCATCTATGCACGCATGAATATTGTACATTCACACTCAGACTTCCCTAGACATCCACATAAACACACTCTCACATAAACTCACCTCCTTTCCCCGACACATACGGAATCACTCACGAACATACGCACGTACACGCACAACCACAGCCATATAAACGCACACACAAGGAAAGTCGCACATACTCATACACGTTCACGGACACACTCTCTCTCTCTCTCTCACACACACACACACACACACACACACACACACACACACACACACACACACACACACACACACACACACACACACACACCACGACGCACGCACGCACGCACGCACGCACGCACGCGCGCACGCGCGCACACACACACACACACACACACACACACACACACACACACACACACACACACACACACATACACACTAAACAAATAATAAAATGTTATTTTTAAAGGTTTTACTGAATTATGCGTATAATAATATTGTTTCGGGCGAAAATGGAAGTAGACCGGAAGTAACAGATGAGGAAGGGGTCGGTAGCTCAATGGAATAAAGGTGGTGGGCGTGTTATTAACTTTGCGTTTAGGATAGCTCATAATACAACAAGGGTAAGTCGTAAAATATATAGGAGCCAGAACTTTTATGTGTCAATGTGGGGGTCGTAATACCTAAATGCGAATAGTTCACAGCTAAGTTCTAAACAAACAAAAAAACTTGCTTACCGTTTGGCGCAAACCAGGTAAATCAGTGAATTGACAGCATCGGTCCGATGTTTCCTGCAAGGATTCAAAATATTTTCACGAGTTTGCAATAATATGATGTGGTAATAGACCAGTTTATCGGTCAACGATTTTATTTATTCTATATTTTCGTTATCTTAGATATCAAAACAAAGTTGTATCTATAAAAAAACAAAATAGCAAATGATCTAGTAAGGAAAGCTCCCACAAATTATTACTTTAAAGCTTTTCACTCGTGACAACATATAAAGGATAAAATACACGAAGCCATGTCGCAAGATATCCAGTAATTTCGATTATTAATACGACTAAATTTGAAAATGTGTCCGTTGTATCGGAAGGCCACCTAAGAACGGACGCCGGCTATATCTCGGGAACTGTCAATCCGACAACGTTGGAAAGAAATACTAATAGTTAAATCGGCCAAGATAAATAGCTGGAATTATTTTCAAATTCGAAAGATAGCCGCTAGGAGGCGTACACCAACGCCAGATTACAAAATCGACCTTTCCTCTTAAATCGGCATTATCAAGATATGTCCAAAATAGTTTTATTATGAGGTACGTAAGCTTAGACACATTTTATTTTTTTTTAGCATTTTCTCTATTTTGTTAAGTGAGGGGAAGGGAAGAGGTAAATATTCACTTGAAAAAATGCTATAACTTTTTTTTCAGCTCAACCGATTTTATGAACTGAGCTTAGGTTGAGAGAGGCTTTTCGGGTGCTTCTAAAGAAATATTACCATTATCGGTTTAGTTTTTTTTTCTAGGCTTTTGCCTTAATAGTGGTATTCTGTCTAGACGTGAGAGATTTTGGGCGGTGTATTGAACAGCGTAACAATTTGAACATTTGAGGCGTCATTGGTTCTTCAGTATTAAGGCTGCTGCGCACTATACTTCTATAGCATCAGTCCCTCTTTATCCGCTCTAAATTAAAGTTACGCCGCTCGAACATTTAGTATATTACATTTTATTCCTTTGTATTAATAGGTTAACAGTTAATAAATTTTAATAATTGACAGTTAAACCTGCTCTCTAATTCTGTTTCTTGTACAATATATATTTTTGACGCTTATTTTTTTCATATCCGCGTAACAAAAGAGGATATCAACTAACGGTTTTCACCTATATCTACACTTTTTCACGCTCTTTTCCGTGAGAAACATAATTATACCCTTACATTTAAAATTTGCGAGAAAATTGCAAAAACTAGACTAGAAAAAAACGCAAACCGACAATGTTTAAATTTTATTAGAAGCAAACGAGACTCAGTTTATAAAAATCGGTTGAATTAAATAGAAGTTATGGCATTTTTCAAGTGAGAATTTACCTCTACCCTCCCCACATTTAACAAAATAAAGAAGAATCTTAAAAAATGAAAATGTCTCTAAGCTTACGTAGTTTATAGTGAAACTATTTGGACATATCTTTATAATTTAGATTTAAGAGAAAAGCCGATCTTCTAATTTGGTGTTGGTGTACGCCCCCTAGCGACCATTCTTCAAACTTGAAAATAATTTCTAGCGATTTCTCTTGACCGATTTACATATTAGTATTTTTTCCCGAGATATAGCCCGCCGTCCCTTCTTAGTTGGTCACCCGGTAACTACTGGGTTGTTGAGCTGTAAAAATTGTTTGTACAGGTTGTCCCATTTTCGTGTGTTTTACGGGGTATCTCGCTTATTTTTTAGGTTAGAACCTTGCGGTTTTCACGACACCGTGCTACTTTTTAATGAAACCAAAGATGCACTAATCAAATTTGCCATAGCCATCTTAGTTTTTGTGCTAAAGGGTGATTTTGGAAAAATTGCATTTTCAGTCATCCCCTGTAACTCTGTTATTGTCAGACATATTAAAAAATGATATTTGTAGATTTTTTTACTTAAAATTCAGTGGCGTACTCTGATTTTCTTTAGAGGTCACAGTTTTTGAGATATTGACATAACCCACTTTTTTTTATGGGACACCTATATATATATATATATATGTAGTGCAAAGGATTTAAAAAAAAAACATAAATTGAGACCCTACAAGTATAAACATAGTCTATATTTCTTTTTATAAATAACGTGACAAAATGATTTTCTCCTATAATTTACATCGATAAAAAACAAAATAATTAATTAATCACAAATATTGTTCAAACTGCAGACCATTATGTCTCCTACAAGTTTCACAAAGTTTATAAATTCTTTTAATAGCATTTTCCAAAATAAATGATTGTCTTCGTAATTCTGCAAAAGCATTTTCCGTTGCAATTTTTAAGAGTTGCATGTTGGCATATTGCCTTGAATAAATTTTGTTCTTTAAATACTCCCACAAAGAAATCCAAAACCGAGGGATCCGGTGGCCATCGAACAGGTCCATTTGTTCCAATCCATTTCCTGAGCAAACGTTCATTTAGCCAGTTTTGTTTTATTCTAGCAATGTGAGCTGGGGCCACATCCTGCTGGAAGAATATACGTACAGTTGAGCCAGTGGAATATCTTCTAAAATATTCATAGTTTTTTCTTGTAGAATTTGCAAGTACCCATTAGAGTTTAGGTTTTCTTCATAAATCTTGTAAACTAGTTTTCGGTTAAAAATAAAGCAGGAGACTAAATCCGAACCTGCCTTGACGCTCTCTAGGAAAAATCACGTGGGTGTTTTCTTGACTCCAAAACAGCGAGTTGTGTCTATTAAGAATTCCCGAACATGTGAAATGTGCCTCGTCTGACCAAATTATTTTTTTTTCAAAATTATTGTCATTAGTTTTCATATTTATAAACCAATTGCAGAACTCCAAATCTACGTTCAGCATCACCAGGGTGCAGATTATGAACAAGTTTATACTTGTAGGGTTTGAATTTTGGTTTTTTTAAAATCCTTTGCACTTTTGTTTTAGACACACCGGTCTCTTCATCTATTTTCCTGCACGAGGTTTCAGGAGTGGCTTGAACAACTGCTAAAACGTTGATCTCTGATTCCTCGTCCTCTTTGTTGTAAACTCGGGGTCGAGGTTTGTCAAAACATCCATGTTGGCAAAGATTAAATTTTAATTTTTGAAATATTCTTCTGTCGGGTTGTCTTCTTTCGGGATATCTATATGACAAAATAGGTATATAAAATAAATACAAATTCTAAGGTAAAGGTTAACTAACCTGTTCAGATAGAGTTCTAAGGCCTGGTCTGCGTTTTCGTTAGATAATATGAAGCAGGAGTTTATATCATATTTCTCAAATTTTTCAAATTTTTGGTTTCGAGTCATATTAAAAAATAATTAACAACAACAACAACAACAAGAACAAGAACGATAACAATGAACAAAAACAACGAATAACAATAAATATCAGCACTAAATTTGGCAAAATGTAACCAGGAATAATTTGAGAGAAGCAGAAACTTCAAAAATCAAATAGTAATGGCAGAACGTTAATTATTTTGTTTTTTGCGTTACCATGGTTACCCACGGCTATCCACTATTATCAATGTAAATGATTGAAAAAAATCATTTTGTCACGTTATTTATAAAAATAAATATAGAATATACTATATCTTTGAAAAGCTCTGGGCAAGTAGAAAAAGATTAAAAATATATATATAGGGTGCCCCATAAAAAAAAGTAGGTTACGTCAATATCTCAAAAACTGTGACATCTAAAGAAAATCTGAGTACGCCACTGGATTCTACGTAAAAAAATCTACAAATATAAGTTTTAAATTTTTTAATATGTCTGTTAATATCAGAGTTACAGGGGATGACTGAAAATGCTATTTTTCCAAAACCACCCTGTAGCACACAAACTAAGGTGGCTATGGCAAATTTGATTAGCGCATCATTGGTTTCATTAAAAAATAGCACGGTGTTGCAAAAACCGCAAGGTTTTAACCTGAAAAATAAACGAGATACCCCGTAAAACATACGAAAATGGGACAACCTGTACATAAGTTATTTACAAAATAGATCTTCTTCATATACTTGTGACATTGTAAAAAACGTCTTAGTACGCGTTCAATTAGTCAGTAGATCCGGAAATAATGCATAGAGGTCCAACGGACCCCGTGCGCCGGATTACGTTACAATCTTGACATGAAGCACCATAGTTGGTCTCTTTGCACGAATATAAACCTTGAGTTAACAATGAGACTGCTGTAGTATTGTCATGTTTTTATTGACAATTTGGGAGTAATTCAAAATCTAGAAAGAATAAGAAGAAAACGTATATGGAACCTTTGCTGCAGTTGGTGATGCAAAACCGCGTAGAGTGTAGATCATGTGCACCATCCGATACTCCCTGTATTGTTTTATGACCCACATACTTCGTAAACGCTTGTTTGTGGAATCATAATTGAAAAGAAATCCTAATCAATTAGTCTATGTTTACTTGAAATGGTCGATAAACGAAATTACCAAATGTTAATCCGGTGCATATGACATTTCTGAATGAGTTTGGTAATTTAGGAAAATCAATTCACTGCTAAGTATAATTAAATAATTGGTGACACTCACTAAATAGCAGTATCTTCATTTAATTAATAATTATCGTTGAGAAATAGGAGCAGAAAGGTAGAAAATAAACGGAATACAATTCAAATATATCTTTGGTATGTGATTGACAGAAAAATGCTCATACTAAGAGCCTATAGTATGTTTTTTCACGTGTCATAAAAACAACTGTGTTTTGTATTTTTGTTATTAATTTCAGTTTGAAACCCGCTTAAATTTTATATGGAAACTCTTATATTGGAATACAGACAATACCGAAATATAGATAAAAAAGAGAAATACGTCATGTAGAAGAGAATATAATTAAATTTTCCATTTCGCATTTCAAGCTTTTGTACGTTCCCTAACATTTGGTTTATGAAATAATTGCAATTTATCATATATAAATAAAGCGGAAATATAATAATTGAAGTATTTGATTAGAGTTTTAAAAATAAAATATGGTGAGTGTTATTTTGTTTTGTTTTAGATTGCGCAACGATAAAAATGGCGGTGCTTGGTGTCCGCGCCAAATGGTGTCACGCGATGCAAAAGAATATTTGGAAATTAATTTAGAGGAAATGCATATTATAAACGGGGTAAGAACACAAGGACGTTTTGGAAATGGTCAAGGGCAAGAGTATGCGGAGGAATATATGATTGAGTACTGGAGACCTGGTTTTACATCTTGGTATCGATGGAAAAGTGGAACTGGGAAAGAAGTAAGTCTTATAAAATTATCTTTACAGAATTCGAGTTTTGCATAAATGTATCACGTGCTTTCTTTTACAAAGCTTTTTTTTTGTTAAAAGCATAACAGAACACAAATAGTAAGACACGTGGGATTTAGAACTTCTATGTACAGCTTTAAACTGAACATGCAAAATACCAATTAAAACCTTTTCTATCATCAATAATTATAGCATAGAACAAGTATTGTGTCTTCCGGTTGCCAATGAAGCTTATTTACTTTCTACCAATGCACAAGTTAACACGGAAAATTGTTCAAGTTAAATATAATGAATTATACTCATATCATCTATGTTTATTTATAACTAAGGATATGGAGTGAGACAGAAGTCACAGTTTCCCTCTTTACAAATACGGGTTCCTCACCAACAATTGGTGACGACTAAACAATGATTTCTAATAAATAAATGGCGGATTAATATGCACAAAAGAAGCCACTTATATGCACATATATATGTACCAAATATGCAAAAGATATGCAGTCAGTTTGTTAAAATATGCAAAATTATATGCAAAATATGCGTACCAAGAAATAATAAACAACCTGTATTAAACAAAACCTTTTACTAAAAAAGATTCTTAATGAAATTTAATAATTAAGTAATAAAAATAATAATAATAATGTATTTGTTTAATATTAACTACAAATAATCTTACGATCAGTTGGAGAATTAAACACAATATGTACATATTATTCTGTTTCATCGCTTTTCTGCCTATAACAACTTACAATAAGGTGTTTCTCCAAATTGTTTAAATTAAATCCTTGTCGCCTATCAGATAAAATATATTTTTATAAGTTGAAAAGCTCCGTTCGACATCAACAGATCTAATTGGAGCGTTTTTCAACACAGATACATTGTTTAGTTCGGTTTCCAATTCTACTGATTCCCCAGAAATAATTTTAGACACATTTACAAGAGCATGGTACCCTTCATTTTTCTCCAAAACTTGATTGGACCACGAACTTGACTACAAGATATACTAAACTTATTTATTAATTCAACAGAGTTTGTAGGCGGAAGGTCTTCGGTCTCTAATTTTAAAATTGTTTCGGTCACAAAGTGGTAATTGGCGCTTATAAATGTTGATTATTGCGGTAAGTCTATTTTATTTAGAATAGATTTTGCTTCCGTAATTGAATGAGATTCATCGGCAAATTGTAAAATTATTTGTTTAATGTTTTTAATGTTTTCTGAGTAAAACAGGGCGACCTGTAGCCATGTACCCCAACTAGTTATTACTGGCTGAGGGGGAAGAGGAGTATTTGTAAGTTTTTCTTTGTAATGCTGAATTCTAAGGGGTGCCTTAATAAATACTTTTTTTAAATTGTTAATCAAACTATTTACTAATGGAACCTGAGATCTAATCTCCTAGGCTACTCTATTTAATCTATGTGCTAAGCAAGTGTGAATTAAATTTTTTAAAATATTTTAAAATTCTGACTTGCTTTGACCATGCATGGCGTAGCGTCAGACAACATTAATAAAATTTTTTGGGTAGGAACTCTTTAGGTAAAAAAAATTTGCTAATACCTCCTTGTATAAACCTACATATGGTTAAATGGTTCGTTTTTCAAGTTGTTTGGAACTTACTAAAAATGATTTACTCTTATAATCAGGATGCAAAACCCTTATCAATAAATGCGACATTACGACCACAACTATCCGTTGCTTCATCCACTATAAAATGTAAATAATTGTTTCCTATTTGTTTTCATATCTCGCGCATTGTATCCACAAAGACAAAATTCACATAGTTTTTCGCTATGGCGAAATTATAGCAGTGGCGCTTCTTGTCAATGATTTTAAGCAGCTTACCTTTTACAGGAATTTCTAAAGGCTTTCTTTCTTAGATTTTAATCTCTTATTTAAAAACTTTCATTTACTGTGCTTGTTTGAGCAGATGAGCGAAATTTTTTTTAGTAAAATGTCAGATTTACTTATAAATGCACAAATTATGCCATAATATACACATTTTACAAAAATATAAACATTGCTGCAAATATTATGCAAAATATGCAAAATTAAATTGGTGTCATATAACTCTCATTAATGTGATTCACCTAGATACGGAAGGGTATTTTTACAGCATCAATATTCAAGAATATGCATTTTACATATAATCCGCCCTCTACTAATAAATAATAGCCCTCGTTAGATCAATAAATTTTTTTCAGTAGCGATCAATTTTTGCTACTAATGTTACTTTAAATTACCTTCAAAATTAGTTTTTGAACCAGTGTCTACTAACATGGAAATGAACAATTCAAAATACTGTCACCTTATAATTTATGTACGAAAGCAATAGTACGTTCAGACGCAATGTATAATAGAAAAAAGTTGGCGAAATACTTGGGCAGCAGACTCGTATTACTAAGGTCACATTAGTAGTGGGGAATTTTGGAAATTCGAATTCATGCTGTGTTCAGGCGACAGCGTCGGAACTTGTTTTAATTAAAATTAAATTAGTTTTTGATGTCTCGTTTATATTTATACGATACAATTATGTCGCATCTTACAATGAGGCATTGTCATAAAAATTACTTCGTACATTAAAAAAATAATTCCTTACATAACGACTTAATTGCTAATTACGGATAATTCTGTCAACTCAAAATTTACAACTATGGAAGTCATGCCTACTTTTCACATATGGTAGCCACTAAATACAATTTTTAAAACACATCGAATTTTACATAATAGCGAGTAGATTAACGGGCAAATTTGGTTGTAATTTAATTGTCCGCCGTTTCTTATCAAAAATTGGTAATTTATTGTGAAAGAACGGAAGCTACTGTTTTATTCGAAGTATTGTCCATCGCTTGCCACTACATTTCCCCATATTTATGACAGCATACCAATACCGCGTCTGAAAAATGATTCATCTCTTGAGGTTATCCACGAATCAACCCATTGTTTGGTATTTTCATATGATGTCAAGCGGATATCAAAAGGAACAATGTTTTGTGAATACAACGGGTGAGGTAAAGCTTCCCAATTGAGTGTTACCAAATACGTTTTGACAAGCGGTGTGGAGGACCACTATTATGCATGAGTATAATTCTATCGTGTCTACACAATTTTTCTTTAGTCCTTGACCAAATGACATCAATTCCGTTCGGTAGACAGCCCCACTAATGGTTTTGTTCGATTTGAGTAACCAATAATACACGACATCAAGCTGATCTCACCAAATACGCACGACAATAACTCTCTTCGATGAATATTTGGTTTAGCTGTAGATGTTAAGCATGGCATCTCCATGATTTTTGCCTTTCTGAATTGTTATATAGGTTCAATTTTTCATCATCAGTAACTATATAGCGCAGAAAATCCTTCCGTTTATGCCGGGCAAGCAGAATTTTGTTTGTAAAATCTCGGAGTTCAATGTTTCTCGGTGTCAGTTCCTAGGAAACCAAATTTGCCTTGTTTTTGAACCAATCCCAATGAATTGATTCGATGTGAAATTGCTTGTTAAGTCGCTACTAATGTAAGTGCAAGTTTTTCTTGGGTTTGGCATGAATCTCACCACAACTTCTCTCGCTTAAGGTAGCCTCACCACATCGTTCTGCAGTCAAACAATGCGCTTCAGCTGTAGAATTCTTCAAAGTGAAGTAGTAAATCAAAAGTTTCTCTAAAAGGCGCTTATTTGGCTCAAAACTCGACATTTTCGCACACAAAGGGATATATTGTACTTATGAAAAAATCAGTATTTTAAAGTTATGTTGTTGACAAATGTCCAACCTTACGATAATGACAATTTTAATCATAACATGCTGGTGGCGCCAACTTTTGTCAAAGGGCGAAAATCTATTTTTACTCTTACATAATTCAAATGCTAATATTAAAAATCATCGAATAAACATCTGTTGTTTGTATTAATAATATATGCCGACTAGAAAGTTATATTTATATACTATATGGAATACAAATTTTACAATATAAATTAATTCATTCACAGAGACGGTACCAGTTTTAACTATCTTTCTAATTAAGTATTGACGAATTACATTTTTCGGAGCCCATTTTTTGTTTATTTGAATGCAGGCGTGTACCTATTGCTAAATTAAATAATTGTAGAAGACTTGCTTGTAACACTTCCATTTAAGATGTACATTATAACACAAAATACCTTATTAATCGTATTTTTAATTGAGAAATAATAAAATATAATCGGTGTTCACATTTAACGGTTTAATTTTTTTAAACTTTTTAGTTTATCATGAAAAAAATTTTTTCAGCCACAAAAGGTATTTGAAATCACTCCTCCCTCGCAATTTAATACATAATACTCCACAAGCTACCTATGCTTCTTTATATAATGCCTTATCAGTATTTAACGGGAGTTTATTTATCTCTACGTATGTGTTAAGTAATTTAGTGGCATGTCAACGGATTAATTATTTTTAGGTGAATAATTGTATTTATATATTTATGTTTCAATATTAAATACGAAACGCTTTCAAATTTTGCAACCAATTGCAAATGTTATACATTTAGCTAGAAACGATAGTGGCAGCTTCAAACATTTCTATGTTGCAATTCACCAAATAATTTAATATTTTAACTTGAACTTAAGTTTCTTGTTTATTTCTACATTTCTAATTTTTGTACTAACGCCTGCGTTATACAGAATGTCCCAATTTATAAGGACCAAATATAACAGGAAGTAGAAGACAGACATAAAAAAAATTTACCTAAAGTTAAACCAAAGTCATTAAAATACTTAGGTTTGGATTTTTAAATGGTGTATTTTTATATTTATAATTTATATAAATTTATACGTTTCGATAACAATTACAGTTACCATCCTCAGAAAGTGGTAATATCTGTAAGAATATCTTGAGATGTTAGGAAACGTTTGTTATGAAAACTCTAAGCCTAATTGTGCGCAAGTTTTAGAAAAAATTGATTCTACCGTCTTTTGCAATTCTTACAGACATTATAAATTATTAAGGACGATAACTGTAATTGTTATCAAAACCTATAGATTTATAGAAAACATAATATAAAAACACACTATGTAATAACCCAAAAGCTAATTATTATAATTACGTACCATAATGGTAAAAGTTTACATTTCTACCTTCCAACCTACATATACATGTGTAGGTATAGAAGATTATGCGACCGACTTTTTTTCACTAAAATTAGGCAAACCTAAACTTCTGTACCTGTTATTGCACCATCATTTCTTTATCTCTTTGAACGCGGAAATTTTGTAATTTGGAATAAAAACTTTAATTATCGATTTTTTTAAACTCACTGTTTAGGCTTTTTACACCTCTTAAGTAAGAAATACATACATTGTCAATGAAAGTGTAAAATATCCAAAAAAAGTACGAGCACTAATTCAAAAATTGTCAGGAGATATAAAAGTTTTCAGGTTAAACCTTCCACCAAATGAGAACTCTTTTCGTTACCATAGACATACGTTGAAAAAACGTTATAGTGTGGAACAGAATTCACAAACCTCCTTGCAATTGTGTTCTCAAAGTTGTTTCTATGGTTCCAAAACAAATCAACTTGAAGGAAAAAATGTTTTCCAATCTCATAATTTGTATTTTAACAGTGGAGGTCATTATGAAGGTACATTTTGGCTTAAGAGAAACTATTTCGTAGCATATCGTACACGCAATGTATCATTCAAATCGTGTAAATAGGATTTTTTCTGTATGTTTTACAAAACGTGACACCTCAACGTGACACCTGAACGTGACATCCGCCAATACCTGTGTTACCTAAACTTATAATAAAATTATTTGAATATATAAATGTTAATTTTATACCTTTAAAGAATGAGGAATGGAATGAGATTTACAACATCGCGAAATCTTTCATGATTCAAATAGTCTGTTTTGCAAATTTTTCAGATAATATTTGAGTTCCTTCAAGTTATTAACCTTTGTTTTATCTACAAGAAAATGAGAGCACTATTCGGTGCGACGAAAAACAATCGTATCTCCTCTTGGTCTTCTAAAAGATAACGGGAAGGTAGTTACACGCTCTAGGCTAGTTAAATTGCCTTAAACAACGGACTACTACTTGAAGGTTTCTCGCACACGTAACAAGTTGCTTTTGTGTTAAAAACTGTCATTCCTTATGTTTGAACATCAAAAGCTGTAATATTTTTGACTAATTAGTGAACTATGTTGAAACCATTTGATATTCAACCACTATTATAGTTTCTGAATAGATTTTAAATAGAGTATTGCTAGATAATGTATTACTTAAAGAAGGTGTAAATGTGTAACGATACCATTTTCACTGTTTCAATATATGTAGTTGTGAAAGGTTTTCTTGTTTTTAATGTCGATGATCTCCAATAGTTTTAGTTTTAAAGAAGATAAACCAATTAAAAATTGTTTCCAAAATTATGAATTATTAGTATAAAGTCGATAGTAGATAGTAGATAGTAGTAGTAGATGTGAAGTTTAAAAACAATTAAGGATTCTGATAGATTGAAGTGAGTAAAATATTGACAATACGTACTTTAAATGTGTTTAATGTTGTTTAAGTGTTATTACTTTTTTTTCTGTCGTCAAAACTAGTAAATATTACTGTATTAATTTGATATTTAATAAAGTTGGTGCCCGTTTGATTAGATGCCCCAAAAATTGAGAAACGGTTAATATGATATTATCATCGCTCTCCCTTAAACTTTAAATAAAATATGACAGACCTGTTAAAAGAAACATGTGAAATAGAAATTTAGTTTATATACGAGGTACTATGAAAGCATCTTTCATGTTACAAGTCCCCCCTAGCAAAGTAATCCCTCTGAAAGTATTAAAGGCAGAATTAGGTAAGATACTACAGTGTAAAGCTAGTACCAAGTAGCTCTCACATCCTAAATTCAACGTCTATTGCATTTTATGCGAACCAAGCCCAACCTCTGACCGAACAATGGTACCAGTGAAACTTAAGTCCACAATTTCGAAAAAAACAGTTCAGTAAGGAGTGTTAGGCATCTAAAAAAAACAAAGTTGAATTACTCCTGGGTGTGCTTTAAAGAAACCAAAACCATTTAAAACTACCGCAGGGAGTATTTTTTCCTCAAGGTCATAATTAATTATAAACCACCAGTAAAATGTGTAGCTATAGTAAAACTGATTATATTAATTGGTCAGTAGAATAATGCAACAAGTAAATAATAATGTAGACAGTTTGCTACCATACCTTAGAACACCACTTATGTACATTTGGTTAAGTCGAATAATTCCTTTCTTTGAGATGTTGTTCTTATATAAGATCTTTGCAACTTAATGGTTGATGCAAAGCCAGGAAGAAAATTATATTTTCCAGTTCCGTTTCAGTTGAATGGGAAAATGTTACGTATATACATGTTGCATTAATGATCTAACGCCACTGTACATTATGGTAAAACATAGTACTGGGCAAGAAAAATGAAACACATATGGGTTAATAAGAGGAAAACTTCAAACATCTAAAATCCAACCATGGATAAGTATTATTAGATGTAGAAGGTTCGTTACTACTGGCGAGTTTAAGAAAAAGTAGTAGCTTAAAGTTTGTGATTTACAATTTTAAAGAATTGGTAGGTGAGAGTACTGAAATCTTTGCAGAGTGCAAGTTGAAAGTTTTATTTATACGTTATTTTATATTATATAATTACAACAGTTATTTTAAGTAAATATACTTGGAGTTTCTAACTATCGAGGTATTATGTTTTCAAGAGGCAGCTTTATAGCGTAAATACGGACTGCACCATTTTGTAGATGGCAATACATTGTTATTTTAACGTTCGACGTTGTTATTTATACATTAATTGTAGTAGGTATATGAACTGTTTTGCTAGGTAAATGCAATTTTTACAAAATTTAGATATTAGAAGTGACTATTTTGGTAATGCAGACGATAGTTGTACGATTACTAACACAATGTGGTAATGTAAGAAGAAAGAACGAAGTTGAACCGTATATATTTAAATAAATAACATTCATTATCGTATATATTTTAGGACAGATTAAAGCAATCCGCGCAATAAAATTGTAGATTGGTACATAACGTGATCACGATGCTGACGGTGGAGTCTAAGGACATTCCTTTTACGCTGCGGGTTATTTTTTGCGAATATGATTGCCTTCAAAGGTAAGTGTTTTACACCGTTAACCTTAACTACCACATTAACTAAAAATTTTAATGGTAGTGCACCTACTGGACATTTATACTGTCAAACCTATTTTATACCATTAGATACACATAATATAGGATCTGTTCTCTTTAATGGGAAACCAGATACGCAAATTTAAGTGTAGGGTTTTGTTTTATAAATTTACGATGCAAGTATACTAGCGAAATGGGTATTAAGGGCACGGAAAGTGAGTGGATATTTTTTTAACTTATTTGTTAGTTGATGTAAGCTATCTCATAGGTTAAAATACTGCCAATAGTGTATGTGTAATCTGCTTTCGCTCACAATAATTTAAAATTGTTTATTTTAATTTTCCTCCAACTAGCTCAATCGTGTCTATTTTAACAAGATGGGGGCGGTTCGTACATACGGAGTATTGAGGCTTAACACTGTTCACTTTGAATAACTAGAGTAAAATGGTTTAAACGCATATTGTCCTATACCAAATACAAAACTAAATAACTAATAATTAAAAAATATCACACATTAGCTTTAGGCTAATGTGTATAGTTTAGATACAGAAATTAAAATATATACTGGGACTCCGGTGGCGTAGCTTCCTGGACGGCTAATTCCCTGTTACTCCGTCCTAGTACGTTTCTGTGGACATATAAGTAAAGGTTATTTGACTGTAGCCGGATTATGAACGAATTAGGAACTTTAAAATGATTCAGGAAAATTCTATTACCGTCCTGACTAACGGAAGCTAGAAATAGGGCGCCAGTAGAACACGTTATCGTTCTTACATAAAGTATTAAGGCAACGGCGGGCGTGCGTTCACATATAGGTCATGGAAGAAAATCGATATTACCAACGTCACCGCGCAGGTCGTATTCATATGATATGGCTTCGGTGTTTAGTAGCACGGTAAACATCGCTTTGTATGTATTACTCCACAGGATTTATTATACGCGTTTTAACTACCAATTAGACTTGCGGGACTATTTTAACTACCCCTATTAGTTACTAATACTCTCAACAATTATAATTAATTGCTTAGTAGCGTATTTATTTTATTCGGTTAAAAGATATTTCTAGGATACGAAAGGGTTTTATGTTAAAGTGAATGCACGGCGTTTTATAATTTAAACACGTCTGATTTTTCTAAGTTCAAGGCAGGAAGATTACGCAGAATAGTTTGGATTTAATATCAATTGTTTCGTTCAATTTAACCAAACGTGCACGCGTTGTTTTTATTTCCTATATTGAATATTTTACGCGTCTAGATGTTAATCCAAAAGTTTACCTATTCGTACACCAATTAGTTTTAATAATTGCGGAAAGTAAAAGTAAAGTGTTTTGTAATTTGAACACGTTTTATATTTACTAACTTGAGGATTTACCTACACGCGATCTAACCGGGTAAATTCGTAAGTTTAAACAATTAGGCACATTGTTTCAACTGGGCTAACGGTTTATTAGGTATTTACTTATTTTCGTTCTTAGTAAAAGCTAAGTTTAATCGTTCTACACAAACTCTCGTCCGTCGGGGATGTTGTCACAGCGGCGAATGCGATTTAACAAGCGCTTCTGGGGCATTTCGAGGCAGCGGCTTCTCAAGTAAACTATCGCGTCTATGAGTATCTGTAGGTGTCTCTTTCTGGTCAGGTGTACTAGATGTGGTTAGAGCAATGTTGTGTGCTGAGTGTGTAAATGAGAAGACAGTCCAAAGTCTGGGACTCCCCGAGTGGCTATATTGGACTGCGTTCTCTGGGGTTTGATAGAAATAGAGCGAGGACCCTTCTTATGACATGAGTAAGCAAAATACGAATCCAGGGCATTAAGACCGTCTCCACCGTTCGACTAGGTGTAGGTATGTGTGGAAGGTGACTCCAGGCTCTACAGCCTGTCGTAACAACTTCAAGTAGAGGTGTATGTGTGGGGAAGAGGTCATGAGGCTTTACATCCTGTCGAAGCCACATCGAATGTGTGTACTGGAAATGTAAGATAGCTTTCGATCTTTACAGTCCGTTGTCTATCTAGGTGTCTGGTATAATGTGTTTGAACTCAACCCACGTACTATCAATCTCGGATAATCGTAAGCGGTGATCGGCTGGCGGCGTACACGACGGTTTAAGCTAAGCGTGCGCGAACTAGATCGGGATATTCCTTTTCGGTATCGCGTCGCGGTCTTTAAAGAGAAAGCGCGAGGGCGGATACAGCTTCAGTTTGACGGGGATTCCGTTCGCGATTGGGTGAGGGTTCTTTGACGTAAAAACATTCGATGTTTCTTGAAATCTACGCCGGAGGTGATTAAAATAATTATTTGTGGTGCAATATCGCGCAATATTTAGCAATTTGTTTTAAGATTATGAAACTTTACGTAACTGGATTACTTCAGGGCAATTAACAAATAATTAATTGACAAAATTTTGGTAAAGTCAAGCTTCATCTTTACGTATGTATTGCAAAGTTCTAAGCTATATATAATACGAAGTATTGTGTAATGTCTTGTGGTGCGCTGATTCGCCCTCTTTAGCACGTACAATGAATATACGGTTGATGTACAGCGTGGAGTTGTGGTGCTCCAATTGATATAATGTGTTGATGCTTGTGGGTTTCTAAAAAAAACATAATCCTTGAGTTGTAGTGTTGATGTGGTGTGGACTGTTCTATTCCCTCTCGATTGGTGCAGTTAATGCTGCTACTCCAAATATCTTAAATAAAACAAGCGACAGTTATGTGAATAACAATGATTGTCAGTATTAATAGAAATATAAACTAAGTAAAATGATATGGTAATATTAATCCCGGACACTACTCTTCGCCTCAGTGAGTACCACTGCCACCTTTCGGAAAACAGGTAGGGCTGTTTCCATATTTAGACATGCGAGGATGCCCAACAGGGAATCCAACACTAAAGTGGATTGTGTTGTCATAATACCGATTGCAGCATGGAGCCGTTTTGGTACCTTTGCTTTCCCACCACCTGCTAGCGCTTTGGCGTAACCTACGCCGTTGGGTGTTGAAGAGCAGCCGCTGCTAGCGGTGTCCTCTTCAGTCGATGTGGGGCTTCCATCTTCTTCCTTGGCGGATGTCAAGAGAACTTCGGACATCCCCTGTAGCTTTCGGGGCGGTCCTCATTGCAGTTAATACACTTTGCTCGGTCGGATAGCGTTTTTTGTGCAATGAACGCTGTGGTGATCGACATCTCACTTAACAGAGCATACTGCGGTTCTGTAGTAGCGCTGTGGCGCAAATCCTGACACCGGTAACACTGGCAATAACCTCGTTATCGCTATTTATTTTCTGAGTTGGGGGCTGCCGGCCACTATCCTTCATTTCTTATGTACTCGCCAACGCTAACTAGCCAAGCGTGGTGTTTTAACGGCTAAACCCTTAAAATGACGTATTCTAAAACAGACGCTATACCCCAGGCGAGACGCCCACGCTCTCACATCGATTTGTCGATCTGTCTCAAGGATTCTGGTGGGGAAAAAAGTTCGTCAACGCCAAAATTAATACTAAGAAGAGCAACATCTGCCAAGAGTAAAATCCTGCCCCATTTGGATGGCCGGGAGGGCGAGGCTCGAGCGACCTAGGTCACCTAAAGTACCAACATTCGGATACATTACTGAAACATACGTGGTATCACGTCGAATCTTAATACTGTTCACCCACACTTGAACAAGTGCAACTGGATATTCTGTTTCTATCAGAAGTCTCCCCTAGAATCACTGATTCGCCTGATATGCAGTTTCCCAGATACAACCTCCTCCAACTTTCGCCTTAAAGGCGGAATATGTGCGTATACCAAGGACAACGTAGGTTGTAAGAGAATGTCCACTTTTGAAAACAACAAATTTGACGCCATTTCGATCAAACAACCTGAGCCCCAATTGTGAAATTTTATTCTTGTATGTATAGGTCTCCCAATGATAAGAACTTCCAAGATCTTTCTGGTTACCTTAGTGTGAAAATAGACTACCGCTTGTCGCAGTTTCGTCTTGCAAAATCTCAATTATAGGAGATTTTAGTGTTCACAGCTCCAATTGGCTATAATTTCATCTACCACTAATCCCGCAGGTCACAGTGCAGAAGCATTTTCTATATATTGTGATCTCACGCTAATAATTTCCGAACCCACCAGAATCCCTAATCATACTCTGCATCTCTTGGATCTATTTCTTACAACTAAACCATCCATGAAACAAGAACCTTCACCCGCTTAATCAATCTGACTGCTGCCTAATCAAAATAAGTTCCTCTGTACTCAATCCGACTATTTCTCGAAAAACAGATAGAACTATGTGGTGTTTTAAATCAGCTCACTGGAGCGAACTGCGGGATTTTTTGAAACCTTCTCCTGGGGTGAGTATTACTTTCAACGGTACTCTTCTTCAAACATTGCTCTTTCAACAACTGAAGTTATCTTGATGGGTATGGAGTTATACATTGTCAAAAAAACATAATCGTGTAGGTCATGCCCGTTCCCAACCATGGTATAATAGGGCTTGCACTGATGCATTATCGCAAAAGCATAAACTCAATAACAAATGGAAACCAAATCAATCTGTCGAAAATCACTCCTACTATATTGTCACAAGGAATAGTTGCTAAAGCATCAGCAAGAAGGCCGAAAAGATGTTTGAAGAACGTAAATACAAAGAATTAGTCTCATGTCCTTTGGGTAGTCGTATATTTGGTCATTAGTTAAAGCCATCAATAAAAACTTTAGTGTATCTTCATTTCCTCCTATGACGTATCGCGACGAATGTCGATTCATGTCTAAATCATTCTGGTCAAATTGTGTCGTCGTCCAAATCTACCTATACGCTATGAAACCAATCCACTTTCTATACAAGCTCCTAGAATCAATTATCATTAAACTTGACTCAAACTCTTTTCGATCTCCACGCCATCTGGAGAGTTTCCTCATTTTGAAAGTTGGCAAATGTCCAATCTACTTCTACAAAGGGCGATAAAACCGATCCCTCAAACTATCGACCAATAGCTATCACTGTCATTCTATAGAAAATCATGGAAAAAGCCATCAACCACTAACTACTTTCGTTCCTCGAGTCCAACCAGTATGGATTCAGCCAGATTCGTTCAACGAGTGATTTTGTCTCATATGTCAGTCCACTTTGGAATAACACATTAGAAAGGTCCAGTTAAACAGTCGTAGTAGCTTTAGATATATCATTGGCTCTTGACCAGATTTTGTCAAGTTCACTTCGTTAGGATTATCCGATACGCGCATTAATTGGATATCCGGTTTTCTTGACAAAAGTCGTATACGTGTGTTGTAGATGACTTTTTTTGAAATAAACTGCTATTAACGCGGTCATACGCCAAGGATCAGTGATAGCTCCCACACCTTTCCCGCTGTACATAAATGACGCCATTTCCTCAACAACTAACCCGATCCATTGCTTTGCAGACGGCAGCACCCTACATTGGAATTATTCTCAGTTTTTCCTCAACAATAAGTCTAGTCAGGACGTTAAAGTGAAAATGGCAGACTCAATCAACAGTGACTTAGAATATATCCTTGAATGCCGACAAAACCCAGTGTTGCCTTGTGCCCGCCAAAAAAGACCGATCGTTTCCTGCTGTGAATATGAATGGCTTAGACCTCAAGTTTTCAAACTCTATTTCTGTGTTACGGATCATTGGTGAGTTGACCACCTTTGTCAGCCAGCAAAACTATTGCTATTACAATGGCAATTGTGGTTCCGAAATACACTCCTTAATTCCTTCCCAGGCCATTTTAACTAGAAACGCTCTGTTCGCCTATTCAGACCATAATTACGCACTTAAAATTCCATTTTGTTACATTAAACGAGTGCAATCTACATTTTATACACGGGGACCAGTTCCTGTTTTATTCCAAACTTTGATTTAAACAAATTTAAGGTAGCCATTCATAAACATTTCTCGGCAGCCTAACAATATCCCTAACCCCCTCTCAGTGTTCTAGAGTGCTTTAGCACGTTATGCAAATTTTAGCCTGTTCAGCAATACTATTAGTAAAAAAAAGTTCAGGAAATTTGTTATCAAAAAAAGGTTATGATAAAAATATTACAAATATGAAAGCTCATGTATGCAAAATAAGAGCAGTTTGTACTAAGTGCAAACAGAAGGTTTATTATGCGAGAAACAATTAACGCAATTTCAGAAAAATGTATGTGTGTCCAGTACTCGAAGTTGAAAATATTTTAAACACTTATAAATAACAAAGCTGCAAGATGCTACTTTGATTGAGGTAGTAGCTATGAAGCTGTAACGGTGGTAGCTGTAAAGAATTTACGTTTTTCATATCACGAGAGTGGGTGTGTTCGTTGTCTATGGTTGTTTAAAGACAGTATTTGTGTTGATGGTGTCTGCGTAAAAATGGACGTGTATATTGTACCTACGAACGCACAGGCTATTCACTTACAGGTTGGACATACATTTACAGAGCACCCAAGTATTGTGATTACAAGTCGATTTAACGAACTGTTTCCGTTGTAGTTCAATACGAAAAAATGCCGTTATGGGCAAAGAGAGCAGTAGTAATTCCAGATAATTAAGTTGGATATATTTTAGCAGTTGGTGAACTTCCCAGCTCAGGCTAATGTACTGGATGTTATCAAGTACCAGTGAGTAAGAATTCTAGGCTTTTGACTTATTTTGTTGCTACGGAAGGACAGTGTCAATTTGAAAAGGTTAGTTTTGGTTTCCTAACGGTTAGTGAACATTATTTTAAAATTATTGGGAGACTTTGTGGTAGCGCACTTGGACGACATTATCATTCTCACTACATGATTCGAAGATATAATTTAAGTACAATTCCGTAATAAATTAGAAAACCGTGATGAAGAAGTAAAAAATAAGTTTTGTCGTTGTGTAGTTGATTGTCGCGTACATACACTTAAAAATAATATATTTTATTCACAATTAGTTTGTAACATACCATTTTTTTAACCATTTAAAGGTTGAAAAGTGAACGATTCTACGGGTTTACTTTAAGCGGCCAGTAATAACAAAAAAAGGAGACAGGAATGAGATGAAGCAGTCAGTAATGGACCACTTTCCAACTTGTGGGGGAGCTATCGATTTAAACTATCAATATCAAATTGACAACTTGCCAGTTTTAATAGAGCGTCAAGAGTATGCAACCATTTGCTCTCACATGCGTAGATGGTGAGTGAACGCAAGCAATAGGTGGAAACAAACAACACGTTTTCTTTAATAACCATATTTAATAAGTGAATTATTGATAACGAGTAAAAATAAAACCAATAGAAAAGTAGTAAGCGTAACATTTATGGCTTCTAATTAAAGTATAAATTAAAAGTCACATTGTCACGACCTTCAATATTAAACCAGAAGCCGTGATGGATGTGTTCCAAATTTTTTTGATTTGAACTGTAATGTTGCTTGTTCTTTAATTGTGAGTAAATTCGTATACAAACCTCGGCAAAAATACCATTCCCATGTCTCGAGAGGTAGTTCACTATACACTATACTTATCTCGACAGGAATGGAACACTTTCCGCCTCGGTATGTAATATACCACTACTTTACGTACCCGAATCGTTAGGATTAGATCTAGTGATAGAGACTCATAAAAGTGTATATCATCTTAATTTTAAAACACCGCGTGGTAAACAGTCAGGCTATCTGAATTCATTGGAGAAAGGCTTAATACCTTTTCAGTGCAATTCACATCGATCATTTGGGTCCTCTTATTCGAGCAAGTTATGGGAATACGTACGTAGCAGCAACCGAAGATGGATTTAGTATGTAGTCTTAAGCACTACCAAAGATTTTAGTGCTGATTCGACACTAAAATTTATGTACGAGTTTATGATAAATTATGGACAGCTTTCTAGAAGTGATTGCTGGTTTGTTTTCACATCCAAAAATTTTACAGCATTTAGGAATAATTTATAATAAAGCACGTGTTATGTCCTCGCGCAAATGGATAGATAAGGAAGGCAATTAGTGTTATCATTTCATGCCTTGCGATATCTTCGAAGTCTTGAACCCTCTAATTGTTATATCTTCAGTGGGCCATTGCAAGGTAACAAAGAGACAATCGTTCGACACTGTGTAGTGGAAATTTACGAAAATCCTTTAACTTTGGAAATAAATGCAATGAATAATAAACTTGTGCCGGAAGAAGAAGGGACAAATTGTTTTATATGATCAAACCGCACTAGGCGTCATGTTCGCTTACCAAGGTAAGCGGATTGCCAAGCTAACTGCATTGGAAATGGGTGGGTTCAGTATTAGACATAAAATGGTTGAAATTTAGTTTCAAACGCCTGACACATCACAAATCAACAAATAACGATATTCTTCAGTTGCCACCACAATCTTAAATTTCTCTAAAATAAATAGTCCTAGTCGAGGTGTTAAGTAAATCCTACAAGACTGTGGAATTGTAGCCTGCTCTGTAAAATCATGCACCATTCAAGTTCAAACATTAATTTCGCCAACACCCTTTCGCTTTAAAAGGGTACGTTAAATTTCGCCTCAGTGATCTTAACACACGTCAACTCAATTTTAACAATCTTTAAGCTCGAGATAAATTTATCCAAAGTTTAACAAAATTTTGAAACATGCACGTTGTCGCAATCTTATTGATCACACCCTATATATACATAAAATCAGTGTAACAAGACGTTATCTGGATACTTCCTAATTTACCCTCGTATACGCATAAACTAATACTTATACCTGCCATAAGAATTTTGAACTAAACAAATATCACCCAGTTTGAAATAATATAATTGCGTCTATTAATTTTTAGCCACAAAACATTAATTAGTATCTGAAAAATTGAAAAACCTGACAATCTGTGTGTCGTTTCTGAATCATATCCCTTATTAAATTCTATTTTCAATCCTTTATCATTAAACTGCATTTCACAAGCATGAATGAATAGTTTCAATTCAAATGTGAAACTTTTTCTTAATAAATAAATTGTGATCGGTATTGCATGTTCAGTGTCTTAATGGATACAAAATAATTCACACAGAGGAAACAATGAAATCTACAGAAATGGTTCTCTTTTAGAACTTTAGACTGCAAGGAATCACAATTTCAACAAACAAAAAGAATAAGTGAACTAATCTATCAATTTTGTAAAAATATTTACATATCCACGCACACCTGTTATCCCCGTTATAACTGTAAATAATTAGGCCATCGATAGCTACCCAACAAGACCGTATTTCAAATATTTATTTATTTTAAATAAACTGTTTTAACTAAAATGCAACCGTATAATTAAAGATTAGCTCCCTTGAATATCTAAACACCTTTCTAACCGTATCTCAACAGAGAAAGCAAGGAGAGAAGCGGCCTGAGGATCACCACCGATAAGTTCCTGTACCAAAAAAGGTGCCCATCCACAAACGAATCCACTAGGTCCTGTTCCGATAGAAGCAATTTATTTATTTTTAGTTTAAAATATCGTTCTTTTTTTTTTTATTTGTGTTATAGGTTGTTCAGAAAATAATTTCGTTTTTTTTGTGAAAATGAAGGACAGTTTTCGTATAATGAATAAATATTTTATTAAACTATATATTGGGTATTCTGGTCCAATACCTTTTGTTATCTTTCTGGCAGTAGCATGATTCCATGCTCAAAAAATGTTTGCTCTTTGCTGGAAAAAAAACTGATCTAACTGATTTTTGATCTTCTCATTTGATGTAAAGGTTTTATCGTCTAAAAAATTTTGCAGTGACCGGAGCAAATAATAATCCTTTTGGCGAGTTACCAAACTTGAAAAGGTCTCGCATTATCTTGTTGATTAATTCTGGCCTTTTCTGTTGAAGTGCATCATTCTGCTTGTTCAGCTGAAGACAGCAGACTTCCGAAATATTTGTTGTGATTTCCGGTAACAGCTCAAAAAAACGATTCCATTGAAATCTCACCAAACAGGCAGAATCACCTTTTTTTGAGGGATGTTGGAGTTTGACATTGGTATATAAAACCACCCATTTTTCGTCCCCAGTAATGATATGCTTCAAAAATGGATTATTTTCGTGACGTTTGAGAATCGAATCACAGACGTCAACGCGACTACACACATCTCGATGAGAACATGGGGACCCCATACATCCAGCTTCGAGGTTAAGCCTTTCAAGTGGTCATAAACAGTTGAATTTGATAAATTTAAGCTCTCACCGATCTCACGTGTGGTTATTCGCCGGTTTGCATCAACTAATGCCTTTATTGTGTATTTTTCAGCTTCCAACCGGCCTTCCAGAACGTGGTACACCTTCGACATCAAAATTTCCGCATCGAAATTTTGCAAACCCATTCTGGCACTGGCGTAATGTCAATACACCTTCTCCGTACACATCGGTTAATTTCTTTCTCGCTTTAACAGCATTTTTACCTTTTCTATAGTAAAAAAGTGAAATATGATGAAAATACTGCTTTTTGCTCTCCATATTTAAAAGCGCACCAAACAAAAAATACTACGTAGAATCAATTGCACTTTTTCACACATGCCTTGTTATATCAGCTGTCAAAAAACATATAATGATTATGCGGCTTAAGTCTGAAGTTGGGTGCGAAATAATGCAATTAAATCATCTGTCGGCAAAAAAACGAAATTACGATGTCCCCTGTTTCCTGGTTGGGCCGGCCGCCTGAATAATTGCAACGTTTTGTGCTTCCTCTTTTAAGAAGTTTATCGTTTGGTTTGTTTCGTTGCTCGGAGGGCTTTCATGATCTTCACAATGAACGTGAATTCTTCGTCATCTGATTCCTGAGGTGTCTGTTTCATCTTAACTGCTGCCATCCGGGTTATTCCTGCCTCGTTCATTGCCGGTCTTACATTTGTTGGTCTAGAGACGTTCCCTTTCTTGATGTTCTTGGGGTGAGCGAGGTATGCCCCTCAGTTTGTCCTGTGCAAACCGGTGCAGTTGCAGCAGTTCGGTTCTCCCATTTCACGCATCGTCGTACATTCTCACACCTGGGTAGCGCGTGGCATCCGTTAGTTATGTCCCCGAACCGTTGGCATTCGAAGCACTGTCAAATTCCATTTTTCTTGCAGGGCGACTCCACTCGCACCCTCATATATCCTACAGTCGTGATATTAGCCGTTTCACTCCTCCTAAGGTGTACCAGTGGCATGGCGTCGACCGAACAATCTGCTGACCTAGACGTCAAACTCCATGGATTTGAGGTCATTCCTGACCATCGTTAACATCTTGTCGTCTTGTTGGATGCCCTTAATAACGACTTTTAGTGGTTTTACCTCTTCTAGGAGGTAGACGTTGAACGGCACGCCGATGTTGTTCAGTGCAGTTGTTGCCGTTCTGTATTCTTCAGGGGTACTGAGGAGTACTCTAATATAATTGGTGGTTCGTTCTCGCCGTGATCTTCTGCTTTAATCCTTCCTAGCTGGACATGAGTGCTTCCTATTTAGCTTGAAGCTTTTCTACTGCTTGTTGTAGGTCCTCCATTTCACCCTTTTGTTGAGCGTTGGTCTTCTTAAATTCGTCATTTTCTTGTATTAATCTGCCATACCCTTTGATCCGTGGCTCTAATGCAGTCGTTATTTCTTGATCTTGATCTTCTTCTTCGTATTCGCTGGCGACATCCTCCATGTTGCTTGTGCTTTCTCCGTCGACTGGTGAATATCTAAAATAAAATTTCAGTTATTCGTACGTATAAGTCATGTGTTCTTTTTAAATGATAGCTCCAAAGAACGTATCGAATTTCTATGAAAACTCTCTCACAAAACACGTATGTCCTGATTGAGCGCTAGCATAAATCTAGATCCAACCTTTTACGAAAGTTTCATATGTGCGCAAACTTTCCGTCGGCAAGATTTAGTAAATTCAACACCATTGGTTCTTGAGCATACATAAACAATTTTCCATTGTACAATATTATGACATTTATACAGGTGGAGACACCAGGTGAGTATGTTTAGTGTTGGTATAACTATGTATAAAATGTGGTTATGATACCGGCCGTGAGGTACTAAAATGAAGATTTTCAACGTGTATCGTTAATTAGTGGGTATGCTTAGATGATAATAGGTGTTGTTATTATTATGAACCGATCTGGAGTGGTAAAGGAGAAGATAAGTGATGTTAATGATATCTCGGTGGTGATTGTGATGGTGGTTGAAGGGGGTGAATAATTCAGTATGGAGGGGATGTGAGAGGGTGTGATTAGGATGGAAAAGTAGAGATAGGTGATATCGTAGGGGAACTAAGACAAGGGAACTCGTTTTCGGAGCCTCGGCTGCGGGCGACTTAACAGGAAGATAGTTTGGTGTCTATGGGGTTAGTTCGCGTAGTATCTGTCGGGGCAGGACCTCTGTTGAAATAACTACGTCCAGGGTGACAATTCAGAAGCCCACTTCGGTGCGGTTGCTACCAAAATCTTGGTTTGCAGTATGACCTGAATTAAAATACGTCGCTTTTTTGTGGAGGATGGTGGTATTTAATTCTAGGTGACTTCAAGGTGCGCAGTACTTAGTAATACGGGGCGAGGCCTCCGGTAAACTAAGTACAACGTGCCTTAGATACGTTTATACACCGGACTCGGTACTAAAAGCAGCCAAGAGCGTTTTATATGAACGTGACTACGCGCAGGGTGGTTGTAAGTATAGGTGTTGAATGAAGTTAGATGGTGGATGCGGATGGTATAAAAAATGTGGCAGGTTCTGGTAGGACAGGTAGATCAGATTTTTGGGTATTAAACGGAGGTAGATCTGGTATGGATGTAAAATGATGGATAATGGTGTATTTGTCTGGTATGAAGATAATGTTGTTTAAAGTGAAAAGGATGTCTATTTGTTATGAGCGTGTTTGTATTTTGGTAATACTGGTGGGGATACTGGATGCTTTATAAAACAGGTATGAGTATGCGAATAAGTGTAATAAGTGAGAATAGGTAAATAAGTGAAGCTTGGATGGTGTTTGTAGGGGAAATCTAGAGACTGGGAATAGGAATGGCAACTGATAATATTTATAAATCATGATAATGCAGTTGTGGAAATAATTAGTAAATAAGGTTTGATAGAAATTATTTTTAGAATAGGAAAATTTGTAAAGGATTCGCAGGATCATTATACACTTGAATGTAAGATCAACATATCATAAATTCACACGCAGCAGTTTTAAACTCTTTTACATGATACTCGATGTTTTGCTAAAATTTCCGTATCATACCACTTAGATCAATTTACATTGAGTACACACAAAAAAAAATTCGTGCGAAATCACATTTACATACCATCCAAAATACGTTTTACGTACAACCCAAGAGTGCATATACTTAGTGAGTCAAAATTATCTCACAATTGTAAAAATTTTAGTCAAAGATAGGTGTATGGTGAGGAATACACCTAGATGGCAAGTAGCAAGGTAGTAGTTTCTACGAAGGAATGGTTGTTGTGAAAAGGGTTAAGTTGTTACATTTTTAAAATTGAATTTATTCAAAAATATTTTATTTATATACAAGGAGGGCGTCATAATTTTCAAGTCGATCGAATTGTTATAATTGCATTGTTATATTGTTGTATTGATTCATGCGGTAGCGATTTGATTTAGTTGGTTGGGTAAAAGGTTTGTTACCGAATAAATAAAAAAAATATTTAGAATAGGTAAATATTATCAAAGCTTTTAATGTCACTTGTAAGAGTTTTATGAATAACATGTTTTGTTCTTTTTTAATAAAAATTCAATTAATATTTCGTGTGTATAGCGGGTGTTCCAGTTTTTTGTAGCAGGACTTTAATAGTCGATAGAGCTTTCAAAATTAAGGCGAAAAGTTCATATAAGCATAGGTTGTCAAACGCTTAGTTTTGGAGATACAGGGTGTTCCAAGCTTTATTGTAGCAGTTCTTTAATTTAGTCGATCAAGAAGCTATTTAAAATAATAAAACAAAGTTCATAGTACCACATTAGGTATGTCTTAAACTCAATAGTTTTGAGTAGTTTACAGGTTTATCAATATCTTACAGGGTAGTACATTTTCAGTGTCTTTAATTTATCTTCAAAACCTATTTAATACTAACTTTAAATACCAAAATTTAGATTGCACATTTGATTTAAACTTCTTAAACTGCAATATTAAGAGTAGTTTAACGTTTTGAGATCAAGTAGCTAAACCATGGTAGTACATTTTCCAAATGGGTAGTAAGAACGTCTGATGCCCCCGAAACATAGTGTGCCATGAAAAATCAAATTATGTCAATTCGCACGTTAATTGTCTCTTAAAACCAAAGTACTGGATATTAGATTGCCTATTTGATTTAGGAACTTTTTTTTCTTCTGCTTTTTTTTCGAAAAGTGCATAGTTTTTGAGATAAAGTAGCTGTAAACCATGAACAGCTTCCAAATGGTAAGTAAAGAACGTCTGATGCTCCCACAAAACATAGTGTGCCATGAAAAAAAAAATCAAATTATGTCAATTCTCACGTTTTTTTGTCTCTTAATAAAAAGTAGTACTCCACGGATATTTTCCTAACTTTTTAGTTGAATTAAATAAAGGAAAATAAAAGTAAAACAACAAAATAAATATTAAAAAAAATACGTATTTATTGGAAAAAATTGGAAATAATTTCTATTTAAGATTTTAACAAGAACGAAACGAACGAAATAAATAAATTAAACAAATAAACTTAACCTATAGCAACAAAACAAAAACGCTATCGTAATAATAAATAAATTTTAAGAAACTGTTCAAAATGTGAACCGTTTTCTTGAATACATAATTCACACCGACGAATAATTGCACGTGGAACATTAATTAAAAAATTGTCTTATTTCATTACACGCGTTCCTAATCCTATTAATGAGTTCATCTCTTGTTGTCACAGGAGTTGCATACACCCTTTTTTTTAAATACCCCCACACAAAATCTAAGGGATTTAGGTCTGGAGACCTTGGCGGCCAGGGAACTGGGCCTGCACGACCGATCCATCTTCCTGGATAATGGTTGTCCAGCCAGTTTCTAACGATTCTGCTATAATGAGCTGGACAACCATCAAGCTGGAACCAAGTCGTTCTTCCTAAATTTAAGGGAATATGTTCCCACATATTCCCATGTTCGTTCTCTAAGAATTCCAAGAAAGCTGCAACATTCATCCGAGGTGGTAAAAAGTAGGGCCCAAAAAGGTGATTATTGTAAATATCTATCTAGACGTTCACACTAAATTCTTGTTGGAAGTGACTCGGGTGAACTACATGTGGATTTTCATGTGCCCAAACGTGCTGGTTGAGAAAATTTACCACACCACGGCAAGTGAAGCAGGATTCGTCGGTCCATAAAACCTTATTTAAAAAACCTGGATTGTTATTATTTTCAGCAAGTATACATCGACAATACGCAACTCTACGTTCTGAATCCCCTAGTTGTAGTCCTTGAACAGGTTGAAGATGGTAAGGATATCGGTGATACCCGTCTTAATGTTCGGTGAATAGTAGTATTTGAGACACCACCTAAAGCTACGGATACTCATCTGATGCTAGTTGTGGAATCTCTGTCGAATTCACGCAAAATTCGTCGTGCAATATTTCTTTGCTGCCTATGATTATTATTTTGACGACCATGCACATCATTTAACCCCTGACTTATAATTTGTTGGTGAACTCTTACAAATACTGAAGGATGAGGAGATCTTCTAAAAGGAAATCTTCGCCTATATTCACGGGCTGCTGCTGCTGAACTTCCATTTAGAAAGCCATTAATAAAATGAATATACGCTATTTCTTGATTAGAAAACAAAAATGGCATTTTAAAAGATCACTTTTGCAATAAAAATTAACACAATAAAATATGTAAATAAATTACATTCTTTCTTATGCACAAGTGGTATTTAAAATAAAACGTGAGATTTGACATAATTTGATTCCTTTTGTTTATTGTTCTTTTCATGGCACACTATTTTTTGCGGGAGCATCAGACGTTCTTTACTTACCATTTGGAAGCTGTTCATGGATTACAGCTAATTTATATCAAAAACTATGCATTTTTCAAAAAAAAGCAGAAGACAAAAAAGTTCCTAAATCAAATGGGCAATCTAAATTTTTGGTTTTAAGAGTTAAAGGCGTCGATGAAAAAGTTCAGGGGGGATAAAGGGCGTACCACCCCAGAAAAAGTACTACCCTGTAGATATTGATAAACGTTAAACTACTCTTAATATTGAGTTTAAAATGTGTACTAAATTTGGATTTATTATTTTAAATAGTTTTGAAGATAAATTAAAAGAACTGTAAAAAAATTAAAACTAAGCGTTTGGCAACTTATGTTTATATGAACTTTTTGTCTTAATTTTGAAAGCTATATCGACTGTTATAGTCCTGCTACAAAAAACTGGAATACCCTGTATATTATCAAAAAACTTTAAAAAGCACCAAATGATTTTTTTTTAAGTTTTTGACAATATCAATATGAAATTCTACACGAATTACTTTAAGAGATTACTTTTTATAATTTCAAACCTCATTACATTCCAACACTCTTGAATACGTTAAAAGTTCTGAATACCATTTTGAAACTTACACTTTATTAGATTTTCAATTAAATTGTGACATAATACCTTCCATTTCATCATTTTGGTATGTATTACAATAAATTACTGTGAAGGTTTTCAAAAATTTATAACGAAGCTTAATATACAAAGGTCGGTTAATAAATTCTACGTAAATAAAATACAAATGATATTTAATGAGCAAATAATAAAGACTAAAGCTTATTTACTTTTTTAAGTGGAAGGAAAAACATTTTATACATTCAACTCACTTTGTTAGAACTTTCTCTTTTGTAATGGTATAAAGTGTTAAGCTTTTGTTTTTATTTTAATATTACAAAAGCTTTGCGACTTACTTATTAGGCTAGTAAAATATTCTGCTAAGCTCCGTAATAAAGCAAATAAGCTTTTTGGTTATTTATACATGAAAATTTGACAAAAATCATTTTAGTAATAAACGAATTTAAACCAAAATTTTCATATAAATTAAGTTTAAATTTTGTAAAAGGCGTGTGTTGGAAACAGAACCTGTCGTTTTATAGTTAAATAAAATTGGAGATGATGACATTAATATGCAAAAGTCTGGGAAAACAGTCACGATCCAGCTGTTCAGAGTCTTGTTGAATGTGTACCTTAAATGTGGTGCAATTATCGTCGTTAACTACTGACAATTTCCTTAAATTACCGTGTACAATTACTTACTACAAGATTTACAAGATATCTTGTGAGTAATGTAAATACGTGTTTAATTACCTGCGGTTTGATACCCCATGTGTTCTTATTTCGCAGCATATGTTGAAATGAACTTAAGCATTCAACTTCTAATTTTTCATTTATTTAGTAAAAGAATAAAATAATATATTAAAAAACTGGTTGCATAAGATGCGTTTTTATCCCATGAGTGCAAGTTTAGACGAGTGCGATAAAATATCTTATGAAACGAGTTTCTTATACTATCTCTATTTTGAGTATTTATGTTGAAAATTTCGAAAAAAAGTAAATTCCGTTTGTCACGTTGTATGTCAAGTTTTATAATTTTTGATATAGGTTGACAGCAATCGCATTTCCCGGTTTGAGTTTGATTCAAATATAGGTTACTAAAACTTTTATTTGGTACTAAAGCATTACAAACGACCTTAAATATACTACATCAATAAAAATTGAAATAAGTCGTAGTGCGATATGGTTAGAATAGAGAAACTTTATCTGTAACTGCAATAATTTACAGTCAAATTAAGTCAACAAATGTACAGAAAAGAATTTCTCAATGTTAAATAAAGGTTATCTTTTACACAAAAAATGTGAATGGTATAATCTAAGAGGGTACTAACACTTTACCTTGAAACACATAATAAAAAGGGAAAATGTGCACACTTCGTTTTAACCCTTTCAATACGAATTTTAGGCATCTGTATTTCAAAATATTTTTTGAACATGTTAATAGGTATAAGACCCCTGAGTACTCATAGATTGTATCAGTAGCGTATCTTTCATTTGAAGGGATGATTAAGATTGAGACGTAAACGTCCCAACCGTATTACAATAAGGGACAAATTTGTCCCAACCACATTAGAGTACGGGGTCAGTTTTTCTCGGCAGAATAATAACAATAATCTTTTCATTAAAAATTCAAACAAAATTTTAGCAAAAGACAAAATTATTCGAAACGTGTAATTTAATATTTTTTATAAACTTATTCATGGTAATTATTAATACATAAAGGAACGTTACATTTTTACAGATGTACTTTATCCTTTTATTTATTTCTCAAAAGTGCATTGAAGGCACCGTTTTCTCCCACCTTCTTCGACAATTATATGATCCCCCGCATTCGTTAGGGTCTTAGCCCGTTTTGAGTGTCTGCCAGTCAATCTTCTCTTTAGTTTTGAAGGAATTAGAGTTGTTCTACCTTCCATTATTAGGTCTTCAGCTAGATCGACAAGGAATGTAATTAATGGAATTTTTTTATAGTTGGTTTCGAAGAAAATGATATAGCCGTAAAAAAACAGATGCCATCATTAGTTTATATAATACCTTACGGCACCATTTCTTATTTTTCCTGTTCATGTGATGTAATCCCACCATTTGGTCAGTGTGATCTACATCATCCATAAATTTGTTATAAAATATAATTGCTTCTGGGCACGTAAGTTCTTTTTTCTCTCCATCTTTCATTTTCCTCTTTATAATATTTATTTTTGGTCTATGGTAGTTGCTGAGAGCAGAGCCACGTTTTGTATCTTTCCAATGAAACGCATGTACCGTAAAATGGGGTTACTTGGGATAGTTTCAACTTTAAAAAAGTGTAGGGCTAAGTGAGAAAGGTATATTTTCAATCAAAAATTGTTAAAACATAGGTCTGTGTGTGTACTTTATCCCTGGGTTTCCATATTTATGATTTACATTACTTTTATTAGGAAAAATAATAATAAGTACTTGTCCCAAGTAACCCCACCACAAGGTGTTACTTGGGACAATAGCTTACTCTTATTGAAAGTTTAAGTAACACTATTCATGAAAATAAATAATTTTGATGAAAATTTATTAAAATAAACAATAAAAATTTATTACAATTTCATGAAAATCAGATTTGATTTAATAGTTGAATTGGAATGTTATGGAGTTCATATTAGATTGAATACAGACATGTTTTAATTAATAGTGAATTTATTAACATGAGCAGTCTTAAAAATGTGCCTTCCCCTTCGGACAACGGGTGCCTCCAAGACCTGTATAACATCACTTTTCCTTACAGATCATTCATCAGCAACAGTTGGAAAAATGAATGTATTGTCACATTTAAAACTCTTCCTCAAGGAAGAACAAGACCAATCATCATCATTACATTGCTGCCCAATCACTTTACAGATAACATATTTTTCAACTGATTTCTTGCTCGATTCTCCATACTCAAGCATCACAAGAAGAAAACCGCCCTGTTTAATATAATCCAAATTCTGGGAAGGGATTTCTGGTAGGCCTGTAGGTCTTCATCGCTTGCAGTCTGAGATTCATTTGAGGCTCCTTCCTCCTCTGTAACTGAGCTCGGATCTTCAGGATCTCTGTAAAATGCTCAACACAAACACTCTCTCCAGGAGCTGCTGATACCTTCTTACGCGACACTATTTGCCTGGTTCCTTCTCCAAAGCGTGCAGTTTTTATAATTTCTACAAAACTTTCTGACCATGACATATTTTCAGTACCATCAGCTGGAACACCCCCACTGGACATAGATTCATTGTGACTGTCAGGGAGCCTTTTGATGACTTCATTTGGACAAAAAGGGAATATGCCACTAGCCTTGAATCTCTCGCTTTGAGGTTGTCGGATATCATCTAATGTTTTTTTCAAAGGTCTAGGGAATTTATTCTTTGGTATAGTTCCTCTGTTAGACTTCTTTCACTGCAACAGTTGAGTTCTTCAAGAACGTTTGAGAGGACCAAAGAAGGAGACATCAAGGGGCTGACAGAAATGGGTGCTGTTTGGTGGAAAGAATACAAATCTAATATTATTTTCCTCACAGGTTTCAACGAAAGGTGGATTGGCAAATTGTCATCCTGCAAAACTTTTGGGAGATTCTCATTGTGAGGATCGGTTTTCCGAAAATAACGCAACGCTAATGTAAAAAACCAATCCTCAAATAACCTGCCATCGAATTAGCCACTCTTAGTGTCCCTCAAGCTGAGCCCGCAAACATTACAGATGTGCTGGATATTGACGAATCCATCACTCTTTCAACACGTGTTATAACTTTTGATCGTCCAGGTTCATCAGTGATGTTAGTCTCGTCAAGGTTAACAATCCTATCAGATGTTACATCTGCAAGACTAACTTTTAAATTTTCAAAGTAAGTGTTCACAACAGACTGACCTACTTCAGCTCTGCTTCTTTTTATATTGTCGCACAAACGAACAGACAGTTCGTCATTTCGCTTTAGAAATGACGCGCACCAGTCAATCTCAGGAAGGTTATTCTTGAACGATCTTTGTATTATACCTCATCTGTCAAGACAACCTTTCACAAGGTAACGAATGTCTAGGTATGAAAATGGGAAACTTCATTTAGCAGCTTTCACCAGTCCGTTTTTCCTCATCCGAACTTAGCGCTGTAGGTTTCCCTCACTTACCACTAATCAATCCCTTCATTTTCCTCTGAATCGTTGATTTTGAACTTCCATATTTTTTGGAAACTTTTCTTATACTTAGTGATCCTTTCTTGAGTTCTTTTAGAGCTGTTTCCAGAGCATCTGGAGTGTAGTCGGAATATGTTCGACTTTCTTTTATTTTTTGGAATTGAGCTGAAACAAACATTTTTCCCCAAACAATTAATCTTAACCAAACTTTTCCCATGCTATCTCTATATTATCGGTTATGCAGTAATTAGAGCCATACATTCTTAATACTCACTGATAAAGTCTAGGAACAGAAGTTTTTTGTTTGAAAAAAGTTGTGACTTGAAATAAAATTTTTCAAAACCTCTGAAAACTGAAATGAGCTTTTATCTGGTTCTACAATCTCAGAATAATGTTTTGAATAGATCCAGCATAAATCAGCTGTGAAATATAAAATGTGAGGTTATGCCAACCTAACAAACCAAAATTGTCCATTTTGTCCCAAGTAACACCACTCTCCCAAGTAACCCCGTTTTACGGTACGTTCCAACAGCTGCAAAAGGTAAGTCCGCAGAAGGTTGGCCGATGTAAAAAATCTATCAATACATATTACAACATTGTTGTCCTGTATCGAATTACACAGGGTTTTTATTACTCTTTCTCCTAAAGTTCCTTCAAGTACTTGTTCTTTTCTCCCAGAATAAATATTTGTGTCATATACATAACCTGTTTTTGAATCAGATCGTGTCCAAAGTTTGATACCTCTTTTTATGGGTTTGTTCGGTATAAACTGTTTTAGTACAGATCTGACCTTGAACTTAATCATTGTCTCGTCGATACCTGTACGGGTAGAGATATATATCTTTTTTAGACACGCCAAGACGTCCTCTAAATAATAAATTTTAGAAGCGTCTTGCGGTTTTTCATCGACGTTGAAATAAAAGTGTGGATAAATTAACTGAAATCGATATCTTGATTGTTTCTTGATAGTTGCGTTACCCAATGAAAGATTTGATGACCAATACATATGAAGTGCTGGTACCTTGTTATAAGACCATCATGCTTCCAAAAACTATCATTAATTCGGAGGACGACGTCTCTGGAATCTCTGATTTTGACCGTGTTTTTTTATTTACTCTTGAAACTTTGTGTAAACGTAAATCTGTATAATAAGCGATTTGTGTAAATAAACTTCTTGGAAAAAATGTTAAAAATGTTTCTGTTCCGGATGTTTTCCTATTCACGTTGGCAGTTATGACACATACTTTTTCAGTTGGGAGACTTTTTCTTGGAACAAATTTTTCGATGTTAACTGACCATGAAAACCAATTGTTACTTGAAGAGGTACTAGCAGTTTTCTGCGGGAACGTTCTCTACTTCTACTACATCTTCCACCTCTTGTTGGTTTTCCTTCAGCGACTTTTATTCATCTTTATCTCCGTCCTCAGACTCACTGTGTAATTCGTCATCTAGTTCGTCAGTTTCGTACTCAGAACTTTCCTCATTATAATCCGAATCATTACTGCTGTCAGATTCATAAAATGGATCGTGTTCAGATTCAATATCAGATATGTCAGAAAGATTGTCAGCCAAATGAGCCAGTTCGTCTTTCCATAATTTACGTTTTCGAGATATTCTAGAAAAATAGAAAAATTTAGATTCACTGCACAGAGTATGATTGGGATGAATCGATCCCCACTAAAATACCGTAGGGATAAATAAGTCCCAATGGTAACATTTGTCGAACAAACTAAGCTAACAGAATAATTTAGAACATTAAAAATTATTATTAATTTTATTAAATACATAAATAAAAAGTTTACCTCAAGTACGATTCGAACCTACACCTGTACTTTGTTAGAGTACCGCGCTAACCACCTGTGCCATCGAGATTCAAGCCCCAATCGATGTAAATTCTGTCTTTATGTTGTTCAAGACCCAATCGATGTGTGTTTTGTCTTTATGTAAGAACATAAAGACAAAATTTACATCGATTAGGGCTGAATAACACACTGTTACTTCTCCGCAACACGTGAAAAATGAACAGAAACATTAAGTTAGGCAACACAAATCGCCTCTAATTACTTTCAGAGGCCACATTTTTTTCGGAATAATCCCATCCCGTCGCATTTTAAATACACTCATACCCTTTTAGTACTGTGAAGATATGTAGTGGGACATATATGTCCCAAGAGTATTGAAAGGGTTAAATATCGTCACCATTACATTGATACATCAGGAATAATTTAATCCAAAGATAGATTGTGGTTATTTACACAGCCAAATGTCTAGGTTTAGAGTTATTGTCGCATTTAATTCGAACATTCTACACTGTTGACGAGACAGTCTATCCATGTGTGAAACAAGTGCTTCGATTTGTATGATTTCACCGGTACAAGCAGATGATAAAACCGATGATGATTACGGTAAACGTATAGACTATTGAGCAAAAACTTACCTCAAACATAAATTAAAGTAGTAAATCACCGTTTACAACAATATCCTTTGATACTCGTACTGATTTTTAAAATTCAATACCAACATTAAACGTTATTTCTATTAGTTTAATAAGCATTCACATTGTAAATTGACATGAAAATAGTTGTTGCTTTCAATTATATTTCAGATAGGAATGGATTATGTGACATATGTTAATGTAAATTGCGGTTTCATAGGGTAAAACTTTAGAACACCCCTTTAAAACTAAAACTGCCGCGGCGTTCAATTTGACCGCGTGTCTTCTTTAAAATGTTGTTTCTCCGTTGTGCTTGGAGTTGCGGTAATGAGGTATTATAACTTTTTCTCGATTTTTATGTATTTTTAGAATATAAAAAAATATATTAAGAAAATTAAGCCGTTTTAGAGTTTTTTTTTTGTAGTATTTGTAACTGCCAGAACCGTCGTTTTGACCGTTGATATATTTTATAATCAGCTTGGAGGTTATATCACAACAATAATTACAACGTTGAGATAAAACAATATATTTTACTATTATTGTGGTAATCTTTAGGAGCTTACTGCAAGTCAGAACTTGTTTAGTCATGTCCGAAATTATGAATAACCTTCGCTACTTTTACCTACGCGCCCGAACAAGTTATAACTTGTTTCAATAGAGATCCATATATTCAAGTACATTGAGATTTTAAATTAGTTGCAAGTGAACGTCCTTGTGAGATACTTCTGTTCTAAGTACGGGGTTAATTTCGTAGTAAAAAAAATGTGGTCGTCTCGCGATTTTACACAACAGGCTTTCGATTATATCGTCGAGTTGGAAAACTTATCTGAATGCGAATCCGAAAAAGCAAATAACCACTCCGAAGATGGTGAAAGTGATGAAGCTGCTCCTGTTGATGGCAAAGGTAGTGAACAAAGCGAAGAATCTGATATCAGCATAAATAATGTCACTTCTGATCCTTGTACATCTAATGAAACTAGTAATGACATTAAACACCATCCAAAACGAAAACATTAAATGCATTTACCTGTGGGGAGTAAACAATCATCCATATCCAATGATACATGAGAAGTTGTGGAATGTTGGCCGCATAGTTCAAAGAAACGTTATGCGAAATACTCCTGTACTAACTCCTTGTGCAAAAAGAAATGTGCTTTCTAAGTCTGTGCTAAGTTCATTTCTATTGTTTATAGATAACACAACGATAAAACACATTCAGAAATGTACTAAAATTGAAGCTAAACGACAACTAGGAGGTGATACAAACTGGTCATTGCCTCTTCAAGAACTTGGCGCTTTTCTTGCAATATTGCTAGCTCGTGGTGGTTACGGCGCAAAAACATTACAGCTTGAGAGTTTATGGTCTGTTACTTTGAGAGCGCAATTTTTTCGTGAGACCATGTCACGCAATCGATTTCGTGAAATCATGAGAATTTTAAGATTGGATATTCGATCAACATGAAAAGAACGTCTATTTAGTGATAAGTTTACTTTGGCGTCCGAAATATGGGATAAATTTATTAGTAGATGTAAAGCTTGCTATGTTCTAGGAGCAAATATTGTAGTAGACGAACTGTTACTTACTAAAGCTAGATACGGATTTACACAGTATGTGGCGAATAAGTCTGATAAAATTGGTGTAAAATTTTGGCTAGCTGTTGGTACGAAGTCTAAATATCTCCTGAATGGTTTTCCTTATTAGGAAATGATTATATTAACAACCAACCCCTTCTAGAATATATTATTTTAAAATTAATGGAACCTTTCCTAAATATGGGTAAAAATTTTACCACCGACAACTTTTTTACTAGCCATAAGTTAGCAACAATGCTAGCAAAAAAGAACACAACAATAGTAGGAACAATGAACCGAGTAAGAAGGGAATTACCAATTTGTATCAAGAATAAAAGGGCAAAGTTATATTCTACCACAGTAATGAAAAATGATAAAAGCATCTTGTCAATTTATCAGGGTAAAGTTAATAAAAATGTCGTATTGCTAAGTACGCTACATTGAACTGTGGCTATAGATGGTGACAAAGAGAAGAACCTTGAGACAGTGTTGTATTACAACGAAACAAAGTTTGGGGTAGGTGTGTTGGACCAAATGGCTAGAAAATATTCTTTGAAAGGTGGTTCACGTAGATGGCCAGTTCATGTGTTTTGCAATGTTTTAGATCTTGCCACAATCAACGCTTGGATAGTTTATAAAGAAGTCATAGGCAGTAAAATAAAAAGAATAGACTTTATTTTCACTAAAAAATGTGACAAAAATAAAACTGCTGACGTTTGTTTATTGTGTAACAAATACGTTTGTGAAAAATTTGGAAGTGTGACAAATACCGTAATTTATTTGAACTGTAGAGCGTAATGTAGCATGTAATACTGTACCGAATTGTAAACGTATTAGAATCAATTTTATTTTTATTTAATTAAAATGAATATTTTCCTAAAATGTGTTTTTATGCTTCTTTCTCGATTAAAAGTAAAATATCTAAAGAATGCATCTCAAAATTACCTTTCATGTCCAGACGTCAAAATGACCGACCACGGCAGCTTTAGGTATTTACAACAGCCGGCGGTGCTATTGTTAAGTACCATAAAGTACATAGGTATACAAATAAGTTTTCGATTGTGACAAAACCGCCACCAGTAAGTTGTAGTTAAAATCCACCAGGCACATAATCTTTTTCTTTTCCGGTTCTAGGTACCTTTCACCAATCGTTCTTGCTACCGCGATTGCATTTCTTGTTCCCATTCCTCTCCTGAATCCAAACTGTTCTTGTTTTCCTTCATAATTTTTCTCAATCTTTTATTTAAGACCTGTAACAATATTTTAGCCGTGTGTCCTATTATACTTAAAGTTCTGGGTTCCTCATACTTCTTGGTACTCTTCTTTTTTTCTAACGGAATCATAACAGTTTTATCAAAATCTTCTGGCCATTGACAACCATCATAAACATTATTACACAATTCCTTCAATTTCTCTGCACCTCTTCTTTCTTTATTATGTTTAAACTAAGTATTTGTAGATAGATTTCTTTGTATTAGTATATCCTGCGAAGGTTAGGCCACTTGCTTGTCTAGCGTATCGTATGGAGCCATGTAAAAGGATATTAGTTTACCGAAAAATTAGTATTTACACGTTGGAAGAATGTATTTAGAGTAACAAACTTAGAGATCTAAAAATACAACCAACGGGCAGAAATGCCCTTTACTTACTGTTTCTCCTTGCTACTGGATTTTATTTGACGAACATAGTTACAGAGGTGAAGCAGGAGAATCAATTTGTGTGACAGCGTAGGTTATATATGTTAAATGGGAACGTCAGTCTTGATTATTGACTAACTAAGTAAGCCAGGGATCATTAAGTGTTGGAAAGCCCTTCAAAAATTCCGAAAAACATTCTTTATTTTAAAGAAACTGTTCCTTTGTCGATTTAATGAATATATGAGGTAGATGTGTGTATGTGTGCGGGCGCGTGTGTGTGTGTGTGCGTGTGTATGGTGTGTGTGTGTGTGTGTGTGTGTGTGTGTGTGTGTGTATATGTATATATACATATATATATATATATATATATATATATATATATATATATATATATATATATATATATATATTGTGCAGGTAAACAAAACAACTGTAAGGTGTTGATCAGGTAACTAAGGAAGCAGTGTTAAACTTAACCTTGCTCTTGATGTTGAATGCAAGCGTGTATTTGTACACAATATTTTTAAATCTAGGCCGTTAAGAAGATGCTGTTAGTGATAAATGATAACATGACAAAATATGCGCCTACTAACATCAAATTTCCAAAAGTAATGGTGAATACGAACATTAGGAACGATTTCATCAAACATGAATTCAGAACGGATTTACTTATACGCTATTTATTATTACTATTGCTTGTGGGTTGTGGATTTAGTGTATTATAACCATCGTAAAGCATTTAAATTAATCTGGACAGTTAATGTAAGGATTAGATTTAGAATTGTATTTGAACGTATAATTCCTTTGATATCTAATTAATGTGTATGTATTTGTATTATATGTCGTAAATTGGTTAGTCAGGTAATCACTTTAAGTATTTGGTTTAATAAATTATACTAATTAATGTACAAGAGTACATTTTTAATATATATATATATATATATATATATATATATATATATATATATATATATATATATATATATATATATTGTTTAAACGCTAATTGAACTTTTATTTAAAACTACTAATAATGAAAGATTGATTTAGTAGTCAAACTCTGAATAAGTTCTATAAAGTTTCCTATATTTCAATTTAGGTTGGAATCTTCATTAGTGTTTAATTTATACATATTCACTTAACCTGACAACGCTATATCAAGAATTTGAAATTAGGTAACGTGAATTTTGTCAAAGAAATGATTCTAACCCATTGGTAGGTGTTCTAAGTCTTTGTTATTATTGCAACTGTTATTTTTATTAACTTTGAGATAGAGAGTTTCTAACAAAAGTCTTTTCTTTTAAAATTATCTCTTATGGCCAAAATTTTGGTTGATTGTAGTTAAAATTCTGATTAAACACAGTGCTATTAGGTTTGACTTGTACATCCGATTTATGTTATATGATAATATTTTTTAACATCTGTAAGGAACTGTCAATGTAGTTAATGTTGTAATTTTCACAAGTAGTTTGGTATATCGTATATGGTAAATTTAGTTTACATTTTAATTTTGGATGTAATTTTCTACCTTTGCTCTGGCGTAAAATTATGCTTCTGTATTAAGTTTTGCGAGGCGTTTAAACATTAAAGGTTACTTGTTCGTAAATGGAATTGGTACATAATTGGTTTCGTTAATAACGTTTGTTTCATTTTTAAGTTATTATAGAAAAAGTACTTGTTTCTTAATGATATCAAAAATTAATGATATAGGGTAATTAATTTTTATGAAAGCCAAGTAATGAAAATAATGGTAATAATTCTATTCCGATTGATTGGTTTCAGACAAAAATCATAGTTGGCGATATTTAAATTGCCATTTTAAATACGAAATGTAACATTACTACAAACACTATTTTTAAATTATTATAATTACATCAGTTCTACATACATAAAGACAAAATTTACATCGATTGGGGCTTGAACCTTGGTGGCGCAGTTGGTAGCGCGGTACTCTAGTAAAGTACAGGTCGTAGGTTCAAATCCTACTCGAGGTAAACTTTTTATTTATGTATTTAATAAAATTAATAATAATTTTTAACTATTTTTAAATGTTTCATAATTTCCGATCCCAAATTTAGACCTTTCAACATTAAAAATATTGTTTTGGATTTGATAAAGAATAATTAAATCATTAATCTTAAATATAATTATTAAACAATGAGTAAACTCTTTCTGCAATAATTTTAAAAATGAAACGAACGCTTTTAACGAAACTAATTATTTACCAATACCATTTACAAACAGAAAATCATTATTTTAATATCAAACCAGCATTTTTACTCCAAAACAAAGGCAGAAATTTACATTCAAAGTTAAAATATCTGGTGTGGAACACCACAAGACTTTCCAACCTACAAAATGGAAATTAAAAGAAATGAAATAATTTTAATAAAATTTTTTTAGGATAATTACGCAACCTCTCTTGTAATAAGTTCATTACGAAAATAAGCGACATTATAAACGCAAAAACAGTAATCTATGTTAAACAGACGTTTAAAATTTCATGACAGACAGAGGTTAATAGACATCTAGGTGCTAACTTAGATTAAAAGAAATGAAATAATTTTAATTTACATTTTTTTGGAATAACTATGCAATCTCTATTTTATACATTCATAACGAAAACAGGCAACATTGTAAAACAAAAACAATAATCTATGTCAGAATAACGTTTAACACTCCATGTCAGATAGAGATTAATAGACGTAAATACATGTTAACGTAAAAAAAATTCCAAAGATATAAAAATAACCAAATTCGAGGGATGCATGGGGATCTCGTTTATTATAAGAGACAAGATATAGGTTTAAATTCGACACTTTTGCTAAATTCGATGCCGAGTAATAATCTGAAAATAAATTTGAGCTAACTTGAATGGATTTGGTTTTATGCTCAAAAAATAAAAAAATTCGATTTTCGTTTTTCGCGTTTGGCCACCTTATTATTAGGAATTTTCAAAATTGGATTAAACATTATTAAGGCACCGTTTTACGCACAATACTAATACGGTATTAAAAATATTATGTGACGTTTCGTTTATTCTGAACCATCATCAGGTTTATTTTTTCTTAAGATATATTTTTATGTCGTTGAATGGAGAATGTTATGCTGATTTTAGCAATATATAACACTTTATGGTTTGATCGACTGCGAACTAAAATAATGAGAAAAGTACGAAGAACAAGTTTCCGCCTTCTTGGATCCAGCAAGGAATAATTACAGTAGTTCTACTTATTTAATTTTTTAAACTCGTTAGAACATCCAAAAAAATATAAAAACATTTAAACAATTTAAAAAAAAAAACATTAACAAACAACTCAAACAAGTATGTCTATGTAACAAGGTCATAATAGCGACAACGCAAATTTATCGATAGGTAACAACAAAATAATTACACAGACAAACAAACAAAAATTATTATAATAAATGTTCGAACCATTTTCCTCCTTCTTGAATACAGTAACGAATTCTTCTTCTACAATTGTTTACGCTTGTTTGAATGGTTCGCCTGGGAATTTGACAAAGTTCATTAACAACCCTATTCTGGAGTTCTTCTATATTTTGCGGTGGCATCTTTTAAATCATATTTTTTAAATAGCCCCAGAGGAAGTAATTTAAAGGGGTTAAATCTGGACTTCTTGCCGCCACCTAAGTAGTGCCCTATTTCTCATGCATTTATCAGGAAATTCGCCGTTAAGATATTCACTTATTATCGCAGCATTATGAGGAGGAGCTCCGTCCATTTGCCACCAGAGAGTCCATCTTTCGTTTAGCGGAACATCATCCAAAAGGTCTGATAGTTCGTGTGTTAGAAATGCGAGGTAGCGTTGAGACGTTAGGATACCTTCGTAAATAATTGGCCCAAGGAGCCTATCCTTCCAGATTTCAACCCACACATTAAAGGACCGGTGGACTTGTCCTCGCATTTGCCTGTTAATTCGTGAATTTTCAACGGACCAGTTATTACGATTCAACATTCCATTAGTAGAAAAATTGCACTCATCCGTCCAAATTATTTGATTGAGAAAGTTGCGATTTTCCAGCATTTTGGTATTAATTTGGTTACAAAAATCCAACCGTCTCATATAGTCCCCAGGCCGAAGAGTTTCACTAACGTGTAACTTAAATGGTTTATAACGGTGTTGCTTTAAGACTCGCCAAACTGTCGTTTTTGGCACTTCAATAGTTTGCTCTATTTCTCTGGTAGATGTTGAAGGATTTTCTTGAACCTAAGATGGATAACATAAAGTCATAACTCTCCAAAAAAAATGTCTGCTGAAATTAGCAGTGAAGTGAGTGGAAATTCTTATAATTAGTATAATACTAACAAATAGTACCTGATGTAATATTTCTTCTTCGGCATCTCTGTCTAGTCTGCTACCATATGCATTTCGAGGTTTCTGAAAACATCCAAATTCTCGCAAATTGTGGTCTAATTTTAAAAAATATCTCTGGTTTGGTTACTGCCTCTCCGGATATTCCTCTAAATATCTTTGTTCTGCTCTGACACTATTTCTATTGCAGCTATAAAATATCCCTATCATGTCTCGTTTTTCCGAATTTGAAAACATTCTAAAGAAACTTGCAAATTTTAAAGCACTAACACGAAGGATCTTGCAGTTATTACCCTTTTTACAATTAGAAAATGACATGACAAAAGCCAACTCCTGAGTTTTGTTTGATTCATGGGTATCGTGATAATGTAACATTTAGTTTCTAATTTAAGAGTATTTTAATTCGCAGTCGATCAAACCATGAAGTGTTATATATTGCTAAAATCAGCATAACGTTCTCCATCCAACGCCATAAAGATATGTCTTAACCCCGATAAGAAAAAATAAACCTGATGATGGTTCAGAATAAACAAAACGTCGCATAATATTTTTAATACCGTATTAGTATTGTGCGTAAAAAGTTGCCTTAATAATGTTTAATCGAATTTTGAAAATTCCTAATAATAAGGTAGTCAAACGCGAAAAACAATAATCGAAATAGTTTTTTGAGCATAAAACCAAATCCATTCGAGTTAGCTCAAATTTCTTTTCAGATCATTACTCGGCATCGAATTTAGCAAAGGTGCCGAATTTAAACCTATATCCTATTTCTTATAATAAGCGAGACCCCCCCCCCCCCCCTCGAATTTGGGACAGCCTGTACAGCTTCAGCAGTTTCAATCAAATTTATTTAATTGTTACATTTATTTCGTTTTACATTAAAAACCTTTACAAAGAAAATTTATGTCAAATTAAATTTTCTTTAAAAAGTACGTCTATACTTTCTTATATAGTTAATCGTTATTCAGATAGTAAAAAAAAATGAACTAACATTTATGTTCTACCTTAGAAATTTTTTTTGCCGCTAAATTACGTGTCATATCAAAAAATTGCATAGAACATAATTAATTGACATGTGTAAGGTCTATATCTAGGTAGATCGAGGTATATATATGTAAAGGTTTATTAACTAATACGATATACCAAATTCTTTGTGAAAATTGTAACATTATCTAATTAACTACATTGGCGCTTCCCTACAGACCTTAAAAAATAGAATCATACAACATAAATCGGTGTATGAGCTAAACCTAATAGCACTGTGTTGGCAAGACATGTTAGAACGCTCTACAACAAAATGAACAAAATAGTGTTTATCAATAGTAAAAAAGTTTTAGAAAACTTTCCAATATGTTATGATCATTTTTTTGACCAAGTTTAAGTCGTGCTTCTTCAAAACCTCATTTCCGCATCAATTCGCAACTTTCGCAAGTTTTCGTGAATTCCTTCTCCATGATGTTTGCCTCTCAAAGTCAAGTTATGGGAACCGCAATCAATAATGCAGGAAATAATGGAACCAATAATGTTTTTATTTTCCTCGATGACACCCTTGGAGTATTCTGTTCAGTTGCACCTCTATAAGCACATTTTCCAGACATGACCTAGCGGATTCTAATGCTGCTTTAAATGGGTTTTCACTTGTTCTTTGCACTGTTGGTGAACATCCTTGAATTTACAAAACGGCCTAAATAACCCCAACATGCCTCTCCCGTATGTAAAATTTGACGAAATAACGTGAAATATTTACAAAAAGCTCTATTCTGGTTACGTGAACACACTAACCATGAATAGTTGAATTTCCCTTTTCAATTCTTCGTGTCGAAAATTGTATGTCTTTAGAGGAGTCCAACAATTTTCAAGTAGATCTTTTTTCTGTCCTGTCGATATTGTCGAAGCGCGACCAGTGGAATGGCCAATGTCATTTTAGTTGTAATATATAGAAACATCCGCAGTAAAGTGTTTTCGGTATTGGTAACGACATATCTAAATTGTCCATAGACTTACCAGGAATGCGAGCGTCAGTACTAGGTTTTTTAACTAGTTCCTGAGGCTGGATATTTTCCATTGTATTTTTACTACTTTTTACTTATTTAACCAAATTAATACGTTAGAATATAGTAACTTAACCAACAAGTAACAAGTTTGTTAACAAAGGTGAACAATAATCGACAGGTTTTAATGATCGATTAATTAATAATTATTATAGTACGTCCCATAATATCAGAAAGTAATAAATGGTCTTGCAGAGATAGGTCAGTGGCGCACTTATTAAAGGCACATACTATAAGGTCTGTAAAATGCAGAGTCCGTCAGAAAAATGTATACACACTAACAGAATATGTCTGTGAATTTTTGCCGAACTTGGATCGGATTACGGCAACAATGTGTAGTATGATGTTTCATTAAAAGATGTCGCTAGTCATATGGCTGTAGATGCAACAATGTAAAGAGTACGTTATACAACATATGTACATTGACTTTTTAGTTCCTTATGCTCGTGTAAAATATTAAAAAAATACATACTTGTATTTGTAATTATAATCTATTGATACAGACAGAAAGAAAAAAATTAAGAGATTTAATATCTAAATCTTTGTGTAAGTAGCCTGATAGTATTTTTTATCAAACCAAATAATGTTTGTTAACATGTTTCTAGCTTCACTGTGAACTCAACCCCATAGAGTTAGTTTGGGCTCAAATAAAAAGTGAAGTAGGTCGTAATAATACGACTTTTAAGTTAAGTGCGACAGCTTTTAATGCAAACATATATAATGTCGATGCAGAAATCTGGAAAAAGTGTGTTGATCATATAATTAAAGAGGAAGCATATGTGAGAACTTAATGTGGTAATGGACGAAACTATAGAACCGGTTGTAATATCCGTAGGACAAATGACCGCTCTCCCGAAACGGATTAGGATGATAAAGACTGATTGTTAGTTACATATCTCTTTTGTTTCCAAAACCTTCCTCTATAACAATATTAAGTGTAAGAGAATTAATCTAAACTACCTTTATAATTATTTTATATTAATCAAAACATCAGCATTCTGAAATAGCCACATCTAAATGTTTAATACTTTCACGCCGTCGAATTGTGTAACAATTAATACACTGACATCCCAACCGGACGTATATGAGTTGTTAGATCTTCAGGCTTAAGTCGGATTTCAAAGGATCGTTTATTGTTCTCCGTTTACCTGAACCCGGTTTGCTGCTGATTTCTGTTTGCCGCTTTCATGTAAAAAATCGAAACTATTTCACTAATAACAAAATTTATAACTCTCTGATACCCTTGGACGTACTTTAATTGCCGATTAATCGTATTTTTCCGTTAACTGCATACTTATAAATAAAAAATAATCATAATTTAATTTAAAAAATTGCATACTTGAAAAAGAATTATGCGGTCAAACGTGAACCCAGAGCTAATATGAAAACTTTTGAAACAATGTGCAATGATGACTTTTACAGTTTAAATCTCGCCCGAATTATGTTGAATACATTTGGTTATGGTTTTATTATACAGTAAATGTCAACTAAAAACGCTTCGTTAATTTCAATATAGTTTTAATTTGACTCTGTTCACATACTCAATCTCTGGGGACAAGACTACGTTCTTGGTTCTTTTCGAAATCGAACAAAATAAAGGAACAGAAATGAAAAGGTCTGAAAGTGTTTTTGATTCTAACTGAAGCTTACTGAACGCTTAATATATATATATATATATATATATATATATATATATATATATATATATATATATATATATATATATATATATATATATATAAGAAAAGAGTTCTTTGTTTTGAGGAAGCACTCAATTTTATAAGGTCTAATTAGGCCAGGATGGTTAAGAAGACTATTTGATATTTGTCAAGCTTTCGAGAAAAGTTTATTTTTATTATCAAGACAGATGTCGTGAGACTAATCATTAAGTAGCATTAATTTAATAATTAATTAATAACAGAAGATCAACAATTAATTTAACATACATTAATACACAAAAAAACACTAATTTAATCAAAAGTTGTAATAACCAACCAATCTATAACAAATGCCAATAACTTCGTTGTGTTAAAACAATAAAAATATTGAAAACAATTACTAAAACACAGACAACTCATATATTTCATTGCAGTTGTCAACATTAGAATACAAAATACTTTGTAGAAGTTTCTTACGGAAAGAAAAATTAGAAAATTTTAAAATTTAGAAAACTTAACAACTATCTAAACTTCGAGCGTTTGACAGTTCGCGCGTCGCAAATGTCATTTATCGGTCGAGACTTATCGATCGAGGGTGTGTTCTTTGTGAGGGAGGTATCCACTAAGAAAGGGTTTTTCGATATTCCATCTTTAAGAGCGTGAAATGGGGTGGCTGAATTTTTTTGTGAAATTTTTTATTCTATAGGTAGATTGACTCGAGTAATGGTAAACATACTGTTCGATTAAAATTACGAGACACATGTATCACAAAATTTTAATATTGCCGTGTCCCACATTCAGAGTTCGTAGCAACGCGCGACTAATACGACTAGTACTTTATAGTATTCACATTCAATCGAATAAACACGTCACACTGTTTTCCATAGCATGATTTCATTTGCTGGCGCTGACGTAGGGTATAGGTATCAAATCGGGAGCGGCGGCCGATGGTCCCGCACGATCTTTACATCGCGCCTTGGTCCGAAAGGAAACGTGTGTAAGTGTGTGGCGATAGTGCGAATACATGATTAAGGATATTTTTGTCCCTAAATTTTTTCTTTTTTTTAAGCGAGTACATGATTAAGGTTTATTTTTACCCGTAAATTTTTTCTTTTTTTTAAGTTTGTTTCGAATTTTTAGATACATCAACAAGTTATATATAAGTATAATACATATTACAATATAATATACAATAAAATAAGCAATAATGTATTTAGTGGCGTTGGTGGTGCGCTGCTCAGGATTCTTCATCCTCTTCAGCGCGTGGATTGTGTGGTTGTTAGGTTGAGTCGTTGTGTTTAATGCCTGTTGACACCTTTCAGTTGAGATTCATGGTTGTCCAAAAAACAGAAGCGCTGTAGCGGTGATGCTGTTGGTGTATCTGTTGTGTGGCTACACCAGTCTTCGCTCCGGACTTTTGTATGATTACCCAAAAAGGGAAACTATCTCTAAACCGTGCGTGGGGACCACTCTCCACAGGTCCATCGCAGTTTGTGCCAGGGCTATGGTCGCTGCCACCTCGCGGATGACAGGGAGGGCCTTCTCCATATTGAGACCTTCCAGGAGGACCAATATGGCGTCGAACCCTAAGGCGGGTTGGGAAGGCGGTGTAACGATAGCGGCGAGAGTTCCGCTGAGGAGGTCAACGGAACTTCGGGCATCCCCTGTAGCTAGCGTGGTGGTCTCCACCGCAGTTAACACCCCGGTCTGTACGGGGTGTCGTGCATTTACTGGAGTGGTGATCTCCGGCAAGCTTTCCGCAGCGTGCTGCCGTCCTGAAGCAACGCTGTGCGTGACGGAAACCCTGAAACCGGTGACACTACCCGATGCCGGATTTCGCTGCAAATCCACTACAGCCACGCGGATGCGGGCGACGTGCTTCACCTCCCGAATCTTCTTGCTGTCATCCTCGATCGGCAGCTTCTACCATCACGAAGGGAATCAGGCGTCCTCGCTGCTTCATCCTGTAAAGAGAAAGTAATTTAATACCTTGGATTTTGGCTCTGAACTAACGTCAATCTCAGTTAGTTCTATGGCACGCCACGTATCACTTTCTAAGTCAATCGCTCGCTCTTTGCCTGATAAGTGTAATACGGAGTACCACACTTATTTCGTGAAGGCGATGGTGTCGGTGGCGGCTTTCGCGGCGGTGGTCGTCGGTGTGTCGTCTGTCCAGTGCTCCTCTTCTAGGGGGGGCGATGCTTTCCAACGGTGGTGGTCTCATCTTTCTTTGCCTCCTCTTCTGTGTGGTGGTGGCAGGTGGCGCGTCGCTGTTCGATCTGTGGTACGGTAGGCCGGGAAGTGATGGTATCGCTGGAGGTATCTCGGGACGTCGTCGGTGACAGCTGTCTGATCTGCTCGTTCTTCTAGGAACTGCTGTAACCCGGTTCTAACATCGTGAAAGCGATGTTGTCTTTTTTTGAATTAGACAAACTTGTCTTTTATTTATAAGTTGATCTTCTCAGATCGAGATCTGGGTATCCAGCCGGTGGTCCCGCACGATCCTTACATCGCGCATTGGTCAAAAGGAAAAGTGAATAGGTTTGTGGCGATAGTGCGAATACACGATAGAGGTATATTTTTATCTATAAATTTGATTTTAGTTTGAGAGTGTTTCTACTGAGGGCTATAATTTATTACTTACTTATGTATTCTGTGACACCAGACAAGAAGAGCTGTAACTTACAAAATCCTGTGCAGGACTGCCTTTCTCCGTTACTCCTTCTCAGCGAAGCCTATGGAACGACCTGATAAACATTTTCACCATACACTAAGACTAGAGCGCCGTTCGCAAAGTGATTTAATTTTGAATAGTGTACACTACAGATAATGGCGTTAGAGTACATAACAAAGAGCAGGGGTCCATGTTCGCCGTCAACAATGCCATTTGTTATTCCATTGATACATTTCTATTACTTGACACATATTTGCTCAAATGGCCGATGTATGCACCGCTTTACTCACCAATAACAACATATAGGACATCTTCTTGCACACAACGTAGAAGCGACTATTTAATTTTATTATTGCTTCTTTTGTTCAAGTTGATTCGAAGTTATAATTATACAACTAATTAATACCAAATACAATCGTAGAAAAACTAAGATGAATTACAACATCCTTTTTTGCAAGTGAAATAGAGCTGTTTTAAAGTAAAGCTGATTAATTTTATTACCAAACCAGAAAAGAAACCTATTTTACTGATGAGCTAAATTTTTATTTAAATAAAACCTTTACTTATTTATTTTTGTAGCTTTATCAGCGTGCCAAATTTGTGTTCAAATTTTATTTATAAAATGAACTTTATTATTTACGTAAAATTATCACTTCTATTCTACTTTTTAATTACATTTTTTACTCTCATGTGTTTATTTTTAGAAGTCTTTGGATATATTGGTTTTTGTGTAACATAACGTCTCAATAGATGTGAGAACAGAGAACAACAACAGACATAAAAGATGACCCTGTGATCATCAAGGCAAAGACCATGCTTACTCAGAATGAGTAGTTTGATCCCTAGAAACCATAAAATCTGATAGTTCTCAGTATCTTATGTTCTGCGTGCAGCAGATACTGAACACTAATACATCGAACAATATTCCAACACCACCTTGTCATAATAATTATTCCCTGTATATAAATTTGTAATAAAAAATATTAATTTTATTAAATACATAAACAAAATGTTTAACTCGAGTACGATTTGAACCTACGACCTGTACTTTGCTAGAGTACCGCGCTAACCAACTTCGCCATCGAGATACAGGCCCCAATCGATGTAAATTTTGTTTTTATTCTAAATATAATGTATATAGCTATTGATGTGCTCCCTATAATATTTTATTATTTATTATGTAATTGATATGAAGAATCGGGTATTAAGAATGTGTCTTAGAGACTGTCTAATATCAGTTCACATTTATAAAGCTACAAGATAAATATTACTTCTATAAATTGATGTGATGAGGTAGAGATAATTTTGAAAAGGATGTTTTCTATGAAAAGGATACTTAAATATGCAGACGTCAAAGCAGTAATACAATAAGAACATATAAAGGAAGTATTCTTATTGCCCTAAGCTGAACTTTGCGTTCCATGAAAGCTTGACGGGAGTTGTTGAAATATTTCTTATCCTGCAAAGAAATTACCTTGTGGAATTCTTTTTTACAAAATCCCATGATTTTATTAATCAGAAATGCTTAAAATTGTAGGTTACATCAAATCTTTTCTTTGTGGTTTGTTATAAATCACATTAATCAAAAAATTTAGGGAATAAGGCAGTGTCTTTTATGTAATCAAGAAAAATTTATCTTAAACTTGTCACGTTTTCTTTCTTTTTTACGTTTACTATAGAATAATAAAGGTGGTCCTAGATTAACTGTTTTTACAACAAATTGAGTGATGGAAGTAAGCCTTAATGTGAGCTGAATCAATTCCTAAAGTTATAATTTCAAAAAGCATTTGCGAGTTTTGTTAATTTTACTTTTATGAGTTCGACATTCTTCTGTATCTTTTTGAGGCCAGTATGTTACGAATAAAAAGAGTTACCACAATATAGTGTAAACGAAGAAATTGTTTGAATTATGGTAATGCATGACAGTTATTTCCTTTTCTTCTCATAAGTTTGCTTAAATTGTAAAGAATAAATTTGTATTTCTGAACATTACTTGGTGGAATTACATATCTGATAGCGCTAGTGTATCAAATACAATGGATTTCACGTTTTATATAAAAATATTTCTTAACGCGTTTCAATATATCGTGTATCAGAACCATGACAAGATATACAGGGTGGCAAAACGGCGAGAATGTGGAAGATTGTACAAAGATGAAATAAGTTAGAGAAATGATTTTTAGACCACGGGTCGATATCAATAGGGACTACATTTTAAAAATATTTTTGATCATGCAGGATGATTTATGTTATTGGAGTAAATTAAATTTATACTTTTTTAAATGGAGCACCCTATATATTGTTACATTTTTGGAAAGCACATCAAATACGATTTCATTTGATACCAAATTGTATGGGACCATGTCTTTTGGTTTTAGAGATATTCAATTGCTTTTCGAAAGAATTATGCCACTTGCGGCCGCCGCAACTGATTTGTTAGGCGGCCGTTATTTATCTTAAAATGACAAAAAATGTTTGGTGGTCCTGTAGTACTTTGAAATATCTTACCTTTCAGATTTTTTTTAATAGTGTACAGTGCGTGTCACTGTTTGTAAACACAACTATTTTTTTCTTCTAAATGGCGCTCCCCCACGATGTTTGTGTTATTCGATACCTTACTTGATATTCTTTCTTTTTCATCAATCATCTCATATAGCTAAAATTAATAGCTTTTTAAAACATTTTCAGTTTATTTGTGAAATTGCTATTGTAATACACAAAGACTGAAAATAGAGGTATTAAGTTGGCTATGGGATTGTAGTTTCTTACTAAAAAAAATTCTTTTGATCAATATTAATGCATAAAACACTCTTGCTTCTACGCAAATTTGAATCAGTCCTTAAAGTAAAATTTCTGAAGTACTCAATTTGATTATGTTCAGATCAACGATTTAATTTTTTTTTTTTACGTATAAAGATGGACTTGGAATTTTTTAATCAAACCTTATTAATTTATAAAAGAAATTCTGGTGTTCTTAAATATCAATCACTTACACAGTTTTAAGATACTCTCACTTCTACTGTAAAAAATTCGACCTGCGAAAGTATTTTTAATTTATTGTTTTATCTATTGGCATTAGCAAATTTATTGTAAATTAACTGTGCATTGTGTTCAGTAAATTAGGCCAGCGAAAATAACTGCAAACATGTACCATTTTTCTATGCAATACTGTAATAAAATGTAATGTAATGTAATAAAATGAACAAATACAAATTACAACAAAACAAAAACATTAAAATGAAAAAGAAAAAAAAAACAAAAAGTCAATTTCTCATTAAATACTCGAATGTTCTTCCTTTAACTTCAATACATTTTTTCACACGTCGCCCAAAATTATTTTTCACTAACTCTAATGTCGGCCATATTTTGAAAAGAATTTCTGATTCTTTCCTTCATCTTTTCTGGTATAGTTGAATTTTCTTTATACACATAATCTTTTACGTAACCTCACAAAAAGAAATCCAGTGGGATCAGATCGGGTGACCTTGGTGGCCAAGAAATGGGTCTTCCTCAACCTATCCACTAATTTTCTTTCCAGTGGTTTAAAAATGTTCGTACGTCTCGATGGTAGTGTGCGGTGCACCATTATGCTAGAACCACATATTTCCATAAACTGCTTCGTTAATATTTTGAAGAAGGTGAGGTAAAAAATTTAAATACACCTCGCCGGTTACAATATCTTTAAAAAATGAGGATAAGGTATGTGACCCAATAATTCCTCCCCACACATTTAGTGACCTCCGATTTTGTTTGTCAACATGCCTGATCCGATGAGGGGTTTCAGTGCTATAATAATGCATGTTATTTTTGTTCACTAAACCGTTACTTTTGAAGGTAGCTTCAACACTAAATAATGTTGAATTGAAAAAATTAGGAAGTTCTGCATTTTTTTGCAAAAACCAGTTGTAAAAATGAATTCTTCGTTCAAAATTTTGACCATGTAGTTGATGATGAAGTTCTATATGATATCCATGGTATTTATGGGCATTTAATATACTTCTCACGCTAGATTTTTGTTTATATCAGTCACATGTGCTATTTGTGAAGTACTTGCTTGAGGATCTTCTTGGATTGAAAGTAAAACAGTAAGTTGGTTTTCATCATTTGTCACTGCTTTATTAGCTGCTTACCGTTTTTAAATTGTTACAAACAATTTTTCTTTTTTCAACGCAATATTGTCATGGCACTCTTGCCTTTTAATTGCGAGTTTAAACATTAATTCCAAGTAATCTTTGTTATTCGATCAGTAGCCAATTTAACTTTACAAAAAGACGTAGAAAATGGAAAAGTTGATATGAACATAATCAAATTGAGTATTTCAGAAATTTTATTAAGGACAGGTTTAAATTTGCTTAGAAGCAAGAGTATTTTATGCCTTAATTTTGATTGCTAAGTTTAAAATAATTCATTAAATCAATTTGTAATTGTTATAGTAACTCTTGTTTTTACTTGAAAAATTTTCTTAGTAAGAAACTACAATCCCATGGCCAACTCAATACCACTATTTTCAGTCTTTTTGCACTACAATCGCAATTTTACAAATAAACTAAAAATATTTTGAGAACTATGAATTTAAGGTATAAGACATGCTTGATGAAAAAGAAAGAATATCAAACAAAGCATCGAATGACACGACCATCATGGGAGGCGCCATTCAAAAAAATAAAAGAAAGTTGTTTTTACAGACAGTGACATGCGCTGTACATTGTTGAAGAAAATCTGAAAGTTAAGGTATTTCAAAATACACAGGACCACCAAAAATTTTTTGTCATTTTAAAATAAACAAAAGTCGCCAAACAAATCAGTGGCGGCGATCGTTAGTAGGAATATCTCTAAAACCAAAGGAGATAGACCCATACAATTTTGTATTAAAAGAAAGGGTATTTTATGGGATTTCCAAAAATGTAAGAATATATGGGGTGTTCGATTAAAAAAAGTATAAGTTTAGTTTGCTCCAATAACATGAAAAACCCTGTATGATCAACAATATTATTAAAATGTAGTGCCTATTGATATCTGCCCCTGCTCCAAAAAACATTTCTCTAACTTATATTTTATACAATCTTCCACTCCCTCCTCGTTTAGCCACTCTGTATAAGTAAAATTACGAGTAGTTATGGTAACAAATCCTTAAGGTAGAACAACACACTTGATGTAAAGTATAATTCTATATTCAACATATATGTTAAAAGTGGGTCCATAAGTTCAACATGTTCGTTCATTAAACGTACTTTCTGTTTACGTTATAAACAACGAATTCTTCCAAAACATCTTTTTTATTTCAGAAATGTAAAAGATTTATTGTGAAATCATAAGTGATTATTTACTATTAAATGTTTGGCATAATTTGATTTGTTTATTTGTTCATGTTTGTAATACTTTATGTGTTCTTGTAGCTAATATCAAAGTTTCCAAGTGTCCAATATAAACAAGAATGCATCCTCAAGCTATAAACACCTGAAAATGTTGTTAGTTGCATCTGTGGTATTACATAAACATTTATACGCATTTGAATTAAAACAAATAAAACTTTCACTTATAGCAAGAAAGGTGTCTTATAACAAGCACAGCTTAGTTCATTGATACAGAATACTTAAGACACTTTTTGTGTATTGAGAGCAGTTTTCTTTTTAAGTTGTGTGGGAATGAAGAGATAATATCCATATCTATAAATCAGATATGCATGTCAGTTTCCACTAGTTTTTTAAATAGTTAAAGGCAGAAAAATGAGAAATGTGTACCTTAATCCCACATGTAAACTTAATAAATAACACAACAGCTGTACTTATTTGTATATTTAACAAATTAAAACATCTGTTAATTAATTTCAGCATAAATGCAAATAGTACTTAAAGTTTTTGCAAAGCTTAACCTACAAAACCTTGTCTATGTCAATAGAATAACTAAGGTCATGTACTCAAATGTTTTTATCTTGTAAAACACTCATTGGATTCAGCTGTCTCTTTACCGCAGTATTAAACCTTACAAAAACATTGTACTAGTTTTACTTTAATAATTGTAAACCAATCCGTCTAATTTGTCCACTACATTAAAACGTAATTTGCACAAAAGAAGATAAGTACTTAATTGTTGTACATTCAACACAAAGTTAATATATTATATAGAAACGACCTTTCTATCGATAATTTCATTTATTTATAATACAGTAAGGATTAACATCAATATAAAGGTAAGGTAACTTCTAACATTTTTCAATTGTGTAAACGTAAACGTAATGTATCTTCAACCCAAAGCAGGCAACACAGGATGGTGTAGCTACAAAAGCCGGCATAACTAAACACCGAGCGGTAATGTATCGGGTTTCCATATTTAATGACACAAAAACAGAAGATATCCCCAACCCCAACTCGTTAAGATCACCTTATGCGAATTATATAAAACGCCAAGGCATCAGATTGTGCAAGCGGAGCTCTTATTGAATATGAAATCGAACCATACATATTAAATTTTTAAACAGTATAAAATTTTGTTAATGCACGGGAAACGTTTCTTAACGCAATGAAGGAATTTTCCTATTATACACAACAAATTAATGTAAAAAATACAATTAAAGGCAATTTCACACCTTATGCAGGGAAGTAAAATTAACATAAGATTTGCATCTGAACGCAGCACGAACGGAAATGAAACTTTTACACGTGATGCACATGAAATGGATGAGGCTAAATACCAATTACACGTGGTAAAGCATATAGACTGATATTCGTAATTATACATACTAAGAAGAACGTATCATCATTATCCACTAAAATTTAACTACAGAAAGAAAGGGAAAGTTTCAATATACCTAAATACACACAAATAATGTAATTAAATTTGATGGTATAAATGTATCCAACTTATGCGATTTATGGTAACATGGATAGTTTGAAATTGTAACGCCTGTAAGTTTAGGTTTTCTAAATATGAACGACATAAACTTGTAATGATCCCGCCTGAATCCTTAAAAATTTTCCATTCCTAGAAATAAATTATATCAATCCTTATTTCCAAATTGTTTCCACAACTGTTCTATTACATTATTTAAAAATGTTATCAGTTGTTGATCTTGTTTCCCACTCTCCAAGTTCCCTGTATATACCACATCCCCAGCCAAACTAATAAGAGTATTCTTACTTACTTTGTACATGCCAGACTTATTTTTCACTTAAGGTATAAACCTACCCTTTAATTATATACCTAAACCTACCTTTACTTATTTATACCATTCACACCTAACCAGACGTTTACACACCTATTTATGTTCATATTTACTTCATACAACACTCCCACCGGAACAGCCTCCAACCTTTACAACCATCTTTACGAATTTCACCCTCACCACCAAATCCACCCCCTGTATCACCACACAACCATCCACAACATTCCCCAGACATCCATAATTCCTCTACTTCGAACTACATTATCGGAAGCACATTTATATCGAACAAGCTTGGCTGTTTGTAGCACCGAGGTTGGGATATAAATTTGTCACGGACACGTTGTACGTGATTTGGCGGAGGTACCACCCCGTATTATCACGTAGTAGGTCCCTTAAGATCTCCTACAAATTTATTACTCCGCCACAAAAGAGAAACAGAATTAAAAAAAAAAGATTGTAATTTAAACCATTACTATAGAATTGCTTTGCACCGATATGGGCGCTTAAATTACAAATACAGACATCACTATTTTAACGGAGGTTTAGGCCCCGAACAAATAGTCATCTCTCTGAGACATAATCAACCCCAAACCATCGTCACATCCAGATAGAAGAGGAACGGAGGTTCTGCCCCGAACCCTCATTCTATTATAGTAATACCCTATCTTTACCGTACACATAACTACACCTCCCTCATTGTCTACTCTATATATCACACCCCAAGTTCACAAGCTATAACTTTTCACCCCTCCTGGTCCATGTGACAAACACCTGTTGTATTTACATAAATTTATATAAAATTGTACTCCTTGACTTCCACACCGAATTAATTCTGTTGCCAATAACCCAAAAACACAATACACATAGTTAATAACTACCGAAATAATTAACATTTCTGATATCAATTAATTTTGAAAACCACCTGTTGCAATTGATCCCTATAATTTCAGTTGTAAACAGAGAGGGCGCATCCAGCGTAGTGTAAACTGAACAGTGCCGTCCCGATCCGGAAGGGTCTCCAGAATTACGTTTATTTGCTTTCTATTATTTACCCGTAGTCCTTTTTGTTTATTTGTTATTCATAATTAGTATTAATTTTATTTTACATCATTATTGTTTAATAAAACTCGTTCAACTTGAATGTGTTCTAAAAATCATTTATCCACAAAATAGTAAAACCATTTGACCACGGTCCTGAAGGTCTCAATACTCTAAAAGAGCTACCAGAAATTTGTTTTGTCGATGAATGTCACAAACTTGTTTCCATTTTTTAACTTTAATGTCTGAATCTACAAAATTAATGATACCATTTTCATTCTTCTCTAGTTTAAATTTTATTTCTGGGTGTAAATTTTTAATATTCATTAAGAACTCATCAATAAAGTTCGATGTTCTACCAAAATGTGCTAAAATCGCAACATAACAACATCGAAACACAATCGCATTAATTCAGAAATGTCTAAATTGTCCATAAAAATGTTAGCTAAAATTGAGGAAATGGGACTACCCAAAGGTAAACCGTTTTTTTTTGTAAATAAATCTTACTATCGAATATGCAACAATTTGGTTAATCACAGAAATTAAATAACTGAGATGTCTGTACTTGTAATTAAACAAAAAATTATCTAATAAACATAATAGTTCTTGAGGAGGTATACTAAACAGCATACTGTCATCCAAACTGACACGGTTATTGTGTAGTAGTCATTTTATGCTTTATAGATTACAAAATTAACTTTAAAAAGTTCTTTGTTTAAAATACCTAGCTTTTTTGGGTTTTTAATGGTGTATGTTTATATCTATATTTTGCATAAATCTATACGTTTCAGTAACAATTACAGGTATTGTCCTGAGTAGTGATACATTTAAGAATTGTTTAAGGTGTTAGAATAATTAGTTGAGTTGATCGGTCTATTTCCACAGTCTTTGCTTTTTGAGTGCGATATTTCGGAAGCGCAGTCTGCTTCCGTCATCAGGCTTAGTCCTGAGAAGGACTGTTTTCGCACTTGAGTCGAATTCATATGTTCTATAATTTTTTCCCAACTACTTGACTACTCTCAGATTCGAACTTGGTACCCTTCACTTACTAGTCTGACACCTTTACCGCTGAGCCACTGAGTAATTCAATATATATTTGTTATATATATATATATATATATATATATATATATATATATATATATATATATATATATATAACTTTTCGTATTGCATTGAGTTTAATTAGCGCATGTTGTAACTGTACTTGTGGAAATCTGCATATATTATTATATAGCTCTATCACATATATATGATATCATATGGGTATATATATATATATATACTATTATATTATGGATTTTCTGATAGTGCGATTTATTGCGCATGTTGTAACTTCTTTGAGTATATTGTTCTCGACGATTATTGTGAATCCATCTGGGTCTTCATTTCACTAACTTGTCTTGTTGGATTATTCTGCTACTGCGATTTGGTGGTCTTCTTTGAGTTTCCGACGAGTTGTGTTCGCGTCTTTTTCCACTGTCTGTACATTATCCCACTGGATGCGGTGGTCCTCGTTCCAGACATGTTTGGCGATCTTTTATTTTTCTGTTTCGCCCTTGCAGACGTTGTTCTTATATTTCTGAGTTCTCACTTTGAGTGGTCTACTGGTCTGTCCTATGTATGCTCTGCCGCATTCGCATGGTAGGTTGTATACACAATTCTGATTTTCTTTGTGTGGTTTGGCTTTGGTTAGTATTCCCCTGAGCGTTTTGGTCGATTTGAAGGCAGTGCGTATCTTGTATTTGATGTTTTTCCTTCGTATTTTGTCTGAGGTACCTTGTATATATAGTATTATCGCTGTATATTTAGGTTCGAAAAAGTGCTTGAGAAAAAAATATATAACATATGAATTCGACTAAAGTGCGAAAACAGTCCTTTTCAGGGCTAAGCCTGATGATGAAAGCAGAGTCCGCTCAAAAAACAAAAACTGTGGAAAAAGGCCGATCAACTCAACTAATAAGAAACAACAGTTACAAAACACTTATAATACAGAAGAATAAATTTATGAAACATGGAAAGTATGAAAACGCAAACATTCTCCTGCTATTAATATAACAGTTTGATAGACGTAAAACGATTCAGATCACCCTGTAACGGTTGGATACATGGAGAAGAATCACTGCATGAATTTTTTATTTTTATCAATAACTTTCGTCCAGTTTACCATAGAGAAGGAAATTAATGCAAGTTTACTATTTCTTGACATACTAATATCTAAAACTAATAATTCCCTAACCTTTAAGGTTTACCGAAATCCCACAAACACTGATAACTTTATAAATAATCAAATATTTAATTGCATAGTTGGCTTTGTACGCTAAACAATTCTTAAAGATATCACTACTGAAGATAACTGTATTATTGAAACGTATAGATTTCTGGAAAATATAAATTTAAAAATACACCTTTTATAAACCCAAAGAAGCTAGTGTTTTAATTATGTCTAATAATGGTGAAAGTTTACATTTCGTGTGACACCGGTTGCCTTTCAAAACTTACCCTGACTTAACCGGCTTATTCAAAAAGGAAACAGTATGAATTTTTTATTGATATACATATTAGTGACTGTACAAGTTAGGTATTGTGAAGAATGAAGTACGAAGACATTGGTTTTAGAAACCGCTTTAAAAGATATTTAAGTTAATGAGGTGTAGTTTTCTTACTGATGACAAGCTAAAAAGGAGCATAAGTTAGTCATGTTTTTAGATAAAAAGCATGGCATGCCTAGTCAACGTGAATGAGAAATATATCCATCGAAACGTATTAGTAGAACAAAATCCATAGGGAAAGTAACATCCATCAATGAAAGCTCACAATAAGTGATTAAGTTTATAAAACTTAGCTAAGCTTTCTACTTTCATTCGCTAGAATTTAAAACGCAGCAGGAAATCAAATTGTATTTTATAGTAAGAAACGCGCCTATCCAACTGTAGGTTCCCTTTAGAGAAATAACCAGCCATTTTTTGAAAACTCCGAAATAAAAAAGTAATTTAAGTTAATAAAACAAATATATTTAATGTTGGAAGCAAATTCAAAAATGTGTACTACATCATTTAATAATTAAAAGGAAGTGCAGAAAAAAATTATTAAAGTGCTACTTTTATCTGAATTAACGGAAATTAGATTATTTAAATTTTATTTTTGACTTATTTTACTGAATAATTGTTAGATTTCATGTAAAAGTTTTGTGCTTTTTCAAAGAAAACTCATTAAGTAAATTAGTAATTTCAATATTGGTATTATTACAACAGGAATTTTTAAGGTGCCTTCACACTCTCAAAATCTCTTTAGTTTTGTTATAAAATGGTACAATTGACAACTTTAGCAATTTTTTGTGAAAACTAATAACTGTAGCGATAAGTATGTCCTACGGAGGTGTTGTTTTAGAATTATATTTCTTTGCATGGCGTACCTTTTGTCATGCGTTACTGACAGTTCGTCTAACTTTATTGTTAAATGATCCCACGAAGTGGTATTAAAGAATATAGATTTAATCAAAGAATGCTTGTCAGAAGAACAAACCAATTTATATAAGAAACTTATGCTTAAACATGGACCAGCAAGTTTAAAACGAACAATGCTTAAAGAGTGTGAGGTGATACTTACATATTAACTTGTTTTCTAGAACTCATATTCAGTAAATGACAAGATAATTAAGAACGTTCAAAGGAGAATACTTAAAGGTGAAGCTAAAAAATAGTTTCAAGTTATATATAACCTGCACGTTTACTTAATCATACTTTGTTCTGAAATCTTACGTAAAATCCTAAGTATAGGATTTGAAATATTTGATAATAACGTTACGTAGTCAGTTACGTAAATCGTAAAATAACGACACACAAAGAAATGTAGTACTAAAGACTTATTCATTTAATTCAATGGTTACACAAGATTCGTAAACTTGTCAATCGTTCAATTCATTAACCAAAAGATTAATTTACTTGAACAAGGTTTCAAGTTTATTCATTAATAAAACTAAAAAAACTAGCAGTAAAATGCGAAACACATCTTAGAAATGATCACATTAGCAAAGAGTATATAATAGGGAAGAGAGTCAACCTTATGTAGAAGCTACGGCGTAATGTGTGTTGCCTATGGGTCAATACTATTATTTTATCTTTGCCTTTTTATTGTAGAAAGATCTAAGCTAATTTTTACGTAATGAAAGAAAAAGATGTAAGACAACGATTATTGCATGGTAAATGACACTACCTGCTCTTCAACAGGCTTCCTTTACCAATGATGCCAAATGTAGTATTGATATTTAAGAACTCTAAAGGTTACATATGAAAATGTAAACTTTCACCATTAACACTCATAATAAAATACTTATCTTTTTTGGGATTTTTTAATGGTGTACTTTAAATTATATAATCTAAACGTTTCGATAACACTTACAGTTATCTTCGTCAGTAGTAATGTTTGTTAAAAATTGTTAAAGATGTAGTAAACAATTTTGTCAAATTTGAAAAATTCAAACATGTTACACATTACAGCTTCGTTTTAAACGTAAACAAAAGAGTCTTATCACTTAATGTCTTAAATAAGTTAATTAACAGCAATTCAACCAAATTAAAAAAAAAAATTTGGAAACAATTTACATATACTGTAAAAGATATGGATGAAAAAGGAATTATTCGTTACTAATTCCCACATAAATTGCACACGTTTTTCACCTTTTGATTATTTGTTTGTTTATTACGACCAACCACTTTTAAATCCTGCGATAACCACTTTAAAGTTTTATTCAATTTACAGCTTATTAAATGTTTCATAAAGAATAATTTGTGTTCATAGCAATTGTCTTTGTCGTCTAACCACTCCGGCATCACTAATTTAATTTTGTTTATACACACGTCTAATATTATTGATGAAATAATTTGGAAATATGTCTAATATTAAGGTCGCCACTGTCACAACACAAGTGCTTGGTTTTTTTAAATACTTTATTTCACTTCTAGCGTAGTCTTTTTCCAGTAAAAAAAGTTGTGCGCTGTTATTTAATGGTTCTTCAGAACAAAAACTGTGGCATTCTTAACAATTAAATTTGTTTAGTTTTGTAAACAACGTATCCCGCGAATATACAATTGCACAGTCTTGTAGGGTAGTAATATTTTCTGTATTCTGTTTATCGCGTACCTGATGTTCTACCTCATTACGAACAGAACTTTTGTCTTCCATATTACTAGCTGGATTGTTAACAAAAGGCATTGAAACGTCATTTCCTTCATGGGAAAAATTTGCTTCAACTTCATCTTCTATCTGTATATCGACGTCCTCATCCACTTCATAATTTGAATTTTCGGGTGGCTTTAAAAACTTTATTACGATGTTCCTCTGTAACGGGGTTGCTATTATTTCCGGTTTTGCGCCTGATAGCAGCAAAGAGATTTTCGAGTGGGTCTTGATTCAACCTACTTGTTAACAGAAATTGAAATCCGCTGCTTTCCAAATCTTCCCATAATAATAAAGTAGAATTAATGGATTGCATTAAACCACCTTGATCTTATTTTTTGCAGCGAAGCAGTGCCACTTGGCAATCCAGTCTGTAATTTCACGTAGAAATATTTCCAGTTTTGACCTTCTTATTGAAAGTGCACTTTGAAATGGATTCGGAGTATTCAGAATACGACTGTTTAAAACATCAAATAAATTATTCATTTTTAACAAAAAATCGGAGGTAGTTAAAACGCTGTTACTTTTCATTTGTCCAATATTTACGCACGTTTTAATGGCAGCAGAAACGGTTCTAGAAAAAAATATGTGTAGCATATTTCACTCGCATCTTTTGAAACGTATTCGGATTTATATGACATTCGCTAATTTTTGTTAGTGTCCTTGCAGTATTTGACGACTTATCTTAATGTCTTTCCAGGAAGCATTTTCTTTGTCGACATATATATCATGTGACATCAAATTGTTTCGAACTCTTTTAATCAAGTGCGGAACATCATATATTGCGAAAAACTTTTTTCCGTTTATATTAAAAAATGGCTGATCCGGCGTAACTCCTAATAGTTGGAAAACAGCTCCATTCGTTGCTGCTTGGTCACACACTAATACTCGAACATTTAGACCGGCACATTGTAAAGCATTTATATTTTGTATAACAAGTGCGTGTAATTCTTGATGTTTAACGGATATAGCGGATAAACATAAACACTAATGCTTGAGTAGCAATTTTATGATCTCGGTCAAGATGTCCTAGGTCATGAAAACCTTCAATTAAATCTAGCTGAGAATTGTATTCAATGCCTTTATGCTCATTTCGTCCATTAGCAGAACGCATTCTTTTTCTTCGTGGGTCATAGTCTTGACTTCACTGGATAGTTTTCTCAAAACCTTTGTATCTGTACCAGTACATAATTGCGACATTCAAAGCCAAGATGCAATGGTGGCCCTTGAGGGTAACGTAAATTTTAAATTTTCCGTCAGGAATAGGTGCAACGCAGGTGACTTGTAATACATGCTTAAACCGAGCTCCTTTTCGTCTTTTGTCCATGGATTTTTATATTTGTGATGCAGTTGCATATTTATAGATACACGTACATACATGTTTAGGTAAAGCAGATGTTGAAGAATGCTTAGAATTGTTTTTAAGGCTATTAATGCAAACATCTTTTCTTATGATTTTCCTTTGTGAAAGTTTAATTTTCGTTCTTCTTGTCTTTCTGTTAGGAGTTGGCATATCCAAGACCCCTTTCAATGTCTAGATAAAGGAACTACCTATAGTTAGTAACATGACATATATATATATATATATATATATATATATATATATATATATATATATATATATATATATATATATATATACATAACGTTTAGTTCTATTTGGAGAATTCTAGAATTCTAAATGTAATACGTTGCTAAATAAACAAACATCATAAATCAAAACGGTACACTTTCCAGCAGATAATCGCGTAGATTATGTGACAGCGCTGTGTCTAAAGCAATGAAGAAATTTGTGGAAAACGGTTCAATTCTAAAATGAATTAGTTAGATTAGTCTAGTACTAGAGGGCCGATGCTAGCGCCCAAAAGCGATCGACTAACTTTGGCGTATACGGTATTTAATACGCACATGCCTCTCTTCCCTATTATATACTCTTTGATATTAGTTATGCCTAATTTTAAATTGCTAATTCACCTTTTCTGAAGAAGAAGAAACAAGCAACAAGTTAATGGTATTATTTGTATTAATATAATTTTAGAAATTATGAACAGAGGTCCTAGAATGGAATTTCAAAAAGATGTGAAACAGAGTTGATGGTACTTGTGTGTTTAAACCTCTTGAAGAATGTATGCATTTATTAAATAATATTTTAGTTAATATTAAATTAGTTACAGGAAAGAAGTTAACATAATTACTTGATTTCTGTCTCAATTAATATTATTTCAGATGTATTTCAGGGTTATTTACAATAAAATATGGATTACCTATTGGAAGTCCATGTTCGTTAATTTTGGCTGGCATCATTCCGGACAAATTTTTAACCAAGTGTGTTTTGGTTCCGTTATGTTGATGTTTATATATATATATATATATATATATATATATATATATATATATATATATATATATATATATATATATATATATATATATATATATATATATATATATATATATATATATATATATATATATATATATATAGTGTTTATTAATTAGTGTTAAAGTTGCAAGTAGCATTACAGCGCAGGCAAAGCTGAGAAACCCAATAAAATTATTGCTAGGTGGTGCGCCATTTCTTCTCACGAGCCATCCAAAGTTCGAAATTTGACCGACTTCATTAGCTTTTACCTGGGAAAGTATCCGATGAAAAATTCATTTTCAAACAAAATATTGATGTTGAATTTTTTTTGCAATTTTTTGGTTGGATTCCGCACCTTCTAAAAAATCCGATTAGGATTTTAAAAGATGCAGAATTTGAGAAAAAAACACTTGGAAACTAGGCCAATTTTGTTGTGACGTTTATATGCATCAGTGTGATAGGCATGTGTTTGCACCCATTTCGTCGTTCGATTTCATATTTCACTAGTAATCGTGTACTCATTCAACGAGTACGCAGATATATACATGGTGAACGGTCCAATTGCCTGGCCAGCGAGGTCGCCCGACCTGAATCCTTTAGATTGTTTAAAAATATCTCTATTTTGTGCTTTTTCGAATCATGTATCAATAATGAATATTATTATCAATTATTAACATTATGAGAAAACAAAAAAAAACGCAAACACCCTGGATCTACATTCACTTCAAATTATTTAATTAGTAAAAAAAAAACAGCTAATTATTTCTGATGTTCAAAATGCGAACCGCCATTTCTTAAACACTCATTTGGCTGGTAGTGAAGCCTAGCTTCATTTTTTCCCTCAATAATCTTCCTGCTTCATTAATCCTCCTAATAAGTTGGTCGCGATTAACTATTTCGGCATCATTTGTCCCCACACGTGAAAATCGGCAGGTGTCATGTCTAGAGAGCTTGCAGGCTAAAATATTGGTACATTTCTTCCGATCCAACGACTAGGTAACCTTTCGTCTAGGAATTCCCTTACGATAAGGCGATTATGAGCAGGACATCCGTCATTTTGGAATATTATGGATCTCCTTACATTAAGAGGTATTTCATCCAAGATATTTGACATTTTATTGCGAAAAAACTCTAACTAGTTGTTTCGATTTAGATTCTCCGGAAGATAGTATGGGCCAATAAATGTTCTGCCGATTATGTTGAAATGTCTCTTTTTTCATATGAGGATTTTCAACAGCATCAGACCAGTAATGTAAATTATGGAAGTTCGTAATCCCTCCTCTTGAAGTTATTGACCCGTCTGTCCATAAAGTACTTCTTAGAAAGAGCGAATCTTCCATGTCACCATGTAATAAAAAACGGCAAAAAATAGTTCTTCGGGTAGGATCACCCTCTTCAAGGCCTTGGACGGGAGTAAAGTGAAAAGGATGTTTATTGTTGCTTTTCAGAATAGACCATACTTTCCATATGGATACATTATATTTTACAGCTACTTTTCTTATGCTTGTAATAGGATCCGCTCTAAAGGCCTTCAAAGTTTGTTCATACACTTCAGGGCCATACCGAACAATCTGTGCTCGTTCTGGATACTTTCGAAGTTTCCCAGTTTCACTTAAACGACGATATGTATGTATGGAACTTTGGGAGTTCTTCTAGCAGTAAGTCGATCTCGGTACAGACGCTGAGCAGCTACTGTATTAACGTCGGCTATTCCATACATAAAGATAATATCAGCGTATTCAGAATTGGAAAAAGTCGCCATGATCATTTACAAAGTTACAAGAAATCCAGATAGTAACAATAACAGTTTCAATGATAAAACTGTCAAACTGGTTAATTTGGTGTCAAGACCTACTTGCTTTTTGGGATACGATTTAATTGTATACTGACGTAAACCCACGTATGAGAATGTTAGATACCACTTCAACATAAATAATGATATGTATAGTTCTAATTGACAGGGGTAGATCATTTTGTATTAAATTGTACTCCTACGCAATATTATATTTTTTTGTTTGTTCATAATAATAATTGTAATTATCTTATGCATATGATACGAAAGAGCATAAAATAGAGATATTTTTAAAACTGATTGAACTGATATTTCTATAAAAAAATGCGAAATAAATGACTCTAAATATTGAAATGGCTTGTTTATTATTTAGCCAAGTTTTAGTTGTAGCATCGCTATTTCTGTTGTGCAAAATTGTGTAGGAAAATTTTAGGTTAACAACCTTTTTTTGAGTGTAGGTCCACAAAACAAATTTAAATTGTTAAAAGTATTATGCCATTTTCTTTAGTTCTTGGGTTAAGTGGTAAAAAACATGGATTTTCTTCAAAAACTCAAACTTATCGATACTCGAAATCCACAACATCCTGTATGTATATATATATATATATATATATATATATATATATATATATATATATATATATATATATATATATATATGATTCTTTCGATAATACTTACAACCTCAAACCTTCCTTTGTAAAAACCATGGATGAAGCGAATAAGTTAATCAGTCAGGTGTTTCTAAGTTGAAATGTGTTTCAGAAATAGGTTCGCATAACACATTAATTGTAATAAAACGAATAACCGCAAATCCCAAAGGTCAACCTTCGCACATCACGTATTATCCACTAATCCTGAGTTTGATCCTGGTAATTTTTAAACTTTACATACAGAGTGGACCAAAAGCCTGGAAACGCCCAATTATCTCATAAATTGCTAGTCCGAATTTGGGATAAACCTACTTTGGAATACGGGGATTCCAGATTTGCCATTTGCAATGTTGCCAAATTTTCCGTTTCTCTGATATTATTAGTCACTTTCGTTTTTTAAATACATCATCCTGTATGTGCAGTCATTATTGGAATCTCTTCTTCAATACGAATTAAACCATATGTAACACATGATTTTATGCAGGCTAGTGTAAAATAGGTAGATTTGAAGAAATTTAAATGTTTAAATGCAGAATGCTGTGATTTGGACATTTGTTCACCATTTACATTATTAAATAAAAGTTCGACAAAGTAAATTGTTTCTCTAAAATGGTTGTTAATGAAAAGAAGGATTTACTATTCTAGTGATGAGAGGGTACGAGGACAGAAAAGTTCTTATACTGAAATAGCCAAGTTGTTCAACGATACTTTCCCAAATCGTTCTCCTATCCATAAGGTGGTGGTATAAAAAACTGTAAAGCGCTTTGAGGACACTGGATGAGTAAAAGGTATATGTAGATCCGGTAGACCAAAAACAGTTATAAATGACAAAAAAACTATATATATATATATAATGCAGAGTTTCGTTGAAAATCCACATACATTCTCACGCAGGGTTGCACAATTACAGGATATAAGTCATTCTTCAGTATTACGTGTATTACATAAGAATAAACTTCAACTATACAAAATTCATTTATTGCAAGAATTAATTGAAGATGACTTCGACCCTAGATTAGAGTTTATTGAGGTAATGATGGATAAAATTGGAAATGACGGAAATTTCGTTAACAACATATATTTTGCGACGAAGCAACCTTTACACTGTGTGGGAGTGTAAATCAACGTAGCTTAGGATACTAGAGTTACGTAAATCACTACTGTATGCGTGAAAACCATACTCAAAGACCACAAAAATTAAATGCATGGTTAGTTATGGTGGGTACTCAGTTAATTGGGCCGTTCTTTATCGAAGGAAATTTAACGTCAGATAAGTACGAATTGCTACTTAGAAATGAAATTGTACCTACACTGAGAAACTTGTTTGCAGCCAATTTTAATCAGGTGTGGTTTCAGCAAGGTGGAGCTCATTTTGGTCTAATGTTCGGCGTTATTTAGATGAAATATTTCCCGGACGATAAATTGCTGGACGCGGTAGTATCGAATGGCCTCCACGTTCACCTGATTTCAATCCTAAAGATTATTTTTATTGGAGATACCTGAAAGATTCAGTTTACAAAACTAAACCAGCAAGTCTTGCAGAGCTAAGGCAATGAATTACCGATTAATCTTGATTAATATCTAGACAATCATGGAAAAATGTGATAGATGTATTGTAACAACCTTTTTTTGTGGTTGTATTAAAAAATACGTTAATCTAAAATCATTAATTTATTTGGCATAATATTAGAAAAGTTTTAATTATTAATGTGTAGATTTGAAAACTGGCAATTTAATTGGCATTTCCTAGAACAAATCTTTTGGGTGTAATATTATATAAATAGTAATAGTTCCCTCTCTTAAAAAAAATTGGATTTATATTATGTAACAGCGCAACGCAAGAAAACTTTTACACTTGAGTTATTCTGAAAGCTTTTTGTAATTCAGTTAATGCTGAATGTTAACAGCAATAAGAATGATTTTAATTAATTTTTATATTCGTGCCATCAAGAAAATTTTGGTGGTAAGTTCTTTTTAATTCAGTATAGTTTAAACTAAGCATTTGTTTGTTTTTAGGCACGTTGATTTGAACGTTAATTTTTACGTTGATTTGAGCGTTAATTTACATGTTAATTTATTAATTTTACGATAATTTGAACGTTAATTTGCACTTTCAAGTATGCAATTTTTAAGTACCTACTTTTTTAGTACGCCTTTTTTTAATTAATTACCTTGTATACTTAATAATTTTTAATGGCAAGTTTTACTTAAGTACTTATTTTCAAGTTTCTCTTCATTCAAATAACAAGAATACAATAAGTTTATTGGATTGAAAATTTCTACAAAGACATAGTTGATCGCGTTATTACAAGACTCGCAAGGACGTTGTGAAACGCCATCATTCTAGCTGACCGTTCCTTATCCATATTAAACACTGGAAGCTGTCGTTTGGAAAATTGTTATACAGAGGTATTTATATAGTGGTGAATTTTTTAGTTTTAAGCTTAGCTTTAAAACCTTTTTCTTTCCTCTCCTTATTATCCATAAATTTGGTAAATAAATTTAATTGCATATTGTTATTTTTGTTATTACTAGAAAGCTTTTAAAGTTCATTAAATAGGTTTTGTTATTCCTGTCAAAGATAACATGGTGCCCGAGAATTTATTTAATTATATTTTAAACTTAATACATAATTTTTATTAATTAGGCATAAGTGAAATTAATGAAGCTATTGAAACGCAGGCAGTATTTCAGGTGCGTAAATTGAACCCCTCCCTATCTCAATCTACTGATGAGTCAACGGCACTTTATATTAAACTTTAACTTCATTATTGTTATTACCATTTGGCGATAATATAATCAAGTTAGGTTATACTTTGGCTTAAGTTAAAGCATTGTTATACTTTGGCGCCCGAGCAGGGACTTTGAAATTTATTACATTGATTCTTATTACTTACTTTGATTTTTATAGCTTGAAATTTATTGTTTTATTACATTTGTGTTAATATTTTGTGGGGCCAGAAAAAAGGGTTATGCTGATGTTTCAATGCTAGTTATTAATACTTACTTGTGTTTATATTTTTTGATTTGATTATTTAGTGTTTACAGAATTTTAAGGAGTGTTACGATTTAGGTTACGCTTGGTTTTTTATGTGTTTATATAATGAACTTTATTGAGTGTGTTATATAATATGTTACGATGTCAACTGTAAATTATTTAGTTGATGTTCTTTATAGTGATGAATTATTAATTGAACTACAATTTCGCAATGTAAGTGGAGCAGAACGGTTAATTGTGGAAGAGAAGCGTAAACTCTTAAGACGTTTGTTAAATGCAGAAAAGATCAATCCAAATTTACTTGATTCATACCCGAAGTGCGATTTAAATCAAACGGTAGAATTGGAATTATTGAAGGAAAAGTTAAATCATATTCAGTCTTCAATTAAACTTTTTAAACATAAGCCCTCGAAATCAGAATATCTTAGGCTACACACACGATTATTACATATTTTGAAACGCTTGAATTATATTACATTTGATAATGAATTTTTACATTTACATGATCAGTTGTTGACCTTATGTAACGAATCGTTAGAATTAATTGAATCTATAAATGAAAATATGGAATTAAATAATGATGTTTCAAATTTAGATACTTCAAATATTTCGATGTCACAGAATGACCCTGTTAATACTTCGGTTAACATTCCAACAGAAGATTTTTCCAAATTAATAGATAACTTGCAAATTTCTAAAGGTTCTGTTCCTGTCTATAAGTTAAATTTAAAGTTTAATGGTAGTGAGAAAGAAGTTTTTACATTTATTCAAAGATGTGAGGAGCTAATGATTGCTCGAAATATTTCTAGGAAGGAAATGCTTTTATCAGGTGTTGATTTATTTGCAGGGAAAGGTTTAGTTTGGTATAGGGCGGTTAAACCGTTTTTACATACTTGGGATGATCTTATTACTAAATTAAAAAGCGACTTTTTACCGGAAGGACATGACGAAGTTTTGTTAGATGATATTAAAAATCGTAAACAGGCTTTTGATGAAATTCCAACCCTTTTTATTTCTGAAATGGTTAATTTATTTTCTCAATTAGAGATTCCTCCTTCGGAAGGTGAACAATTAAGGATTATAATGAAAAATTTACAACCTTGGTTTGCTACTCAATTAGCCCTTGTTAGTGTAAATGATATTTTTCATTTAGTAGATTTGTGTAAAAAATTACAAGTGAAAGCTCAGAATTCTAAATTCAAATTTAATTCTTATACAGATTCACAAAGACACTCTGATTATAAGCCTTCTTCGGCGGTGAAACAAAATATTAAACCTAAAGTCCATTTTACAGGTATTAAACCAAAAAATATGAATTCTACTTTTACTGCAACAAAAATTAATACAGCTAAGTATTCGACAACATGCTTTAAATGTAGACAGTTGGGTCATACCTTTCACACCTGTGATAAGGGTGACGATAGAATCTTTTGTTTTAGATGTGGTTATTCCAATGTTACTTTTCTAATTGTCCGTGGTGTAAATTTTCAAAAACTTGTAAATGGAAAGTGTTCCGTTAGTCGACACATTTCTTATGATTTTTCAGAGGCTGACAAGCATGTTTTTAACGAGTGGTTGATTACTGTTAAGGAATTTTTTGGAACTTCAAAAATGTTCTAAATTTGTTGAGAATAATGATGATGTTAGACCTTTTATTAATGTTAGGATTTTTAATGAGAATTTTATTGCTTTATTAGATAGTGGAGCTACCGTAACAATTTTAGGTAAGCCTGCTTTATATTTGATTGATAAATATGATTTAAAATTAAATAGGAATTCGCCTTTTTCATCATTGGTTATTGCTGATGGTTCTTCACAATCCATTTTGGAGAGTGTTGATTTATCTTTGACTATTAATGGTATTACTAAAACTATTTCTGTTATTGTTTCTGAATTTATTACTACTGCAATTACTTTGGGGGTTGATTTTTGTCGTTTATTTAAAATTAAAGCTGATTTTGGTGAAAATTCTTATGTTGCAAACTCTGCGGAGACAACTTTTTCTATGATTAAGAATATTGATGATCCTAATAATAATCAAGTTTTTGAATTAAATCAAGTTATTGACCTTTTAAAACCTTATCAACTACAAAGTTAGGTAAGACAAATAAAGTTTTCATTCAATTAATACTGGTGATGCAGTACCAATTAAACAACGTTATTTTCCATTATCTCCTGCTATGTTGGAGCATGCGAACAGAGAAATTGATGATATGTTAGAGCAAGGAATTATTAAACCCAGTTCTTCCCTTGGAATTCTCCAATGGTTTTAGTTAAGAAGAAGTCAGGAGATTTTAGAGTTTGTTTTGATGCTAAGAAATTAAATTCTGTTACAAAAAAATATGCTTACCCCTTACCATTTTTAAACGATATTTTGGATAAATTAAGAGATGCTCGTTATTTAACTTCAATTGATTTAAAGAAAGCTTTTTGGCAAATACCTTTAGACGCTGAGAGTTGTGAAAAAACTGCTTTTACTGTTCCACGTAGAGGATTATTTGAGTATACTGTTATGCCCATGGGACTTACAAACGCACCCAGTACATTACAACGATTTATGGATTCCATTTTAGGACATGATTTATCTCAATCAGTTTTTGTTTACTTAGACGATATTATTATCTTTTCAAGTACATTCAAGGAACACGTTGATATTTTAAGAGAAGTTTTTAAAAGGCTTGATGATGCCCAATTGAATATTAATTTAGATAAATGTGAATTTTGTAAACCTCGATTATCATATTTAGGTTTTGTTATTGATAAGAATGGTCTTCACACCGATCCTTCAAAGGTGGAAGCTATTACTGAATTTCCTCAACCACATACTTTTACAGAAGTTAAACGTTTTATTGGAATGTGTTCTTGGTATCGACGTTTCATTCATGATTTTTCCACTATTTTATCTCCGATTAATAATTTATTGAAAGGTAAGAAGAAATCTCAGAAAGTTTTATGGAATGACGAAGCGAATGATTCATTTTTGAAAATTAAATCTTTATTAGTTAATGCTCCTATTTTAGCGAGCCCTGATTTTTCTAAAACATTTTATTTACAATGTGATGCATCTAATTGTGGAGTTGGATGTGTATTAACACAAGGGTAGGAGAGGAGGAAGTTGTTATTGCCTATGGTTCTCGTACTTTGAACAAAGCCGAGCAAAATTATTCTATTACAGAACGTGAGTTACTTGCAGTTATTTTTGGTATTCAAAAGTTTAGACCTTATATTGAAGGTACCCATTTTAAAGTTATTACTGATCATCATTCATTGATTTGGCTCAATAATTTAAAAGATCCTTCTGGTAGATTAGCCAGATGGAGTGTTAAACTTCAACAATTTGATTTTGAAGTTATTCATCGTAAAGGTAAATTAAATATAGTTCCTAATGCACTTTCTAGAGCACCTTTGGAAGTTAGTTCTTTAGAATTTTCTGTTGTTGATTTAGACGATTGGTATAAGAAAATGTTAGCCAACGTTTCTAAAAATCCTGAATTATTTCCTGATTGGAGAGTTGAAGATGATAAACTCTATAAATTTATTTCTAATGATTTAAACATCGAATCGAATTTAGTGGAATGGAAATTAGTTGTTCCGAAATCTTTAAGGAAAGATATTTTACGAAAATTTCATGATGGTCCGACGTCATCACATTTTGGGGTTTTTAAAACTTTTTCAAAAATTAAAGAATTTTATTACTGGCCAAAAATGAAGTCAGCTATTTCCAAATATATTAGGAATTGCAATGTTTGTAACCAAGCAAGTCTTCACAATTTAATCATTATGGTTTTATGGGTAAAGAGAAAATGTTTCTTATCCTTTTCAATGTATTTCTATTGATTTAGTGGGTCCTTTTCCTAGATCGAAGAGTGGAAACACAGTTTTATTAGTTATTTGTGATTGGTTTACTAAATTTACTTTGATTCACCCTATGCGCAATGCTACTGCTAAAAGAATTTGTCAATATATTGAGAATTATGTATTTCTAGTATACGGTGTTCCTCAAATTTGTATGGTGGACAATGGTCCTCAATTTAAAAGTTCACAATTTAAAAATTTAATGAGTTCTTACAAAGTTCAATCCGTTTGGTTTAATGCAAGTTATCATCCACAAGTAAATTTTGTTGAGAGAGTTAATAAAGTAGTAGGTACTGCAATTAGATCTTATATTCAAGATGATCATAAGGATTGGGATGTTGAAATTCACAAAATTGCGCATGCTATTCGTAACGCTGTTCATGAGTCTACGAAATTTTCACCTTCCTTTTTGGCGTTTGGTCGGACAGTTCTTATTTCTGGAGATTTTTATGGTCGACTAAAGGATTTCAAAGAGGATGATTTATTTATTACTAACCGTGAACAATTAGTTCAAGATTTAAATGAACTTTCACCCATTTTTAAACATGTTAAACAAAATTTACATGCAGCTTACGAAAGAAATTCAAAATCTTACAATTTGCGACGTCGTCCGTTGAAATTAAACGTTGGCGATTTAATTTGGAAAAGAATTTTACTTTATCTGATGCGACTAAAAATTATAGTCAAAAGTTAGCTCCAAAATTTATTGAAGCAAAAGTTATTGAAGTGGTAGGTCCAACTACGTACCGATTGGCCACCCTATTGATAATAAACCCTTAGGTGTTTTTCATGTTAAGGATTTAAAACCTCATTAGTTATTTTTTTCGTATTCTTTTAATTATTTTTCGATTTTAGTATTTTTACATTCTGGTTTTCTTATTTATATTTTTAATTATTTTGATAATTTTCAAAATAATTTTATTTTGTGCTTATTTCGCACATTATTTTATTTTATATTGTTGTGGCTTTGCAAACCACTTAATTATTTTTTACATTTGTTAGCATGATTTTTGCTACATTTGTTTAGCACGATGGTTGATATTTAGATCCCATTGTGTGATTGAATTCCGACTTTGTGGGACATTAGTTCTCAGGCAGATTATCTTTCTTTATTGGATTTACAATTTGCTATTGTTACAATAGTAAAATTGAAGATAACTATTTTGAGTTTACCTCTGATCGTTAATTTGACGTGTAAAACTCATAACCATGGATAAGAAAACTAGTAATGCTTCTATAATTTTTATTTTTGATTGATATAAATATTTTATTTTTCCTGATTTGTGTAGTGTTACTATTCTTGGACGGTGCTTGAGGACTTCGGTTCGCCTCGTGTCAACCTCGAATAGTTCACTTCCTGATTATGACGTTTTGGTAGTTTTAGGAGGGGGTTGTTGTGTTCATAAGAGTGCATCATCTTTCTCTTTGATATCTCACCTAGATTTCGATTTATTTATAAAACGTGCGTGTTAGTTAGGGTATGTTGAGTCTTGGACGATGACTGTGGAACAACATGAAACCTGAATCTCGTGAAGGGTAGAGTGGCCTCTCTTGTTCTCCACGACGAAGCATCCTGAGCTAATTTGCCATGAAATAGTCGTATCTTGGTTTACCGATTTTGACTTACTTATCGAACGTGACTGTGGAGTTGTGTTATGTACCTAGGAGGCTTGGTTTGAGACCACCGGGGTAGGGTAATTGAACCGCTCTCTCGACCTCAAATCTCGCGATTATTTATTGTTAGTCCGAAAGGATTGTTTTTAATACTTTACTCTCGAGTAGAGTGGCGTTTAGCCTTGATTTTTATGAAGTTGCACGATGACCGTTTCCGGGTTCTCTGCCCACTGTCCCTTCAGGTCATGGTAGGTTACGGTTTCCGTTCGTTTTTTACCTTAGAATCAAATTTTTTTACCGGATACTCATTTTGCTCTTCTGATGGTGGTTTGCTTCACTAACCCCACCAGTTAAAGTTTTTACTTTATTTAAGGTTTCGGGTCCTTGATTCTCGACTAGTGGCGTGTGCGGGTGGTAGCGCGTCATTAGCTTTTTTGGTGTTGCGAGGGGTCTTTCCTGACCAACGTCACCACATTTTCCGTACTTCTTCGTACATTTTCTTGTTATTTTTTCAAAATTGCTTATATTTTAATTAGCTTAGTGTTTGGAATCTCCGCTTTGGTGATCTCCGAGTCCAAATTTTAGGAGGGGGTGTGTAACAACCTTTTTTTGTGGTTGTATTAAAAAATACGTTAATCTAAAATCATTAATTTATTTGGCATAATATTAGAAAAGTTTTAATTATTAATGTGTAGATTTGAAAACTGGCAATTTAATTGGCATTTCCTAGAACAAATCTTTTGGGTGTAATATTATATAAATAGTAATAGTTCCGTCTCTTAAAAAAATTGGATTTATATTATGTAACAGCGCAACGCAAGAAAACTTTTACACTTGAGTTATTCTGAAAGCTTTTTGTAATTCAGTTAATGCTGAATGTTAACAGCAATAAGAATGATTTTAATTAATTTTTTATATTCGTGTCATCAAGAAAATTTTGGTGGTAAGTTCTTTTTTTAATTCAGTATAGTTTAAACTAAGCATTTGTTTGTTTTTTTAGGCACGTTGATTTGAACGTTAATTTTTACGTTGATTTGAGCGTTAATTTACATGTTAATTTACATGTTAATTTTTACGATAATTTGAACGTTAATTTGCACTTTTCAAGTATGCAATTTTTTAAGTACCTACTTTTTTAGTACGCCTTTTTTTAATTAATTACCTTGTATACTTAATAATTTTTAATGGCAAGTTTTACTTAAGTACTTATTTTCGCAAGTTTCTCTTCATTCAAATAACAAGAATACAATAAGTTTATTGGATTGAAAATTTCTACAAAGACATAGTTGATCGCGTTATTACAAGACTCCAAGGACGTTGTGAAACGCTATCATTCTAATGACCGTTCCTTATCCATATTAAACACTGGAAGCTGTCGTTTGGAAAATTGTTATACAGAGGTATTTATATAGTGGTGAATTTTTAGTTTTAAGCTTAGCTTTAAAAACCTTTTTCTTTCCTCCTTATTATCCATAAATTTGGTAAATAAATTTAATTGCATATTGTTATTTTTTGTTATTACTAGAAAGCTTTTAAAGTTCATTAAATAGGTTTTGTTATTCCTGTCAAAGATAACATGGTGCCCGAGAATTTATTTAATTATATTTTAAACTTAATACATAATTTTTATTAATTAGGCATAAGTGAAATTAATGAAGCTATTGAAACGCAGGCAGTATTTCAGGTGCGTAAATTGAACCCCTCCCTATCTCAATCTACTGATGAGTCAACGGCACTTTATATTAAACTTTAACTTCATTATTGTTATTACCATTTGGCGATAATATAATCAAGTTAGGTTATACTTTGGCTTAAGTTAAAGCATTGTTATAGTATTCTACCATCGATTAGAGTACTAATGATTAAGTATACATTATCTTAAAAAGGTTGTAATGTTTCAACTGTTACGTTTTAATGTAGTTGAAAATAGTTTGTATCAAAAAGTTATTGAGACAATTAGGCGTTACCAGACTTCTGTTTTGTGTATTTAAGACCTCTAGACCACATTAAATCATAAGTGTTACATATGGCTGAACCTGTATTTAAGAGGAGATTCCAATAATGACTGCCTATACAGGGGGATTTATTCAAAACACCAAAGTGACTAATAATATCAGAGAAACGGCAAATCTGGCAACATTGCAAATATCAATCTGGAATCTCCGTATCCCTAAACAGGTTTATCCCAAATTTTGTACAATTCAGACTAACAATTTATGTGATAATTGGGCGTTTCCAGACTTTTGGTCCACTGTGTATATGTGATAAAGGGAAAAACTTTTGTTTTTGAAAATACTAAAAATTCATAAACAATTAGAGAAAGATTGTCAGTACTGTCTTAATCAATTATTTAATTTTAGTGAAGATTATGGTTTTTCCCGTAAATTTGTAGCTTATTATAATACTAATATTAGAAACTATCCTTTGATGGAACCTTAGGTAAAAGGTAGTCTACTTTTCCTCTTATATCTATTTGAAACATATTTAAAATTTGCTTAACCTTATGCTTTTTAAGTGTTTTTCCCAAATTTTCAAATTTATATGTTTCTATACGTATTCTTTAGTTTAGTTTAGTTTAAGGTTTGAAGATGACATTTGTCGAAACTAGTCACCAATCTTGTTAACTATTTTCTAATTTTTGAATTAAATATTGTGGGGAAGGTTTCATTTTCTGACTATAAGTTTGGTTACCACAACCCCATTTTGAGTATCCATTACGGAGTTTAATTTAAAAGAGTTTATCATAGAGTTGGTGGTGAAAACGCCAGCTTTGTGTGTGAGCTTTAGAGCCTTAACATCTACAGCGCCAGAAAGCGTAATTTCGGATGGGGGCGAAATTAAGTAGAGGTCCCTGTCTACATGTTCTTTAACCTTGTTTACGCGCAAGGTAACGTCGATGTAGGGTAGAGTGGCGCCTATTTATTTACTACCCGTACTACGACGAATACGACTTCACTATAAACGCCGAGTTTTTATCTTCTAATTCATTTAATCCCGTCCGTCCCGACGAATTTAGCTTAGACATTGTGAATTTTTCCGTAATAAAGTTTAATAATTGTTTTTCTCAGGTATGCAAGAGAACAAAAAAATAAACACGATTTTCAAATTTCATCGGCTGAGCTAGAAGTATTCGTTGGGTTTCTGATTTTTCTACTACTACTAATAATTAACTAGTGAGCGCCACTATTGGTCGGGACAAGAAGATTTAGATGTGCATATAAGGAAATAAAATCTGTTATACATTTTGTTGGCAACAGTTTTAACGAGTCAAAACAAAAATTATCGATCTTTCAAAATCAAACCTCTCCTTGATTTAGTCAATGAAAACTTTAGCAAATGGGGCATACTACATGATAATCTGTAGGTGCAATGATAGCAAAGTACTATGGTCACCACCCAATCAAACAATTTACCTGAGCCAAGCCCATCAGATTCTGTTAAAAGCTATAGGCATTATGTGGTCACGACGCTATTGGTATAACTTTTCTTTGTAGTGCGGCAAAGACACAAACGAAGCAAATAAAATGTATCCTTGGGAACCAAAGTAGTACACTCTGTGTACTTTGACAATATCTTTACAAGTCATAATTTCTTGTTGCAACTGAAGGAACCTGGATTTAGGGCTACAGGTAATACAAGAGATAATCGAACGACCCGTTCAACCGTAACTCAAACAAAAACAGAAAAGCGCTAGGGGTTTGCATGACTACAGATTTGAGAAAAATAATGAAATACTCATCACTAAATGTAATTATATAAAATGCGTCTCTTTGGCAATTAACTTTGATAAAGTTACTCCAACTGTTCAAGCGCAAAGATGGAGCAAAGAAAAGAGGGAAAAATATCTGTTCCAGAACCTCTAGTAATAAGCAATTATAATAAGTTTATAGGAGGCGTTGACCACCACGATTGGTTGTTACCAGAATTTGTTCACCAGAATTATCGATATGTGCGTTGTGAACGCTTTTGTCATTTAAATTCTGATCCATGGTAAAAGAAGCATATCAATAAAAGACTTTCGCCGAAAAATAGCATTTCTATATCTACAACATGAACACGGAATGAAAAAAAGACGTGGTAGACCCCAAAGTTATACAAATTCTTCAAGAGTCAACGTTCCGGAAGACATAAAATACGATAATCGTCTTCACGAAATTGGAAAAAGGGATAAGCAAAGGCGCTGTTATGTGTTCCTACCTGCTTTTCAAATTTTCACAAAAAATAGTTTTTCTTTCTTTTAATTGTTGACTATAAGTATGTTTTTACCCTTGTTTTTGCTTTTATAATAAAAAGTTAAAATAAACTAATTCAGTTTAGTTATTTACCTTATAAAGCCCAACGTCCTCAAAAAAGGACATTCTTTTTCTTAAAGGGGATTTTCCGGAAAATTTTAATTGTGGTATTTTCAGCTTAAGAATTCCTTTTTAAGCAAAAATACCAAAAATCCAGAAAAAATTATAATTTGGGCTTTAATGGGTTAATCACACCAAAACAGGCTGTTTTAGTTGTATTATAGTATAAAAATAGTTTAAATTTTCTGCTGGACGTGTTGTATAATGCATGTCAAGTTTACCAATTTGAGTCTCCAACATGAAGTGGCTAAATTTATAACGAAACATACGCAAAGATCTTTACCATGTATGAATAATTGTTTGCATATCATTATAAAACAGTTTAACCATGTGTTAATTTAAGATGCATAAATTAAACAAATGATAAAAGATGCAAGATATTAATTCTGTATTATAAGTGTTTTGTAACTTTGGTTTTCTATTAGTGGAGTTGATCGGCTTATTTCCACAGTTTATGCTTTTTGAGCGCGTCGTTTCGGAAGCGGACTCTGCTTCCGCCATCAGACTTAGTCCTGAGAAGGACTGTTTTCGCACTTGAGTCGAATTCATATGTTATATATAATTTTCTCCCAAGCACTTGACTACTCTCAGATTCGAACTTGGTACCTTTCACTGATAGTCTGACACCTTTACCGCTGAGGCACTGAGTAATCCAATATATATATATATATATATATATATATATATATATATATATATATATATATATATATATATATATATATATATATACAGGGTGATTCACGTCGATGGTACCTTAGACGTTTACGGAAAACGAGACATGGAATCTTTTTGAAAATTTGGTCACTTGCATGGCTGGCTCGGAAATATTTTCAGCGTTGCGACGTTGTCGCTTATGTGGAAAAGTGGCATCACCTTTGATATTTTTAATGAGACGCCCTATATATTATTACATTTTTGGGTTCGCTATTGCTTTTAGATTATTTTTGCCTCACACATTCCTATACCTATCTTCAGCCAATTTTGAGTAATTAATTAATTTCCCCATTTTTTAGTCAAAACATGGTTCCAATCGAATGTTCGTTATTGTGGTGTTTGAATTTGTAGAAAGTTTGAATTCTGGATGTACTCTATGAATAAGCTGTTCATCAGTTCTGCGTAACGAAATTGGTTCCATATTGTACAGGGTCGTTCGAAATTCGTTACGCTTCCGCAAGGTACAAAAATGCAGAAAAGTTCATTATTTTAAATGGGACACCCTGTATATTATTGAATATTCTGATAGAAAATAGAAGTCTCTTTAAAATGATATATCATGTTCTTATACTTAAACAGTAAGGTTTCCGAAATAGAAGCATGTTCCTATAAAAATCGTACTATTCTGTCTTTTCTGTCACAATTAGTGTACTAATAATAAAACATTCGGGTGTTTATTAACGGAAGAATTTTGAAATGGGTCAAAATAGCAGGAAATTACTACACAATTCAAGTTTTGATAAAACTATTTATTTTTCATGGACAATGTGACCAAATTATAGCGAGAACATGCAGGAAGTTCAACGAAATGTATCCTAATTTGCGACCAATGGACAAAAGAAAGTTTGTACGATTATACAATAATTTCATTAATTATTAATACCTAATGTTATTTATAAAAAAAGAAGGTCAAATAACAAATTCAGTTAAACATGAATCGCAATGCACATAATATCAAACAATAACTAACAAAACTAGAAAGCATTTACAATAAATTTTCAAAATGACGACCGTTGGTCTCCAAACATTTCAGAATACGAATAATCGTTGATGAAACTGTGGCCCGTCTTATCTCTGTGGGATCTAGCTCTTCAATGCTCCTGTCTTGTTTCGTGAGTACCGGTGTCATATAAACATTCCTCTTCAAATTACCCCACAAGCAAAAATCAAGAGGTGTGAGGTCGGGTGATCTGTTTAGATATAGGAACATGATACACCATTTTAAAGGAACTTCTTTTGTCTATCAGAATATTCGATAATGTACAGGGTGTCCCATTTGAAATAATGAACTTTTCTGCATTTTTGTACCTTGCGGAAACGTAACGAATTTCGAACGACTCTGTACAATATGGAACCAATTTCGTTACGCAGAACTGATGAACAGCTTATTCATAGAGTGCATCTAGAATTTCAACTTTCTACAAATTCAAACACCACAATAATGAACATTAGATTGGAACCATATTTTGGCTAAAAAATAAGGAAATTAATTAATTACTCAAAAACGGTTGAAGATAGTCATAGGGATGTGTGATGCAAAAATAATTTAAAAGTAATAGCGAACCCAAAAATGTAATAATATACAGAGCGTCTCATTAAAAATATCAAAGGTGATGCCACTCTTCCACATAAGCGGCAACGTCGCAACGCTGAAAATATTTTAGATCGATAGATACGAGCCAGCCATGCAAGTGACCAAATTTTCAAAAAGATCCCATGTTTCGTTTTCCGTAAACGTCTAAGGTACCATCGACGTGAATCACCGGTACTATATATATATATATATATATATATATATATATATATATATATATATATATATATATACAATAAAGAATCGTTAATTGGTTTTCAGGTCAGAAATCAGACTGTTAATTTTAAAAAATTTAAAATTCCATTATTAAGTCGATATTTCGAAATATTTTATTTCTTCTTCAGGACTAATACTAAAATACGTCATGGTCAGGAAATATAAAATTAAATTTACAAAGTGTATACACTTACATAAATTAATGATGAATTGAAACGGAATGTAACAATGTAACAATTAATAAGTATTGGTGAATGTATGAATAAATACATGTAAGGTACTTAAAACAGGAAATCTAAAATTATAATTAACTAATTATCATTATAAAGATTATTGTAAAGACTTACAATTAATGTACAAAATGGAGACGTTATTTTTAAATGCGTGTTACTGCAATTTTGACTGATAAGAAGCATGTGTGCTAGGGAAATGCCAGTTATATATTGGACAAGGATGGGAGTACCAATCTCTCCCCACCTTTTTTCGTTTAAGTAAAGCGGGAATTTTAAAATAGTAAAAGGTCAATAAGAATTAATGATTGATGAATTGCAACTTTAATAGATAATTATATATAGTGCTGAGGCCACTAATGTCTGTTCTGCTATTGATTGAATTTTCATCTTTAAGTATATGACACATTTCAAGGAATAAGCGTTTTAATATATTACGTTCTTTAGCCAATATTTTTGGGTTATCGAAATCGAAAGAGTGACTGTTCTCAACTGAATGTGCTGCCAATTGACATCCTAGTCTTTTATATTTTATGTCAGATTTATGAGCTGAAATTCTACCTTTCAAAAATTGTGAAGTTTGCCTATATATGTGCCCGAGCACTTTGTACAATTTAAAGAGTATACGATATTTGAATGCAATAAAAATGCGTTTTTCCTTTAAAGGAGAGAAGAGGATTTTAAGAGTAACTAACGGTTTATCTGCTATTATAATCAGGAATGGTTTTACGATATATTTTATTTGTGGGTGACTTTTTCTAAGTACGTAAGGCCTACATAGGTTTTATATTATTATTTTGTATCTGTTGAGAAGTATTATTGATAAAGCTGTAGTATTATTATGAATTTGCATAGCAGGACTTTCTTGTGAGAAAAGTATTTTATTAACTAAGGTTTTAGGATAAGAGTTTTCGATGAAGAGTCTCGATAATTTTTTTAAATTTTTTATGACAAATGACGCATCAGAGATAGTTTGAACTCTATATTTCAACGCCTTAATTAAGTTTATTTTATATTTCAAAGGATGGTAGCTCCTATAATTGAGATAACGACCAGAATGTGTACTTTTTTGATACCAATCAAATCTAATGCTGTTTGAACCATCCCTAACTAGTAGGGTGTCTAGGAAGGGCACCGCCCCTTTATCATTTTCTACCTCAGCTGTAAACTGTATGTGCTGGTCATAACTATTAAAAATACTAAGTGTGTTTTCGATCTGGTCTAGTGGAACACTGCATATGATATCGTCCACATATTTTTAATAAATGGGAGTTTGAAAGGAAGCTTTGGTAGAGTCTGATCTAGGAGGGTATCCATAACGACCTGACTGAGGATTGGGCTGATTACCGCAACCATAGGAACGCCTAACAACTGCCTGTAGAAATTACCATCAGGTGTGAAATATGTAGAATCAAAATGAATTTTATAATTTCAATGAATAGGTTTAACTCAATTGTAGTTTGTAAAGAAATAGAGTCCCATCTAATCTCTATGGCTTCTTGTATGCGAATCCAAGGAATATTATTAAAGAGACTAACAACATCTAAACTAATAAGCACAAAACCTTGAGGCAGTTTGAAATGTTTCAGTTGTTTTATTAAGTCTCAATGTCGATATAACAAAATATGGGTTATCTGTATTATAAGAAGATTTTAAAATGTCAGTAATAAAAGATTCTAATCGCCTAGAAGGAGAATAGTGTGCATCAACTATATGTCGTAGAGGATGATTTTCTTTATGAATTTTTACATTACAGAATATCTTAGGTGGAAGTGGGTATTTTGGTTTTAGAGTTTTAGCCTTTTCTGAAGTTATATGCCCTAGGCTGACGAGCTTTTCTATAAATGAAAGACAACGTCTTGTAAAACGAGGTGTGGGATCCTTCGTCGTAGGGTTCTCCCTCCACATTTGTTTCACAGTTTTAAAAGTAGGCAAGACTCTGAATACTATAGAATGTTCAATAGGATAAAGAGGTCGAACACAAAGAAATTAAACCAACTTAGGTTGTCACACAATAATATTAATAAAGTCCCTATTAAGGACGAGTGGATCAAAAATATAAGTTCACAACTAATACCTGAGGAGGTAAATAATTTCTTGGCGCTGGGCCCAAAATTTAGTATACAACCTCAACAAAACAATTTCTCCATTTTTAATTACCTGTCTGAAATAGAAAATATTATTAACATTATCCCTAAAAATAACCAAGATTATATAAGAGCTAGAATCACTAATGTCGTTACAAATCATGTTTTAAATAATTTTAACATAAAAGAATATAATAAGAATAATGGCTTTAACAATGACAAATTTCAAATAACTATGTCTAAATCTCTCTATAAATGTAAAAAATTCCTAAAAGAACATAACAACATTCTCGTTTTAAAAGCTGATAAAGGCAGCTCCACAGTTATAATGGATAAGGATCAATACTCTGAAAAATTAACAGCTATCATATCAGACCCCATTAATTATGAGGTACTGACGAAGGATCCCACACCTCGTTTTACAAGACGTTGTCTTTCATTTATAGAAAAGCTCGTCAGCCTAGGGCATATAACTTCAGAAAAGGCTAAAACTCTAAAACCAAAATACCCACTTCCACCTAAGATATTCTGTAATGTAAAAATTCATAAAGAAAATCATCCTCTACGACATATAGTTGATGCACACTATTCTCCTTCTAGGCGATTAGAATCTTTTATTACTGACATTTTAAAATCTTCTTATAATACAGATAACCCATATTTTGTTATATCGACATTTGACTTAATAAAACAACTCAAACATTTCAAACTACCTCAAGGTTTTGTGCTTATTAGTTTAGATGTTGTTAGTCTCTTTAATAATATTCCTTGGATTCGCATACAAGAAGCCATAGAGATTAGATGGGACTCTATTTCTTTACAAACTACAATTGAGTTAAACCTATTCATTGAAATTATAAAATTCATTTTTGATTCTACATATTTCACACATGATGGTAATTTCTACAGGCAGTTGTTAGGCGTTCCTATGGGTGCGGTAATCAGCCCAATCCTCAGTCAGGTCGTTATGGATACCCTCCTAGATCAGACTCTACCAAAGCTTCCTTTCAAACTCCCATTTATTAAAAAATATGTGGACGATATCATATGCAGTGTTCCACTAGATCAGATCGAAAACACACTTAGTATTTTTAATAGTTATGACCAGCACATACAGTTTACAGCTGAGGTAGAAAATGATAAAGGGGCGGTGCCCTTCCTAGACACCCTACTAGTTAGGGATGGTTCAAACAGCATTAGATTTGATTGGTATCAAAAAAGTACACATTCTGGTCGTTATCTCAATTATAGGAGCTACCATCCTTTGAAATATAAAATAAACTTAATTAAGGCGTTGAAATATAGAGTTCAAACTATCTCTGATGCGTCATTTGTCATAAAAAATTTAAAAAAATTATCGAGACTCTTCATCGAAAACTCTTATCCTAAAACCTTAGTTAATAAAATACTTTTCTCACAAGAAAGTCCTGCTATGCAAATTCATAATAATACTTCACAGCTTTCTATCAATAATACTTCTCAACAGATACAAAATAATAATATAAAAACCTATGTAGGCCTTACGTACTTAGAAAAAGTCACCCCACAAATAAAATATATCGTAAAACCATTCCCGATTATAATAGCAGATAAACCGTTAGTTACTCTTAAAATCCTCTTCTCTCCTTTAAAGGAAAAAACGCATTTTTTATTGCATTCAAATATCGTATACTCTTTAAATTGTACAAAGTGCTCGGGCACATATATAGGGCAAACTTCACAATTTTTGAAAGGTAGAATTTCAGCTCATAAATCTGACATAAAATATAAAAGACTAGGATGTCAATTGGCAGCACATTCAGTTGAGAACAGTCACTCTTTCGATTTCGATAACCCAAAAATATTGGCTAAAGAACGTAATATATTAAAACGCTTATTCCTTGAAATGTGTCATATACTTAAAGATGAAAATTCAATCAATAGCAGAACAGACATTAGTGGCCTCAGCACTATATATAATTATCTATTAAAGTTGCAATTCATCAATCATTAATTCTTATTGACCTTTTACTATTTTAAAATTCCCTTTACTTAAACGAAAAAGGTGGGGAGAGATTGGTACTCCCATCCTTGTCCAATATATAACTGGCATTTCCTAGCACATGCTTCTTATCAGTCAAAATTGCAGTAACACGCATTTAAAAATAACGTCTCCATTTTGTACATTAATTGTAAGTCTTTTACAATAATCTTTTATAATGATAATTAGTTAATTATAATTTTAGATTTCCTGTTTTTAAGTACTCCTTACATGTATTTATTCATACATTCACCAATACTTATTAATTGTTACATTGTTACATTCCGTTTCAATTCATCATTAATTTATGTAAGTGTATACACTTTGTAAATTTAATTTTATATTTCCTGACCATGACGTATTTTAGTATTAGTCCTGAAGAAGAAATAAAATATTTCGAAATATCGACTTAATAATGGAATTTTAAATTTTTTTAAAATTAACAGTCTGATTTCTGACCTGAAAACCAATTAACGATTCTTTATTGTATTTCAAGAAAGTAGGTCAAATTACTTCCCATCACTTATTATATATATATATATATATATATATATATATATATATATATATATATATATATATATATATATATATATATATATATATATATATATATATATATATATATATATTGTCTCGTGACATTCTCAACCATTAATATACAAATTTATATTACATTTCAAATTAGAAAAAAAGCTCCCGTAGTATTAATATCTACACCTAGGTTTAATATCTTAATTTTTTGACACTTACTCTTTGTGTTTTACTTTTTGAACTTCATGAAAGAGTAGTAACTTTTAAATCTAACTTTTGCTTCTTCAATTTCTATTAATAGTTGGTAAACTGACAAACTATTAATAATTATGAAAATCTAGTTTTAATAACCGCAATTGTCCTATTTTGTTCGTTGTCTCTATAAACGTGAACAAAGTGCAAAGTGTAATGGAAACTCATAATTGGACAACTCCACTTCTGGGTTGTGATTATGACAATTGTATAATGAACTCAAAATAACGTACTTTACGCAATTATTCGTTAATTAGTGTTAATTTAAGATAATTGTGAGCAATGTTGCTATCTACTACCCAAATTTCAATCAAGCATTTGAAAACTGAACGTCTTGGTTATTATGCTGCCATAATTAGCAAGTTAAAGATATGTTATCTAAAATTTGAGTTTTAAAGTGTATACAGGGTGTCCCGTAAATACTGCAACAAACCGTCCCCTTGAAAATGCGTCATTTATTGGATACAAGTCGTTAAAGAAAAAATTTTTTTTCGTTTTTGCCCGTAACTTCCAAAATATTAAAGGTACATAAATGAGATTCCGTTGACGTATGATACATAAGAAATGACGTGCAACGTATGAGGTAATTTTTAAATTTGTCAGAGGCGTAGATATAGGGGCCATTTTAAGTATTTAATCCAGTGACATCTACGTCACTGGCATAAAATTAATTTCAGTGGCAGTTTTCGAATATCTAATTTCTTTTACACGAAAAATGTTTACTTTGTGTAAAGCTTTAAAGTAAATAGTTGTCGAGAGAATTGGAATATTATAAGATGATGCACCTGAAGAGTCAATCTCTTTTTGATGCGCAATAATAGCTTAAGGTAAAAAAAAATATTACAATCGATTCTTAAAATGCGCTCCATTTTGCTCAATGCATAAACTAGCTTGACGAATCATGGATCGTGGCACTCTTCGAAGCATACCAGGATTATCTCTAGTTTCTCCAAATGCTGCTATCACCCTTGCAGAAGATCTTATTGGTATTTCATGTACCAATGTTTTAACATGTTCCCATAAAAATAAGTCAAGAGGATTGAGATCTGGAGGCCGAGCGGGTTAAGTCACAAAACCTCCTCTACCAATCCATCGATTTGGAAATAATTGGTCCAAATGATCTCAAACATTCCTATAAAAAAGAGTAGGTTCCCCGTCATGTCGAAACCACCTATTGTGTCGAACGTTTAAATGTAAATCGTCAAAGTACTCAGGTAATATTGTTCTTAAAAATGCAAATAGTAATCACCATTTAGTCTCAACAACAAATATGGCCGTAGTATAGTATTGTCGATAATACCACCCCAAACATTAATGGAAAAATTGTATTGATCTTTTCTTAAAGCAATAGCGTTGGGATTCCCATAATCCCAAATGTGGCTGTTGCGACTATTGAAATAACCATCTTTGGTAAATCATGTCTCATCGCTTAACAATTTTGTATTTTTGTAATTTTGTATGTTGTAAAGATATTGCCTTAATATTCTTGGTTTGAAAAGTTTTTACTTAGAAGTTCAAAACGAGGTATCATAAGCCCCCCGTTTCCGCTAGACTAGCCGCCATCTTGAAATTTTCAACTGTCAATTTTAAAATAAAACGGAGTATTTATGTACCCATTACCCTATACCAAGTATCAAATCTCTAATTTGATCCGTTCAAAAACATAAAGAGAAGAGAAATTAAACAGAAGCACTGTAAATTTTTTTATTTAGGATACAATTTGGCGCACATAAAAATTGTAATAGGCCCTATTTCCTAAAGTACTGACCGTGCTCACAAACAAATGGCTACCCCAATCTAACACCTAACCTAAACAGGGAAAGGGTAACTGAAATAGAACAACCTAAATATACTGCGATAATACCATATATACAATGTACCTCAGACAAAATACGAAGGGTAGGCAGCAATTACAAGATACGCACTGCCTTCAAATCGACCAGAAGGCTCAGGGGAATATTAATCAAAACCAAACCATACAATGAAGATCAGAATTCCAAGAATTGTGTATATAACCTACCATGCGAATGCGGCAGAGCATGGATAGGAGAGAGCAGTAGACCACTCAAAGTGAGAACGCAGGAACATAAGAACAACGTCCGCAAGGGCGAAAAATCAAGAATCGCCGAACATGTCTGGAACGAAGACCACCGGATCCAATGGGATAACACACAGATAGTGGTAAAGGACGAGAACTCGTCGAAAACTCAAAGAAGCCACATACATCGCACTATAGTGAAAGTCACACTGAGAATGCAGTGTGGAGTCTTATGGAGCACACCGTTGCCAGTTGTTATGCTGGGATCGGTTAAATCTCAAGTCCGGTGTCAGGCAAATTTCGCCGCTATCACAGATTCGCTAAAAACTTGTTGGAAGTTTGATGATGTTTATACCTTTGCCTTTGTTTAAATTTTTTCAATAATTAATAATAATAAACAATAAATTTCAAAATTACAAAAGAATTATTTCAGGCAAAGTTAATTTAAGAAAAAATAAACAGAGAATTAATTGTACATTTATAAACAAATAAAATATTTACACTTTTTACACTATTTACACCCGACGTTTACTATGTTTTCAATAATTAATAATAATATACAGTAAATTTCAAAATTACAAAAGAATTATTTCAGGCAAAGTTAATATTCACTAAATGACAAATGATATTGAAAATTATAATTTTCGCACTCGCATGGCGCATTTGTCCGCGTTTGAATTTCGTAAATTCCATGTTACTGGTAAATAAGTCACAAACAAGACTGAAAATCAATATTATATTTAGGGTTGTTTGTTTACTTTTCAGTTACATTAAAAACTCATTAAGATATCTTCCCGCATAAGCTTGGTTTGAAATGACGTAAATGCATTGTAAGTAACTTTCTAATTAATACAATTGTTTAACGATATTTGGATCGTCTTGGAAATTCATATTTGAGAATTTTGAGTGTTTTTTCAACTAAAATTTTCCGATTTTTTTAAAAATAAGGGAAGTTTACTCTTACGTATCGTTAGCAAACAATAAAACAGTTTTTCATTTGTGTCCAACTTTTTGGCGGCACTGTATAATAACTTCAGAGCCGACCCTGTCACAGCCATCGGACAACCGGCAACACAGTGTGCCGGCCTTCCATTACAAATACATTGCCTATACCCCGCCACATTGCATTCTCGGTGTGACTCGCACTATAGCAGAAAATCCAATAAGCCAAGCTAATGTAGAAATGAAACCATATGGATTCCAATAATGCGCGAAGGGCTCAAGCGCAAGAAATTTATATATATATATATATATATATATATATATATATATATATATATATATATATATATATATATATATATATAGGATTACTCAGTGGCTCAGTGGCAAAGGTGTCAAACTAGTAAGTGAAAGGTACCAAGTTCAAATCGGAGAGTAGTCAAGTGCTTGGGAAAAATTATATACAATATATGAATTTGACCCAAGTGCGAAAACAGTCCTTCTCAGGACTAAGCCTGATCAAGAAAGCAGAGTCAGCTTCCGAAACGTCGCGCTCAAAAAGCATAAACTGTGGAAATAAGCAGATCAGCTCCACTAATAAAACTAATTTTTGTTTAACTAAGGATAATGAGAAAAAATATAATTTCTCCTTCTGTTTCAGATATTAAGGTTAACACACTACCTAACGAAACCTAAACAGTGTTCTATTTTACTAAATATTCAGCATACCTTTTAAACAAATTACACATCATTTATACCGATTCTCGTTAACATCTCCTTTTATAGCCTTCAAGAGATTGTGTGTATATTTCAGGAAATTAGTAGTAACGATATAAAATAATTACAGGATTTTATGATTTCACTTAATTATTTCACCGTTTACTCAAGCTTTAATACGTGCGTCGATTTAAATTAAATTTTAATTTAACGAGGGTTACTTGGTATTGAGCGCGGTTAATGAAAGATAGTTGTTTGATTTTTATGCGCTATGGTATGGACTTTGAGTAATTCTTTACATAATTTTTACAGCATTAGTACAGAAATATTTATAAAATATTACCTCAAACTCAAAACGTGCTTACATAGTTTCAAACTTACATATATATCCTATAAATCAGTCTCATACACAGTGAATTTATTTCTTCTTCGGATAAAGACTTTAATCAAATACAAATAGTAATTTCAATACGTATTGATATAAAAATTTCACCTTTTAAATTATATTGAATCATCAATTTTTGTTACAGTTGCTGGCTGGAAATACAAACACGTACACCGTTGTTGACCAAAAATTAGATCCACCGGTTGTTGCCTCTAAAATTCGATTTTTACCATATAGTGATCACGTCCGAACTGTCTGCATGCGAGTTGAACTTATAGGATGTGTCTGGACAGGTAAGTAAGCTTAAACTTATCAAATACAATTGAGTGCTTTACAAAACAGATAATAGAATGTGAAATTTTGTCTTGTACTGTTATGCTCTAATTAAGCTCTAACTAAAGGAAGAGGTAAGTGTGTTAGTAATAATCTCACAATATTCTCTTTGTATATGATAGCAAAGGTAAAATTATAATATAGTTATAATATTCAAATCGTGTATCTTAGTTGTGTAAAGGAAGATTGGATTCCTTGATTAACAATCTTTCTTGCAAATTACTTTGTTGAACTTAAAGAACCCAGTTTCGATTAAGATGCTACTGTTTAATTTGGTCTATTTACGAAAATGCCAGACATTGTTTTATTTAGTGAAAAATGCAGGTTAGCGTTCCTTTGTTACAACTTTGTAATTACCATACTTTAATTACCTAATTATTACGAATTATCAACTATTATTTACAATTAAATTACGAGCTAATCTCGCTCTAACGGTACCTTCTATAAAGCTAAATTAATCATTTGAAGTTGAGATCATAAATAGGTAAAATTTATTGATTTGTGACTACGAAATGGACGTAACAATGGATTGTTAAAGATAGAAAGGTCTCGAAGTTATCAAAAAAAGGATTTGAGATTGTACCTCCTTTCTCCTTAAAATATGATAAAGCTGTGTAATTAAAAAAACAGGTTTAGACCACGACACTCAATGGTCACCGGTCCTTATAATATTGGTCATAACCCACAACATAACGCTTGGTTTTTCGAAGATAATGATCGCCAATTGTATAAATGACAATAACGCAGAGCTAGGATACAACCCCCAACCCTGTTCTTTTAATCTAGTTACTGAAAGCTTTAAGCTCTGGCCGAACAGACTGCCACTGGATTAATGTTGCAGTCATTTAAAATTATACCAGTTAGACACCACATAATGGTTCTAAAAACTAAACTGACTAAATTGGTAAATAAATTCGTGCCTTGAAACTGAGTGGAGTATAAAAATCAAGAACGTATTGTTGGCGGTATTTACTTTGTGTTCAATAAAAAAATTCAGCGCAGTTCCAACGCGAAAATTTTTGTAATATACTACGTTTTTGGTCTGCCGACAAAATGGCTGTACAAGAAAACCGTTTCAAAAAGGAGCAGTCTTCTGTTGAATAAAGCTAACCTTGTTACACGTCCAAACCGCACTAGGCGTCGTGTATGCTTACTAATGTAAGCGGGTTGCCAAGCCAGCTAACAGGGAGATGGGCGTGGTCGAAATAATAAGTAAAATGAATGATTAATACGCTCAAACACCTTACACCGATATTCAAACAGCTCAGTCCGGGAAAATATGTCTCTAGGCGCCACCACAATCGAAACTTTGCTAAAATAATTGTCTTAAGCTGGGTGTTAATTAACCCTACTTGGTTGTGGAAAGTAGGATTGTGCTTACTCAGTAAACTCTTACACGAGGGTCCTAAAACAAACACTCGTCCAAAACAATTTAACTCAAACTCAAATATATTTAGTACTACCCAGGTTATTAAAAACTTTTTGAATACACCTCGTATACCAAAACTTCCAAAACAAAATTTATCACTCAAATTCAACTGCATTAACGTAACCAACAGTTACAAAAAAAAAAAACTGAAATACACGGGTCGTCACAAACTTCCTGTTTGCACCCCGTACATCCAGAATACCAAAGTTATAACACGTTAACTGAATATTTTCTACGTATCCCTCGTATACATATAAAGTTAAATTTCTACTTATTAATGAATAAACTATTCTTCATTCAATGATCGATAATTAATTTTTAAAATTCCTAACCAAAAGAAAAGGCAATGTCATCGGCTTAATAATTGTTACTCCAATATAATAGTGATAAAGTGCTGCAAAACAGTCAAACGAGAATAATCCTTGAAGGTTTAATATTCCTAACATGAACGATATCTTTGAAATTTAATTTTTATAATACTTCTGAATCGTATTGGACATTCGTAAATATGTAAGTTCTCAAAACTCATCTCTCTTAGTTATACTTAATGAAATTTTTAATTAACAGCTGATCCGTCATTAGTGTATTGCGTTAATGAAACTAACATGAAAATTTTTACAATCAACCTGGCAAATATCACCTTTCAGGTTGTTCCTTAATCTTGTAACCAAAATATGCAAAATCTACATTTTAACTTGTCAAAAACTAGGTCACCAATTAAGTAAACGTCACAAATGTATCTCATAACTGGCTAAATAAACAACAGAAAAAAAAAAGGTAACCATAAATATATATTGTCCTGCATAAAATAATAAACAAAGGTTTACATACACAAAACAGCGTGGTTGAAAAACCACTGTCAATACAAATTTGCGTTTCTGGCAAAAATTCTTACTACTAAAACAACCAATATAACATAACTCGAGACCGATTATCTTTTTCCTTCAACAATAATTAATTAAATAAACATTACGCAAATTACAATTAAACAAAAAGAATCGTGCTTATTTGAATTGTCAAGGTTCTTAAATGTAATTCTTACTTAAAATTGTCCATTAATCCTACGCTTTTCTTTCTTCTTTCTTCCCGTAAATCAATTATTTGTAGTCCATTTGTATTCCTTAAATTGCCTGAAGGCACATAAAACAAGTACTCCAAAATTTCACCAACACTTATTCCTTTCTGCACTCGCGATTAGTCCAACTATGCGAGGTTACTACTCCAATAAACCGTAATGTACACATTTGGTTGCCTCTTAAAAGTTTCTCGCAACCTTTAGGACAATTTAATCCTTCCTTAACACAAATAAACTTTTAATGTCACATAAAATTACCTTAACATTGGCTTAATTTACTACCAATACTTCGCTCTCTTAAAGGTGGTTCCATAAATAATTTATACTAAAGATCAGTACAAGCTCACGCGCCGTACAACAACACTATAACGTAACAACTGTTAACTTTTTATAAATCTGCTTACGCACTTTTTCTTTTGAAGAACAAAAACTGATTTTATCTTCAATCTCAATTTTATTAATTGTTTTATTTATGAATGTCTTATACGATTCATCCCCTTTCGGGTTACGCAGTTGTTTAAACAATGACTGCCTTCAATATTATTCACAAATATAACTCCAACTCAACCCATTCTAATTTCACACTTCACCTCGCGCACGTGTCTCTCACCGAGCTCTCACCAACAACAACCAAAACTTAAGCTCACGTCAATCTCTGACTTTCCTATTTATACCTTAAGCCATCCATCTTTAAACATGTCCGACTTCCTCGCTATATTCTCCAATGGTATTCATTCAAACTTTCTTAGTGCCGACAGATGCTACCATCTGTACAACCACGTTTATAACTACAATACATCGCCATATTTGTTTTTACCTGCAAATTTTTCAATTACTTTATGAAGAAGCCATTTTCGTCATCACATTCATTCAGTAGCCACTCTGGACCATTACAGAACTTTCAACGCTTATCTCCCACATGCGCTCGTCCTCCTTCCGCAACATTTGCAAAAATCAGTACAGTCTAAGGTCTCAAATCCCATATACATACACGTATTCTTAAAACTTATTGCACAACATTACGAGAACTTTCTATAATCAACAATTAACATACCAAATCTTTCTCTACATATTTTCTAAAACATTCTACACTTATACACTCACATCTTCCGGCCAAGATTACTCCTCTATCCTCCAACATTCCATTCCTTACAGTAGCAAAACAGTAGCAAACATTATCGTCCCATCGACAAACTTATTTTCACATTTACATTCATCAGAATCTATTTATTCCAACACCAATGTCTCTATAACGTTCAAATACACGTATCTACATACTGAATGATATTTCTCCTAAATTTCCAGTGGCGTATCATACACCCACATACATTATGCATATACACAAAAAAAATTTTTTTTCGTTAAAACTCAATACACCCGTACTCAAAACACGTAATACACGTCATTATAACATCCTACATACAGGGTGCGTCAACGCAACCTTACGACCTATGTGAATGCGAGGTATAGGCGGACTTCAAAATAGCTGTGTCTAGTGTAAGAATTACAAAGCAAAACAGAAAAACAGGTTCATGATCAAGTCGGAGTTTCTTTAGATATATTATAATACACGTTCCTTTCATCGGAAGCAAGCAACTACTGGGTGTATGCAAGTAAGTTATTTTCATGTAATTGATCGAACAATGAAACAATTCCTCATACAGGTTAACGTATGCTGTCCTTTTCTGAGCGGGATTGTTACCAATGATGAATACATCTATAAAAGTTTCATTTCAAACGCAAGGAGAACTCCCTCTCGAGGCACTGAATTTTGTAAGGTAACCAAAAGGTTAATCGGTCAATTGATTTAATCTACAAAGTGTGCCAATTTTCCCAACAACGCTTTAAAAAATATAAACATTAAAATTAAATATTATCGTGGACTATTCTTTATTAATTAAGTAAAATAATTAAACACAAAGTTCTTGTTACAAATTGGCACGTAACTTGAAACGTTGCAACTTTCAGAATTAGCGTATTATTTAAAAACCGTATGTTCACTTTTACACTTCATAGACATGTTAATTCTCAAAATTTTCGCTACTGGTCTACGGATAATCGTCACTAGATCAGAGCATATATGATTCCCCGAGAAATTTAATGTTTCGGCAGGGATACTTAAAAACCATGTCATTGGCCCATTTTTCATTGAAGGCATTTTGAATGAAAATAATTGTTTAGCACTGCCAACTTTGGCAAACTTATATCCTGATCCAGCAATCTCATAAGTTCCAGCGAATGTGATATGGTTCCAGCAAGATGGAGCACTACCATGTTACCTAATCAATGGTCGTCGACCTAATATTTACAAATCGGTGGGTGGGGAGGTGAAAATGAATAGAATTTCCAGCACCGTCACCTGATTTTACGCTAAAAAAACTCTACTTATGGGGGGGATGTATGAAAAGTATTGCGTACAACACTAAACCACTAGATTTAGCTGAATTAAGTTGAAGAATACTATTGTGATTAGGTCGATCAAGCCACAAATGTTGAACAACGCTAGATGGTAGTTTGATTTAAGATTAGGATGCTGCAAAGACGTTTGATGCGAACATTTTGAAAATTTACATTAAGATATGTTTTTCTTTTATTTTGACATTATCAAGAACTTAACGGTTGGAAGATCTTATTTCATAGTTTAAAAGTGACGTGTTTCGAATTTTTTTTTTTATAAATTTGGAGAATAATTGAAATACTAATGTGTAATTATGAAACGATTTAATACTAGTGAGTCTAAAATGTGCCAAATTTAACGCAAAAGTCAACATATAATAAAGGAACCACTTACAATGATCCGTGTAGAAGAGGTTGCAGTATTATCTTCACAATGTTGAGCAATTTATAGAGGAAACAAAAGTTACGCTTCTCATATGTCTTAAGTTACAAAAGAATAATGTTGACCCATTAATGAGAGGTATTAGAACGGAAGTAGAAGAGAAAGTTAAACTTGTTGAAGGCAAAGTAAGTACGTTAGAGAATGAAACGTAAGGAGCTTATTTAAGAGAACAAACAGAAATGTCGACGAAAACATCTGACCTAGAAACTGAGTTTCTGAGAAACCATATATATATATATATATATATATATATATATATATATATATATATATATACATGTATTCGTTTGGTCGAAGACAAATCCAGGTTTCATGGAAGCAAAAGGGTGACGTACTCAGTACGGTTTCAGCGTTAGTTGCAAACATACAAAGTAAGTGAAGTAAGACAGTTACGTGAAGTAGTTGGCTACCTAAAGGCGATGTTAGTGTTTGTATCCATATATATTTTGACAAGTTTCGTAGTTTTTAAATGTATATTGGTCTGAAGAAGAGCAAGCAAACACCAGAGTCTCCATTTACTAATTCTAGATTTACGATAGGAATCTTGGGTCATACAACATTTTGCTTGGAATTGCATAGACATCACGGAAAATTTGAGATTGAATGTTCCAGAAAAAATCCTGTGGAAGCAACGAAATTGTTGTGATATTGATCGCGGCGCAAATCATCACGACAAGCGCATGGAAGACAAAGTAGCAGGAGTCACGAGCGAAACGAGGATAGACAACCCACGAAAGAATGGTTAGCAACTGAGGAGTAAGCCATGTACGTTAATTTTGTCAAATATTTTTTTCAAGAAAACCAATCAACAATGCACCAAAAGAATACCGGTTATTAGTGAATATGGAAGCGAATATGAAGAATGGGGAGTTCATTTATTGTACCACAAAGGTTAACATAGAGAATAATCCACATGAGGCACTAATAGACGCCGAGAGTTTTGATTTCAAGGTTTTCAAAGCTATCAAAGCCACGTGATAACAGGAAGGATATTCAAAATTAAGAAGCAAGTTATGCTCAATGTTGAAACAGGTAGACAAGCCATAAGTAATTGGAACTAATTGGTTAATACGACAAGCGACGATAATAGCGGAAAGAACAGATAAAACCGAGGTTGTATTTGCGAGAGCTAAGGTAAAGGTCTTGGAATCAGTTCAACTAAGGTTGAAAAATTGAAGCTGAACCTGAGGCTTGAAAAGTACTTGTAGCAGAAGCATTTGATTACAGGTTATAAGCTAACTGGAGAAAAAAAAGAGAATGAAAAATGAAGGCCAACCAGAAGTCACAAATTACCAATATACGGAGTGTCCTGCAGTATGGCCATTCCATGGTGCTCCTGCAACAAATGCGACGACATAAAACGTTTACTGATAATACGATTGGGTCTGATGAAGTGGCCAATAAGAGAATAACCGACGAAGTATTGGTGAATCACAAAGAAGCATTTTCGGATACTCCTTGAATATTCATCGGTTTTATTTACAAGAAAGGTTTACCTCGCGCCTCTCCAATCCAGTTGTTGCCACCAAGAAGAGAGGTGCAAGACAGCCATAAACACAGTAAAAGTGTCAAATGAATCAAAGCAACCGTATGTATTTACATATATAAAAATAAAACGACGCAAAACGTAATTTTAAGACGTTACCACAAACTGGGTGGGGAGGACCAGAACGAGTTAGTTTCATGTGAGTTGCAATTAGAATTTCAGAATGCTGTTTTCGTGCAAAAATGTTTGGACGTAAATGCTCATGGAAGTACAGAGATATCTTGAAATGAAGTTGAAGATACTGATAGGTCCTTGTCAGATATTGGTGATGAATGCAAAGAAAGGTGATAGTATCCTTGACTGGATTTTTTTGTACCTGTTCTAGCATCGAATCGGTTGGAAGGAAGTTTTATTGAATATATACGTGTTGATTTAAAACCCGAAACCGCCTTCTCTGTAGATACGATACTGAAGTAGGCCCGATTAAATAATCATTCCAGGTTGGAATGGGCAGTTTTTTTGAAATTTGTTAGATGTAAAAAAAATCCATTCCTCTTTGAGTGCTTTCTTAAAGCGCCCAAAAAAATTAAGTCCAGAGATTGGGACGTACGCTGTGGTATTGACAACAACATCTAGAGTCTGCATAATTGCATCTTAAGCAGTTAGCTTTAATTGGCTGTTAAAATGTTAGTGCCATGTTAAAAACAGTGTTTCTCTACTCCAGCAATTCTTTGAGTTACTGTAAATGGTATCTGCTGGATCATACTGCTGCAAAAGTATTGACACTCTCTGCCTAGGAAAATGAACAGAGGAGGTATATATCTACCGGTGGCTGGCAGCGCAAATTACAGTGACAGCTTTCCCTTTTTCCCACTCGTTACTGCACCAACACTTTTTGACTTTTTTCTACTAGTATGTTTTCTGCCTCGTCAACGTTAAACATTTTCCCGGGTGCAAACCTCCGCAATTTGAGAGATTACGAATGTTGGACTTATGCTTAATTTGGTTCTTTTCTGCCTGACGAAATTATTTAGGAGTTGATCTTTAAAAAATTTTCGCAACATCTTCAGGTGATCAGTAACCTCCAGCACTTGCTTACCTGAAAATACTCCCATCCTTGGCGCTGTCTTGTAGTTTACTGTTTAGCATAAACTCGTCTCTAAAAACCCGTAATGTATGAAAAACCCTATACCTGCAGGATGGATTTGTGTACCCGTTCGTACAGCAGCAATTGTCTGTTCTAGATGCTGTTGAGTCCATTAACCTTTATGCGCGTTTCCCAACTGCACAAGTATAAAACACTCACTCTTTTTCTACTACTTACGCAAATTAGTAAATATTAGAAGCAACAACATCAATACTATTTATTCTAGTGATACTACAGCTGCAAACACAAGCGTCTCTGGCATTTTGTTAGACATTTGTCCACTAGAGGGCGGTTATAGTTTCAAATTGATATTTAAGCGCGTAAATTGAAAAATTGAGTGGTTTCGATTATCCGTTGGTCGGGACTCCCCTAAACTCCCTAATCATGAATGACATACGTATGTAAGCAGTTTTATAAATTTCACCCTACGAAATTGATTATAAGGTAGAGTTATGTATCAAACAGAACCCCGGATAAATAGTATCACTATAAAGAGAACTTAGCATTTAGCCTATTATATTATCGTTGCTCTCGCTAATTCCGTTTTTCATAGTCATGGGGATTTTCCAAAAGCAAGTTATTTAAGTTATTTTAGCTAAAAGAACATGTTTGTGAGATTTTAACAGGGATGTAAGTTTCATTTAGTTGTGTTTTTAATGTCAAAACTTAATGATTATGACAAGAAAACCAATGAAAAGAACTAAATGATTATTACATCAATAACAGTGAAATTTTACGAACAGAAACATCTATTCTTAAATGACCCATAACGCCGTTACTAATAGAATAAGGTTGTATCATTTATAATGATGAAAGAAAAAGAATAATAAATTGTTTAAGTCGTTTGGTACACTTTGCACAAAGAATTATGACTATCATAAAATAGTTTCTATTTTACATTCTATTATCTTTTGAGGAGTAATCATATAACTGTCACGTTGACATTATCTAGATGGACTGTTGAGTTATTCGGGGCCCCAGGGTTTACACAGAGGTCCTGAGCTGGACCTTTCTGATAGAACATACGATGGACGAGAAGAAAATGGATATCTATTTCACGGTCTCGGACAGCTTGTCGACGGGCAAAAGGGACAAGATAATTTCCGTCTTGACCTTTCGGGACATGGCAAAGGTGAGTTTATTATATTATGTCATTTTTACATGTAAACCGTCCGTTTTTTTAACATTAACCTTAATTTCACTTATCAATATTACGTTTAAATATGTCATTGTTTAACAGGCGGGCGGTTTTGTAACTCAACCAAATCTTTATGTTAAGGAATTGCCGACTCATATGTCATTAATCACGTTAACTTCAGAACATTTTATTTTCAAACTTGAACTTAAGCTAAATATCTTTTCTTACTTGAAGGATACGAATGGGTAGGGTGGCGTAACGATACAGCCGGTTGGGCAGGCCATCCATTGGAAATGTTATTTGAGTTTGACAAAGTCAGAAACTTTTCAGCTGTGCATCTACATACAAATAACCTATTTACTAGAGATGTGCAGGTAACTAAATTACTTTTCAGTTTTGTTGTTGATGGAGTTAAGTTGTTGTGCTGCAGTTTTATCGATACGTATTTTATGTTATTAAATGGAATAGTGCTAACTTACGACAGTTTAAAGTATCTCTTTGTCTAGAGCGTGTTTAAAGTAGATTTTAGTAAGCCTGTTTTATTTCTTAGCTTTGAGGTGAAATCATGTGGACAAATTGTATAATGGACGAACATTTAAGCTGTGAAGGAGAACATAACATTAAAAAAGTCAATTAAATTAAGGTAGTTGAGTTCTATGTGATTAACTCTCTATTGATTATGTGAAACTATACGGAATGCTCAGAGTGAGCTGCCTATTTACCCTTTTTTTTCTACCTTAAGAAGTAAAGGTTTAACGGTTCTCCACAAACTAAGTAATTATCCAATTCAATTAATAAAAAAAATTGATGCAGCTCGCACACGACTTTATTATGTCCAGGACACGTTGTGTTAAGAAATAGTGTGTAAGGTACTGTGGGAACAATTTGCATATATTATGTTCCACGTTATTATGTGACATTCTGGTTACACTTTCAATTAATTAATATTTTCGCTTTTATCAAATGTACAACATGTAGTTATGTTTCTTTATCTATTAGTTTATTATAGAGGGTGAGGCACCATATTCGCAACGGAGTTTCTATAGGAGCCTATTGGAACTTTTTAGTTCTTTTTACTTAGAGCATATACAGGGTGTTTAGGAGCACAAATTAGAAATAACACTATACAGGGTGTTCACACATAAAGATACATATCAATGCTAAATTTTTTAATGGAATACGCGTATTATATATTTTTTTGGAATTTATGATTAAAATAAAGGCAAGTTGCAATAGAATTCCTAAAACCTACCGTTTCAAAGATATTTAATGATTTTAGAAATTACAGACTTTAATTCAAAATTTTTTTTTGCTGCGATTATTATTATTGTCTGTCAGTACTTTGCAAAAGGATTGTTGTGTAATACAGCATAAAATATTTGTTATGAAAGGCACTCAAAAATCAAATGTCAACTGAAGGTACCTAATATTGCAAATAACTCCCATATTTTAAATTGCACACCTCTATTTGATAAAAGAATTTGTTGTAACATTTTATAATCTTTCAAATTATACTAGCCTACACCTAACTCTAACAGTTTTTGGGTTACTTTGAAATTTTTAATTAAGTTATAATAATTCCGATACTCTAGGTTCAGTTGAAGATGCAAGGTGACATTAACAATATTTAGTTACTATTCGACATGTATTAAATAATATATCGTCATAATATTGTATTTCTAAGGTGGTCACTTCGTAATAATAAGCGAATTCGTCCTACAAAAATTGTGTAGAAATGAGAACATACTCTGTACACGAAAGTATTGATATGATTTTAACGATTGGAGAGTGTCAAGAAAATGTTGTTACGTGCTTAATTGGGAAACGTTTCTTTTTGTTAACGTTCGTCATTTTGTCAAATTTACTTACTAAAAATAGCAATTTACTCTTCGGTTAAATGCTACCAATTCACTATTTCGCAAATTTTTACGCATCTCTAATAGCATTTAAATTAACGTATGTAACTTTCGTACACATCTTTTACTTAGTTCAAATATAAGTCAAATTTAATACCTTCAGCGACTTCTCTGAGGTTTCGGATCACTTAATATAAAACAGTTAAATGGAAAACTCTTTTAAGGTCAAATAATACAAATACATATAACAAACAAATATTTTCTACAAATTTTAACTTTGGCAACAATTATTTAAATACAAATTTTGTCAAGTTTGTACAATTGATTTTTAAGGTGTTGGACAATTTTTCTTTCTTGCTTTTAAGAACGCCATTGATGGCGGATGTTGAGTTTCTAGAGAATTTTTAGTTTCTGGTTCTGGATGCGGGAGCAAGTAATACTTTATTAAGTAAAAGTCTCACTAACGCTTTTCAAAGGCGGATATAATTGAAATTATTCATTCGTCCACATCTTCAGTAAGTGGCACATGTTTCGATAACCTCATGGTAATTTAAATTGATTTCAGGCTTTCGAATATAAAAGCATTCAGTACTAATTCTTCACATATAAAGACACTTCAATCGAAATTACGTTGAATGTTCACTATCGGCTCGTTCGTCACCTGTAAGAGGTATGAACCGTCATAAATAATTAAACATCGTACTTATATTTACCTTATTTTAGCATCTCCGTACTACCTCCTCTTAGTATCTCCGTACTACCTGCTTTTAGCATCTCTGTACTACCTATGTACGAGCATCTCCGTACTACCTTCTTTTAGTATCTCCGTACTGCCTGCTTTCAGTATCTCCGTACTATCTGCTTTTAGCATCTCCGTACTACCTTCTTTTAGTATCTTCGTACTACCTTCTTTAAGTATCTTTGTACTACCTACGTACGAGCATCTCCGTACTACCTACATTTCTAACGTCGTTGCTTCTTAAGTTTTCTGCTCACATTTTACTGTTACGTTACATCCAAAATATATGGTTACCGCTGGAAGGCATAAGATCCTTGCTGACATCCATGACCATATACGTGAAGGCTGCTAGATCATTGGAATGGTACCCGAAATTTGCAAGATCAAATAAGTAATATGAAAATGTAAACTTTCACCATTAACACTCATAATAAAATACTTATCTTTTGGGATTTTTAATGGTGTACTTTAAATTATACAATCTAAACGTTTCGATAACACTTACAGTTATCTTCGTCAGTAGTAATGTTAGTTAAAATTGTTAAAGATGTAGTAAACAATTTTGTCAAATTTGAAAAATTCAAACATAAACATAAGTAATAGTTTCAACAATAAAGGTCAGATATTTTTTTCTTTCTTTATCACCTGGTTACACCATTGTGTTTCCAAATTTCAATTACAATGAGGAGGTCCTTAGTGAATTTATACAACGAAAATAAATGGACTGATATTATTACTTTTGTAATCAAATAATCGAAAATTGTTACCTCTTAATTAAATTTATATATTTATGGTACTTCCAGTAGTTCACTTTCAAAATTCCTTTTATCTAAAACGGTATATATATATATATATATATATATATATATATATATATATATATTCAATAATTCAGTTTTGAATATTTTGTACTCAATCATAATTAAAACTTCAATTGAATCATTAAAATAGATAGACCACACTAAACAGTTTTAGCTTCGATTTTGACTAATTAATTCTGGCTTCTTAACATTCAACCAACGATTTAACTCCTATTTTAATTGCAATATACCGGGTGCAACGATTATCTGTATTACGTGAACTACTGCAAACGTTAAATATTTCATTTTATGTGAATTTGTAATTTTTATCTCATACCCTTTATGTGTTATGTACCGGGTGGCCAACTAAGAACGGCCGTCGGCCATATTTCAGGAATGAATTATAGCACAGGTTCGGTAAAAAAAATTTTATGACAAAAGTGGCCTCGAGAAGCGCCTGAAAATTATTTTCAGAATTGTAAGTCCACCGCTAGAGGGCGTATTTGACAGTTAAAATTTTGAAAAGCAATTTTTTTCGAAATTTGCTCAATTAAGGAACATATTAAATATTATAATCAGATTTCTCGAGAAATTGTGCATATTTTTTATTTGATAAGTTTTAGTCTATCTCTTCAAATAAGGGTTGGGGGAGAGTGGGGACCTTGTTACGAAAAAACGCCTTTAATTCAGGTTCTGCTTGACCGATTTTAATAAACTTGATGTTGTTTGAAAGAGCTTTTGTTAAGCAATAGAAAATTTGCAAAATATGAAGCAATCTGATTAATAATATAAATGCTAGAGGGCGCTGTTTAATATTTTCTTAATATTGTGTTTTCTCTTTACAATTTTAAATAGAAGCATAAAAATTTAAGTAGCTCTTTAAAAAGTAGACTAAATTAGTAATAAAACAGTGAAAACCGCAAGTCGATAACTTTTTCCTATTCTGAGATATCGTAAGAAACAGGTAAATGGCGGGAATTGTCCTTCCAACGTCTAGTAGGCTAGTTCACGTTAACGGAAATTATTAAATTTAGCATGGATGAAAAGATTTTACATTGGTGTGCAGTAATTTAAACTGTTATCATACTAATGTTATGGTTCCCGCTAGATTACCTAAATGCAATGCTGTCGCTACTAACAATGAGAACAAATTATAAAATAATAATGTAATAAATCTAACAATTAAAACCTTAAATAAATAACTACGTAATTAGATGTTCGAAAGTGTCTTTTTCAAATTCTAGATCTTTTACGCCAGAGCAGACAAGTTAGTAAGACAGCACCAAGTAGAGATGGAATGTCGATCAGGAAATTAGCAAGGAGTATAGAACTTGTAAGGATACAGTTTGGAGGAATTGGTTAAGAATGGTCAAGAATATTGAAAAAGAAAATATCCAAAATATACGCCAAATCGGTAAGCACGGATAACACGACGTTGTCGGGCATTAATGCGGATATATTTTGCCAACTACAAAGCCATTGTGATTGATGATGAAAAATATTTCACTCTAAGTAACTCATAAATTAAGGGTAATGATTACTTCTATACTGATAACATAGAAAACTCCCAGAGAATGTTAAATATAAATAAAAGGCAATATTTGCTAATAAAATTTTCGTATCGTGCAGATTTCTATAAGAGGGATATCGAGGCGTTATGTGGGGCGTGTAAGAGGCGAATCACTAGATACTCGAGCGTTATATTCAGAATTGTGTTATCAAAGTGAATGATTTCATTAATGAACATCATGCTGAAAACGATATAATGTTTTGGCCAGACTTACAATCATGCCATTATGCCAGGTATACTCAGAACTAGCTCAACGCTCATAACAGACAAATTCAACATAGGTATTACAGCCGCCCAAGACCTTGTGCGAGATGTTCGTAGAAAATTGCGTCTTGTTGAACATCACGGACCACTTCATTTAATTTAAGTTCTCACTTTTGTTAATTATAGGTCTATTAATTATGTCTGGTATCTATAAGTGTGAATAAAACATGTTTGTTTGTAAAACTGAATATACTTTGTGCCAAAACGTTTGGGACATGCGTTACCTCGACTATACCTGATGATATGAAGGCCAGAATACAATGCCTTTGAAGCAATAACACTTCAAATATTATTAAATGTAATAGGTCTTTCCAGGACATAATACGCCTTTGCATGGATCAAAATGGACACCACTTCAAACACTTATTAAAGTAGAAGCATTTGTTTGTAGTTGTAATTATTATTGGCTGTTTATTTATTAATATGTATTTATGGTGTTAAGGTGTTTTTAAATTCTATACGTAATTAAATTATTTTCATGTTTTATTAATATCCCGTTATTTTTCAATTAGTACTAAGTTTTATTTTCCTATAAAATAAGAAAAGATGTCATCCTGTATTTCAAGGCCACTTTAATATTGAAAAATTAGATGTAATATTTAAAATAAGAAGAAATCAAAATAACTCAAAACTGTTAGAGTTAGGTTTAGAGAACCCATTTGAAAGGTTAAAAATTTTACAACAAATTTTTGTATTTAAAAAACGCAGTTATTTGAAATATTAGGTACCTAGTTGACACTTGATTGTTGAGTGCCTTGTACGTTTTCTTAACAAAAGTTTTATGCTATCTTACACAACCCTTTTTAAAAGTATGACGGTGTCTTCGCTGTTTTAATAGCAATAAACGTAAAAATAAATTTTGAATTTAAGCCTGCAATTTAAAAATCATTAAATATCTTTGAAACGGTAGGTTTTAGGTATAGGGAATTCTATTGCAACTTGCCCTTATGTTGTTCGTAGATTTAAAAACATACAATATACATGGCGTTGCATTAAAAAATATAACTTTGATATGGATCTTTTTTGTGAACACCCTGTATAGTTGACATTATTTTTAAATTGTGCTCCTAAACACCCTATATATTCTTTAAGAAAAATTCCAGTAGGCTCCGATAGAAACTCTGTGACGTATATGGTGCCCCATCCTGTATATAAATTATTAATTAATTTAGAAAAAAATAAATTCTCTATCCAGGGAATATTATACAGGGTGATTTGTAATATGTGAAAAAATATTTTCAATTTGCAAATTACGTGTTTGTAATAAAATTTTCAGAATGTTTTCCCTAGATACTTTTTGTTTTGACTATAGGACAGTACTGAGTGAGTGACAGCTATCGATGTTGGAAGTTATTTTTCTACAAATAAAGAATTTGGGGTTAATTCTTCCTTGTATAGAGATCAATTGAGGAAATGGCTAAATTGGAGATAAATTAAGTCTTGGTCAATTAGTTAATTACTTACTCGCTTTTATTATAAAAATATGATCAAATGAACGTGACAATTGCACAATGTCCTGGATTTTCCGGAAATGGTCATCCGCGACAACGTTAAGTTGAGACCAGGAGGGACATTACAAATTTGCCAAACAAAACCTTGCATGAGCGCGTCACCCTATATTAGCATACCTATTGGAAACATGTGATAATGGTAATCCACCCTTTTAGAGGTAAAATTATTTGTTCTTTCGTTAAAAGGTTTGTATGGCTCAGTATGAAATCTTACTACACTTGATCGACCGGGTCTTGATTTGGTAAAGAGCCTTAATTTAATACTATGCAAAAGTGATGTAGAACATTTTACTGTCGCCAATAGCGGGTCTTGTAAACTTAAAGCAATTGTTCACGTATCCTAGCAATCGAAGGACAAAATCAAAATATTACCTATTTACATAATCCCGGAATTACAGTGTTGTGGTCTTTTGATCTGATCAACTCCAGTAATATATTATTGCTACAAGAACAAAGCACTAAGTTCCAAAATCTCACCGAATTACTCATAAAATCATTCTCAAACATAAAAAGCGGTATATATTATCTGATCCTAGGCAAAATGCTTGAATAGCTAAGTTGGTTGGTTATTGAAGGCTCAATAAAGTCTCTAATTCGACTTGGTCGTCACCTGTCATCATGGTGCCAATGAATTACGGAAATTGCAGACTGTGCATTAACTTTCGCAAGATAAATTCAGTCACCAAAAGATATGCATACCCAATCCCATTTATATCAAATATCTTGGACCATTTACGAAACACGTAATTTCTGGGATCCATGCACATAAAATCCGCATTTTTCAAATTCCTCTTGAAATTCGTCACACTTTGCTTTGATGAGTTACGGTATTGTGAATAGGAAAGACATTAATGTTGTACCTGAAAAGGCCACCTCAGCATCCCGTCCATAAATAATTCTAATGGGTCTGCCAGCTTGTTGGTGTTCCAGTTAGTTTCCTCGTTTACCAGAACCATTGCTCTTCTCACCAACTTATTGAGAAAGATTAAACATAATAACAGACGCAGTCATTATACAGATTAAAAATGCTTGGTAATCACATCTGTATTAACCAGTCCCGGCTTCACCTTGCCATTTGTTGTTAAGAAGGATGCTTCCGTACATTATACAGAAACCGTATTCACACATTAGGATGTTGAGCATTTCGTCTCTTATGTACACGCAAGCATGTGTGAGAAAACCGTAGTGTCATGAAAAGAAAACGATTGGCAGTAGTTTTCGCAGTACAGAAATTGTTTGTTATCTTAAAGTTTATGCGGTCAGAGTGATAAAGGATTACTATTCTTTGGTTTGGTTGTATAATATTTGTGAGCCAAGATGTAGAATTTATCGTTGGCTGATGAGACTATAACAATTCAATTTTAAAGTGATACGCCGTAAAGGTTCCGAAGTTCTAGCACCTGATCGTTTTCCCGGACGTACCGAAGGACATTAACTTTATTGATCCTATACCATCTTCGGACAAATATCTAAATAAAATGTCAAATTTCGTGGCATAGTTTAGAAAATGATGCTTGAAAGGAAGTCATACTTAGTAAGCGTAAGTCGAAGATATTCAGGCATACTTTATTATTTGCATGGTACGTGACAAATTGTAAAGTCTGCATAAGGCGTAAACCTCAACGTTTACTGAGCATGGGTCCTACTATCTTTACCCTTGGTAACCAACTTTTGAAGATATTGTAGGTCCGTTTCCTACGAGTTCCCAAAGACACTACTACATTAGTCGGAACTGATAATTTCAGTCAATTTTCCAACCTCCGTGAACAATATTAAAAAAATTGTTTACCTTATCATCCGCGAGCTAATTATACATCAGAACGAACAAACAGGACATTGAAAATCATATTCTTTTACATGTACGTGACTTCATAATGCAGCTTGCGCAATGAGAACTTCCTGTTACGAAACTTTAGCTACGCCTTCCTTTCACTTTAATTTTGGGAAAGAGCATATTGTTTCAGAAAATCATTTTCGTTCTAATATAAATGATTCATTCCCTCGTCTACCAAAATATGTAGAATGTGGAGAAATATGTGAGGAACTCAAACGTGAGGCAAAGGAATTCACAAACGGGCAAAATATTGTTATGATTTGCGTAGACAATAAGTTTCATATCGTGCTAGCCAAACTGTCTACAGAAGAAATTGTGCTCCCTCTACCGCTAAGTTGTCGCCGAAATTTGTTGGCTGCTTAAGATTAACAGAGTTGGGATATTTATCATTCAGTCTTTCCAGGCGTTTCTCGAGGCCATTTTTGTTATAAAAATTTTTTCCCGAACCTGTGCTGTAATCCATTCCTGAGATATGGCCGACGATCGTTCTTAGTTGGCCACCCGGTACATTACTTTTCTTGTGGACAAGGTTGTTCGGGCCAATTTACTTCTTATAAATTTCTTGACTACTTTGTTTATTATTGTAGTTATTTACTGTGGACCGAACAAGCTTTCTAATTTACTGTATACAGTGTGAAGCGTAAGGCAAGCACGTTCCTTGTTTAAATTTAAGATCTTACAACGGCCGGAAGGGGGCATATAATAATTTTACTTTCATTTTTATTTTAATTGAAATTTAAATTATAATTGTCGTGTGCACAAGCTGAGGCTCACTGCTTGCCATCGTGAGCTCTGGTGGAATGTTAATTTTTATATAATTTTTTTTATTTTATTCTTTTGTCAGGATATCGACAATAAAAATTACTTTATCGGGGGAATTGTCAACTCATTTCTACTTCCCCCTTTCATTCTTATTTCTTTCTCCTTTTTTTGGTAAATCCTGTTTCAGACTTTACAGGGTTTATTCTCGTTTCAACACCAATTGAGTATTTCCTTATTAAAGCCTGTGGCGCCTACTCATATCCGGTTCCTATCTAACCAGACTACTATCATTTTAAGCTATGCCTCCAAAACAACCACGCATCCTAGTGCTCTGCGGCCTTCCGACCGTACGCCTGAGTTTAGTCGAGCCTACTCATTCTTTTTATGCCATGTGATGGTTAGACACGTGGCAATGTATTACTAGCCGAATGGGTTTATGCTCAAAAATATTCCACTCGCAATCATACCATCAAAAGAGTATTGCAATGATTGTTGGAAGTGTTTCGTTGAACGGGAAGTGTAGCATACCAGAAAATTAACAGTCCAAACCCTGTCACTGGAAATGGAGACAATGAGTTTGAGGTAATTGAAGCCCTCGTTGAGAATCACCACACAAATTAGTGTAATATAAGTCGAGGAGGAGGTATCAGCAAACGAAGCGTTGATAGAATAATTAAGACACAAATTTCATCCATACCTTCTTCAGTTACATCAGGATCTGCTTGATAATGATTTCATTCCAAAACTTGATTTTTGCCTATGGGCTCTTGTCGAAGTGGGTGAAGATGATAGTTTTTCCGTCTTTGTACTATCTTCAGGCGAATCTACGTTCCATAATAACGGATTGGTCAACAGATAAAGTTTCTAATACTACAGCGATGAAAATCGCCATTTAGTTCGCACCCTTGACTACTGTTAACGTGTGGGACGAATCTCACTTTGTTAATGGAAATTTAGAATTTAGAAAAGTTTAGAAGATTTTTGCAACATAATTTAGCTGCTGTTTTAGAAGGTACTCTAATAAATATCAGCAGATAGATGTGGCTTCAGTTAGATGGCGCTTCGGCATATTTTGAACTCCGCGTTCGCCAATATTTAAATAGAACTTTCCCTGATAAATGGATAGGACGGGGAGGATCAAAAATTGGCCGGTAAGATCCCCAGATATGACTTTTGTAGATTTGTTTATGGAATTACATAAAACGTATTGTTTGTAACGTAACGTATGTCTCAAAGGTTTTGGAACAAAATCCCATGCATGCAAAATACGCGAGAATGATAAAATATTAGGTTGGCTTTGGAAACAAAAATTGTCTGAAGGTTTGTCTTCACCTTGACAGTTCAGTTTTAGAAATTAGTTGGACTAAAATGGCTCACAAACTAGATCTTTGTAAAAGTAGTTACAGTTTAGTTGGACAAATGCCTAAGCGTGAAATAGTTCGCATATTCGAAAATTACAGTATTTCGCGCTGAACTATTTATCACAAAATACCGGATTGTAAGCATGGCATACCATGTATAAATATCCCAAAAAGTGGAAGATCCAGATCTTTTACCCAAGCCAGAGCAGACAAGTTAGTAAGACAGCACCAAGTAGAGATGGAATGTCGATCAGGAAATTAGCAAGGGAGTATAGAACTTGTAAGGATACAGTTTGGAGGGAATTGGTTAAGAATGGTCAAGAATATTGAAAAGAAGAAAATATCCAAAATATACGCCAAATCGGTAAGCACGGATAACACGACGTTGTCGGGCATTAATGCGGATATATTTTGCCAACTACAAAGCCATTGTGATTGATGATGAAAAATATTTCACTCTAAGTAACTCATAAATTAAGGGTAATGATTACTTCTATACTGATAACATAGAAAACTGCCCAGAGAATGTTAAATATAAATAAAAGGCAATATTTGCTAATAAAATTTTCGTATCGTGCGAGATTTCTATAAGAGGGATATCGAGGCGTTATGTGGGGCGTGTAAGAGGCGAATCACTAGATACTCAGCGTTATACTCAGAATTGTGTCATCAAAGTGAATGATTTCAGTAATGAACATCATGCGCTGAAAACGATATAATATTTTGGCCAGACTTAGAATCATGCCGTTATTCCAGGTATACTTAGAACTAGCTCAACGCTCATAACATATCATTCCTACCACAAAACGACAAACCCCCTAATCTACCTCAGGCCCGCCCAATAAAAGAATTTTGGGCACTTTTGAGTAAGAAAAGTATATGATGGAGGATGGCAAGCCGAAAATGGAGAACTGCTACGACAGAGGATTTACAGAAAAATTCGGACATAGGTATTACAGCCGCCCAAGACCTTGTGTGAGATGTTCGTTGAAAATTGCGTCTTGTTGAAAATCACGGATCACTTCATTTAATTTAAGTTCTCACTTTTGTTGATTATAGGTTTATTAATTATGTCTGGTGTCTATAAGTGTAAATACAACATATTTGTTTTTAAAACTGAATGTATTTTGTGCCAAAACTTTTGAGACATACGTTACCTCCGACTATACCTGATGATATGAAGGCCAGAATACGGAATGCCTTTGAAGCAATAACACTTCAAATATTATTAAATGTAAATAGGTCTTTCCAGGACAGAATACGCCTTTGTATTGATCAAAATGGACGCCACTTTGAAAATTTATTAAAGTGGAAGTATTTGTAGTTGTAATTATTATTGGGTGTTTACTTATTAATATGTATTTATGTTGTTAAGGTGTTTTTTAAATTCTATACGTAATTAAATTATTTTCATGTTTTATTAATATCCCGTTTTTTTTCAATTAGCACTAAGTTTTATTTTTCTTATAAAATAAGAAAAGATGTCATCCTATATTTCAAGGCCACTTTAATATTGAAAAATTAGATGTAATATTTAAAATAAGAAAAAATCAAAATAATTCAAAAACTGTTAGAATTAGGTTTAAAGAACCCTAGTATCATTTGAAAGGTTAAAAAATTTTACAACAAGTTTTTTTTACATTAAAAAAATATAACTTTGATATGGATCTTTTTTTGTGAACACCCTGTATAGTTGACATTATTTTTAAATGTGCTCCTAAACACCCTATATATTCTCTAAGAAAAAATTCCAGTAGGCTCCGATAGAAACTCTGTGACGTATGTGGTGCCCCATCCTGTATATAAATTATTAATTAATTTAGAAAAAAAAATAAATTCTCTATCCAGGGAATATTACACAGGGTGATTTGTAATATGTGGAAAAAATATTTTCAATTTGCAAATTACCTGTTTGTAATAAAATTTCTCAGAATGTTTTCCCCTAGATACTTCTTGTTTTGACAATAGGACAGCAATGAGTGATTGACAGCTATCGATGTTGGAAGTTATTTTTCTACAAATAAAGAATTTGGGGTTAATTCTTCCTTGTATAGACATCAATTGAGGAAATGGCTAAATTGGAGATAAATTAAGTTTTGGTCAATTAATTATTTACTCGCTTTTATTATAAAAATATGATCAAATGAACGTGACAATTGCACAACGTCCTGGATTTTCCGGAAATGGTCATCCGCGACAACGTTAACTTGAGACTAAGGAGCGGACATTACAAATTCGCCAAAAAAAACCTTGCATGATCGCATCACCCCTATATTAGCACACGCGATTTTGCTATATTAGCAAAATGCGATAATGATAATCCACCCTTCTTAGAGGTAAAATTATTTGTTCTTTCTTTAAAAGATTTGTTTGGCTCAGTATCAAATCTTACTACACTTGGTCGACTGGGTCTTGATTTGGTAAAGAGCCTCAATTTAATGCTATGTAAAAGCGATGTAGAACATTTTATTGTCGCCAATAGCGGGTATTCTAAAATTAAAGCAATATTGTTCACGTACCCTAGCAATCGGTGGACAAAATAAAAATTTTACCTATTTACATAATCCCGGAATTACAGCGTTGTGGTCTTTTGATCTGATCAACTCCAGTAATAATAGTATTGCTACAAGAACAAAGCACTAAGTTCCAAAATCTCACCGTGTTACTAATAAAATCATTCTCAAACATGCAGAGCGGTATATATTATCTGATCCTAAGCAAAATTGCTTGAATAGCTAAGTTGGTTGGTTATTGAATGAAGGATCAACAAAGTCTCTAATTCGACTTGGTCGTCACCTGTCATCATGGTGCCAATGAATTATGGAAATTGCAGACTGTGTATTGTCTTTCGCAAGACTTGGTAACCAACTTTCGGAGATATTGTAGGTCCGCTTCCTATGAGTGATAATTTCAGTAAATTTTCCAACCTCTGTGAACAATATTAAAAAAATTTGTTTACCTTGCATTATCATCCGCGAGCTAATTATTCACCAGAACGAACAAACAAGACCTTGAAAATCATATTCTTTTTGCGTGTACGTGTTTTTATAATGCAGCTTGCGCAATGAGAACTTCCTGTTACGAAACTTTAGCTATGCCTCCTTTTCATTTTGATTTTGGGAGAGAGCATATTGTTTCAGAAAGTCATTTTCGTTCTAATCTAAATGATTCATTCCCACATCTACCAAAACATGTAGAATATGGAGAGATATGTGAGGAAGTCAAACGTCAGGCAAAATAATCTCACAAACGGTCAAAATATTGCTATGATTTGTGTAGACAATAAGTTTCATATCGTGCTAGCCAAACTGTCTACAGAAGAAATTATGCTCCCCCCCCCCTCTCTCTACCGCTAAGTTGTCGCCGAAATTTGTTGGCTCCTTAGGATTAAAACAGAATTAGCGCCACTAATGTACGAGTTGGTTGATTTTTATCATCCTCAGTTTAATAAAATCCCGCTTACGGTTATGATATTCCTTGGAGTTGTTAATGTTTTGCGTTAGCCTTGGATTTCATGACCAACTAATTTTATATTGTGTTAGAAATTTCAAGTTCTCGACTTATTAAATTTACACATAGAATAATTCACTTAAGTTCAATATTCATTAATCATCCATCATTTCATAACCTTAATGTGGGCTGCAGTTCTAAACGTTTACACAGAATAGGGCATTTTTAACCTTCAAGATTTAGCTACCTGTTTGTGATCAAATTTACGCATTTTTTCTTTGAGTATTTTTCTCTAGGCACCTCATGTTTTGATATTAAAACAGTGACTATTAATTAATATTTAATATGGAATTTTAAGATTAATATACCTATTATGAGGTATGAATGGAAATATTGGTTAAATTAGACATAAATAATTAAACTATTAAGAGTTTTTCTCAATTATTTAATTATTTACTTGCTTTTTTGCTGAAAAAGTGGTAGAATAAATGTGATCAAAGCACAATGTCCTAGATTTTCAGGATACGGCCATCCACCTCAACGTTAGGTCGAGATTTGGGGTCGGATATTACAAATTCGGCAAACAAAACCTTGTATGAACCATCACCCCTATCTTAGCATACCTATTGGCAAAATGTGACAATGATAATCACTTCTTCATAGAGGTAAAATTACTTGATCTTACGTTAAAAGCGTTGCTTGAGTGAGGTACCAATCTTACCACACCTGGTCGATGGGGACGTCTTTTTCCAAAGGGTCTTAATTTAAAAATTTATAAAAGTGGTGTAGAATATATTAATGCCGCCTATACCTAGTTTTGTAAAATTAAAGGAATTGGTCATGTACCCTTGTAATTAGCAAACAAAGTAAAAATGTTACCATGTTGTAGAATCCGGGAAATACAGGTTGTCGCACTTACGAAATTGATTTTTGGCCTTCCGTTCAATTCTGTTAGTAGGGCTAGCTTGGTCCGCAATGAACCAATTGCACCTTGAACAATGTACGAATTTTGAAAATGTCACAAATCTTTGTAAAAACCTTATGGGAGATAAAATTAGATGTAATCACCTAGTTACTTAAAAATCATTCTCACAGATAAACTATTCGATGAATACCATACAGGGTATCCTCCTGTGCAACAATGCCTAGATAAATAAATTGGTCGGTTATGAAAGACACAATAGGGACCTGTGAATCATCTTCGTTGTCACCTATCATCATAGTGTCAAAGAAAGACCGAAGTTACAGACCGCATTTCGCTTTGGTAGGGTAATTGCTGTCACCAAAGAAGATTCTATTTAATTTATTTCAAAAATTTTGGACCGTTTTCGGATTGCACAATTTCTGAGTTTCATGAATACAAAATCCGATATTTTACAAACTTCATTTCACAGTTCGTCAAGAGCGAGGACATTTTCAGTTGAAAAGTCTCCCCTTTGATTTAACTAGTAGTTCTTCAACCTTCAATAGAATAATTGGCCCTAACTTGGAACCAAACTTGATATCATTCTTCTCACGGAAACACTATCCTGAACTTCTTGAAGAATCCGTACTAAGATAGCATTGGTATCCTAGAACAAGTGTACAAGTACACATTTTGCTTTTTGGAGTTACCGTGCTTAGATGTGGTTCCTAAAAAGATAAAAGCTATACTCAGCATCCCGTCGTCAAACAATCCTAAAGAGGCCCATCAGCTTGTTGGTGTTTCAAGTTCGTGTCGTCGAATTATGCAAATCTTTCACAATGATTACTCTTTTTACAAGGTTATTTAGTAGAAATAAACCATAGACAGGTGGGCACATCAATGGAACTGTCACAGAACCAGCAGATAACCACACTTACATTGACATGCCCAGGCTTTGTTGTTCATAACTATCATTCCAGCCATGACATGGATGCCATACTCACTAAGCGTTTTGATGGTGAGCGTTTCCTCTGTTACATAAGCCATATTCACACATCGTGCAGAAAAACTGTAGAGTCGTGGAAAGAAAAGTGTTTGGTAGTTTTCGCAGTAGACAAGATTGGCTACATAATCTTTGAGATAGAGGAAGAATTGTTTGCTGATGAGAATACAAGAATCTACTTTCAAAGGGGTACTCCGTGAAGTTTATAAAAATATACCACCTGATGCACTTTTCTGAACCAATGTTATAAAATACGTAAAAAATTTTGAAGTCTGCATAAGGCATAAACCACCAGATTTACAAAACACCCAACGGTTAATGAGCTTTAGGCCTGACATTTCTTTTCCTTTGTAACCTAGATATTCTCGAGCTATTGCCTACGAGTCCTACAGGTACTACTACATATCGGTCGCGCTTGATTACTTCAGTAAACTTTCAGTGTTCTTCCCATTAAGAAAAACTGCAGCATCAACTGTTTGTCAACATACACACCCTCCCCCTTCTTGGTGTGCCTGAATATAACAGATACGTTGTCCAATTTACATATAAAGAATTTTCGAAACTTTTTCAACAATATCAGGCTGTAATTTTATTTTTCTTGGATTATCATCTATAAGCTAATGTCGCAGAAAGGACAAATAGGACATTCAAAATCAGGTTGTCTTTATATGCACGGTTGCGGCCATGGAAAGGTTACCACTAACATTTATCTAGCAATCGTTTTTTGAAATTTTTGAATAGAGTAAAAGGGCTTTTTGTGTCAATATGACGTTCATTTACAGTGGCGTATCATAATGCAGGTGTTTCAGAATCTTTCGTAATGATTTTCTATGGCAGAGGAAAATGACAGTGGTAACTTTTTCCCGGCCGCAATTATATATACATGATAACCAAAACCAAAATAACTGGGTCAAGTGTTTTCCTGATGCAGTTTGTGCAATCTTACTTTTGTGAATACATTCTTATGGTTTTAAAGAGTTAAATTAATATTTGAAAGCAACTTAGGTTTTTATAATTAATTTTGTTTTCCTATACACAGTTTATGTGTGATATGTAATTTTAACCTGGTCACATTTTGTCAACTACGAATTCAGATAGTAAAGATTCCGATTAGTGTCGCTCTAAAACAAAATGGGATACACCAACATTATGTATGGTCTCTCTAATGCGAAAGATGCAAGACGTGTTTATGAAGAAGGATGTCCTCATTGCGTAACTTCAAATACGACATTTTTCGCTCTTTATCAATAAGTGAAAGCGCTAGTTGCGTAAATCGCAGTTTTGATACTTGACGGTATTTTATCGAATTGAATCATCTCTTGGTACTATTAAAAATTAAATTGAGGTTGCACTTAACACATGATACACCTTGGAGTTTACTATGCAAATATCTACTGCACTCATATCACCGTTAACGGGTACAGAAGCTTCCATCAAGAATTTTTCTCGTATAGTGGATTTTGGTCGATGAGCGCAAGATAAACCCTCAGAAAATCCTTTAGCCTAGGTCTTCTTTACTGATGAGGATAATGTTTTGCAGGATGTGGTCACACGTGAGACTGGATCATACGTTTTTCGAAACACACTTACTTGAGAAGCGCACTGCTATTATCTACTCTATAGAATAGGATGCCATCGGTGTTCTCTCCTTTGTTCATTACGTTGTTATTCAGGGTTAGACTAAGGTGCTCCTACAACATTCCTCCATGGTGAAAATAATTTTGGTTCAAAGATGATTGAGTACAAATGGGTATATCACGTCTTTAGTATAGGATAATGATAGTATTTTTAAAATAATCAATTCTGCTAAGAACATTAAAACATGTGTCTGGTAGTACTTCGTCTTTTGCGTATACACTGATGATACCAAATGGGAACAAATAAGATGTGAAATTATTACTTTGGTTAACAAAATTATTTCGTCCAGTATAATGCAATGTGGATGTCGATAGAAGTACACAACTCGATCGGGGCTATGGAGTGATAACGTGGATATTCGTACTCAAAAAGTACAACCTCGCATTACACTATATTTAAAATTTGTTTGGTAGCATTTCGTCTCTTACTTATATAGGGATGATGCCTGATGGAATATGTGAGACGTCAACTTATTAATTTGGACAACAAAATTATTTCGTGCAGTGTAATTCAATTTTGCATGTCGACAGTAGTACATAGCTCAATTGAGACTACGGAGTGATTACTTTGATGTTTCTATTCGAAAAGTACAGCCTCGTATTTTATTTTATTTGAAATCTTCGTAACTTTGCCCACTAGGACGTATATAGACACCTTCAAGTGCAGAAATCTAACGCAAGAGGAGCATAGTTTAGTAAAGAGAATGAATTTATTAAAAATATGCGTACTGTACCAAAACACAAAACAGATATTTAGGGGAAAACGGTACCACTCGTATTGATATACTCGTTTGCAAGTTGATTTAGGTAAGAAATAAAAAAAAAAAGGAGCAGGAAAGGGAGGTTAGTGATGCTGACACAGGACTACGGTTTCAGCATTATACAATTATTTGGAAGTCAATTATGAATGCCGGTATACTTTGGTTTACATTTATATACTGATATTCACTTAAGGAGGAACCAAGCTCAACTTTATAACACCAGCGTATTTTGAAGATTTTTCAGAAAAACAGTCTCCAACAGTTTATCTAAAATCGGAAGCTGAACGAAACAGATATAAATAAGATTGGTTAATATAGTAGCTAGTCTCATTCGCTTAGGCAGAAAAAGGGCAACCTATGCCTGTTCGCACTTTCCAACTGTTGAGGGTATGGGTAATGGGGGTGGTAACTTCCGGAATTTCTAAAATTGATTGTAAATGAAATCATCAAAGCCACAAATTTAAAAAAAATGCGGACAGCATAAGAAAGTCATTTCAAGGTAAAGTGTTACGATCAACCAAGCTACAACGTCATTTGTGTCTTCTGTTCAACTCAATGCTTTCACAGAAGGTTTGAATACAGAATTTCTATTGACATGCCGTATAATATCGGTGCGACTCCTCGTTATAGTGAAGCATTAAAATGTGGAGGGTTGGTAACCTTTCAATGTATCTCAAAAATTGAAGATGTGTATGAGCAATTTATTTTCGGTAATATTGACTATAGTGTGCACACCGTTGATGGACATAGTACTTTTTATGGTTTACGTGGCACGTATATTCACAAATATTTTTTGCGAAAGGACGTGACATGGTAGGTAATATTACATTATGCTTGAAAAGGTATAGTGTACGCAAATACAATAGTATTATATAAACTATTAAAGTTAAAGTATACTCTAGAGCTATTAGTGTCTTTATCTGGTTAAACGGGCTCAGGCTATCCTTCAATGGAGGTATTTCTATTGTACCACCTCCTGAAACTGTGGAAATAACTAATTATAAAAGGGCAGCTTCAAAATGGGAAAAAATTAGTTAAACTAATCCAAATATTCATAAACTCAGTAAACTTCAATATCTCAGCTTTTGTCTATGTCCATAAAGTAAGGCAGGTATACGGAGGTAAAGACATTTTTTATGAGCAGCATGTTGAGTTGCGTGAGGCAGATTACAAACAAAGTGTCATATGTGCAGATAGTATGGTGCGGAGTCTATTGCAACCATAACAAAAGACGGGACAATACACAGTGACACTATGTGTGTAAAACCCAACAAACTACCACCTGGGATGGTTTTTACCATACAACTGATAAACAAATTGCAAATCCAGTTTTAATGAAAGTTTATGGACGCTCCATGTGTATAAGTTTTTAAAATTAAACTCAGTTGTAATAGAGTTAATAAATTATCCCTTCAACTATGTACTCATAAACAACTGGGCGATCAAATTTATTTATTATTTATATTATTTATTTGCCCTTTAAATAAACACTCGTCACAAAAAAGATTGTCTACTTCCACTTGTATAATAAATTTCTTATTTTGACCATTCTAAGGTCTCTTAAAAAAACGCGCGCGCGATTCACCTTAATTTAAGCTCTAACCGAGTATTCTCTGCGTTTCTTTACCGCGTCGAAATTCTGAAAAGAGAACAAGACGCAAGAGATGCGAAATAAACGTAGCCATCATGAATATTCTTACAAACATAGGCAAAGCTCATCTAAAAAGTCATTATTAGTGATCATATTCACTCTGTATATTATTCAGATACTGACTCAACTTTTAATGAAAATTTCGCGTGTTCCTGTTTCCACGAGATTCAACAACCTCCAATCATTTATCCTTGAACATGCATTCAATTTTCCATTATTGTCTGATGTTACATTTATATAAACAAAGATATGCATACATAGTCCTTACTGCACATTAATACAATATCAATATATCATAAATTCACTCACTCATACGTCTACATCCACTATTTTAAACGCATTCTTTAGTACACAGTAGCAAATCTGTAGTCTCTTACCAGTCCCGTCTCAGAAAAAAATTTCCCAAAACATTATTTTTCAACCAAATTTAATTATTTCAACATAAAAGTCTTTCTACAACATTCAAATATTCTTTTATATAACACAAAATGTTCCATTAAATTCCTGTGGCGTATCATTTACATCTTAAGGAATCGAGAGTTGTAACTCATATTGCACCAGATTTTTAAATTGACAAAATTAACATATAACACACAACATCATTCATATAATACACCGTCGCACTTTGCCTACTAACCATTACTGAAATCGTACACGATATAACGTAACTAATAGCGCATATGCTGCAAAATTTGCAAACAAACACAGTAACTGCTATGTTTAAGTACATACTACCCTTAGCTTATGTTTAAAAAACATGAAAAGTGGCACCGTTAAAAAGTCGTTTGCATATCAAGATCTGCACGTTATCAGTTTTATACGCAGCAAGTCAACCAGTACATTCAGCGTTTAAATTGGCTGTACTCTCCTCTATTTCTGCAGTAGTAGTAGAGGAACACTCAACCCCAGAAGTGGTTAAATGTTAAGAAACATTTTCAAGAGAGTGTGGATAGAACAAGGTTGGAGAACATCTTTGCCTAACAAAGAAATTGCCACTGACGATTCACTTGCAGTTCCAATGAGGAATGTGTCTCGAAGCTAAGAGTGTTGAAGGAAGTGCAATACCCTAATACCATCACTCTATACAACATAGAAGCTCAATGTTAAAAACTAAAAACGGATTTTTCTACCACCCGACTAAACAAGATCCTGATTTATTTTTCCGTCAGTCCAGTGGTAATACCCGTATATTTACCTGAAGTAATTTTTCCTGCTTCAAACACCTAAGAGTTGAAAGACTGCTACTCTCCTTAGATTTTACCTAATTAAAAATAGAATCTACTTGTTTTCGTTAAATGCCCTTTGTTTAACACTTAAACAGTGTTTCCGTTAATCAGAGAAACCGGTTCCTCAAGGTCAGCCTAGCCCTTTCAAACAGACACTTATCGGAATTTACTCTGATTAGGTGTATATTATGAAAAGTCCTAATTATATTCATCGTGAATGTCAATAATTCCCTTAATAAAAAAAACAGATTAATTTGACTATTAGAGAAGTCGAAATGTATTAACTTAACAATGGAATATAACACCCTTCAAAATCACAAACATATTAATATTTCAAAATTACCAATTCTGAATATTGTATACAACGGCTTAGCTATTTTAATTATTATTTTTATGTCTATACACTCCCGTAAATGTTCTAATTATGTTTTTCGGTTAAAATAGTCCCTTTAATTAACAATAGCTAATCCTTTAATTAAAGGTAAGTAGTTTTAACCCAGTACATGTTAAACGTAAGTTTTTAAATATGAATATATTGATCTTTCTTGGCCTGATTACCAAGAGCGTCAATCTGTTTACACCTATTGATAATGTTAAAAGCAATAGTCATTTAAAAACCATAAGAGAGTAAAATAAACTAAATCTTTACGTATTTTACACGTATTCATAAAACCTATAAACTTCGAAGTCTTAGATACTAATAATATTATTCCAGTGACCAGTCTCGAGAAAAAAATAACCTACCGTAACAAAAGTAGGAGTAACCCGGAAATCCCCAGAAGCCTCAGATCAGATTTACCGATTTATCAATTTGAATTTAACATGTCTTATACTAGAATTGTACTGGTTATGCTTCATTCTGTCTAGATAGAGTTAAAATTCCTGTTATAATTATTTAATCATTATTAAGTAATTGTATATATGTAGACAAACTGTGATACTTGCGTTCAAGAAATGTATTTGATTTGCATGCATCCCGCCATATATTACTTGTTTTGCAATTCATGCGTTGTTAGGAAACTCCAAGTACATAAACTTATCTCAAAAAGTTTATTCAAAGATGAATGTGAGCCACAACCATTGAATTACTGACGCCACGATTAACACATTCAAGGAAATTGAAGAACAAATAAGGAGTATAAAAAGTGAAGAGGACGTATGGAAATATCTAAAGAAAGTAAAGAGTACGCAAGCGGGAATACAGATAAACGAATGGGAAAGATATTTCAAGAAGGTACTGGAGAGGGAGGATATACAGGAAGTAGAAGGAGGACAAATCAAGAAGACATATGAAACACATCAAGCAGGATAAGCAATTAAAGAAGAGGAAGTAATAGAGACGATACAGAAGGTAAAAAAGGTAAAAAGGCAGGAGAAGACGGGATACAAGGTGAGGAGTGGATATATGGTGGAGAAAAGGTAGCAACAAGGATGACTTAAATAGTAAATAAAATATGCAGAGGGGAAGGATCCCCAGAGAGGTTCAGAGAAGGACACATATGTCCGGTGCACAAGGAAGGGGACAAAAAAAAATACAAGACGGTACAGGAAGATCGGTTGAAGGTGGTAGCATAAGAAAAGAAACTTTGACAGGGTGAACAGGCAAAATCTGTGGGAATACTTGAGGAAGAAGAAGATGAACGAAGGACTCATAGAAAGGAAGGAAGAAATATATGAAAAAACGAGTAATTTAGTGATGGTGAATGGGGAATTAAGTGAAGGATTCATAACAAGGAAGGGACTGAGGCACGGATGCCCACTGAGCCCAAGCCTGTTCGCTAAATATAGAGGAGGTCTAGAGGGGACATTAAAGGGGAAACAAGAAGGAGGAGAGGTGGTGAGGAACAGAAAAGTGCGGTCGCTGGCATACGCTGATGACACCGTGTTAATAGCGAAGGAAGAAAAAGAAATAAAGGAGATGGTAAAAACTATGGACAGATATTTAAAAAGAAAAGATTTGGAAGTAAATGGGAACAAAACCAAGGTAATGGTATTGAGAAAATGGGGAGGAAAAAGAAAAAGGAGGAGTGAAAACGGAGGGAAGACGAGATATAGCAGGTAAAGGAATTCGCCTACTTGGGATACACGATGACACAAGACAATAAAGATGGAGAGCATATAAAAGAACGAGTGATAAAGTGATAAATTAATAGGACAAGTGTGGAGGGTAGGAGAAAGACTGTTCGGAATGGACTTAATGAAAAGGAGATAATTATTTGAAAAACTAACAAAAAATGTGGTGTTGTACGTGGCGGAAGTGTGGGGGTGGAAGGAGTATAACGAGATAGAAGGACTGCAAGAAAAATACTGGAAATGGATACTTAGAGTGGAAAGAGAAACACCGGGATACATCATGAGGAGCTGCAAGCAGAAAAATAAAGGTGGAGGCGAGAAAGAAAGCAATAAAGTACACGGAGGAAATAAGTAGAAGATCAGAGTGTAAGGCATTACAAGAATGCCGGAAGGAAATAAAAGAAGGAAGATAAAATACGGACAAGAAACCAGGAAAGAATATTATGAAACAAATGGGTACGCGAAAGAAAAAGTGGAGAGCTTAAGAAGAGAAGGTGTGAGCGTGAGAGAGGACATAATTAGAAGGGACTTGGATGTCCAAACGCACGAAAGATGGATGAAGGTAAAGGAAGGTAAATACAATACAATGTATATGAAGATCAAGGGAGAAGGGATACCAGGATACTTGAAAGGAGAAGGGAGGAAGGAAAGAAAGAAAATGATGGCGAGATGAAGGTGTGGAAATCAAGAAAGAGGGAACAAATATTGAAAAAGTGATGAAGACAGAGTATGTAGGCAGTGGGGGGAGGGGATAGAAACGATCAATCATATGATGAAAGAATGCAGGGAGGTAAAGAAAGAGGAGAGGATGGTAGAGGAGATACGGGGGAAAAAAGGAAGGAGAGGGTACTGGATGGAAGAAATATGGAAAATAAGAAGACAGTTGAGGGTCGAGGGAGACAGTGTAGGTGGAGTGAGGTAAAGAGAGACATTAGGAAGTCAATTGTAAATAGTGAAATAGAATTGTAATAAATGTAAAAATGGTACACAGTCCTTTGCAATATTGTAAATAAGCAAATAAAGATATTAAGTAAGATCAACACATTCAAACAAAAGTTACGGCTCCTACAAATACCCAATTATTGAACGAAGAGAACTACTATGTCTGATGTCGGTCTGATCCACAATTTACTTAGAACAATTCGCACTATCAATTACATTATCAACACCGTTGTTCTTCCCAACGTCCACAGTTTCTATAGAACACGCCATTGGTCATCAGGGGGAGCACTTCAAGCCGATTTAGCTGTAACTTTCATTTGCATATTTTACTTTACGACTAACCTACTTGTGAAGATTTAGAATTTCAAGTGCTGTTGATTCTACTAAATATTGATTAAACCTATACATAGGGAATTTGATGGAATTGCAGTGATCGTGAGGTGTTATGTTTAAGAGGATTCTTTTGATTAACATTTCACACATTGTAATCAAACAGAATTTTAAATTTTTATGAAATGTTTTTTATTACAGATCGTTACGCTTTTTGTTTAATGTAATGGTACCTTATGCATCTAATCAACTAATTGGCTGTAGTTTTATTTCATCCAAAAATCACCTCTCTTACAGATAATTATCTATAAGCTAAATTTCTTAAATACTTTCCTAATTGTTTTAAGGTTTAAGTTCAGCTTTAAGGACACTGCAAATCTAAGGGGTACTGTTAATGTTCGTGACAATTTCTGCGTACTTGTTTCATAGAATTTACTTCTATATGTGCACATACGTCCATACTTGGAAAATACGTATGAATAGCATGTATTTACTAGATAATTGAACCCTTATAGTAAACTTAAATACAAGGAGCAAGCTGATAATATAACAAAAAATATAACTGATTGTACGCTTTTATGTTATTTTGTGGAATTAAGTTCAAGGATAGTTTAACAAAACACTTGTGCTGTAATACCTTATTAATATGTTGATAAGATCATTATTGCATCGTTTTACGGTCGAAAATGAAATTAGCACGGAAGGTAACAGATAATTAAGGTGCACTGGACTAGCTCGGTGGGAGAGAGGGCCGTGGACGTGTTTTTGAATTTAAAAATACTAATGGTGGTTTTTCGTATAGGCGAAAGTCGCAAATAAGGGTGCGCCGCAATTGGGTGCCAGTCTGTTGATAAGACAAAATCGGTAAGAATACACCTAGACACACACAGATAAATCAGCCACAAACAGACACGAGGCTTCACTTACCTTTACGATAGCTACCTCCAGGTGCACGAAGAGGTGCTCCGGGAACTTTAGCTATTAACAAACCTCAAGATATTCACACGCCTGAAAATACAAAGGAATCGTGCGCGCAAATCAGATGTTGGGGTTTAATGGCTTTCTTTAACCTAATTTTACGTTACGGTACCCCCAACGCTTGTAAACAAAATACACCCAAATAATGAAAAATAAAAAATGCTAAATATTTCGATTAATTATTGAAAAGTCAACATTCAAATACTAGTCATCTACAAAGTTCTGTCATCCTTTGAACTCAAAATGAAATAACTAAACATAAATTAAACGTCGTCAAAGGTTTCTAATGTGTTACGTTAAACAATACAAATTTAATGTAAAAAGAAACTATAAAAAAAACTATATGAAACTAAACGCGTCAAACATCTAAATTTCTAAAATACCAATTTTTAATAATTATTTCCTTCGCTATTCGGGAAGTAATTCTCATAAATCCAATTAATTATGCATCTATTGAACGAACGAAAGTCATAAAAAATGCAATCAACGATACATATAACTTACGGCCCCACTAATTCGGACCGGTTACCTGAAATTTTGATTAGATACTACACCTATTTCTAAATAAGTCAAACTTGTAAGTTATGGCCTCTTACTCAGTTTAAATCTGACGTTAATATTACCGAAATACTGTTAAAATTAAAGACATTTACCTAAACCATTGTTACACTCAAAATTGTCAATTGTAAATCGCGAAATTTTTATACACATCAACCTGAAGTACATTCAAATAACCACACATAAAATATTACAAACGCAGACAAAAGTAGGTCCTCGAACTTACTTAAAGTAACATCAATGGGCTAACAATTTAAAGAGGACGACTACGTTTATCTGCTTACTTCTGTATAATTTGGCGAAACGGACAATTGTAAGATAATCACAAACATTATGAATATGCAAAGTTAGATTACCTTCTACAAAGATTGTTGAAAGCTTCTCCTCCAGGTCACAGCGGAAACGAACTGGACATGGACGGCTTCAGGAAAACTGCTTATTAACTTCCAAATGGCAATCAAAAACAGCGACTTCAAACTAGCAAATTCGATAACGTTACGTTTAAATTTGACTGAATTTGACGTGGTAAAGCTTTTATTCACCAAAAGCGTACAATATTATTTACATGATATTAACTTAATAAGGTAGTTTTATTTACAAGTCTATATAGGATGTAAAATAACTCCTTACAAATTTATGTACAGGGAGAACTGGTCTATTAAAGGCTGTTTACAGAAATACGTAATGAAGGTTCGGGTATACGATATTCCACCATAAACAATATATAAAATCCGCAAAAGCGATGAAATCTCCATAAATCTGGAAACACTTGATGAGAAACTCTCTTTTAATTTAGGAACCGAAAGGCAGGTTTTGTTAGTCACGATAAAAACCACATAAAGTTCCCCCTCCTGGTAAACGACCAACAAAACCTCACAAAGGCCAAAAGTACACGCTGTCCACCATACATTCGGAAGGATCGGGAACGTCGACGGTAACATCTGTGCCCTCCTTTCTACTCACAACTGTACTTAACCAGATCAAGACCAGGACTGAAGACAAACACTCCAACACACATCAATTTCATGAAACACATTTACTCAAATTATAAACACAGTAGAAACGATATGTCCTTTCCGTTAATTTTACTGAGGTCAAATTGTAGTTCAGATAAATAAATATTCTTAATAAAGAATCGGTATGCTTTACTACAAAATATTTACACGTCCAAACCTGTGTATGCTTACTAAGCGTTAAGCCAGCTAACAAGATGGCGTGTCGAAATAATAAGAAAATGAATGATTAATCTCAAACACCTTAAATATCCAAACAGCTCAGTCAAAATATGTCTCTAGGCGCCACCAAATCGAAACTTCAAAATAATTGTCTTAAGCTGGATGTTAATTAACCCTACTTGATTGTAAAGTAATTGTGCTTACTCAGTAAACTCTAAGTTCTAAACAAACACTCGTCCAAAAAATAACTCAAACTCAAATATATTTACATATACATCAGGTGGTTGAAAATCAAAACCACACGTCACTACCAATTTCTGCAAAATTCTTAATACTAAAACAACCAATCAAAACCATAACTCGAGAACGATTATCTTTTCGCTTCTAAACTAATTAATATTTACTCAACATTACACAAATGAACTAAACAAAGAGATAATCGTGCTTACTAAATTTTTCAAAGTCTAATGTAATCCTTACTTAAAATTGTCCATTAATCCTACGCTTTCTTTTCTTCTTTCTTCCGTAAATCAATTATTTGTAGTCCATTTGTAATCCTTAAATTGCTGAAGCACATAACCAGTGCTCACAATTTCACAAACACTTATTCCTTTCTGTACTCACAAATAGTCCAATAACACGTAATAATCTGTAAGTTTGGTTGCCTCTTAAAATTTCTAGCAACCTTTAGGAAATTTAGTCCTTCCTTACACAAATAAACTTTTAATGTCAATAAAAATTACTTAACATTGGCTTAATTTATACGAAAATTTCGTTTACTTAAAGGTGGTCCCATAAATAATTTTAACTAATATCGTACAAGAACACGCGCTGCACTTAACACTAACGTAATAACTGTTAATTTTTATAAATCTGCTTACGCACTTTTATTTCTTGAAAATAAACAAACTAATTTTATCTTCAATCTCAATTTAATTAATTGTTTTATTTATGAATGTCTTATACGATTCATCCCCTTCGGGTTACGCAGTTGTTTAAACAATGACTGCCTTCAATAATTCACAAATACAACACTCAACCCATTCTAATTTCACATCACCTCGCGGTCTCTCACCAAAAAGCCAAAAGCTAACCTAACTAACTCGTCAATCTCTGACTTTCCTATTTATAACTTCAGTCATCCATCTTTAAACATGTCTTCCTTCCGCGTATATTCTCCAATAGTATTCATTCAAAATTTCATAGTTCCGATGCTACTACCTCTTACAACACGCTTAATTACAATACATCGCCATATTTGTTCTTACTTACAAATTTTACAATTACTTCATGAAGAAATCATTTTCGTCATTACATTCATTCAGTAGCCACTCTGGACCATTACGCAACTTTCAACATTTATCTCCAACCTGCGCTCGATCTCCTTCCGCAACATTTGCAAAAATAAGTACAGTCTAAGGTCTCAAATCCATATACATACATATATTCTCAAAACAATTGCACAACATTACGAAAACTTTCGAAATTAACACTTAAACATACCCAATCTTTCTCTACATATTTTCTAAAACATTCTACACTTATACTCATCTTCTGACCAAAATTACTCATTTATCTTCAAACATTCCATTCTTACAGCAGCAAAACAGTAGACCAGTAGCAAGCATTATCGTCCCATCGACAAATTTCTCTTCACATTTACATTCATCAGAATCTAATTATTCCAACACCAAAGTCTCTATAATATTCAAATACACGTATCTACATACTGAATTATATTTCTTCTACATTTCCAGTGGCGTATCACATACATTATACATATACACAAAAAAAATTTTTTTTTTCGTTCAAACTCAATACACTCGCACTCAAAACACATAATACACGTCATTATAACATCCTACATACAGGGTGCGCCAACGCAACCTGACAAATAATCCAGGCACCATTCCTCAATGGATGTTAACAGAGACTTAATATGAAAAACAACTTATAATTTTATATCTTATTAACAAATTGCGTTTTTAATTTTAAGGTTTGGGAAAATTTAAATGATGTTTACGATTTTAATTTAAATTAATTATGTCAAAGAAATCCATTATAAACTAAACACGACAAATTCTAATCCGCAATTCAACATCAATAGCAAACGAAACATCAATTTAACTTTAAAAGAATGTAATTGCCCAGTTCCACTAACAAAAATTCCTAAAACTTAAAATAACGAGAATAACTTATTTACACAAAAACTATTCTAACACTACTCTGATTGTAACGCAAGCATCACTTGTGAACGAAACGTAAGTAATTCTGAAATTAACGTCTCTACGAAATTGAAATTACAAATTTTAACTTGTAATAAAAAAATCCTCAAATGCCTACAACAAAACATATTAAATCTTTTGACTTCTAAAAACAGAATTTCGAAAAAAACGAGAAAGAAGAAAGTTATCTGACACCATCTACATACACTTCTCACATCCGGTGACAATCGTTCTATGAGTATGGAGTAAGTAGGTTATGTTTTTATTATTTACAGATTTCTCAAAACGATACTACATCATTGTGTTGTCGAATCACTGTGAACTATCATATACTAGTGTGGGATCTTCTATATATTCTAACTGCTTTTCTATTTATTATGTGTTGGAAACGTTATGACAATTTTACGCGAAATTTAAAATTCAAAATTCAAAAACGCACAGAGATAAACATTACTCGCGTAGAAATACGCGGTTTTTTGGCACACTTTACAACGTGATGCACCGATAGCCAGTAATTGAGTTGGTATTCATTTTCGACAATTTTAACCAGATATGTAACAAATGCTATAAATGAATGCCCTTCCATCCGCCCTCCACCGAATAGGAATTCTGTTTTCACGATTTGTTACAATTGAGTAAGGGTTTTGAAGAAGGGATTATTAAAAGAATATACCCTTTTGGTATTCTAATAAAAAGTATCGAAGGAAAGAATGGTGTTTTACCAACATCCACGCGTTCCGACACTCTATAAGTCAGATCAGTTATAATTCCTAAACGATAGATCATAGATAAGTTATTAGACCACTCGTTGGACAGCTCTTGACATGCCGCACTGACATGTATTACTCTGACACTCATATCAGAGTTGAAGTTGTTTCGACGGATTTGGTGCCGATACAAGATATGAAAATTCAAAATTGATAGGTCGTAGATGTATCAAGCGCCACTCGAAAAACTCTAAACAAACGAGTTGGAGTTTTTCGGCGAATTTGCCCTTTTCACAAGAAGGAGAGGGTAGATTTTTCATAATATACGTTTGTGGTGCCCAATGAAAAGGTCTCGATAAAAGATGTTTTTTTCATTATCTCTCAGCCACTTTAAGCTCAATAAGCAAGATCGGTCCAAATTCCGAGTCTATCAGTCGTAGATATTTCAGGTTACCACAAAGTTTTAACAAATCGCATTGAACTATGGTACTCAGCCCCCCCTTCGCCCAGCCACCGTATTCCCCGGGGGAGTTAGTTCTTCCGACGGGTTTGATTTTCCTAGAAAACGGAGGGGGTACATTTTTCTGGGTATGCCTTCATGGTACTTAAATGAAATGCGTAGGCGAAAAAAGTATTCTCATCGAATCTCTAAGCGAGAACGGTCATAATTCAAAAACGATAGATCGTAGATGTCATGCATCCACTCGTTGGATAACCTTTGAGACGCCACATCCGTTTCACTCTTCCCACCCTCCATTCACCAAATACGGAGTGAATAACAGATAAAAAAATTGTTTGAACATCTCCAACAATTTTACTAAATATTACTACTGGCGAAGATAACTGTAAGTGTTATCGAAAGGTTTAGATTGTATAATTTAACATACACCATTAGAAAACCCAAAAAAACATAAGTATTGTATTAATAGATAAAGCCTTCTTAACGGTTATAGTTTTGAAATCTAAAGAATGCTTGAAGGTATGCTTTCATAATACCCCAATCCAAGGTTTCGACGCAAGGAGTGATACTTCATTAACGGTTGATCTCCTCTATCCCATTTCAGTAAAAGTGCTTATAATTTGGAAACGATAGATAATAGGAATGCCATTGTGCACTTGTTTTGGCATAGGTGGGGATTTGAATATTACTATACTCGGTTGATGACGGTTTAGTATGAATTAAATGAAGCTGTCCTCCGAACAGTCATTGCGATTTGATAGTAGCACTTAATAATTGTGGTTCACCACTTACTAACCAGACTATCTGCTTGTTTATTTAATCCAAATCTTGGTAGTATACTAAATAGGAACTAATGCTTGCAGGATTGTATTGTTTTAGTATCTATGCCATACCTTACGGTTTGTGATTCTGCGTGAGCCATAAGTTACATTACCTCTGAAAAATTGATAAATTATTCATTTTTCTTTGTCCTGTTTTGTGATCAGTGAGACGTTTATAATGGAGAAATTTACAACCGAGCAAAGAACTAAAATTATATAATTTTATTTTAAAAATCAAGAATCAATTATTCTGACCCAAACAGCATACCGTCGCCATTTCAATACCAGGATTTCGCATCGCTCGGTTACATATCTTCAAGGAGATGGTGTCATAACTGGTTTGCCAAGATCTGAGAGACGACGTTCAGCCTGTTCAGGAACTGTAACATGACAGTTCTTGGTTATCATTACCTTAATTTGTTTTCAATCCTTGTCTATCGTTACCTTAATTTTCAAGTAATCCTAAATTTGTAATAATATTACTTGAGTCTAAATATATTTACACTACATCAGTATCTTTAGGTAAGTCTTTGTGCGTAAATGCGAAGCGCTTAATTAAATTTCAGTGTATCCGTCAATATTCTGCCTCCACTTTAATGTACTTATTTAAGTTATTACCTTTGTATATAGAATGTAAGGCTTCTAAGTTAAATTGTGTAAATGTGATACTTCAATGGCGTACTAACCCTTATGTAATATCAGGAAACCGCTTGTGTAAGAAAGCCTTTATGACTTTCTTCGTTTTTTTATAGTTTTGTTTAACTATATGTTTGACACTCATATTTATCCTAAACCACTATATTTTAAGTCGTTTGTATACCAAAACAACTTCAGAAATGCATAAACAATTTATATTTACACTAAAATAGAAGTTTATACCTTAAACGCACATACAGGTACCGGTGTACCTACATATAGTTTGCATACCTTGAGATGTTTTCTAATGAAAACAATGTGGCTAAGTAACCAGCATGGTGTGAAAATTTATTTATTACATAAACATTTATATACATTCTATACATTTTGTTACATTTTCTGAATGCTCGTTGCAAACAGGTCGATTGCAGGTTTTACACGATTTCCTACTTTTCCTTTGAAATGAAGCGGTTGAGCGGCAGATGAAACAGCTCCCAACATGCTTAGCTCTTCCCGAAGCGTCCTTAGGTTGTTCTGATTGTGAAGGTATAATTGGGTGTCCTAAGATGGCTTCAATCCCCGACCTTATTGAAAAGTGCCTCAAAACCTGGGAGTTTTGAACGCTGTTCAATTGTAGGCAGAGATAGTTCTTTACCTAGACCACCAAGAAAAGTCCGCCTACTATGTGTTGACCTGGTAGTTGCAGGGTTGTTTTCTGAGTATATAATGTAGGCAGCGAGGGCTGCTACATCTATCATGTTGAAAAACATGGCGTGTGGCCAACGAAGGGTCTTCCTTTTCGTGGAATAGTGCGTAACCATCTTGTCCATGTTGTCTACGCCGCTTTTAGTCGCATTGTAATACATAACTATTTCTGGCTTTTGTTTCGGTCCAGTGATGATGGTATTGTTGTGCATAGTTGACAGCAATGTCACTATCCGTTCCTTCTTTGGCACATAGGAACAAATGCTAACTTTGCCATCCTCGCTGAAGCCAAATGTCGAAGAGTGCTCTTCCTTCTCCTTACTTTTCTTCATCTCTTTTGGGATGCAAGACTTATTTTGCTTCAGTGTTCCTACCATGGAAAGGTTCCAAGAGAGTAACAAGTGAGCCAAAGGTAACGCTGTAAAAAAGTTTTCCATTGTTGCGTTCCTTCCTGATCCCTTGAAATACGTTTGAATGTATCCGCAACTGACAAGTGTTTCGTTTACGGCGTGGGTCCAGGCCTATGGCGGATAATGTTGCGTTTTTGAACTCGAGTCGCTGTCGGCGGGGTCTTCTTCCATTTCGTACCATCTTTAGCTACCACAAAGGATTCCGGCGCAGCATCGTCGTTGTCTTGTTCCTCTTCCTCCTCCCCTTCAGACGAACTTTCCTCCAGTTCTATCTGATTACCTTTGTCGGCAAAAACATCTTCCACGTCCGATAAATCTAAGCCATCGTCCACTGTAGGCTGTGGTGATATCCATTCGTCCTCAGAATCTTGATTGTCATATTCTCCATCGCTAGAACAGGAATCGTCGGCTGTTAGGGCTGCCAAGTAAATTTGTTGCTTCTCATAAGTAAGCCTAGTAAACAAAAAGTCTTAGTCTTATTTATCGCATTTACAAAATATAGCAAACATACCTTTTATATTCTGCTGCAGATAGTTCCTCCATTCTTCAAAATAACTTTTTCAGCTGGTCTAAGTAAAATACCGAAACTCACTTTACACTTCAAAGTAAAGAATATTAGTGATTTGAAATTGGATTTCGCATTGCATATAAATACTAAATTAATTTAGATTGATAAAGAGTTAATTGGATAATAACATAAATTAGTCATTTACACTATTGTTACAAACCCTTTAATTGACATTCATCACAGCTCATTAGCCAGAAAGTAATGAAAAGGTAATTAGAAATCATAGATAAGTTAATATGCCTAAATATCTTTTGCAAAAGTGCACTTACTTATGCATTAGCGATAATTAGATTAAAAATGTATCATTATGATAAGCCTAACGAGGTATTTTCTAATTGTAAATAAATCTTCTGTTGAAACGTAAAACAAATATGTTATTTCTATGCCTTTGTAAAGTTTATTATGGAAAAAAACCTAAGAAAAAAACTTATACCATGCAAAAGGTATGTAGGTACAGCGGTATCTGATTGTGCACAATACGTATAAAATTATACGCGCACATGACGGTTAATTCATTTTCCGTTTATTCTGCCGTCCAGTTTAGTACGTTATCTTTTTTAAGTTTTGCTTCCCTTGTATAAGGAATGTAAGGCTTCTAATTAAATTTTTGTAAATATTATATTTAATGGGGTACAAGGGTACGCATCTATATTCAGGAAACCGCTTGTGTTAAGAAAAAGCTGCAACTTTAATGAATTTCCGTATCGATGTAAAATCTTGATGTGACGTCACGATGTTCACTTGTATAAAATGGAGTGCATGACCATGATGGTGCACATTTATTCTTCAAGAAATATAAATAGAGACACCTTTGTTTTGCATTAATAATGTATGATGTCGATGTATATCTGCTGTTGTAGTTGAACGTCTGCCAGCTTTTGTTGTTTTTGGAGCCTGCTTTTGTAGTTGACCTACATTTAATTAGGGTATGTGGATGATTTTATGGAAATTATACTACCTTACCTTACGTTTATATGATGAAAATTACCTTACCTATATGGTCTACAGTTCGTTAATTTCTACGTTATTGACAATCGTATGTTTATATTACGGAATGAGCAATGAAGTACTCATGCTACAGTTAGTTTTAAAACGAAGTTAATTTATTTATTTTAAGTACATGTAAGTAATACGTACCCTTTTAATGTGTTTAAGGAAATAACAAATCAGTATAGTGTGTTGATACGGTTATAAATGAACAGCTGATTTCTGTTCCTGAGATAAAGCATTTGAGTTCATAACCTGTAGTACTGTAATATTTGTTGATGTAGGTCAAGAATACATTTCATTATTATTGAATACAGTGTTGATCATATTGCATTTCGAATTTTAAGTAAATATAGATTATAAGCTTATATAGTGTGTAAAATTTAGTATTTTTAGTATTGTAAATCTTTTCGAGAAATATCGTTTTAGTTATTATATGCAATACAGTTGTTTAGTGTTTATTCAGATTACCTATTATGCTGTTAAGGTACCACTTTCTAAATTTTTGCTGTATTTTAATTATTAAATCTATAAATTAAGTGGCGCCCAACAGACAAATACTTTATACTGATTATATCTATGGATATATCTCTGCATCCCTCACACCTGTTCAAAATGAGTAATCAAACTATAGTAAATTTCGTAGGTTATGTGCCTTATTGAGCTAGACCGTGGTGCAATTTAGCTTTTTAATATAGCGATCAATCACACCAAATTTTTTATTTGTTATGAAACAAGCACTGTTCGTGTGCGGGAAGATGTCCAGGAAGAACCAAGACCGTTCACTAGTAGACGTTCTATCCAGCTCAGGTTGTCGCGGATATCAAAGACGCGTTTTGAAGAGGTTGCTGATGTTTCCATATAAGGTGCAATTAGTGCTACAATAAAACCAACTAATTATCAGAAACGCCTAATATTCCTAGTCTTCTTTTAAGAGTTATACAACGAATTTGTTCCTCACCTGATTATAAGCGATGAAGCACATTTGCACCTTAATGGATTTTTTAATCATCAAAATTATGCGTTTTGGGCTACCAATAATCCACAGATGCATAAACATCACTTGCACCCGCTTAAGTGCAAGGTCTGGTTTGGTGTTACATCAGAAATGATCATCGGGTCTTATTTTTTTGAAAATGAAAGTGGTAATGCAGCAACAATCACTGGCAAGCGACACAGAGCCATCCTCAAAAATGTTCTGTTCCCATGTGTGATAAAGACAGAGCCAATGCCCGCCGTCTAGAGCCACAATGGAAGAAATTTTTTGAGAACGGATAATTTCATGAAACTCGGCAGTCAGTTCGTCACCACGTGCACCCGACTTGATGACATGTGATCTTTTTTTGGTCTTATCTGAAAGAGAGAGTGTACAACAAAAGGCCCCAGACAATCCAGTAGCACACGGACACACAAAAATATGAGCGCTCCTCTCTACGAAGCCGAAAATGGTCATCATTTGCGTGGTATTTTCGTTTATAAATAGCTGAAAAATTCTCAACCCTTGTGTTTCTGTTAGATTTTCTTTAGTGTATTTATTCTTAAAAATAAATGTTATTCAATTTTTTAATGGTAACGTGACTTATGGTCCACAGAGTGTACTATATTATGCCATTAAAGAGGTATTGAATAAAGTAAAATAACGGATGACGGTAAAATTTGAGATACAAAGGGATGGAAGCCTTGCGCATGTATAATAATCTAGTTATAAGGAGTTAATTTGGTACTTACAATCTACGAAAGAAACGTGTTATTTTAATCAGCACATGTAAGTAATGGTAGCGCATGGTTTAGGTTAGGTCAATACTCTCGAGAATTGACCTAATCTAAACCGTGTGGTTATTAATCTAACCTAGTATTGTACGTTTATTGACCTAGCCTAAAAATTTCGAGAGAGACGAAAGAGACGAGAGAGATGAGAGAAAAACAAGAGAGAGATGCGAGGGAGACGAGAAAGACGAGATATGCGTGAGAAGCGAGAGAGACGAGAGAGCCGAGAGGGACTAGAGAGACTAGAGAGGCGAGTGTGGCGAGAGAGACGAAAGAAACTAGAGAGGCAAGAGACAGACGTGAACTACGAGAGACAGAGGGACTAGAGAGGAGTGACAAACGCGAAGGACGAGGAAGACCAGAAAGCCACGCACAATCAGGTTCTATTACAGAAAACATTCGCTAGTTTAAAAATACACTACTAGACGGCATGGCCAACAAAATAAATCTGCTTTTAAAAACAAATGTAATCTAATTAGCTGAGTTTTTATCAGGTACGTATGGATATGCTCTGTTACATTGGGGAGACCAGCCAGTAGAGAGGTGTGGTAGTGGAAGCGGTCTTCGCTGAAAGCATCATGTCCCAAAATGTTACCTATATGAGGTATCTTTTGGTATCTTTGAGAAATTTTCGAAAATACGTCGATTATAGAACCTCCAGTTTTCAGCTTCAGAGCTCCTGCTCACGGCGTCTTGCTAAATACATTGATAACCGTTAGTATGTAATTATATCCGTCATTATATTTACTTAGATTTCTCTTAGAGCAAAAAAGATCCGCATGCCATAACTCAAAAGTGTAAAAAAAAGAGTAAATTTTGTCACTACAGGTTTATGAATAGTGTACGCTTCTTGTTTCTGTAACCACACTCTAATATCTTCCCTAGTGGCATGTTTATAAAATCTAGTCTCCATTTTGATAGAGATATTTCTGCTAAGGCAACAATTGTATGTAAAACTGTGGTATGTGGTCGTATGGCAACTCCTTAAGGGTAAAAACCCGACATTAAAAAAACAGTATATTCTAATAAGCGGCCAGCATACTTAACTTGATTATAAAATCTAAGGGCATTTTTGACAGAGGTGTTCCTGATAAGACAGCCAATCAGCCCTTGTATGTAAAATAATATAGAGGCGAAACCTAGCTTAAAGAAGAAGAAACAGACATTTCGTTGCATACATCAATGACCTTTACACCTTACCTCTCTGATACCTAGTGTAGCTCTCCATCTACCTGCCCTTTCGAATTAACTACAGTCTCAATGCGATTCTGACATATATGAAGATATGCCTATCACTTTTAAATATATTTTTTACTTGATATTGCTCATAAAAATACTATTAAGATTTTAGTGCATTATTACTTATTACTCTTATAGGATGACGTCACACCAACTCTGCAATAACGTCAACTATTACTATAAAGACTTGATCAAGCAGTGAAAGTGATGCACGACTTTTTAAAAATACCCCAAATAAAAAATACTGGAAAATGTTAGCCCCAGAACCGCTTGGACGAAAATTTGTACGGTATGAACAAAAGAATGAATGAAGCAAAATTCAACAGATGTAACATAAAACAAAATTTTCTAGTATAGTTTCTACTAAAGTACAAACAATGTGTAAAAATTCTTAGAAGACTTGTCTTTTTCAATCAGTACGTTGAAAGTGGGTTAAATAAAATTGTCCTATTTTTAAAGTACGAAAACATAATTGCCGAAATTTCTATATTGTGAATAACATCTTAAGACATTAGTATTCCGAATCTTGAACGACTTTGATTATATAACTTCATTAGCAAGTTACTGAGATAGAATGAAGAGATAAAATAAACTCAAATGTATTTTCTACAAAACATTTTTTAAAGAATAGATAAACAGATAATGTGATTTGGCGGCCTAATTGCTACGATAAGTGAACCGAAGGATACTATTAAGGCGGCTAAGGAGAACTCTGCAATTCATATTGCTGAAATGGCCATAAAATGACCATTTTGGACGTAATCATCTAATAAAGAAAAAAAAACCATGCGTTGGACAAATTTTATGTAGTATACTGATCAATTAACGTAAACGTTCTGGTTTCAAATTAAATCCTTAAGTTACAATCTTGGTCGAAAGTTCCGTAAAAGTAGTAGCTCTCCGTAGGAATTTTCGACCAAGATTGTAACTTAAATGTTGAATTTGAAACCAGAAGATTTACATTAATTGATCACTATACTACATAGAATTTGTCCTACTCATAGTTTTTTTTTTCGTTACTAGACGATTACGTCCAAAATGACCATTTATGGCCATTTTAGCAGTATAAATTGCAGAGCTCTCCTGCTCTCCTGCAAGTGTATTATCAAACGTACAGCACAATTAACTTGACAACGCAGAAGTATAGTTAAAGAGCGCATTATGATTGTATCTGTCGAATTTATAATTGAATAATGAAAAACAGTGAAACGTATAAAAGCAAATATGACCTGTTTTTAAATTACAAAGAGTACCAACATTATACTATCGCGTGTTGTGTATAGTTGTTATTGGTATAATTAATTTTTGAAAATCTCTCTAATGAATGACAACTGTTTCCGCACAAATGCGAGAATTTTACAAATTTGTTTAATCACCTGTAACCGTCACGAAGCTGTTGATAAACATGATCAAATGTATGAAAATAAGTATCGATAAAATTGCAAATAAACTAAACGAAACACTCATAAATGCTTAAACAACACGGGTATATAAAGATAAAACGGAACTCCAGTAACAATTTAGTTTTATGTAACTTTATATGTAAATAAATGAATTTTCTTTTCAAATTTGTAGGTATTTTCACACGCCAAAGCTTATTTTAGCATCGGTGGAAATATATTTAATGGTGAACCTGTGCACTTCTCCTATATGCCCGATTTAGTTCTTGAACATGCACGTAACGTTACTATTAAGCTACATCACCGCATTGGACGTTTCCTAAAACTTCAGCTTTACTTCGCTGCTCAATGGATTTTGCTCAGTGAAATTTCATTTCACTCCGGTAAGCAAGCTTAACCTATTACATATCCTCAATTACCCCCATGATTTATTGTTCTGTTAGGAAAATCACATTTATCAACAAGTTAGGCTCTAAATCTAAAATTAGGTTTCTTTTTGTTATACATTTATTTAATGTAGAGCAAAATAACTCGTTGATAAGTTGCTTTCTTTGTGATACTTATTCACCAGCACAGCAGCAAGATCACGATCTTATTCCAGTGGTGGTGAGTGGAAATTTTACAGAATGGGAAGAAGACGCCGAGATTCCCGATACGGGGAGAGAATATCCGCTACAAAAAGACGACGTGGAAGTTACATCCAGCGAAACTGGCCGTAATACAGCTGGAACACCCATAAAAACCGGATCGAATGAAGACTCAAAGCAGTATATTGGTTTTGTTATTGGTGTACTTACTGTTGTTATATTGATACTTACAGCCGCCATCGTCTTCATAGTCTATAGAAATCATAGACTAAAAGAGGTCACTGTACAGTCTAGTAATTTTCATGTGGAAAATCGAATGGATTGTGAATTAAAGGTGAGTTGTTCTTTTTGCTAGTTCAATTGTAATTAAACATAATTAAATTTGAAAAAGTATTGCATAGGATTGATTTTGTATTCATAGTATGATGTTGATGAATTTGCTTTAAAAACGCGCTTTTGTTATTTTTATTCAGAGATAAAAATTTTAAATGTGGAGCTTTCAAATGAAGGTATTTAACTGTACAATCCGTTCATTTACAAATTTTTATTGTATATTTGGATGTGTGGATGAATTGATAACGGCCGTCATCCACAAATAACTTGGTGATTGGATTACATTTTTGACAATGTATTAAATCAGTTCAGAAACCAATGTATTTAACAAAATTGGTGCACTCGGAATAATTCAGGACAACAATTTGTTATTATACAGTGTGTATCACGGTGAACACGCTTTAGGTGTTTATGAAGAACATTTTACGATACACACCTGAAAATTTGGCTTTCAGTGACGTCCGTTGATACCGTAATAATTTCAAAAATTAAAAGTTACAAAAAAGCTGGCTGAGGTTTCTAGGGTAATAAATGCCGAAGTTCTAAGTTTCTGATCCACTATTTCAACATCTGCGATATCAGGACTAATCTTAATGCTGTTCACCTACATCTTAAACAATTACAACCTGCCATTTCTTTCTATTTGAAACAGAAGCCTCGTCTGAAAGCTACTATTCACCCGAATGGCAATATTCCCAATACAACCTTCACTCTAACTACATATATATATATATATATATATATATATATATATATATATATATATATATATATATATATATATATAAAGGAGGCGTATGTGACTATATCAAGGACAGCATTGCATGCAACACGATTTCTTCATTGTAAAATAAAAATCTCGACGTGATTTGGTTTAAACATTCTGGCGCTAAATTTGTGAAACTTTACTGTTGCATTTATATGTCTCCTAATGACAGTAACTTTCAAGATTTCTTCGATTACCTTAGTTCGAAAGTTGGCTATCTTCTGTCTCAGTATCAATCTTGCGATAGCTCAATTGGAGGAGATTTCAATGCTAGTAACTCTAATTGGATTCAATATTCATCTATTACTAATCCAGCTGGTCATAGTGCAGACACATATGCTATTTTTTTGTAATCTCACACAAACTATTTCTGATCCCACAAGAATTCCTGATAACCCTAGCCACACTCCACCCCTGCTAGATTTCTTCCTTACATCCAACCTATTTGTTTATAAAACTTCTGCCCTTTCCCCTCTATTGTCTAATGCAAATAATTTCTACTGTCCCTAATTCCGCTGTTGTTCGCAGCACTAATTGAACATTGTGGTGCTTTAAGTCATCTAGATGAAGTGATTTACGAGACTTTCGATTGCGTGAATATTGCTTTAAGTTGTCCGCTTCTTCGTATATTGTTCGTTCAGTATCTGAAGTCATACTCATGGGCATGGAGTTATGCATTCCCAAAAAACGGAATCTTATAGGTCATTCACGTTCCCAACTCTGGTTCAATACGGCTTGTGCTGATTCAATATCTTTGAAAAACAAATCTAATAAAACGGTCGAGAATCATGCAAAGTACGTTGGTGCTAGAGATATCTGCAAAAGTGTCATCACTAAAGCTAAAAAATTGTTTAAACAACGAAAATACAATGAACTAGCTACATCTCCTATGGGCTGTCGTAAATGTTGGGCTTTAGCTAAAGCTATTAGTAAAAACTTTGGTGCATCTTCATCTCCGCCTCTGACATCTCTTGACTGATCTGTAGTTGCCGATTCTGGAGACAAAGCCAATATTTTTGTGGATTTATTTGCATCAAACTCGTGTCGATTCTGGAAAAGATGTGCCCCTAGTCAACTCTTCTTCATACGCTATGAAACCGATTTATTTTCGGCACAAACCCCTAGAATAGATTATCAGTAGTCTTGATCTCAATTAGGCGGTATTGTAAAGGAACCATGGAGTTACAGAAAACTTTCACAAAGTTTATAATCGACATACAAAAAATAATGTGAAATAGAGTACCTCCATGGGGCATCCATTACTCTAAGTGTAGTTCGAACATTTTGGATCCAGTTTATAAGATCACGATCAAATCCAAAGTTATGGTGTCACTACTCCTTTCAAACTGCTGGTTACAGAGTTTTTATGGGGAGTAATGGTATTGCTCTTGACCTTAGCCAATCTCATGTATAGTGGTTCCAGAACTGAAAACTGGTGTCAATAGAACAATCATGAAACCTGCTGTGGGAGGTTTACTATGCTGCCGTGCCCTTCATTAGGAGTCCAGTTGTTCAATATTGCTATGAACGTATTACGCTTTTCTTTACTTAATAGTATTTCGATGGTATGGCGGAACAAGTTCCATTCTTGGAAATGTTTACTAAGAACGTTTAGCATTTTTGAATATAGACACAGCAAGTGATAAAAAAATTTAACTAATCATTGTGGGTGTTATAAAGAAAACTAATTAGTATGTTTAAAAAAGTAATTAATGCAGGTGCGCCACATGTTCTGCACATTGAGCAATACATGTTGGGTATGTTTCGGCAAGCTTCTTTGTTGGTCCCTCCACCGCGCCGAATATGAGTTTCCTTTCTTATTCTTTGTTTAAGTTCAGCTCCACGTCTTGAGATTAACACTTATCGTACAAATTATCTTTTAAGGTATCTCTTAAAAAATAATAAGGGCTGAGATCGGGGCATCGCGGGGGGCAGAGAACATTTCCATTAGGCCCAATTAGCTCATCAAAATAAAGGAGTCTATAGGACTCCTTTATTTTCTGGTTGTTGTCTAAATAATTATTTCGTTGACTGCTCCTTCGGATTCTAACAGGTGAAATATTCTCTCGAAATAAATTAATATAGCCGCGGAGATTCAAATTGCTTTCGAAAAAAATGGGCGCCGTAATACGATTCAGATAAGTATACCCTAAGACATGAAACACTTCGTCTGCCTTGATGTTACTTTCCTTCTTATTTTCTTGCGACCAACAGTGAATATTGTTCTGTTATACATACCCGCAGTCGTATACGTGGACTCACCATCCCAACATGTTCTCTGGAATACGTTACTTTCAAAGTGTCTATCCATCCACAGCATACAATATTCCATTTAACGGAATTTGTCGTTGTCTTCTAAGTATTTTTCGAAATTTGAAGGGCTTATCTTTGTTTATCATAATTCGCTGATGAATCCCAAATCCCCAGTTGCATCTCTCAAAAATGTTCTGGCCGTTCTTCAAAATTTAGACATAAATCTAATTGGGTCTCTTCTGCTAAGGTACTAGTAGATCAGATTCTTTTGTTTCAAAACGCCGTGATTTCGCCAATTACGTTCAATCCTGGGACTAGTATTTCGGAGAGAAATACCCCGATCACTACATTTTCTCCTAACCAAAGCAAAACTCGTTATTTTTAATACCACACTTATAAAAATCTAAAAGTTCAACTTCTGTATCATGTTTTGCAACACTTAAGTTATCGCATTACTTTAATGACACTGATATGTCACAAATCACTGGTAACCATAAAAATTCGATTCACTTTTTCGGAAAATTAGCGATTCAGATTTTCTAAATTGGCTCCTGTATGTTAAGTAAAGCAACACATTATATTATTGTTTGGATAACTGGAACTAAAAATATGCTTCAAATGCCGTAGCTAGAAGTGAGTAAACATAGGGCCAAAACTGAATATAAATGCCAATAATTTCGAAACGGTATATTTAAACCCACATTATTATATATCGTTGAACAAGTCTTGAAAATATGTAATAGTATATTGGGCGGTCCATTTGAAATTAGTTAGTTGATAGTGATTGGAGAAAAACGGACCTCCCTGGCTTACGTGGCAGGAATTTTTCAAGGTTACGTTGTTCAAGCAATTCTTAGAATCAAAGTTCAGGTTGAATTGAGTCAAGATCATGCAGGGGTATACCGACCTTATCCGGTACTTACTCTATCTTTCCCCATCTTATCCGATCTTATCCGAACTTATCCGACCTTACCCGATATTATCATATCTTATCCGATCCTACTCTTCAAGGTAAATTTCTAGGAAATAAGCATTGCTAATCAATGAAGTTTATAACTGACTTTGCGCATGCGCGGGTATCAGCAGGGGCAATTCTTAGAAACCTAAACAGTTCGTGGAAACATGAAGAATGAATGCTATTGGTTAAATGCTATTCAAGGTCAAATTCTTAGAAATAGCAAAATAAGCATTCATATCTTATGCGATCTTACCTAATCATATTCGATCTTACGCGACCTTATCCGATCATATCCAATCTTATCCCATCTTATCCAATCTTACCCAATTATATTCGATCTTCTCCGATCTTACCCGATCATATATGCTCTTTCCCATCTTACCCGACCATATCCGATCATATCCGATCTTATCCTACCTTATCCGATCATACCTGACCTTACCCGATAGTATCCAACCTTGCCCGAACTTATCCTATCTTACCCGACCTTATCCGATCATACCCGATCTTATCCGATCTTATCCAACCATATTCGATCTTATCTGATCATATCCGATCCTACCCAATCTTATCCTACCTTAGAATTGCTTACACAAAAATTATACGAATATTTCCAATGATATGGTAGAATTAAAGATTTATGCTTTAGCTTTAATTCATTAAAATTTTTAAATTTATTGGGAAATAATTGGAAATAGGGAAAATGGTTGAAGCTCCTACAATTAATTACTATTGAATTATTTATAGCTATTAAGCCCCTTGGGAGTCAAAGACGCTACACAGAAGTCCAAGGTTAATAGTTCGGAGCATGAGTAGGTCTACTGCCAAGCGACAAGTAAAGATAGGTTCCCTAGTGTAACATTTCGGCATTGAATGTTACTATGAATCGAGCGCCACAGGTGGAGCGCAAACACCTGCTCTGTACTATTGGGTAAGCCCTAGTACTCACCCACCTGTTCAACCGATGTAATGCTGTTTTATTAAATTTTAATAAACGAAAGAATAATTGATTTACCAGTGCAATTAAACTCAAGAAAATTAAAACATACCTTTCAGATAAATAATATTCCTCAAGCTAATCCCAAAGGCAAACCACTCAATCACGCCACTATTGTATAAACGAAGAGGCAAACGAAAAACTTCACTCACTCACGTCACTGTTTCTGTATATAACCGAAGCAACTAAATGCCAGTTTAAAATTTGTTTGTTTATATGTAACTAATGTTGTCAACCTTAGCAAAAAATTGTGAGCATTTGGAAGGGAAGAATTAACCACCCGTATAAAGAAATGTAGCATAATCTATCAGAAGTCTAAATCGCAAAGTATGCATCAATTCCATTAACCGGTTCATAAGGAACATCATCATGTTTCTCTGTCAGCAACACGAGCAGATCTTTTTATAATAGTTCCGTTGGTAATGGACTGTGGGCAAAAACTCTTTCTATTTCACTCACACACACGCACTATCTATCTCTCTTGTCCCTCGTATAAACACTCATTCAACATTTTCTCCTATATGAAACAATATGTGTGATTATTATCTTTCTCATAGACATTTATTTATAGCACTATCATTCTCTAAATTATAAACTTGGGTAAAAAGTACAATTCATTTTGTATTAAAGTAAAAGTAACTGTATATGACTCTAAAATTAATATTTTTAAGGACAAACTTAAAACTGCTTCAATGTATTGTTTTTGCGCAAAAGTAGAAACGTTTTAGTAGGATAAAAACAGAAATGAATAAATATAAGGCGTTACAGTGTTTGATTAGTTATACACACACACACACACACACACACACACACACACACACACACACACACAAGCTATATATATATATATATATATATATATATATATATATATATATATATATATATATGATATATATATATATATATATATATATATATATATATATATATATAACTAAATTATGTTTTGCTTTCAATTTAATGTAAAATTTACAATATAAAACTACAAATTGTATGCACACACACCCACGCACGCACGCACGCACGCACGCACGTACGCACACACACACACACACGCACACGCACATGCATACGTACGGGCACGCGCACACGCATACGCACACGCACACGTACACGCACACCCACACCCACACCCACACGCACCCACCAACCCACCCACCCACATACACACACAAACACACACACACACTTACTCACTCACTCACTCACTCACTCACTAACTCACTCGCACACGCACACGCACACGCACACGCACACGCGCACGCACACGCACACGCACACGCACACGCACACGCACACTCACAGTCACACTCACACTCACACTCGCAATCACACTCACACTCACACTCACACTACGCACGCAAGTACGCACGCACGCTCGCACACACGCACACACGCACACACGCACACACTCACATATTTAACTAAAAAATTTTGAAATGTTTGCAGTGTTTTTCACACAATTTAAGATATATAAAATTCCTGAATTGCTGTTAGAAGCGCTCATATTTTAGTTATCATTGTGCAAAAAATCAGAATTTTATAATCATCACTTAAATTGCTACGTTTGTTTACTATACTAAATGTAATATGCAGAAAATCGTTTTAGTTAAATATTGAAGTCTCTGTATTAATAATGTAATTTTCAAGTGCCCCTTTTTAGTATTAATCATCTATTTACATGCATTATTTTTGCAGGATCGCATTGTGCTAGTTATCAGTAATAATAATTTTTAGAATTCGTTTTCACTTTTTTGTGACTAAAACGAGTGACGACATACGATTAATTAACAAAAGTAAAGTGGTTTTGTGATTTCCATGGGTAGGCTTAACGATGTTGACCGTTTTTATTGAGGTCAAACTTTCAGTAAAATTCAAAGCAATTAATTCTTGATAATGCAAATCTAATTATATTATTTGAGCAAGATGAGGTAAACCTTAGACATGTGTATGAGGATCATATAAACCACACCATAAGTATGGCATTGTTTCGTTATATGTGTTCAAAGTGCTGGATACATCCGTTCGGTTTCGTGGTCAGAAACAAGGATTCCGTAGTTAATAATTAGCTGACGCCGTTTAGATATTAACAGCTACCTGTTTAGTGTATACAGCTATCTGTTCAGGGTAAGCCGATACCTGTTCGGTAAACCTGTTTTACTGCACACTATATAATACTTTCAGTGGTTACTGATCCGCTGATATACTAACAACTACCTGTTTAGTGTAGACAGCTTTCTGTTGAGGCTAAACCAGTGCCTGTTCTGTAAACCTGTTTTGCTACACATTATATAATACCTTAAACTGCTTTCAGTGGTTTATTACTTAGTCATCCGTTTAGGTATTAACAACTATCTGTTCAGGGTAAACCCCCATTTTGCTACAATGGATAATAAGGAGATGAGGTAATATTAAAGCGAAAAATTATTCAAGCTCGTATAATAATACGGCAGAAATATGACAGTATTAAAACTGCCGCATTGATAATGAGAGGACATTTACAAGTACTTGTAAGCCTATAATAGAAGCTCTAACTGAAATAGTAAATAAAATCGATCCTAATAAAAAACACCTAAAAAGGAGTACATTGTCGTTAAACTCAAAAACCCACCCCTGTTTATATTTCGAAGAAAGCATACTACTACTCCCATCAGCCTGCTATCTTAAAGGACTCCAGGATTCACCCTCTAGCCCACTAGATCAGCTTCCGTTTTTTCAAAGAAATCCCCCTCCACGTCTTCGTACACCATATTTCCTAGATACATCTGTCGTAGGAGAGATTAATACTGACGAAGAATCAGAATCTCTTATAAAATAGGTGGTGTGAATGGTTTTCGTATAAATTTTAAATAATATAATAAAGAAATTGTAAAAAATGTTCTTCGTAAACACAAATCGTTAAACTAACAGGAGATACTAACCATTCACCACAAATAATGCCTTTGTCCCAGTCGGTAGTTTAAAGTGGGCCGGTTCATTTGATTTGCTTAATTACCACAAATTCTGCTGTTATTTTCACTTGACATCAATATAAAAAATTTGCAATGTAACACTAATAAAAATGATCTCGGACGCCAAGTTATTTTTAGTAATGGTCGAAATAACTAAACCGAGTTTTACACTAAAAATATATCAAAATGTAAAACAATAAAAAAATATACAACTATGTTTATTAAATATATAAAGTGAAAGGGTTAAATAAAATATATCTTAAAAACTAATTGTAAAAACCTTAAAATACTAAAAAAATCATTAAACATTAAATACCTGTTACTAAATATACAAAATCTTCTTGAGAATCCCTGGCATTATAAAAAATAATGCAGAAATGTAAACCAAGAAGACGTAATCCATCTGTAATGTTGCGCAATTTATTTCAATAACAATGCTTTTATGTTATCAGCCACACCCAAATTGGAATTTTATCTCTTAAAAATTTCTTCTTTAAATTGAATAATCCGTTTAATGCATTCTTTGAAATTATCAAATAAAAGTTGCAATCATAAAATGAAAGCGTACGCTACAGTAGAATTAAATGCGGACTTACAATGTAATTAAATTGTGAATCGAAGTAAAAATAAAAGTAAAATTGAAGTAACCGTAAAAAAAGTGCCTGAAAAGAGAAAATGTTTTAATTTTTAGTATTACGCGTTAAAAGATATCTTACCATCAAATTAATGGCACTTTTCACTAAAATTTAGGGGAAAACCCAAAAAATGCTTCCTGCACTCACAGCAGTCATACTGAAGTAAGCAAAATGGATGTTTTCAAAGTTCGATGATGTAGTCGTGCACAAAAGATATAAGCAGGATTAAGTCAATGATGACGTAATGCGCGAATAAAATGATCAGAAAAATAATTTATGGAAGTGGAAGTATAAACCTTTAAGAAGTATACACCATAAACCCTTAAAAAGAAATGCAAATTAAATTGCCTACCTCATACCTATATTTCAATAATTAAAAACTTTTTTCTTATATTTACAACTAAATGAATGAAAGACCTTAAATTAAGGTATATTTTAATACAACTCAAAAAGGGTTGCTACACTCTTAGTGTCGCAGATGATTCCCGTAAAGAACCCATCTCAGAAAGATTTCTCGAGCAGTACCACGAATTACCTCGTATATACGTTGAACGTATTATGAGGGATCCTGAAGGTGCTATTGATCATACTTATGGAGTCCACTATGATACCAAAACAGACAAATGGACAATTAGTAATACATCCGTTACAATTAAAGGAAGCGGTATGATTATTAAAGGTGTCATGTATAAAGGGACTCAAGGTTTATACGATCTGATTTAGATCTAGTACATTCAAAAGATAGAAATAATTATAAAAGTATTTTAGGAGCTACGATTGTTGCAAGGCGAGATTTTGATGTAAGCAGACAGATTCGAGGAAGCCGCAGCAAAAAGTATACACAAATAATCAAACCTTATGAGCTAAGTTTTTTAAGGAATTAACAAACAGGTCATTGAATATAAATATTGGAATAATGTACACGAACTAATTCGTGATCTGCAAGTATTGTGGACAGAAAAATTGGCGGAAAATACAGTTGTCGTAAATGACATAATATCAATTTTAGAAGAACCACATGAAGATGGATACATTGAGAAACCAACTTAAAGAAATTGTGGATAAATTAGTATCATGCCTAAATTACAACTCGTCAACGAATTGTACAAACCCGCAAGAAAAAATTTTAAACGAAGGCGAACAATAATTAAAGGTTTTGATGACCTTTGGCAAGCAGACTTCGCTGAATTTAACACATGCCAAAAAAATAAGGGCTATAAGTATATATCAGTGGTTATCTACTGTTTTTCGAAATACCTGTGGTCTAAAGGATTAAAAACGAAAACAGGTCAAGAAGCTACCAACTAACTGCAAGCAATGTTCAAAAAAGGTCGGAAATCTACTAATTTGCAGACAGATGCAGGAAAATAATTCTACAATGAGCATTTTATGGAGTCAATCATTACTCCACCTATAGCACAAAGAAGGCTGCAATTGCGGAACGTGTTATCAGAACCATTAAGGTTGCTCTATATAAGTCGTTCATTCTACAAGGTAAATATAAATGAATTGATACCGTAACGATGGATTATAACGATCGTAAGCACAGTAGTCCAGGAATGATGCCCAAAGATGTCGGTAATCAAACATATAAAGCTGGAGGCTTACACTCACATAAAGACATTCGATAGCAATCGATATTGTGTGGGTGACATAGTACGAATCAATAAATTTAAAAGTATTTTCGCCAAAGGATACAAACCCGAATGGTCTAGTGAACTATTTAAGATCATGAAAGTTCACATTACTAACCCCGCTACGTACATGTTGGAGTACATGAAAGGAAAACCTGCACTGTGAGGCTTTTACGAACATGAATTACAGAAAACAAAGTTTCCCGATGTGTACCTAGTTGAAAAAGTGCTTCGCTCCAGGAATAATAAGTTATACGTAAAGTGGTCGGGATTGCATGAAAGATTATGGATCAATAAAGACGATATAGTTTTATAACATTTAGCTTATATAGCTATAGGAATAGTTTGTAACTTTTAGATGAAATAAGAACACATAAAAAAAAATTGTATTTTACTTTTTAAATATTACATCATCTTATATAGTAAAACTAAAGTATTTGTATGGTCCTTTAAATTTCTGGATGGCCATATTCGCGAATCTGGTCCACATGTCCATCCCAAGCTGGAATTTGTTTCACCTTTATCGACGTTTTCTAATATCCAGCGGTAAATTTTGAGGTGCTCCTCATTTTCCCACGGTTGAAACTTATGTGTCATGTTTTTTCTAATAATATTTCCATTAAAATATCGATGCACTTATAAGTAGCATAATATGCTGCTATCTCAATACATTCACTTGTAATAGAGAAAGTGTGCAATATTTTCGAAGCTAACATTTGTCGATGGCATGTATGAGACTATCCGTATCTGTGTAAAAAAGCTTAGCATTATGCTGATACTTGGGTAGCGTGTAACCGTAATAAAAATTGTATAAACAAGTTTTTGAAACGTCTAAACACTGAATCCTGCATATATAGGTTTATTGAAATATACTTCTAGCATATCATTGTCAAATATTGTGCAGCTATGAAAATCTGGCTTTGCTGTGTAAGCACGAGCACCATAGCGACCCTACCATTTCGTTACTAGCTGTATATCCTTATATTTACGTACAATTTGAATCAGCTTCCCGAAAACACTATTAATCATTAATTTATAGAAATTCTTGTCGATTTCATTTTGACAATGCTGACGCATGGTGGTATTTAAATCGACATATTTTTTTAACCACGGGGACTGTTTAAAATGTAATATACGGTGTACTTTTACTAACTTGAATACATATTTTAAATATACCTCCAATTTTCTGTAATGAATTACATAATCACGTTTTGGATACATTATAAGCAGTAATTTTTTCATTTTGGAATCAGGTGCAGGTGGAACCATATGTTCGGGTCCCAGCCGTAGATCACTAAGTCTCTCATGTAATTCTCTAGGATACTCTAAATCACACTTGACTATGTAACCGATTTCCAAGTCATCAGGGTAGTTTATTAGATTCAAAGTTTAAAAATTAGCTTCAACAATAAAGAAAAATCGCCAAATGGTAGGAATTCTGACATGGCGGCACCATATAAATTATTTACGACATTAAATACACACTTTCGGAGGTGGGATCAAATTTTTCTCCCATGTACTTATTGTTAGATTTCGCATATCGATTAGAACATGGAGTTACACCACCTCTAATTCCTCTCTCAATGAACATTAGCATACCAATGTCTGTAAATAGTTCTAACTTTACCTGCGTAATTTTAAGCAAAGCATCGAATGCTAAACCGGAGCAGTATAATAGTGCAGGACATCAAACTTGTAAGTAATTAAACGTTTGTCGAAGTTTTTCGAAAATGTAAGCAAAAAGTAGATCGTCTCTTTTTAGATACAAATCCGAATATTCCCCTAACGATATTAAATTTGCTCCAAACGTTAACCGCATGTGCAAAACTCTCTCTCATCATTGATTCCCTAATTACTAGGATGACTGAAAAACGCCTCTTTGGGAGGGAGTGTTGTCTCGTTTAATTTATCCCAAGGAGCAATATACTCATAAGGAAACACCTTTGTGAACTAGTAGAGAAAATTCATCATCGTTGTTACAATTAGCGAGGGTAATAATTTTTTTACTATTCTCCAAAAATGGTCTGACAACTTTTTTTAGTAGTGCTTTCTATTACTTTCTTTGTTTATGGGTAGCAGTGAAATCGAACCGGGAACACGAGCCAACTCTCTAATGATGAAATGTAAATTATAAACTCATAAATTATGAAACACAACTGATAGAATGTGGAAGTCTTTGTAGTTTAGGTTACATTTCTGATGCGCTGCCCCCCGATATGCTCCTATAAAATGATTATGGTCTCTAACTTTTACATCATTATCAGTAAATGGTTTCCTGCAAATGTGCCAAATCGTGGTGCTTTCAAATTGCTCAACCGGAGTGGGACTTAAAGTATCCATGGGAATTTATTTATTGATTATTCGGTGGGCCAATGTGCAATACTTTGAAGCTCTTTAACAAACCATTGAATACAGTAATTTCCTCTATAAAGCCTAAATCTAGATGGGGAACTATTGTATGCAATGCTGAAAGGTATGTGTTTAGAGTGAAATAGGATATTACTTTCGATACTATTTGTACTCTTTTCTAAATACTTTCTAAATCCGCATAAATTACAAATCGCCACCGTTTCTTGGAATGTAAAATTTTTTAACTGCAAATTCATTTCTGCTTTGATAGGTAGCCAGCAGAGCGTTTATTAAGTTGATTACAATACCTTAAATGCTTTTCTAAAGCAACATCTGACGAAAACCGATTCAAACAGCGGTTAGAAATAACTTTCTTGTGACCATCCTTTATCTGTATTGAAAATAAAGCTGACATATTTTTAATTCATGTGAAATGGTATATAGTATTAATATCATCCGCGGCTTGATCTTTAGCAGAAAGTATTAAAAGATTTATAGGTTCTCTACCGCTTTGCTGATTACTGAATGCAAAGGGTACAACTTTTTTATCATTTATGCAGTACAAATTATTTGATAAGTTGTTTAATTTTTCAAATTTGTTTTACATCATCCAGCTGAATGGGGAAGTGAAAATAAGAGGGTCCTTGATATTCGCTATATTAACTATAATTCCTGTAAGTAACCCACCATTAAAACATGGCTCCAGAGAGTACCAGGCTAATTTGCATGTACGTTTTTTAGTGATAATTCCGCTACCTTTTTTTTCTCTGAACGGTTCCTTAACCATTTAAGTCTTACCAGATAACTCTTTAACAATAATAAATTGCTTTCGAGCTTAAACAGACTTTCGTTTGTCTCTCAATAAATTTTACTTTGAATTATATCTTGCAATATCTTGATACTAGTTTTAGCCATACGATTGTGCTTAATAAATTCATTTTTTGTTTTTAACAATGGAATAACCTGTCTTGTTAAATTAATTATGTCACTACTACTTGGCCTAATCTTACTCATATTCACTTTCAGCTGTATCCAACAAAAATATGTAGCACACACTGGTGATTACGTAACTGCTCTTCACAACACTTTAGGATTACAACATAATTTGTCGTCACGACCGTAATGTATCGACTGACACGAAACCGTTCTTTATCTACTTATATAGACACATAAAACGCATCCAAGGTCGTAAAAATTACATCTGATTTTATTACAACTTCGCCCATTTAATAATAATGTTTTCTCCTACAAGAAAATTCATATTTTTTGATAGAGATAATGCCGAATTGGCGTTTCAAGCTTTTTTTTGACGTATAAATTGGAAGTTTTGAGATCAAAAAACCACTTTACTTTTGTTAATTAATCGCATGTTGTAATGCGTTTTAGTCTCAAAAATGTGAAACCGAATCCTAAAAATTATTACTAGTGATAATTCAATCCTGTAAAAATAATGCATGTAAATATACATGAGTAATACTAAAAAGAGAAACTTGAAAAATACATAATAGAAATAATACAGAGATTTCAATATTTAATTAAAACGATTTTCTGCATGTTGCACTTTTAGTACAATAAACCAACTGATTTTCCGTTGTAGCAATTTAAGTGTTTATTCTAAAATTCTGATTTTTTGCATACCAATAACTCAAATATGAGCGCTTCTAACAGCAATTCAGTATTTTTATATATCTTAAATTTTATGTAAGACAGTGCAAACATTTCAATTTTTTTAGATACAGGTGTGTATGCGTGAGTGCGTATGTGGGTGCGTTCATGCGTGCGTGCGTGTGTATGTGCGTGTGGGCGCGCTTGTGTGTGTTTATTCAAACAATGCATGTATAATTTATATTGTAAATTTTACATTAAATTGTAAGCATAACATAGTTTAGTTTTATATATACAAACTAATCAAACATTGTAACGCCTGATTTATTCATTTCTATTTTTATCCTACTAAAACTTTTCTAGCTTGCGTAAACAACATATTGAAACAGTTTCAAGTTTGTCCTTTAAAATATAATCCTTTAAAGTCAAATATAATTAAAACAAATAAATTGTACTCAAGTTTATAATTTAGCAAATTATAGTGCTATAAATAAATGTCTGACACCTGCGTGAAAGAGATAATAATTACACATATGATTTCATATAAATGAAAATACTCAACGAGTATGCGTGCGTGCGTGCGTGCGTGCGTGCGTGCGTGCGTGCGTGCGTGTGTTGTGTGTGTAGATGACATAGAAATTTTGTTTGCTCAGTCCATTACCAACGGAACTACTATGATAAGGTCTGCTCGTGTTACTGAGAGAGAAACACGATGGTGTTCCTTATAAACCGGTTAATGGAATTAATGCATATGTTGCAATTTAGTCTTCTTATAGATTATGCTACATTAATTTATGCACAATTTTTTGCTAAAGTTAACAAATTTGGTTACATATAAACTTAAATAATTTTTATTCTGGCATTTAGTCGGTTCGTTTATCTGCAAAAACGGCGGCGTGAATGAGTGAAGCTTTTGTTTGGCTCTTCGGTTATACACAATATTGGCGTGGTTTGCCTTTGGGATTAACTTGAAGATTATTATTTATCTGAAAGGTATGTTTTAATTTTCGTGAATTTAATTGCACTAGCATACCAATTATTCTTTTGTCGATTAAAATGTAATAAAACAACATTACATCAGTTGAAGAGGTAGGTCATTCCTGTAGCTTACAGAAAAGTACAGAGCGGGCGTTTGAGCTCCGCCTGTGGCGCTCGGTTCATAGTAACATTCAATGCCTAAATGTTCCCTAGGTAACCTATCTGTAGTGTGGACCTAGCTAATATATATCCCAGAGAATTTCCTCTGGAAAGCTGTCACTTGGCGGTAGACCTACTCATGCTCCGAACTATTAACCTTGGACCTCTGTGTAGCGTGCAAGGGGCTTAGTAGCTATAAATAATTCAATAGTAATTATAGAATTTTTAACCATTTTTCCGATTTCCATTTATTTCCTATACAGCTTTACAAATTTTAATGAATTAAAGCATAAATACGTAATTCTACCATATCATTGGAAATATAAGTACAATTTTTTGTGTAAACAATGTTAAGATCGGTTAACATCGGGTAGGATCTGATAAGATCGGATGATCGGGTACTATCGGATATAATCGGGTAAGATATAATAAAACAGGAATGCTTATTTTGCTATTTCCAAGCATTTCACCTTGAAGACAATTTAGCTAATACCATCCATTTTTCATGTTTCTAAGAATTGACCCTGCTGATACCCGCGCATGCGCAAACCCAGTTATAAACTTCATTAGCAATGCTTATTTCCAAGGTTGACCTTGAAGAGTAAGATCGGATAAGATCTGATACGATCGGGTAAGGTCGAATAAGTTCGGATAAGTTCGTATAAGATCTGATAAGATCGGGAATGATCGGATAAGGTCAGGATACCCCTGCATGATCTTGACTCAATTCAACCAGAACTTTGATTCTAAGAATTGCTTGGGCAACGTAACTTTGAAAATTTCCTGTTACGTGAACCAGACTCCCCCACACATTCAATGAACTTCACCACTGTAATACAATACCCCTGCACAGGAGTTAACACGTGACCTTGACTCAGCCAAATTCCAAGAATTGCTTGGTGACTTTCAGTAAACTTAGAAGCAGGGGACGCGTACGTGCACTAATGACCTTGAAGAAAATGAAGGTAATGTGAGCGGCCTTGAAAATCCATCTAGTGACTTTTATAGTGACAATAGTTAGTTAGATGTGGGGTAGCTACAATACTAAGATTATTCAAAGTTGAAAAACATCAATTTTATTATGTACACAAAACGTATCTCAAATCAAGTATGTAACTAGCTCTAATTGAAATTGTTAACAACATTTCGTTTTAGCTCAAGAAGTGCTCAGAATGTTCACCGTTAACAGCGGCGCAATGCCCCAATCTGTCATAAAAGCCACGAATAGAATGTATTAATGAATTAGGCGGTAGTGATTGTACTTAGTCTATTATTCTTTGTTTTAATGTTAAAATTTAAATTGTCATTTGTGAACAAATTCTCTTCGATCATCTAATAGGGATTTTCAGCCGACCAGTAACGACAATTACGTCTATTTACACTTCCATTTAAATAAAATGTGGCCTCGTCCGAAAGGAGTATGTTGCCGAGGAAGTTTGGATGATTATTGGTGCGCTCCACCATAAGCTCACAAAATTCCACACGGCGGTCATAGTCATCTTCTGACAATTTCTGCAGTAAAATAGGTTTATATGGGTGCAGTTTTTCCACTTTCAGTATACTGTATATGGAACCTTTACTTAAGTCGTGGTGTAGAGCTAGCTGACGCGTTGAAGCGTGTGGATTCTTTCATCTCTAACAATATCTCACATTTTCTATGTTCGTTTGTAGCCACGTTTGGTGGACCAGATTTTGGAAGATCCTTGACATGATCTGTTTCCCTAAATTTCTTTACTATCTTGCTGACTATTGATTGAGTAATTACTGCTTGATTTGGACAAACTTCATTAAAAAGTTCACATACTTCTTGATGTGTCCTCTTACGGTTTCCATAACCGACCATTATTAAAATCTGGATTCTCTGCATTTCTGATAAATGCATCATAGTATTGCACTACTTTCACTACTTTCACAGGAATTTAATTGTTTTTATTTGTGAAAAAGGGATGTTTTATGTGCAAAAAGCTTAGTTTAAGTTTTGTACAAAAATTAGAATATTAGAGATGGATTGACACTTCTCTGAATGTTACCTACTTGATTTGAGTTGGTTTTGTTGGTAATAAAATTTATGTTTTTCAACTTTCAATAATTTTTTTCACAAAAATTTTCTTTTGTAAGATATCAAGTTTTTTGTACTGTCATTTTGACAATTAAAAGAGGAATAAAGGCGTGCAACAAAATTATGGGGTTACGATTTAAAAAAACTACCGATGACGTCATATCTCAAGATTGACAACCAAAATATTTTCTTTGACATATGCACAATGTGCCCATTATTTCGTCTAACATCTTTTGCCTTGAAAGTTTTGTGATGAAATGTACGACTACGGCTGCAGAACCATTACTTCATACATTTTGGGCACCATGTATATGCAAATATTTAAAAAAAAAGCAACTTTACTTTTCTTATAAATATTTTCTCTTAAACTTTTTTCTCTGCCTCTTACGGTTGTTTTAAACGTCATATGATTATTTTTTGTTATTCCATAATTTTTTTGTAGGCAGTTAAAAGTATAAGATACAACCTCGCTAATTCTTATCTACAACGCTTTACTGTAACGTCTCGTCGTTAATTTCTCATTGTAATGTGTGTTGCCTATCTTGAATACGGTAAGGCGTAATTTAGAAATGCTTAGTGATCATAAATAATGCAAAATGTGTTAAATTTTAAGAATGGTCTGATGGTAATCTTTATTATAACCATTATTACTGTAAAGCTTAGTCTAATATGAAAACCTATTTCTTACACTTTATGATTGATAGAAAGTAAAAAGCATGGCATAAATATAAATAAGCTAGCATCGATGATTTATTATTCCAATACACAAAGGAATGATGTATTGAAAGGTTATGATCAAAAGACTTATTTATAGTTTTTTTGCTGGCAAGATACAAATATTTAAAAGTATTTATAAGGAAAGCGTATCAATTCTACACATAAATATTAAATACTCTAACTAAAATGTAGATCTTGACGACAGCATCCAACACCTAACATGGGATACACAAAATAAAATATTTAAAATGAAATGTTATTTTTTTTACGAAAGTCGATAGATTTCCAATTTTATTATATCATTTTAAAATTTGTCACTTAAACGTCAATTTCTAATTTAATTAAAAACCCGATTCTTTCAAATGTATTCTAAAGTATACCGTAAATGTAAGAACCGGTCATATATAAATGACTTAATCGAAAAAGGAAGAATGTTGGAGTACTGGTATTATTTTCAATTTAAGGGATTACATTATTAACTGGTACGGTCTTTATAAATTTAAGCGATGGAAACTGAATAATTTATAAGTATGTTTCACACCTAGTTAGTTTTTCACCCATCACAGCTGACGTTTTCCTTAATAATCCTGCACGCATTATCCTTTTTGGCTTTGTAGATAATTTCCTTAAAATTACAAATTGTAAAATATTATTTTTTACGGAATATCTTCTACCAATTGGTTTGGTACTAAAATGTAGGTCATTAAAACAGATAATTACTACAATTTAAATATTATAGTTTTCAAAATGAATGATTTTCAATTTGGGCTTAGCTATTATATTTATATAGCACAACACAGTATACGTGTTTGTCGTTCTAGCATTTAAGCTAGAAAGTAGTAAATATCCAGTTTTTGTCACTGCGAGTGGTGAATTAAGAACAACTCCCTTCGTTATGGGTATTGTAATTGAGTTATACCTGCAACAAAAAGAGGTAGGATTAGGTACATCACGTTGGAGCACAATTAAAATAATTCCAGTTAAAAAAGTTAAGCAGTAAAACTGCTACGTTCATTTTTAACACCACACTAATATATTTATAACATTACATTAAATGGTTTATAGTTCTATCAAGTACATTATCACCTACCAACTGCTTACCCTTACTTATATTAGACTCATTAAGTTATCTTTTCCATGTATAATACCAGGAGTATAAGGAAATAATTGGATAATTTAATATCTAATATTACGAGCGCTTGACAAATTCGATTCGCGCACGAATGCTTTTTGTAATAATCATGTGTTACACGTTTTTGAGAACTTATGGTACTCAATTCAATTAGAGAATTGCATATCAAAAACTAGAAATTGTATATTCATAATTTGAAATTTAACTGACCAAAGGTTATGATTATCAGTAGAAAGTAGTTAGAATCTTAAATTTTTTTAAGATCACATTTATACTCCTGAATATGTTATTAACCTTTAAGTGGTTGCCACCATATTATTTACATAAGCGGGCGCCTGGCGTACTTTTTATGCCCGGCAAAAATATAATAATATTCAGGTTAACACTGAGTACTTGCTAGATAAACATTGTGAAATAAGGACATTTTTCATATAAAAAATATAATTTGGCAAAAAATAAAAAAAATAAGTTTATGATTCTTATAGAAACATAAAAAATACAAAAACGGATACAGAATGCGTATGTGCACATAAAAACTAACGCACCAAAATTATTTCTAGGGCTTTCTTCTTGTCTCTCGTAGTGTCTGCATTCTAATCAAATATGTAGGGTGACTACGTGCTTATTACAGGCTGGTTTATGACATCTTTGGCACTTTATGCGATTGCTCTATTCTATTTCGGACACACGAACACACTTTCCTCTTGATTACTTTCTCAGGATTCTCAGTATCGGCACTCCTATATTGCGATAAATATCCTTTAATTCCCGTAAATAGGTTTGGAATACTTGCCCTCTTTTGCAAATTGGGTGTCATTAGGGAAATCGCTAATTATTTTAAAAACTGCCGGTGATCCTAGTTCCTCATATTAAATAGAATGTTACAATTCTGTCCAAATATTAGCTGATAAAATATTACCAACTGCCATATCCTTTGAACGGTGCAATTGCTGCACAAATTTCGTTGTAAAATAGGATAATGTCCGGTTTGCCTGATTTTGTATCTACGGTATAATCAGAATGCTGCGTGGAACGTAATATGACTGCTTTATTATTTTCTTCATTATAGGAGACCAAGATAGTTTGTTTCTGAAATGCAACAGTTGAGGAACCTATAGGTGTAGCTTTGCTTGGTTGTAACTCCGGTGGGATTTCTCTTTTATTTTTTTTTCAAAATGCTAACCAAAGTAATCTTTTGATAAAGAAGCTGTTGAGATAAAGGATAATTGGTGCTCCAGTTGTCTGTGGTCAAACTTCTGCTAAATTTTTTGAAGGGTTCAACTAATCTGAGAACAATATCTGTTCCCGTGCTTGGTAGATTATACCTTCCTACAGGCTGTTGACAGCAATAAATTTTTAAATTTGAAACATAAAACATCTTTGAATCGCACAATGCAAATATTTTTATCCCATATTTGGCGGGATTTTTAGGTAAATATTGAATGAAACTGCACCGACCACGGTATGGAACTAACATCTCATCGATAGTTATATGTTCTCCTGGGCAGAATTTTTTTTACAATTGGCTGTAAATTCGTCTGTAATTTTTCTGACTGCCGCTAATTTGTTTCCGTTGTCCACGGCTTCTTTTGTCGTCGAATCTAAGAGCGTCAAGATAAAATAGGAAACGTTTGTATCCCATACATTCCGGAAGGTTGGGAACACCAGTGCCGTCGGTTGCCCACATCTCTCTAAAATCAGTATGACTTCACTTTTTTACACCTACAAGGGAAAGAACACCAACAGGTGCAAGTATTTCCTCCGACGTCGTTAATTTTGCGTCGATGTCCATTGTATACCCTTCTTTAACCGTTCTAATAAACATATTTGTATAAGGGGTCACACTTTCCACCATTTCTATTGTAAAAAATTGAAAAAAATGCATTCAACTCATTTTTGACGTTTTCCGCGTCGACTAAAGGCCACGGTGAAGTTTTCACAACATTTCTAGGGGCTGCTTCGTAAATTTACTAGCAACAGGGTGTTTATTCCACAGTATTGCTCCATTACGATTTCCAAATGTAGGCACTGTTTTGACTTCTTCTTCATTCATTTCTTGATCAACCTCTTCTATTTGATTATCATCTTCCTGTTCTGAGATAGAATAATGTTCACTGTCCTCAATAAATTCATCAGACTCATCGCATCCACACCACCTATGGCTTAATCATCAGACTCTTCCATCATTCTTCTGGCTATTTATTCTGACTCATTTCTAGTTAGTTTTTTATTATTGTTTTCTGGTAGTCCAGACCTAAAATCAATCATTACGGTGTAATAAACTATAGTTTTCTTTATTATGTAGTTCGAAAACTAGAACATGTTTATTACTGACATAGTCGTAGTAATACACACCAATAAGAACGTCTAATTAGCTACTCAATTGGCACTAGGTGAAACTAACTCTAGATCGTAACGTAGAAGAAGGTGTGGTAGGTGGATACAGGAACGGACTTGCCGATTCAATTTCTGGATATAAATTAATGACGTTTTACATAAAATTGGGGTACTTTTTACGCCGTAGCGACCACTTAAGGTTAATGATGGATAAAGAATTAGTAATTTAAAAAAGATTGCAATCAGCGAGCGCTGTGCGAGAAAGAGAATGTTGCATCTGCAAGATTGCAGTTTTTAATAAAGTACGTCCGTAATATGCAATCATCACCTTTACCAATAGTATTTCTAGATGAAACGTGGGTATTCTCTAGAGTATAACAAAATACCTCTTGGCAAGATGATACACCAAAAAGTGTAAAAAATGCAAAGTATTTATCTAATGGTAAAAGGTTAATCATATTACACGCCAGAAATTAAGATGGTTTTATTGAAAATAACTGTTCAGTAATGGCCGCGCTCTCCAAATTATTTGGTTACCACTATAACGTCGATGCAGAAACCTTTGAAAGGTGGCTAGACATTTAATTATTATGGGCAACGCATCATACCACTAGATGTTGTAGAAAAAAAGACATTTAGTTCATGAAAAGGAAGAGTTACAAAAGTGGTTAAAAATGAAAAATATTGCTTTTACGGATACAGATTTTAAAATAGATCCCTTTAATTTTGCTAAACAGCATAAATATGAAACTCAATACGTCGTGAACAACATCATTCGCGAATATGGGTATTCCATACATAGATTATCACCATATCACCGTCAGTTCAATGCAACTGAAAATGTTTATGGTATTTGCAAGTCACACTATGATCAGCGCATACGTAGAAACGATTGCTCCCATGACGCTATAATGCAAATATGGTAAGAGTTGTTGAAAAAATGTGATAGTGAGGTGTGGGAAAAAAACTATTTTGCATACTGAAAATATTATATTAGTCTTGCCAAAAAGCTCTCGATGTAACGGAAGAACCGATAATAAATTACGTAAATGATAGCGATTCAAATGACGTGGTTGAAGAATGTTACAGAACAAAAGAAGTATTATTTTTGGGTATGTACATATTTCAAGATATGTTACATTTTCAATATTATTTTTGCTTTTATAAACAATTAAAACATTGTATTAAGGTATTTTGAGCTTCACTGAATTTTCTTCTGGACAATACCATAGTGAATCAGAAATTAAATATTACAGGCACAATGTAAATAACAGCTTAATTAAATATAACATTTCTACTTTTTTGAAATGCAACTCTCTAACTGAATACCATTCGTGCGAAGGAAATTATTTTATAATTTCTCAAAAATGTCCCAACGCTTGTGCTTGATAAATCTCACAAAAAGCATTCGTGCACAAATCGACTTTACCAAGCACTCTAGATTTATCCAATAATTTAGGGTAAGCAGATGGTAGGTAATAATGTACTTGATAGACTTATAAACCATTTAATATAATGTTATAAATGCATTTGTATGGTTTTAAAAATAAACTTAGCAGTTTTAGTGCCCCTGTGGTACGAAATGGGGAGGTGAAGCTGTGAGAGAACACATATATGTATAGACAATAGAAGATAAAAAATATCAGTGATCAGTACTAACATATATGTTACTCCCAATAAAAAAAGTAAAACAAACAAAATCATTCATCACGCTCAATACCAATCCTTATATTCTTGTCAGATATTATAACAGTAAACAAACCCTAATATTTGGTTATTAGTTAAACTGAATAAAGTTTATGAATATTTACAAAAGGTTAGGTTACAAAAGTAAACAGAAGGCTAAGATGCACGTTAAAGGTTTATTATAATAGTGCATTACGGCACTAGGGTATGATGTACTGTTTACTTTAGGAAATAAAAGAATTCCGGAAAGTGATTTACAAACTATAGAATATTGTATGTGGACTGTGGATGTCAGTGAAGTATCTGATTTCAACTAGTAACGGTACACCGCATACCTTACCGATATGAAATGGAAACAATTGCTTACATATAGCTACTCTGCCTCATCGTCAGTAACACATGTCTAAATTTTTGTTAAACAAAACACAACATTCGTCTTGGTAAGGCAGTAATCACATTTACCTTACAAATGTTTTAACGATTCATTTTGTCCTTATTATTAAATATCTGGTGTGGAACAACACACGACATTCCAACCTACAAAGTGGAAATTAAACGGAATGCAATAACGTCAATAATAATTATTTTATGGTAAAGATAGAAACAACAATCAGATGAACTCTTCAAGTGAGCTGACGTTAACAAGCATATAGATGCTAACAAAACAAATTCCAAGGCCGCCCGCTTCTATAAAATGCTAACAATACATTATTATAAATTTTGTTGTGAACGAATTAGTTCAAAAGTACTCTGCGAAAGTACATATCGTAGGTTCAAATCCTACTCGAAACAAACCTTTTATCTATGTATTTAATAAAATTAATAATAATTTTTAATTACTAACAATATCATTTCCAATCCTACTTAATTAATTTTTAAACGGAGTTTGTTTTGTATTAAGAAACTGTATAAAGAAAAGTTACCCAAAATTAAAGCTTCTATAAAAAAATATTTGTACACATTTTCTTATAAAATTAATCATTATTCCGATATTAAAAAAACCTGAACTAATGTCTAAATTCTATAGGAATTCTTTTGCCACTATATTACGCGCGCCTTATTAAAAAACTGCACAGAACACAATTAAACGACGTGTGATAGGTCTACATGCTGGTATTTTTATATCTTTGAAATATTAAGCTGTTTCAGAAGTAAGTGATAAAAACCAAAAACTACTCCTAATAACCCTTCCCCTCTCCCCGGCTGAATTTCTGCCAAATTGTGATCAACCCCAAGAAAATTTAAAAAGGGCTTAAATGCGAAATTTGAAGTACCACCGTGTTGTCATTCTGGTGTTATCATGGTTACTAACATACATCCATACATACAGATATCATGGCCGGTCTTGGTGAAACTTTGCCAAACGTTGTAAAATGAGCGAATAAGTCCATTTAGCGTTAGTAAACAAAAAGTCGATTGCATGACCTTTATACCTACATATGTAAGTTGAAAGGTAAATATTTAAGTAAACCATAAACTTAAAAGAAGCATACTAAAGTACTAAATATAACGCAATTGTATCGTACCCAAAATATTTATAGTTACTAAGCTCAATGCAAATGTAATGGACTTTATGATCGCACAACTTAAGCTGTTTACAATGTAGGTCTTAATCATGTTTAAATTAAAAAAATTAAAACTTAGATTAAGTGGAAAAGCATGTAGCGAAAAAATCGACTTTTATTGCAGTATCAAGCAGTTAATATGTAGCGGGTGAACATATACCCCAGGATAGTCTAAAAGAAATTATTCAAGCAATTAAAACAACACTATTTATTTCTCAAATCTTACTCTAACTTAAACAGGTTTTACAGAAATGAAATAGGATTCATTTCTTATTAACATACTCATAAGAGGTTGTAAAAATTAGTATTCGTAATGGTTGGAATACCTATATTGGTTTTCGAAACCGCCTTACCAATGATAGTTAATTACAGTTATTAGGTACAGTTTTCCTACTGATGGTGAGGCAAAAAGGAGCAAAACTTACCGATCTTTTTAGACAAACAGTATGGGACACTTAACGTGAATGAGAAATATATTCATCAAAACGCATTAATAGAAAAGTATCCATACAGGTAAAGCAACATCCTTCAATAAATTAAGCTTTGAGATATCTCGCACTAAGAGATTCAGTTTATAAAACTAGCAATATTCCATGCAAAGTTTTCTTCCTTCATTTCCGAGCACCACGTTTAATTATAAACAAAACGGAAATCAAATTGTATTTGGCAGTGCGAAAGCCGCCCGTCCAGCTCAAACTTTCCATTTCAGAAATCCCATTAGAGAAATAACCTGCTATTTTTTAAAAACTATAAAAAGTAATTCAAGATTGTGATATGGATATACTGAAAGTTGACAACAAATTCAAATATGTGTACGATGAGACTTAATAATTAAAATAAAGTGTAACATGATCAAACTGCACTAGTTGTCGCATTTATCTATTGAGTAAGCGGGTGGCGGACCGAACTCGTCGGACGGATTCGTTACAATACTTAAAGTAGATGAACGTGTTTAAAAAAAACACAATCGATAAAGAAGAGCCACTGTAGTCTGGATTTTTTGTAAATTCAGATAAGTGCAGTACATTATCGATACTTGAATGATCACAGAAAATAAAGACAAATGCCTGCTCGGTAGATAACTAACTTAATTCTCAACATAAGATTTTAGTTAACGAAACACTAAATTTAATTACTCTGGTTAGTATCAAAGAAGTTATTGCCCACTGCCAAAATAACATGTGGGAATGTAAAAGCTTAATGATAAAATATTCACCCACCCTGTATATTAGTGACAAACTAGTGAAATTTATTCCTATGAACTCTACCAAACTCCCCAGTATATTCGTTATATCGCCACAACGTTGTCAACACAAGTACTATCTTAATTGTCAATAGACGTATTAATATTACACTTGAATCAGCCTTTAAAATAAAGTTCGGTACCTAAAAAAATGTATTACTTTATACATTTTAATAAAATATGGTTTCTGAAATATACGTCGCTTTCTATATACTTTCTTATTTTAATTGTGCAAATAATCTACAAACACTCAATTTGAAATTCAAATTTCGTACTAAAATGCAAGTGACCATTAATTCAATAATTTAACCATAAGTAAGTTCAATAGCGTTATGCACCTTGTTTGCACCAATAAACAAAATACTTAAAATTTTGAAAAACGAAAGACACAAATTTAACACTAATTTGGATTTAGTGTTATAAGGTTTTGACTGTTACACTTCCTCGAGTGTATGTTATCAACATTAATTACACACAGTAAAAGTAATATAAGTTGAATACATTGGTAACTAAATAACATTTCCACACTCACGTCATTAATCAAATTTATTTCCTTCAAACTAAATTTAAAGCGAATCCCTGAGCTAGTTATGTCTAAACAAAAGACTCATTATGAAAGCATAAAAAAATGATTTAATATGAGCTGTACACTTTTGTACACAACATTTTTGGTTATTCCCGGCTATTAACCTGAGTGGGCGTAGATTAGGATTATTATTAATCGGACAAGTGTCGTTATTAAAACACTCGGCAGTGGTGTAACTTCTAATATAATAACCAACTATTTTTTTATATAAATACACCTTTGTATATCACAGTATTAATAACTTAAGAAATAAACATATATATCGTATGCATCGGAAGCGCCCAGTAAGTATAGGATGAACGGCGAAGTTTAATGTATTATATACAGCGAAAAATGAATGAAATATGGAAAAGTGAATTAAAATTATTAGTATCTCGGTAACAGCTGTGCAAAGTCGGAAAACTAAAATAAGATATCTCACCAAACAAGAAATGGCCTGTCAGCGCTTACGTATCCTAGTTTGTATTCCGTTTTAAAACAGTTGGTTACCTAATAATAGCCCTTGCTCGGTTACCTGTGCGTTATTACAAGTAGTACAAGTTTAGACAAGGTTTTATGAGATTAGCAGAAAGGCCTAAAATAGTTACATCTATTAGAAAATTATTAAATGGAAAACCAACATGTTACCGTGAGGAAGTGGCCTACTGTGAAACGCCTTTTCTTAAAATTAAGAAATCCGAAATAAATAGAAACCAAATCCATCGGATAATTTTTATTAAATAATTCCCATGAATTAGTGTGCGATCCCAAATATTAGAAATTAAAGAATTGTTCACTAAAGACCGACATGGCGAATAAAATAATATGTAAATAGTGAATTTAAATGACATATACGTATTTGATTCATGTAATTGTAAAATTTAAATGCAGTTTTCTAATATTTTGTTTAAAATTATGAAAAAATTATTAATTTGTGATTAATAGTAGTAATGAAATTTGTGGACGTAACAAATGTTTAAAACCAAATGTAAATTACCATAAAGTAGGACTAAAATTAATGGAGTTAAACAATCAACCATGAACACAATGTTTGCACTACAGCCATAATATAGCGGCAGGTCTGCCCCTTCTTGTCCTTTTCCTCACTTGCTCTACGATACTCTGATTTTGTTTGGTTTACAGTTTTTTCCCGTGATCAAGTTTCACTAACCAAATCCCACCATGTGCTTAGACCAATAAATAAATGTTCAAAGTATCTACCCTAACTACGTTATAGGGGGTTAAAGCCTTACTACCGTTTTTCGACAAAAAAATTGACCTTAATTGCACTTAAACGAACTTTATTTGATTAGAGCAAAACGCACACGGTTACTGGAATACTTGATCATATCTGGACTTGACGCTCATTCATCAAATTAAAAAACAGTGTTTCCTAAATTGAGGCCACTTTTCCACACTTAAATTTAAAATTAGATGTTATAAATGCCTTACAGGTTCTGTAGTTAATTATCCTTTAACTACCATACATAATAAATTTCTTAAAACACCTGCACTTACCGGTTATCATTTTATTACCATAGCTGCCAATCGAAAACAAACAAATGCATAACACTTTCGATCCATTCCTTTCGAAGTCTCAATTCTCGTCATTCTACAACAACGACGTATTTTGTCTAAAATTGTTTATCAGTGGCAGATCGTCACGATGTGCATAAAAAAAGAAATTTGGACTGGAATATTTTACGGTGTTAAGTTTATGTTTAATAAGTAATTATATATGCAGTGTCCTAGATAGGTTATTAAACATAAACACAACCTTTGTTGGGTTTTTAATTAGTAACTGCTTGTATTTGAACACTTACGTTTAATTTATTTTGACATAATTTCTTTACAATAAATTTCTAATTTACACAACATTGACTAGTATTTTTTTAGAATTTACGACGTATCAATTATTTCCAAATAGTTTTTATTTAGCACAAATCGCGATGTAATAAAGGGATTTCCACATTTATTTACTCTTTATTTTAGGAAGTTAGGTTTACTTTTAGAATTAGTAAACTCATTCATATCTTAATTGCATTTATTAGATGTGCCCTTTGGATCCAGTGCTGCCCCATTTTTCTATCACATCACACTAAAACCTTTGTATCTACGACAATTTATATCAACAAATACTTTGCAGTATATACCAATTGAGTTCTTGCGTTTTGGCTGTTAATTCATTGACAGGAGGAAGGTTTACAAAATTTGTCTTTACATTACTCTTACATTATTCAGAATATTATTAACCCAATAGTGCTCAAATTTAGTTGTTTGGTTTTGTAGCAATGCTTACTTCAAATGGATTATTACTAATATAAAGTTTGCGTCAGAGCCTAATTTCAGCTAACCAATAGAAACACAAAACACCTTTCTCCCCACAAGATCGTATCATATTTTACCCACTTCCAATAAATTTTTCCTTCACAACTGCATGATTGATGTTTCCTAAGAAAGCAACGAGCTTGGAACGGCACAAATGTCGACGAAAACAAAAATGATACCCATAGTTGCGGCTTCTAACATCAAGCCTGTTCTATCAACTGAATCGTTCATAATTTTGTTTACTAACATTTTAAATATATAAATTGGTCAACTATAACTTACAAAATTTACGACATAATCACGATAATTAAGTAAGTTTCAATGATAAAAATACGTATATTAAATTTCTTCAAAATCCTTATGATAACAGTCAATTTAATCACAAAGAGGACGCTATTTCCTTTCAACGAACTTAAAAAAAAACGAATTTAAAATGCTTTCTACTAAATTTTGTCGAAATACTACAATTACATCTACACCTTACAAGTAAAAAATTACATCGACCGCTTTAACCTTATAGCCATAAGAGTACATTAATATTTGTCTTGCGAAATAATTAGGCATTTATTAGGTGGGCCTTTAGGGTTAAATTTTGCGCCGGTATAGGAAATAAGTATCTGTATGATGCGGCTAATTTCACAGTCGTGAGCTTCTGCATAAATCAACTTTTTCTTGTACAGTAGCTAGGCGTCAATTATACCTCATTTTGCGCCATTAAAATAAAATTTTGTGTCCAATAGGAAATAAGCTATTGCAAAATATACGTAGTCAAGTTTAACTTCATATTCTTTATGTTTTTTTCTTTTACCATCATTAAGCACCCATTGTGCGCGGTATTGCACCGTTAAAGTTAAAGATGCGTCTTTATAGGAAACAAATTATGATAAAAATTCCTTAAAACACTGCTACCTTTATAGCCGTGAACATGTACAAAAATAATTTTTTTCTTATGCAGTACTTAGGCGCCAACTATGCGCTGTTTTGCGTCGCTAAAGTAAAATGTTGCGCCCTATAGGAAATAATTTATTGCAAAAATTACATTTACAAGGCTAACTTCGTAGACTTATAGGAAAATTTATTTTTTCTTAATCGATAATGAGGTGCCTATTATGCCTTTCATTTCAGAAATTACAGCGAAATGGTCAACTTCACAACCAAAAACTTCAAAATAAAACATTTTTCTTTATACAGTAGTTAAGCGGCAATCATGCTCTGTTTGCTCCGTTGAAGTTAGATGTTGCGCTCCTACAGGAAATTAGAGATTGCAAAAACTACATAGGCACTGCTAACTTCACACAGCCGTTTCCTTCTGAATAAATAATAAATAAGTCCTTCCTTAAGCAGCGATTACGCGCCAATTATGCGCCGTTAAAATAAAACTTTGCGCTTTTTAAAAAATAAGTTAGTGAAAGATTACATCGGCAAAGCTAATTTTACAGCCGCGAACTTTTATTTGCACGACTAATTTTACCGAGCTGTACTTGTATGTAAATCAATTGTTTGTCATGATCTATTGGATTTATTTAAATGTGTTATTGTTGACTTGTTTATTTGCTATATGTGTATTCTTCTTATTTTTATTGCATTATTGAGATTCCACTTCTTCTATTACAGATATATTTATATTTATTTATACTTTACTAATTTTCTTATATTATAGCAATACTAATTTTTTTCTAATATTAACTTAATTGGATTCTGGATTATTATGACTAATGCTGACAAATCTTAACCCTATAAAATACTCTAATATACAAGTTGATATTTAATTTTAAAGCTATTTTCGTTTTAAATTCATAAGGTTGCTTTTACTCTATAATGTATTAATTAAACACCAATAATGCGCAGTGTTACACAAAGGATGCTCATAATTAGCATCCAATTAACGCACAAGGGAAGACTGACATACGTTCATGGACGTGCAGTGGCCGTATTGATGTATTTTTACAATAACTTGTTTTCTGTAAGGGTGCAAAATTTTATTTTGATGGCGCATAATGTTTGTCCAACTAACGCGCCAGAAAATATAGTAAACGCCTAATTACCAAATAAGAAAAAAAGTTGTCGTTGTGACGTTATGAATTTTTTCCTGCAGGGGCACAAAAATTAACTCTAAATGCGCAAAACGGCGCATAATGGTTGGTTAATTATGGGGAAGAAAAGATTCGTTCATTCGTAAGACTATGAAGTTAGTCTTGTCGATGTAATTTTTACAATAAATTATTTCCAGTAAGGGCGCAGAGTTTTATTTTATATACAGCACATAATTAGTTTCTAATTAATGCATAAGAAAAAATGGTTTATGCAGTAGTTCAGGACTGTGAAGTTAGTCACGTACTATAATAACTTGCTTCCTATAGGGGGGGGGGCGGCAAAATTTAACCTTAACGGCGTAAAACAACGCATATTGGGTGCCTAATTATCGTGAAAAAAGAGGATAATTGGTTACTGAAGCCATGAGATTAGCCGTGTCCATCTAATTTTACAATACTTTTTTTCCTATAAGGTTGCAAAACTTTGTATTAACGAAGGAAAATGGCCTAATTACTGAATATGGAAAAAATAATTTTGTGCGGAAGTTCACTGCCATGAAGTTAGCCGTGTCGGTGTATTTTTACAGTAAGTTCTTTCTATAAGTGCGCAAGATTTTGTTTTAATGGTAAAAAATGGTGCCTGATTGACGTTAAGTAATGAATAAAAACAAAATAATTTATTCCGAAGTTAGTTGATCCTTGAAGTTTCGTTTATAGAATTTTTATTACAACCCATTTCGCATTATGGTGCAAAATTTGATATCAATAGTACTAATTGAATATCAAAAAATGAAGGTCGTTTCTAAGAAAGAGCCCTTTACTATATGTTTGATGTTGAAAGTAAACTTCAATCTTTCGTTTCCCACAGAAATTGTTTGAATTCGGTGAACACACATTTTGTTCTGTGCATTATGCGGTTTAATGTTGAGTATTAACGTCATTTTCTGTATTTGGTCGTTTTAATATTATGTATGTCAAATTATATTTAGTTTCAGCATTGTACAAATTTACAAAAAAAAAGCAAATGGGAATCTCAATTCAGCCTTGTTTGGTCCATTTCAGTATATAAGCCTCCCTTATGTTTCGCCACTTGCTTCTGTTCCCAGCTTCAACCATCCAGTTGAGCCCCGCTGTTCGTTTAATATCGTCCGTCCAGCGCATTGGTGGACGTCCTCTGGATATTTTGCCTAGGTTTGGGCACTGCTTTAATATGTCGTTAGTCCATCTTTCTTCTTTGTATCTGGCAGTATGGGCGGCATAATTCCATTTCAACTCAGCCATCATCTTAACTACATCTTTAACTTTAGATATTCCTAACATCAGTCTCTCCACGACTCTTTGCGTTACTTGAGGTTTCTCCATAGTCTTCCTTGTTAGAGTCAACATGTGTCCCAGATAAACATATTTTGGACCTATTTTAGAACACACTCATTCAACGTCTATTATCATTGTTTGGAGTTCTTCAACATTATCGGTAATTATAGCAATGTCGTCGGCATACGTTAGGTAGTTTAGTTTTCTACCGTTTACCAAAACACCTTTGTTTTCCCATTTTAAGTCCCTAAACACATCCTCCAGAACAAGTGTGAACAACTTCGGCAACACTTTCTATTTTGATTGGTTGTTATGTCGTGGAGTTGTATTGTGGATGTTGCGTGTTGGTATATGTATTTTATAAGTGTATATCTGTGGTGTAATCTGGTGTTACTGAGTTAATTCTCAATAGCCCAGTGCTCCACGGTGTCTAAGGCCTTTTCGAAATCAATAAACGACAATAATAGATCACGGTTACAGTCCTTTGCTGTTTCTAGTAGTACTCTCATTGTAAGCAGGTGTTCACATATGCTGTAGGCTTTTCGGAAGCCAATGTTTGTCAGTATGTTTGTCAAGACTTTCGTGAATAACTTAAATATTTGCGACAACAGACTGATCGACCTGTAGTTATACAGATTAACCTTCTTATTATTCCAGTTTTTTGCGATTCTGCCTTTTGTAAGGCACATGTTGAGGATGTGACGTAGTTTTCTTAGGACTTCGTTACCTCCTACTTTGATCATTTCTATCAGTATATAACCCTCCCTACGAGCTTTATGAATGTTCATAGCCACAAGTGTGTGTCCAATTGAATGTTCTGCATTTATATCTTAGACGCCTTCTGACCACACGTTATCCACTTTTTGTTTTATTTTCCCTTGAGTTGGATTAGGTGTTTTTGATTCGTACATATTTTGGTAGTATGTTTGAGTAGTTCTTAAAATGTCAGGGAGATTTCTTAGTACTTCTCCTGTTTCGTCGTTTAGGGATATAATTTGTTGTTTCTTGCCCCTCCTGAGAATGTTTAATCCTTTCTTATTTTCTATTAATTTTTCGTCATCGACTTCAAAGAAATTTTCTAAATTCTTTCTTATCATTTTTCTAGTTTCTTACGCAACTTCCCTAAATTCTGTATATTTTCCTTGTCTAAGCAGTTTTCGTTTAACTTCTGTTTTAATTTTAGTGTCGGGACTTGCCCTGTTTGTTTTTCTAGGTGATCCCTTCGTGATTTGTTCTGCTGTCTCTCTCAGCAGTGGCGTAACTATATTGTTCTTTTCATTTAGATCTTTGTTTTACCATACTTTTACGCTTGCTGTGAGTTCTGCACATAATCTTTCTTCATATTTAATTAGGGGGTTAGTATCTAATGTTGTGGTGTAAGTTTTGTATCATGGTCTTATCATTTTGGTGTCAGTATAGACTGAGGCACGTACTAATCGATGGTCAGTATTTATACTAAATGAGTTCAGCGTAGTTACATATTGGACGATTCTTTTGTGAAATGACAAGATGTAATGAGTCTCATGCTTTGTCTCTGCATTCGGACTCAGCCATGTCCACTTTCTCCTTTATTTTCTGTTTGAATAAAATTTGCTTGCTGATGTTGGGGCATAGCATTGTATTATTTTCACCAAAGATTTTCAGGTTCAAACTGATAACTCTGTCTAGTTCGTATTCTAGGCTGAGGAAATTGTCCTTGATTTTTCACTAATTATGAAACCAACTCCACTGTCATTGTCGAGACCTTTATAATAAAATATGATTCCCGATTCCATTTTTGCAGCTTGTTTTCCTTTACGTCTTACCTCGGACAATCCTATAATATCCCATTTCCCCTTCTTGTTTTTACTAAAATATGCGAGTGTCGTCCAAGAGTGTTTTCGGGTTATCCGTTACGATTTGCAAAGCCGTTTCAGTTTGGCAGCCTGCTTTCTTCCGTTAATCGTTAGCACCCCTGGTCGAACCGCTGTCTTGGTTGATGTTACGCTGACTGGCGGGGACTGGGAGCCTTCTCTGTGTGCTTGAATTTATTAGGGGTAATTTGGACTTGAAACACCACGCTATTCCGGCGGGTGGGTTAGTAGCGTAGGATATGGTGAGAGTAAAAAGTACAAGGTTGGATGAGATTAAGGTTAAGGCCATGTTTCTCCTGGAGTAGGAGATAGGGTAACGCATGAGCTGGTGTGGACAGGATCGGTATTCATGAGGTAGATTTGTTCTCTATTGTAATTTACAGATACGTATGTACCCGATACCCTAAGAATATCCGAATATGTTCATATGTTGTTTGGCAAATTTATTCGGCTGCGCGCTTTAATGGGTTAAACATAGAAAAATCATTATTTATTTTTACATTGTAATATACAATACTAATATTTTCTGGCTTCAGGTGTTGTATTTGTTCACATATAACATTGAGTAGCTTTGCAAATTTATTGTGATACACGTAATACAGTTTGAATTAACTGATGCACTTTTCTATTACCTACACCTAAATTACCTTATTTAAAATAAAATTCCCTCTTACTGGGTCCGTGTATTAGTTCGGTTAAACATATCTTCCGCAATATCGACTGTAAAAAAATATTCAGACGTCAACAATTTCTACACTAATCCCTTTCTCCCTATTTTCAGATGGACATAAACGATGACGAAATTGACAAATCCATGGAATGCGAAGAACAGTTTCAAGTCAACACGTACAACAGACACCTGAGCGTATCTAGTCCGCTATACACAGGTAAGATATTCATTCAGGATTTTATTTTAAACTAATGGAGTCGGTTCATTTATATTTCAGATGTGCCCGATATTGTTCGTAAAAATTGTAATGCTCAAGATTACGTTGTCAGTCCTTTAAATCTAGAATCACCGTCTGCTGTTTCTGTACGTACACCTCAATCTCTACTTAACTTTTTATCACAAGCTCCGCCAATTCCTCCGCCACCAGAAATTTATTCGACAAGCACAAAAATCTACCTACCATTAGAAGCGCACAAGCCAATTCCATCAGCACCTTTATTAACACCTACATCTCAAAGGTCATCTGATAGTAAAACGAGCAGACGTTTGATATTGCCCCAAAGCATAGAACACGATGATTATGCCGTATGCGAGGAAAATGTGGAAATTGTAGAGTTCCCACGAGAACAATTGCGTGTAATAGAAAAATTGGGAGACGGGTTGTTTGGAGAGATACACATGTGCGAGGTGCAGTGGCGTTTAAATAATGTGATTAATAGTGATTGCAAACTAGTTATTATTCAATCTCTTAAAGACCAATCTTATCGAACCTCATTTAATAAAGACGTGCGGATGCTATCAAAACTTAAAGACCCTAACGTTGCTCAATTATTAGGTGCGTGTTTAGATTATGAACCGTATTTTTCAGTTAGGGAACATTCTGAAGTGGGTGATTTATGCCAATTCTTGCAAGACCATGTTGCTGAAACTGCAACACCGTTAGCGTCAGCTGCAAGTACATTAAGGTACGTAAGAAAATAATAAACGCCATAGTGTGTTATATTATGATATATTATAGTTACGGTTGTCTTATCTACATGGCAACGCAAATTGCATCAGGAATGAAATATCTAGAATCTATGAGATTCATACACAAAGATCTCGCAACAAGGTAAGCTAATTTTCTTCCACTAACTGTAAAATTTTCACAGCTCTCCGTTTCTAAATGGAAATCAGAAATAAAGTTTAATGTTTTAAGAATCTCATAATAAAACACATAATTTTGTTATTGCCACTTCCAAATTAAATTTTGTATTTATTAAAAGTTGCTGATGTAATAACTGAAGTGAACAGCTTGCCTAAATATTCATTTGTGTTTGTATTAACTTTTGTTTTTCATGATTTCTCTACCCTCTTTCAGAAGAAGTTTGCAAAGAAATTAACGGAATTAACATTTAAATTTTATATATATTTTTTTGTAACGTGTTCTGAATTTTACGTTCTTAGTCATTATAACCAAAGAAAGTTTGATTTAATTAATAATTAATAAAAACTCATAACTTCTGATTTAAATGAGAAAAGTTCTTTTTGCATTATTTATTATGAGCTGCTTAAAAGTCAGAATCAGTGACTGGAATTTCTTGCAACATTAAACACACCTACTTGTAACTCCATCAATTAACAATATGATCACTAAGAATTTGTGAAGTTTATTTTAGCAATCCAACATATTTCAAATGACAAATACACCTCTCATAAAGCTTTTATACAACAATAATTATTTTTTCTGATCGAGTTACGTGAAATTGGGATGTTACCTATAATTTCCATCAGAATTTGCATTATAACATAATATCACCATTTATACAGGATGTTTTATGAATAAATGTACTTGAGCTAACTTGAGCATTGTTGGTCATAAGTGAGAGGATTTAACTTAAAATTAAATTGCCCATTTGCTAAATTAATATAAGTTTTTGTTATGAACGAATAAGTTCAAAGGTAGATATGTAATTAAACATTATTCATTTTATTAAATACAGAAATAAAAAGTTTACCTCGAGTAGGATTTGAAGCTACGACCTGTACTTAGCTAGAGTACCGCGCTAACCAACTGCGCCATCAAGGTTCAAGCCCCAATCGATGTAAATTTTGTCTTTATGTATGTAGAACTGATATAAATTCTAAATATAATGAGATTACAATCAAATAACTTATATTAATGGAATGTGAGCTACGAGGTGTTGCATTGTAAAACTAAAAAAAATATCCTTTATTTTAAAATGATCAGATTTGCTAGAATATTTCTGTACTTGTAAGGGGTTCAAACAGCATTAGAACACCGCGCAGGTAATTATCCGTAGCTGGTCGTTAAAAAATAAATTTTAAGGCTTATAGCATAAAAGGTAACATAACAAAGAAATGTATAGTTACACATAAAAGAGTATGTTTGCATGACAGCTTATCGGATGCAACATAATTAAAATACTTACTGTAGATTGATAACAGTTTTCTTAGTTAACAAATTGTAAGCGAATGCAGAGGTAATACCTGTAGCTATAAATCAGATACGGATGTCAGGCGCCACTCATTTTTTAGATAACTAAAGTACAACAAAGTATGAGAAAATTGTATCTTAATACAACATGCAAACTTAGTAAATCCCAAACCTTTACGGTTTTATAAAATCAAATAAAATAGTAGTTAAAATATATCGCAAAGCTTTACGATAGTAAACTAATTCTTATTCGACACAAAAAAATGCTAGGTATTTCACTCCCTCCTCAAGGGAGCGGGCGGGTTGTTTGAGCTTTCCAAGCTCCTTCAGTCACAATCATGGATTCCCAGCATACATACATACATTACGTATATATGAATGGTGGGATTTAAGATGGGTGTGGCCTGGATAGGATCGGAAAGAACGGCGTTACTACCCCAGAATTCGCCTAAGGACGAAATAATGGAGGTGGTACTTGCGTCGAAATCTAATACGATTTCTAACTGCGGAAGAAGGAGAAACAATTAATTATTGTAACGCACAGGAACATTTTTAAGCAAAACAAACGGATAATTGAATTATTCACTTAATAATTTTTGGATCTTTACAAACTCTACTTTAATGCTTGTAAATCACTTTATTTAATGTCTTAATAATAATAATTTAATTTAGACAAAAGGTGTGAGTGTGTGTGTGTGTGTGTGTGTGTGTGTGTGTGTGTGTGTGTGTGTGTGTGTGTGTGTGTGGTGCATGTGTACGCTGACGCCGGTACGGGTTTAACAAGGTACCACAGTAGGCCGTGCCCTCTTCTGTCTCTGTGGTCCCTCCATCTTCTTCCGTTGTGAAGGTCGAAAAAACTTCGTAGCGCAAGTCTTCTACGGTGGCGCAGAGTTGGTCGACGTACGGCATCTCTCGTATCTTCTTCTGGTCTTTTCGCTCGGTAGGTGTTCCAACACGAGGGGGATCTCTCGACTTCTCTGCTGCGTCATCCTGAAACTAGGGATCAAATTAATACCGTGCAGAGTTATCTCCGAGATGTTAGCTTTGGATAGCCCTACGGACAAGCCTCGCATTACGACCTTGGCGATCGCTCGCTTTTCCTTATAGGTATTCATATACCTCAATAGCCTGTTTCGGTCTTGGAGTGAGGCAGGCTAGATCCGGATTACCTTGGCTCTCGTGAGAGCGATCCGTTGTCTATCAAGTTCGTTGGAGAAAGCAACCTTGTTCTCTCTCTGACGAAGGACGACCAGGGGTTCTTTCTCCTTGGTGTGTTCTGCGGTGTGCGTCTGGTACATCGCTGTTGGACTGTCTGTGTACTCCTCCCGTGCCTAGTACGTGTTGTCCGTCGAGAACGGAGGTGGCAGCGGTTGGGATCTTCTCTGGCCTCTTCTTCTGGGTGCCGAAGTCGTCGTTTCCTGGCTGATCTGCTGCGGTTATCTTCTTCTCTTCTTGCATATGCGTTCCCAGAGTGGGGGCTGCAGTGGCTGTGGACGTTGACGATGCTAGTGGTTGTGCCTCGGAAGGCAGGGCGACGTCTTTTGCTGGTCCTAGACGTGGTATTTTTTTGAGCCTTTGTTATGCTTATTTGGATATAATATTAACTCAGTTTAGAATCAGGTTTGAAGCATTTAAAGATCTTTATTCAAAATTTGAAATTTTAAACCCATAAACACTTTTAAAAGCACAAGAATCTGATATTTTAACTAATGTCAGAGTATCAATAGAAAAATATCCTAGCTGTTAACAAAAAATATAGCATTCGAATTAATACAACTAAAAAATTTGCTTTATACAAAAATCAATAGTGTTCTTAGTATCAGGGAGTTACAATCTTTACAAGGTCTACTATGACACAAAATCGCCTTAACTCATTGGGTGTAATATTTTCCTTTCACTAAAGTACAATCGTTCCAATACCTTCTAAGTTAATCTAGAAATATTAAAAAAATTATTCCCCATAATCGTTACAGTAGTTGTATGTTTGTTGTGTTGTTTATAGTAATATTTAGATTAATGTTGACTTATAGGTATCCTTGTATTAAAAACTTAAACTTTTATTTTGTAGTATTTTAATCATTCCTATAATATAATAATAAATAATGTAATATAATAGTGTATAATAAAAAAAATAAGTTTCAGGCAGATATCATAGTAATATAATTTAAGGGACTTGGGGGCCTCTTAAAAAAGTTGACGGGGAGGTCCCAAAAAAATTTTTCACGCTACAGCATATGACAGACTGTGCAAATGCTCTATATAATCCAGTTCGATACAATAAAGGCGTTCTTAGCCAAAACTTTCGGACGCCAATAATCGGCCACTTCAGAGCAACATCTGAATAATACAAGTTGCTAATGATGTTTGATCTAGATACTTCCATAAAACATGTAAATAATCAATTTATGATTAATGTATACTTTTTGTAATTACGCTAACGTTTATTTTTGCCAGATCTTTAACTGAAGTGGCTGTCAAATGATGGCTAATATCGAACAGTGTTGGGACCTTTTTTTTCTTACTAACTATAAGTACTTATAGTATTATTACAATATTAGACCTCCAAAACCGGTCAGCCGATAGCATTAGCTCTGGAGACACTTGTATCTTGATTTCTTTCTTTTTTTTTGTTAGTATGATTATTAGTTAGAATGCTTATTGTTAGTGTTGCTTATTCTTAATGCTTATTCCTGTGGACTGTTCAGGAGTCTGCTTCCTCTTCAGTCCTAGATCTTTTGTGTGTTAGTGGCGCTATATTGTTGTGTGTATTGTATACTTGCATACAATGTAGTGTGTGGTTGCAAAAAAAAGTAATTGTTAGTATAATAGTACATTATTTTTATTTGGATTGGGAGTATATATGTGGTGTGTATATGAGGTACGTGGTGTGTATTGGCTCGATTCCTTGGTCGTTGCAGTGGTTGTCTTCGATTTTATCTCAGGGCATATGGGATGTCATCAAGGAGTTCTTCGAATTCTTCGGGGAGGTTTTCAATGTTCTGGGTCAGGATAGTTGGAGGGTGCTTGAATTTATTTTTCGGTTGTATCCTGTGGGTGCTTATGTATTGGATGTGGGTAAGGGGCGTATGTGAAATGCGTAGGATGTTTTTGGTAGCTTCTATTTCGCCGAATATCCAACGGAGTGTGTAGTTTATTTGCAGTGTTTTGAGGCGTTGTGTGATAGGTATGATGTTAGCGTGTTGCATGGTGAGTTCGTTGGGTGTACTATAGTGTAGTTCGCGTATTCCTCGTAGGACTCGGCGTTCACAGGAGGCTATAGATGTTAGTTCTTTGCGTTTTAGGGTACCGTACAATGGCACTCGGTAATCTATGACGGGCCGTATGAATGTCTTGTAGGTATGTTGTAGGGTTTCGGGTTGACAACCTCCTATTCGTCCCCTAAGGGCGGCCAGGAGGTTGGATCGGTTCCGTACTTTGTTCAGGGTCTTGTTCAGGTCGGCGTTCCAGTTAAGGATTTTGGTAAATGTAACTCCTAGGTATGTTATGTCGTCAAGTATCGGGAAATGTTTACGTCGGTTTTGGAGAGTAGTTTGTGTCGGGTATAGTTAGGGTGTCGGAATACGATGGCTTGTGGTTTGGTGGGGTTTATGGAGACTCTCAATTGCTAGGCCCAATTGGAGAAATTCCGTAGGGTACTGGACATACTGTTGGAGGCGTTCTTTGTTGACCGATTAGCTACCCAGAAGGCAGTGTCGTCGGCAAACTGTGCCAGGGATACTCCGGGCGTTGTTACAATGGGGATATCATTGGCGAAGATAAGGTATAGTATGAGTGCTAAGGCAGAACTCTGGGGTACGCCTGTTTTGGGGGTGAAACTCTGTGAAAGGGATGAACCCACTCGGACTCGTACCGTCCTATCTGTTAGATACGACAGTAGGAGCTTCGTGAGCTCGGGGGGGATACCTAATGCTTGAATTTTGTGAATTAGACCTGCACTCCAGACTCCGTCAAAGGCCTGCTTTATGTCTAATAAAACGGCGAGGTTACAGTAGCGGTGGTTAAATGCTCGTGATGTTTCTGTGAGGAGTTCTTGCAAGTGGTCCTGACAGGTTCTATTAGATCGAAAGCCGAACTGGCTGTCGGGTAAGAGGTTATTGGATTCTATGTGATCTCCCAGCCTTCGGGCTAGGATCTGCATTTCCCTAGGCAGCTGAGGAGGGAGATGGGCCTGTAGCATGAGGGTTCTGTTAGGTCGGAGAAATTTTTGGGAATCATGACGGTTGAGGCGGATTTCCACACCGTCGGGAAGTACGAAAGTGAGAGGCATTTGTTATATATGGACGTTAGGCGTCTGATCTGTGGGGCTGGTAGGTGTCTCAGTATAAGTCTGTTGAGTCCATCTTGTCCGGAAGCTCATATATTGCCTTTTTGGAAGTAGTTGAGGGTTTGGGTGGGAGCAATTGGGCTGAAAAACGGATCATTATCATCCAGGATTTTTTCGGGTAATTCGGAGTTTCTGAAATTCTCAAGGTCTTGCTCTAAACGATTTTTAAAGTCGTCGTCGAACGAGGGATCGTTAGGTGAAGTATAGACAGATTGGAAGTGGTGGAGAAAAATTTCGGCTTTGTCTTGACCGGTGGAGATTAGGTTACCATGAGGATCGGTTAGGTGGGACTTGGGTTTGGTTTTCCTTTTGGTGAGAATATTGAAGGTGTGCCAGAAACTTCTTGCCATCTCTATAGTTGAGATTTGAGGTGGCCTCGGCCCATTTTCTTTCGGTATAGGTATTAGTTTCACGCCGAATTAGGGCTTTTAATCGGTTATATTCGGTCTTGAAAGCGGAGTCCCTTGATCTCAGGGATTCACGATATACTCGTCTCTTCTCTTTGATCAAGGTTACGATGTATTGTGGGATTGGTTTTCGGGAGATATCTATTGATTTTAAGGGGATTGAGGCGAGGATTTGACCGATTCCGATATAACGGAAGTTAAGTCGGTGACCGCTCTCTCGACATCGTTAGAGGTGTGAATGTCGTAAGCCTGAAGGTTATTGGTGTATAGCCAAATACATTCCAATCGGCGTTTTGGACGTCTGTACGAATAATGTGGGTGGGAGGATGGGGAGGGATGTTTTAACTAGGAGAGACAGGTGGTCCAAAGTGATGGTTGCACCTAGGTGACAATCGGAGGACATATGTTGTATTAATGACTCGGTGCATATAATGTGATCGATTATAGAGGCACCTTGATGACTAATAAAGGTAGGATTGGTGTTCCTAATCCGGAACAGTGGTAGGGTAAGAGTACTGTGGGCTAGGCGGATACCGTTTCTATTGTTCGTGGAATCTACGAATTGGACATGTCGGGTATTAAGGTTTCCTAGGAGGATAGCATCGGGTAGGGCGGAGATGTGGTCTAGGAGGTCATTGGAAATGGCTTCTTCTGGAGGATTGTAATAACAGAAAAAGTTGACCGGGAGGAGAAAGTGCACCGTTGCAGCTACATATTAGTAGACATATAAGGCCGATCCTGGACCAGTTCAAGGTCACCCATGTAAATCTTATGGGGATTTATTTCAAGGTCAAGTGAGTTTTCTCGTTATGCCAGAACGCGCTCCACGTCTCAAGCATGCTTGTGGTGGGGATTTAAATTTTGAGTCACTCGCCCTCTGGTGGTGAAATCGGAAGCTTTTGGAGCTCTTTCAAGGTCGAACTTTAAGCGGGAGATTTAAAATGTAGTTGGTCAAGGTCAAAGCTAAAAAGTTGCAAGGTAATCATAAATCAAAAATAGTTTTGAAGGTCAAAGGTTATTGACTTACGGTGGTGTCATATTTCTTAGAAATATAAAAGGTCAAGGTGAAAAGCTAAAAATAGAAGTTGCAAGGTAATCATAAATCTAAAAATAGTTTTCAAGGTCAAAGGTTATTGACCTACGGTGGTGTCATATTTCTTAGAAGTATAAAAGGTCAAGGTGAAAAGCTAAAATAGAAATTGCAAGGTAATCATAAATCTAAGAATATAATTTTCAAGGTCAAACTTTTTAGCGGAAATATAAATTTTTGGAGCTGATCATCATCATCATATTATATTTATAGTCAAGGTCAACAGTAGGTATTTAACAAGTTTAAGCATGTTGTAATATGTAGGACGCATATTTCTTATATAAACTGCAGCGAGCTGTATGTTGAGATCAGTCTGCAACACATAATTGTTAAATATGGAATTAACAGGGTTAAACCAAAGCACCTATTGCAAACCCTTTAAAATCGTGCGAGCTCGATATATCGAGAAAGTATAAAGTAACGAATATGGATATAATTAATACTAAGTACGGTGAACGTATAGTGATAGAAACGGGTGATTTTAAATGTGTATTACCGGAACGCTTTTATGTGTATTTCAAAAAAGAAGAAACACGAATTGAAGAATTTAAAACACTCCTAAACACGAAGGATGTGTTTATAAGTAGTTTGGGTGCAGCTGGCAAAACAACAAACATAACATTTTCTTTTAATAGTAGCACCCCACCATATGTAAAATTGAAATACTAGAATTATTTTCTTAAGCAGCGTTTAGTCATAGTGAAATTGTGAGCAAGTAAAGTCATGCAAGTAGCAATAAAATCATTTCTGGAACGATCCAAACTCAGAAGTTCACCGTTATATATGGATACATCACATCATTGCAGTAACAATCTGAATAATTTAACATTTTGTTGGTGCTGTCAAAATAGTGATGGTAGTAGTAGTAAAAATGAAGAGAAACACGATGAAGGTTATTCTTCTGCTAAGACTGACTGCGCATCATCATTTCAATATAAGGATGAAGTGTATAAACAAGCAGCTAAGGAATACTTAATCGATTGTACCTATTATAAACTATCGAACGATACTCATCATGCAAAACATCTGGAAATTGGATACAGTACACCTCAACCTTGCACCAGTGGTGCGTATTGGGTGCGGTAATTGTGATCAAAGCAATAATGTAGTGTTGGATATGAAGGAATGGAATGAGCTTCTAAGATGGCATTCATATGTAGAATTACAATTTTTCGATCTCAAGAAATTGAAAATGAAATTGATTGGTCAAATGTAAATGAAGAAGATATAATCTATGATCAACATTATGAATCTCTATCTAGTAATCTTGGTATTTATTACAATTGGGAATTAATTAAAGGATATGACAGAATTTTGAAAACTGTTATGATAGAAAACTACAAGTGCTGTTCTTGTACATTCAACTCACATAGTATAGAAGAACTATTCAATTTAAAGGATATAGTAAGCTATAGATTGGAATTTCTTGAATCTTACAATCTGGTGTGTTTTTATGAAAAGTTCATACAACAAGTTGTTGACTACCGTCGTTTTCGTGAGAAAGAATTCAGTGGTGGTGATGATGACATTTATAAAGATATTGATGATGTTATAAATGCTAAGTATAATATTAATTCACATAACACTGTATGTTTAATGGAAATTTTGTATTATCGTCCTGCTTATCTAATGTATAGCATTTACTGAATAAAGAAATAACTATGATTTGTTTTTCTCAATTTAGGTATAAATACCCCTTCTATCCATCCATGTAAACAATGCTAGTTAAGAAGCGAAAGAGTGTAGGTGGTGGTGGTTTGGTGAATGGTCTAATCAATAAACTTCCGTTTGAATTGCATTTACCTGGTTACCAGTATTGCGGTCCTGGTACAAAGTTGGAAAAACGACTCGCACGCGGTGACCTCGGCATTAATCAATTAGATGCTCAGTGCAAACTTCATGATATCAGTTACAGAGATTACCGAGATTTAGAAAGTAGACATAAAGCAGATAAAATTTTACAAAAAAAGCTTGGGAGCGCTTTAAATCATTAGACGCAACGCTAGGTGAACGAACTGCAGCTTTAGCAGTCAGTACCATCATGAAAGCAAAGAAAATTGGGAATGGGGTGTAAACGTCGATCTAATATGAAGAAGAAATGCAATGGTGGAAATTTATTGCATTTACGAAAGACAATAGCTAAAAAATTAAACCTAACGGAAATTTCACAGACACAATAAAGTCAGCGCTTTCAACGGCAAAACGTGTGGTAAAAATTTAGGAGGAAAGAAAACATTAAAGTTCCTAGAGTAATTCCCTACCTAAACAAGGAGGGTTTTACCATTTCTTATTCCGTTATTCGCAGGATTATCAGCAATCGGTGCTTTAGCTGGCGGTGCATCAGGAATTGCTAAAGCAGTCAATGATGCTAAAATGCTAAAAATTGCAGGAAGAGACATCGCGCCATAATCGCATGATGGAATCGGTCGCTATAGGCTCCATGAATAAGAAAGGCGGTGCACTATATCTAAAACCAAACAAATCTGGTGGTGGTGCATTATACTTAAAACCGTTTCCAAAAACTGAATAGATTACCGGAAAGACCGTTAACGGATACTGATTTAAAGAAATACTCCAAAACGTACCGTACTTTAGGGATATTTTATGAGAGATAGCATGCCTAAATTGCCACGGAAAAATGAATCTGGAATTATTAACTTAGATAGCCAAAGAGGACCAGGTACCCATTGGGTTTGCTACAAAAGCGTGGTAAAAGGGTATGGTATTACGATAGTTTCGGTAATATTCGACCACCAAACGAAGTGATTAACTACTTTCGGGGTGTAAAATATATTATAATTACAACCAAGATCAAGAGTTTAATACAATTATTTGCGGACACCTATGCCTACAATTTTTATATAAATAATCAGCACAACATCAAATTTTCTCAGTTATGTCAATAACATTCAGTTTAGAAGGTGTTGGTAACACAGCTAGCTACAACTTCTATCCACCGATAGAGCTAGATTTGGGAAGAAATACGTTATTGGATTGGTTGGATTTTACGGCTGCAACAGCATTAGAAACATTTATGCAGGCAACGATAGATTTTATTTTAGAACAAATCCATCTCATTTGCAAGTGATTAATATTCCACACGGTGCATATGAGTTAGATGAAATTAACGATTATCTAAAATCTAAAATACCCACAGAAAAGTTTATCATTAGAGCAAACAACAATACACTTAAATGTGAGATAAACAGTTCATTTGAGATTGATTTTACTAAAGAAAATTGTATTGGGCGCATGCTAGGGTTTGAGTCTAAAATATTAGAACCAAATATTTTACATACATCTGCGTTAGACATCCAAATACTTAAACACACTAATCTACACGTAGAGTGCAACATTATAAAGGGATCTTATCGAAACGGGAAACCTGCTAAAGTATTATATGAGATTGATGTTTCAGTTCCTCCAGGTTATCGTCTAGATAAAACTCCGAGCAATACTCAATATTTAGAAGTAAACACTGACATTATTAGTAATATAACAATTAATTTGACTAATCAAAAGGGTGAATTAATAGACTTTGGTGAAAGTGAACCATTCACTGTACGCTTAGAACTAAAAGAACATGGGTCTGAGAATTAATCCAGGACCAATTCCATCTTTCAAAAACTCATATAAAAGACATCATCCCTACAGTAAGTCATTAATTAGTCATCAACCTTCATTGCGGTTAACATCTGCAGAGAAATACTTTTTAACGTCAATAGGTTTAAAAGTTCTCAACCACAATGGCAGAATCGTTAAACGTCTTTCAAAACGTACATTTTGATGATACTATAATTAAATCAGATATTCACACTTATCTTCCATATGGATCTTCTAAATATGGACCTTCCGAAGAAATACGAATCTTAATTCAAAGTCAAGATCTAATTACGGCTACTTATGATAGTTTTCTGTACATAGAAGGTAAACTTGAGCTCAAAAAGAAGATGAAAGAAAAGCATGCAGCTTAACCAACAATTTCCCGAACTTTCTTTTCGAAGAAATTCGTTATGAGTTAGGTGGTCAGAGAGTGGATGTTTGTAGAAATCCAGGAATAACATCTACGCTTAAAGGATATATTTCTTATACGGCAAGCAAAAGCAAAGCACTAAGTCATTTAGGATGGTCACCAAAGAATGAAGAACCATTACAAGTAGAATTCGATGAGCAAAATGGAGAAAATCTTTTACAGTATGCATACCATTGAACCACATATTTGGAATAATGGAGGATTATCGTCAGGTAATCGTGAATATGCGCCAAGAGTTGGTTTTAATTCGATCTAGAAGCGATACAAACTGTTACTATGGTGAAGTCGATGCCGCAATAACCTTAAATAAAATTCAATGGAAAGTACCGCACTTAACACTTAGTGATGCTGCGAAACTTAACTTGTTTCAAGGAATCAATAAAAATTCTATTATTACTGTTCCATTTCGACAATGGGAGTTGTATGAATTGCCTGCTTTAAAACAAGCAACCTCAGACATATGGCCAATAAAAACATCAACGCAACTGGAAAAACCACGTTGGATAATTGTTGCATTCCAACAAGGTAAAAGGTATACAAGGTCAGCAAGGGCTGGAAATTTTGATCACATTAACATCAGAAATCTTAAAGTACATCTGAATTCTGAGTATTATCCATATGAAGCAATGCATTTGAACTTCAGTGCCAACCAATATATACCTGCCTATCGCAATTTTTTGAAATTTCGTTGTGATTACTATGGTGAAGATGATAAAGATGCATTATTCAACTATTCCGAATTCAAATCATGTCCAATATTTGTAATGGACTGCTCTAAACAAAATGAATCCTTAAAAAACTCAACAGTGGACATCAAATTGGAAATGGAATCTCTAACACCTTTCGATAATGGAATCGTTGTATATGGTCTTATTCTCCATGATGCTATTGTACAGTACAGTCCACTCACCGGAGAAGTGAAAAATTATAATTATTATTGTAGTATAGTCTAATATATATAAATAAAGATGTTGTAATTATTCGTTTAGTTTTATTTCATCCATCAAAGATGAAAGTAGTTGCTCAGAAACAAAAACTCTCAATTCAAAATCATGACTTTGATGAAAAGTCTATTACTTCAAAACATGGTGATTTACTTCCTAATAGTATACGTGGTATTATATGCGGCCCCTCCAATTGCGGTAAAACAAACGCAATGATCAGTCTGCTTACTGAAAAAAATGGTTTGAAATTTAAACATGTATACGTATACTCTAAGTCATTGAATCAAAACAAGTACAAACTTTTACAGGAAATCTTACTTCCAATGAAGGACATAGGTTACTTTACCTTCAGCGACAATCAAGATGTGATTGAGCCTAATTGTGCAAAATCAAACTCTATTTTTATTTTCGATGATATCGCTTGTGAAAAGCAAAATAATATAAGAGCATATTTTTCTATGGGTAGGCATAACGATATTGACTGTTTCTATTTGAGTCAAACTTACAGTAAAATTCCAAAGCAATTAATTCGTGATAATGCGAATCTAATTATATTATTTGAGCAAGATGAATTAAACTTAAAACATGCGTATGAGGATCATATAAGTCCCACCATAAGCATGAAATTGTTTCGGGACATGTGTTCAAAGTGCTGGGTAGATCCGTTTGGTTTCATGGTCATAAACAAGGATGCTGAAGTTAATAATGGTCGCTATAGGAAAGGATTTGATGAATATATAATACCTTAAACTGGTTTCAGTAGTAACTGATCTGTTTAGGTATTAACAGCTATCTGTTTAGTGTAAACAGCTACCTGTTCAAGGTGAACCGGTACCTGTTTGTCGCAACAGCTACCTGTTCATGGTAAACGGGTACCTGTTCATTAAATCCGTTTTGGTATATAAGGCGAATATATATATATAATACCTTAAACCGCATTCAGCAGTTTAGTAGTAACTGATCTGTTTAGGTATTAGCAGCTATCTGTTTAGTGTAAACAGCTACCTGTTCAAGGTGAACCGGTACCTGTTTGTCGCAATGGACAACAAGGAGAGGATATTAAAGAAAAAATTATTCAGGCTCGTAAAATAATACGGCAGAAGTATAACAGTATTAAGACTGCTCGCATTGATAATGAAAGAACATTCGAAAGTACTTATAAGCCTTTAATAGAACCTCTAACTGAAATAGTAAATAAAATCGATAAAAAAACACCTAAAAAGGAGGAGGAGGTCATTGATGTTAAACCTAAAAAACCACCCGTATTGATATTTCCAAGAAAGCACGCCACTATCCCCACTAGTCCGCTAGCTCAAGTTCAATGGACCCCACGTCTCACTCCATTAGGTGATTCAAGTAAGGGTGCTACTAGTCCACTAGCTCAGCTTCCGTTTTTCGAAGAAATCCTCCTCAAGTCTTCCATCTTTCTTGGAAACATCAGTCATGGGGAGATTAATACTGGGGAGGAAGAAGAAGAACTGTCTAGTATCGTAGATGATTCCCATAATGAACCCATCTCGGAAGAATTTCTCGAGCAGTACAATGAATTGCCGCGTATATATGTTGAACGTATTTTGAAGAATGCTGAAGGTGATATTGATCATACGTATGGAGTCCACTATGATACCAAAACTGATAAATGGACAATTGGTAATACACCCATCACAATTAAAGGAGACGATATAATTATTAAAGGTGTCACGTATAAAGGGACTCCAGGATTATATGATCTGCTTATTATGAATGAACCCGACTTAAGTCTAGTAAAGTCAACAGATAGAAAAAATATAGAACTATTTTAGAGGCTACGAATGTAGTAAGGCGAGATTATGACATAAGTGCACAGATTCGAGGAAGCCGCAGCAAAAGTATACACAAATAATCAAACCCTTGCTGTCATCATCACCCACCACAACCAAGGGAGGAGGTGGAGCTATATTTTTAAGGAATTAACAAACAGACCCATTGAATATAAATATTGGAATGATATACATGAACTAATTCGTGATCTGGAAGTATTGTGGGCAGAAAAATTAGCGGGAAACACAGGTGTTGTAAATGACATAATATCAATTGTAGAAGAACTATATGAAGATGGATACATTGAAAACCGAACAACCGCTTTTTAAACAATATAAATGAGAATGCATTGATGTCGACATGTCACAACTAAAATGCCCCTTGACAAATTTGGACGTTCATATGTCCAGTATCAATTAAAGAAACTAGCCCTCAGTTTAAACAGATTGATGCTAATCAATTTGATATTGAGAATAAGAGACTCAGCAATGTGGCCAATCCCATAGATCCTCAAGATGTCATCACTAGGCAATATTATGTATCAACAAGGTTCGATTTGGATGGAAATCGTTTGACACAGTTGGGTGACCCTGAAGAAGATGGTGATGCTATAAATAAAGGATACCTTGATTTCTGTTTACAAGCAGTTCGGAACACTTTCAAAGGAAACGCCAACGCTTATCTAGCGCTGGAGGAAAAACTACATCAACTTAAAGAAATTGTGAATAAATTAGCACCATGTCCAAATTACAACTCGTCAACGAATTGCACAAACCTGCACGAAAAAATTTTAAACGAAGGCGAACAATAATTAGAGGTTTTGATGATCTTTGGCAAGCAGATTTAGCTGAATTTAACACATATGCCAAACAAAATAAGGGTTATAAGTATATATTAGTGGTCATCGACTGTTTTTCGAAATACTTATGGACTAAAGGATTAAAACGAAAACAGGTCAAGAAGTTACCAAGGCCGTGCAAACAATCTTTGAAAAGGTCGGAAACCTACCAATTTGCAGACAGATGCAGGAAAAGAATTCTACAATGCGCATTTTACTAAACTAATGCATCGTTATGGAGTCAATCATTACTCTACCTATAGCACAAAGAAGGCTGCAATTGCTGAACGTGTTATCAGAACCATTAAAGGTGCTCTATATAAGTCATTCAGCCTGCAAGGTAAATATAAATGGATTGATACAATTGATACCATAACGATGGATTATAACAATCGTAAGCATAGAACTATTAGAATGAAGCCCAAAGATGTTGGTAATCATACAAAGCTAGAGGCTTACACTAACATAAAAATATTCGATGGGAATCGATATTCTGTGGGTGACATAGTACGAATCAGTAAATTTAAAATATTTTCGCCAAAGGATACACACCCAATTGGTCTAGTGAACTATTTAAGATTGTGAAAGTTTGCATTACTAACCCCACTACGTACATGCTTGAAGACATGAAGGAAATCCTGTACTGGGAGGGTTTTATGAACATGAATTACAAAAACAAAGTATCCTGATGTATATCTAGTAGAAAAAGTGCTTCGCTCCAAGAATAATAAGTTATTCGTAAAATGGTGGGGATTGGATGAAAGATCATGGATCAATAAGGATGATATTGTTTTATAACATTTAACCTGTACTTTGTGAAACAAATTACTTATATTAGTTATATATATATATAGTTTGTAGAAAAGGATGTAGCTCTTAGATGAAATAAAACACACACAAAAATAATAGTATTTTATTTTTTAAATATTACATTTATTTTTAAAATTTCATTATCTTATAAAGTGAACCTAAAGTACTTATATAATCACTTAAATTACTGGATGGCCATATACCCGAATCTGGCCCACACCTCCATCCCAAACAGGAATTTGAATTTGTTTCACCTTTATTGATGTTGTCTAGTATCCAGTAATAAATTTTGTGGTGCTCATCGTTTTCCCACGGTTGAAACTTATAGTTGATATTTTGTTCTAATAATATTTCAATCAAAATATCGAGGCACTTGTAGTTAGCATAATATGTCGATTTCTCAATACATTCAGTTATAATAAATACAGTGTCCTTGTAAGCAATATTTTCTAACGTAGATTTAACATTTGTTGAATCATGAACCCTTAATAAATCATATAGATACATTTTAAGCGGTATGTCACCAAGTACACTCATATCGTCTAAGATCCTATCTACTTTATCAAAAGTTAATGAATTGTAGCCTTTATCGGTACACAATTTCATAAAACTTTTAATGGTATCGTCTAATTTAATTTTTTATCAAATAATGTCCTAATAATAATTTCATTTGCACACTTTGAGTTTATAGCACACCAGTAAAACACTCATCGGGAATAACAATATTTTGTAATATATTCAGTATAAATGTATAGTTTTCAGGAGAGGTCAAAGAACGCTTCAGGTACTTTTTGTATATTTGATCACTACTGCACTGCAGCTCTTCCTGCAAGTTGACTTGAAGACTGCTCATTGTTTACTGAAAGTTATACCCCATGGTCTAGTATCAGTGAAATCAAAATTTACTAAGCGTTTATCGTCATAAGGATTGAGTATGACTTTATTTTGTTTAATGGTAAACACATCATGTTTCTTTGACCTTATGAGATGTTGATAGCGCCTTATTACGCTACTCTCAAGCAGGACCTGTTTATAATCATTAATCGTGATCTGCCTCACGCTTGCTTGCGTAGAACCCTTTGATTTTTTTACAACCTTTTCATCAACCGTGTAAGCATACATTTTGCACGAAGTCCTACAAATTCAACCATAATTTCGCCATGGTTTTCATCTTTCATTAAGCCGGGGACCTTTTTGTTTACTAATGGAGTCCAAAGATGTTGTCGGGACTATAATCAGATGTATCGAATTTATCAATGTCCTCTTTAATACATTGATAGATATCGGGAACCGAAAAGGCGTATATGAGACTATCCGTATCCGTGTACAAGAGCTTAGCATTATTATGGAACTTGGGTAGCGTGTAGCCGTAATGAAAATTATATAAAAAGTTTTTGAAACGTCTAAAACACTGAATCCGCATATATAGGTTTATTGAAATATACTTCAAGCTTATTCATTTGAATGATAAGCATATCATTGTCAAATATTGTACAACTATGAAAATTTGGTTTTGATATGTAAGCACGAGCACCATAGCGACCCTCCCATTTCGTTACTAGCCGTATGTCCTTATGTTTACGTACATTTTCCATCAGCTTCCAAAACACTATTAATCATTAATTTATAGAAATTTTTATCGAATTCATTTTGAGATTGCTGACGCATGGCTGTATTTAAATCTATATATTTTTTAACCACGGAGACTGTTTAAAACGTAATATACGGTGTACTTTTACCAACTTCAATCCATATTTTAAATATACTTTTAAATTTCTGTAATGAATTACATAATTACGTTTTGGATACAAGGTAAGCAGTAATTTTTCATTTTGGAATCAGACGGGTGGAACCATATGTTCGGGTGCTAGCGGTAGATCACTATGACTCTCATGTAATTCTATAGGATAGTCTAAATCACACTCGACTATATAACCAATTTCCGAATCATCAGGATGGTTTATTACATCTAAAGTTTCAAAATTAGCTTCATCAACAAAAGAAAAATCGCCAAATGGTAGAAATTCTGACATGGTGGCTCCATATAAATTATTCACGTCGTAGTACATTAAATACACACTTTCAGAGGTAGGATCAAATTTTTCCTCCATGTACTTATTGTTAGCTTTAGCATACCGATTTGAACATTGAGCTACACCACCTCTAATCCCTCTTTCAATAAACATTAACATATCAATGTCTGTAAATAATTCTAACTTTACTTGTGTAATTTTAAGCATAGCATCGAATGCTAAACCGGGAGCTGTATAATAGTGCAGAGGATCAAGCTCGTAAGTACTTATACAAGTTTGCCGAAAGTTCTCGAAAATATCCGCTAAAAGTAGAACGTCTGTTTTTAGATACAAATCCGAGTATTCCCCTAACGATTTAATACTAAATTTGTTCCAAACGTTAACCGCATGCTCAAAACTCTCATCACTGATTCCCTCATTATTAAGATGACTGAAAAATGCTTCTTTAGGAGGGAGCGTGGTCTCGTTTAATTTCTCCCGAGTATCAATATACTCATAAGGAAACACACCTTTGCGAACTAGTAAAGAAAATTCTTCTTCATTGTTACATTTAGCTCGGGTAATAACTTTTTACTATTTTCCAAATAGTTTGATAACTTTTCAATACTACTACTCATAAATCTGAAAGAGTCAATAAATCTAAACTTAATTTTACTACCTTCTATTACTTTTGTGAAAGAGATATATCTTTCTTTGTTTATGGGTAGGAGTGAAATCGTACCGGGAATAGTAGCCAATTCTCTAATGACGAAATGGCTATCATAACCTGACAAATTATGAAACACAACCGGTAAGATGTGAGAGTCTTTATAGTTTAGGTTACAATTCTGATGTGATGCTCCTCGAAATGCTCCGGTGAAATGGTTATGGTCTCTGACCTTTATATCATTATCTGTAAATGGTTTTTCGCAAATGTGACAGATCGTGTGCTTTCAAAGTGTTCAACCTGATTGGGAGTTAAAGTACCCATAGGAATTATTTTATTAATGATTTCGGTGCTCCAATGTGCAATACTTTGAAGCTCTTTAACAAACCATTGAATGCAATCATTTCCTCTATAAAGCCTAAATCGAGATAAAGAATCATTGTATGAACACTTTAAGTAGTAAGCAATGCTAAAGGGTATATGTTTGGAATGAAATAGAGTATTACCCCCAAGTGATGTTAAATTTGTACACTTTTCTAAAATACTTTCTAAATCCGCATAAATTACAAACGGTGCCTTTTCCTGAAATGCGAAATTTTGAACTGCAGGAACATCTCCGCTTCGGTAGGCATCCTGACTGAACATTGATTAAGTTGATGGCAGAGAGTGACATGTTTTTGTAGAAGGTGATCTGAAGAAAAGTGATTCAAGCATTGATAACAAATAAACTTCTTGTGCCCCTACTCGATAGTTGTTTAGAAAAAGAGCTGACATATTTTTAATCCACGCGAAATGATAAACAGTATAATTTTTGTATTAATAGCATCAGCAGTAGAACCCGCAGAATGATAATTAGGCGAAAGTACTAAAAGATTTATAGGTTCCCTGACACTATTTTCTTGATTTACACTTAATACTAGCGGTAATACACCTTTCCCTGAATACAAAACAAATTAATGGAGAGGTTGTTTAATTTTCAAATTTTTACATCATCTATTTTAATGGGAAAGGAAATTGAACCATAATTCAAAACATCTCTAAAATGAGGATAACTGTAAACTCTATCTGAATGAAGTTGCACTGGGTATAATGCCGAAACAACGGCCCACAGGAAGCAGTACTCGTCATCGTTCTTAACATTCACTACCGCATGCTTTACTGCTATGAAGTAAGGAACTTTAACGTAAGTCGAAAGGCCACCTCTAAATGGAGTATAGCTATTAATATTCACCTTTAAATGTAAAACTTCATGTAATGCCCAACCAGAATCCTTTCGGAAAACTCCTCTAACTTTTTTGTAATTTGTAATAAACGTTATTGTTATACCACTCACGCAAATTGGTGGTAATATCGATGACATAATTTTTATGGCAAATGTCTTCAACTCAATAACATGATTTTGAGGTTGCATGAAATTGCAGACTAAAATGACATTGACCTTTAGCATCGTTTGTCTTAGCATTACTTTAACCTTTCGCGCAAAACTATTGTATGCATTTTGTAAAAAAATAAGAGGGTCCTTGATGTTTGCTATATTGACTATAATTCCAGTAAGTAACCTACCATTGAAACATGAATCTAGAGAGTACCAACTTAATTTGCGTGTACGCTTTTTAGTAACATTTCCACTACCTGTTTTCTCTGAAGCGCTCTTTAACTGTTTAACTCTTATAAGATAACACTTTAGCAATGATAAATTACTTTCGAGTTTAAGCAAATTTTCGCATGTCTCTAAATAAATTTTATTTTGAATTATATCTCCAATAGCTTAATATTAGTGTTAATTATACGGATGTGCCTTACAAATTCATTTTGGGTTTTCAACAATGGAATAATATTTCTTGTTAAATTAACAATATCACTACTGTTGGGTATACCGTTACTCATAGTTACCTTCAAAACTGTATCCAACACTGCAAGAAAATATGAAGCACACGATTATATAGTAATGGAAACAAATATTATATTTATTTGATATGTAAAATTAAAAATTTAAGTAACTATAGAAGTACTTTAGGTATACAATTGCAATTCTAGTCGTAGTGCAATATACTGACTGGTACAAAACTGCTCTTTATCTCCTTATATAGTAATATAAACCTAGCATTCAAGGTCAAAACTGCTTATAACTTGTTGCAAGAGCTTCAGTGTGCATAGATTGCATTTTGTAGCGTTTACTGGGAACATATATTAACCTTGACATCAATACTGTTCTCATGACTCATGCTGCATCACCTTTGCTTGCTCAGGTCATTGTACTAACCACTTCCACTTGTTATCAATTTTGTTAACGTTAACAGATCTATGTGTATATAACGTTAAAGTTTTAATTGAATACTCATTAATTATTCACCATTAGTAATGGCTTCATCCAGTAAACGATCTAAACTTTCACTAAAAAGACAGGCAAAACCTTGTATTTTACATGATGTTTTGGTGCGCCCATCAAATAACACCGCACAACTAGCACCCTTCAAAGAGACCATCCCCATCATAAATAACATCACACAACCAGCACCCTTCGAAGAGAGCATCCCCATCATCTCCATCAGGGATAGTGATGTAGAGGATGAATTTTCGAAGTATTTCGAGTGGTATGTACAATTTTAATTAATTAATATTATAGTTTCTTTACATTAATTCATAGAGAATTTTTAGTACAAATAAAATTATTCATTTTTTCAGCATAACACCAGCAACCACGGTTATAGCAACACACAACCACCACCGTTGCGAAACCTGCAATATGGAGGAAAAATTTGACTCTTATAGAAGGGCATCTCACACAGCAGGATTATGAGCACGATCCACCGACCCTTCAAGCCTTTAGAAACAAGTATTCGGTGGTTGCGAAAGCTTCACAATGACTATTTGAATAGTGAGGTGGTGGGGTGGAGCGAGCGGAAAACTGGATAAAGAACTGAAGGAGGCTAATCAATATTTAGAGTGTGTGCGGCAAAATATACTAAAGACTGAAAATATATTGCTTACGTTGGAAGGGATGGATGTGTGATGTTTTTGTGGAATTTATTGTATCTTTTCATTATACAAAATAAATGTAAATTGTTTTATATATTTTATTATTTTCATGAATTATTCCATTATCCAAAAAATTTTACTACAGCTAAAAAATTTGAGTGATAGTCCAAGTTGCGCTAGAAAAGTGAAATTAAAACATCTGAAGTCTGACTTACTCATGCATAAATTTCTGCATCAAAGTAAAGCAGTCCTTTTGCAAATTTTAATTGCATGCTGCGTTACAAATTTTAACTTATAATAAGTTAAGGAAATAATTGAATCTTGAGTAAGTGCTGAATACAAAATGTTAATTTCAATTAATTTTGTAATTATAGGAAATAATAACTTAAAAATACACTAAGAAGGTTATTGCAAAATATCATATATAAAGCATATATAAAGCATATAAAGCATATAAAGAAAGTGTGAAAATATAATACAGTTAAAAGAAAGCTTGCGTTAAATAAAAGTTAAAACAGTTCTCAAATGCATGTAAATCTGAAAACTTTACAGCATGTATTTATGCAACACAAATGACACAATTGCATTCATATATTTTTTACAAATCCTGTTTAAAAGTTGTAATGTAAATTGATGACATAGAAATAGAATGTTCAAATGCTTTCACAGCAAAAACTGCGTTCATTATCCTACAATGATTATTAACGCTGCACGAAAATTACAAGTCATGTTTTAAGTGTTGTTTTAAAATTGAATTTGGTAATTTAAAGAGCATTTAGATACATTAAATGGATAAATGGCATGCATATGTTTCTTCTGAGCTTACGTAAGTACAAAAGGTGTGTTTTAAGTGCTTTTGTTGTTTCAAAATGGAATTGGGCAATTTAAGTGTAATTTTTCATATTTTGGAAAATTATTACATCAAATGATAGATTACCACTTCTACAACACAACTGCGTTGAAAAAATTTTTTTTCTCGGAATTAGACGAAAATTTAAATTTTAAGAGCGCATTTTTCTAGGACTTTACTATCTTCTATGCCTCACACACACACTTTATTTTTTCAAATGAAGTGCCTTTTCCTTATGCAATATAACATACATGTAATTACTTATTTACTAAAGCACCTTTTCATGGCACATTCACTGAAGTTGCATCATTTTCTTTTTAGCTCATACAGCTCTAAATCTACCCTCAATTTTTTATTTCCTTGATTAACACCTCGAGCCTTTTCTTTCTCTCATCAATACTTAATAATTCTTTCTTTCTTTTCTCCTTATCAATCTTATTACTTTCACCATTTCTAGCAATGAAAAGTTTACTGAATCATGCAATCACGGAGAAGCCTTTTATTATAAACATGCATCCTTTCAAAACTGCTAACCTCCTCAAAAACTTTCAGATTTCTAAGAATGATTACCTTGCAACTTCTATTTTAGCTTTTCACCTTGACCTTTTATATTTCTAAGAAACCACCGTAAGTCAATAACCTTTGACCTTCAAAACTATTTTTGATTTATGATTACCTTGCAACTTTTAGCTTTGACCTTGACCAACTACATTTTAAATCTCCGCTTAAAGTTCGACCTTGAAAGAGCTCCAAAGCTTCCGATTTCACCACCAGAGGGCGAGTGACTCAAAATTTAAATCCCACCACAAGCATGCTTGAGACGTGGAGCGCGTTCTGGCATAACGAGAAAACTCACTTGACCTTGAAATAAATCCCATAAGATTTACATGGGTGACCTTGAACTGGTCCAGGATCGGCCTTATATGTCTACTCATATTCGAGATGCTGCAGGTGCTGCGGAAGAGGATAAGGAGTGGCAGGATATGAATTCTTGATTACGAGGGCTGTGCCTAGCAAACTATTGTGGGCGCTAAATTGAAGGAATAAATTTTAGGAGGCAAAGTCAAGGGTACAATGGTTGGTTAGTTTTGTGATTGCCAGGACTTGTATTTGATTTGTGACTAATAGATTCTTAATGAAGGGCGCTTCCGACGGACACCCCTCGCATTAATTGTACCTATTATTAGATCCATTGTACTTTGGGGTGAGGGAAAGGGATTATGGCGAGGGGTTAGGGTGTAGGATTACGATCGGATGTTGTGGGTAGTGATAGCTATACCATTGCCAACAAAGTTGACCCTGGTACAACGTTTCAAATATTCCCTGAACGTAATGTCGACAGCTTTCGCTATGTCGGCCCTACGCTCAGGAAACAGTTGCATTAGGGTAAGGGTAAGGGAAGCGATGAAATCGGGAATGGAAATGGGTGTTTTGAGTTTTTCGTCGTCCTCGGTGTCCGACGTGGAAGGAGGAAGCGGTTTAGGTACGACAGTCGCTGCCGCGGTGTTGGGAATCGCACGACGGGTCGCTCAGGAAAAGGAGTAGGTAGCGTGAGGTCCACCGCAGTTGTTACACTTTGGTGTATTAACGCGGGTACACGACGAGGCTTTGTGGCTTTCACCACAGGTGGGGCAACGGAAGGTGCGGGTAGGACATTCCACGGAAATATTCCCCACCTGCGTGCAAGTGGAGTAATGCTTGAGGGTGGGGTTAGAAATCCGGAATTGTTCGGAGTGGTAGTGTCTACCGAAAAGGTAGACACCGTTGGAAAGGAGGTGGTTGAGGGTGGATTAATTATTCAGATAAAGGCAATAGGCGTGTGTGTTAGTTTGGATATGATCCGGATCGCTTTTGTGACTTTAGGGAGGTCCATGGATTGCCAAATCTCTTCTGGGAGGATGTCCTTGTCCACGCCACGGATGACGCAGGAGAAGGACAAGGGTTTAGGGTTGGGGTTGGTTGAGGGAGAGGACGTTCGGGGACCTGACAGCTGAGACAGCGTCAATGCAGGCTCACCGAAGTGATGCTGCATAGTTCGCTGCATCGTAACTGGCAGGGCCTCGCTCGTTTCCAATAGGCAGGTGCGGTTGTGGTTGAGTTTAATGTTCAACCAAGGGAGACGGAGAGGGAGTAGGGCTTGGTAAAAGGACTTTTGGGTGTTTTGCTGGTATATTGCGGATGCAATATCGGGAAGTGTGATTAACGGAAGCGGAAGGTTTAGGAGAGGGTTACTGGTAGGGTTAGGTTTAGGATCAGAACTAGTACGGGAAGTAGAAGGGTTCGGGGGTTTAAAGGAATGGTGCACGGGTTTGACTGCAGGTGTAACGCTGGAAGAGGCGATAGAGGACATAGAAGATGCTCTAACTAGTGTGGGAGGAGATGCGACAGCTGCCGCAAAGGATAGGGAGGGTGGTGGTATGGAGGGTCTAGGTGGCGGGGAACTCGGCGGCGGAGAAGGAGCTCGAAAGACCGTAGCCCGGAGGCCCGGTTTGCCATGTTTTAGCATGGCGGGTTAGTAGGGGTAATTGAAACAGGAGGTCAGAAGTTATTGTTGTTATTGAAAGAGGGGACTCTCACCGAGGTGCATCCTCACACCCCGCTGGATTAGGGTTTTGAATTTGAGAGTCCGATTTAATTGAGGGTTTTGTTAGTATTAATAATCAAACAATAAAATAAAAATTTATTTTAAAATTCCATATTAATTAGTACCTCTCAACTGCTGTGGTTTCTTGCTGCTGCTTCTCCTGTGACTCTCCCGGTGTCCTTCTAGGTAGTTTGGCTCCTTGCTGGCTGTAGTGCTTCTTTCCTGGACGGGATCCGCTTCTTAGTGTCGACTGTATACGGAGCAGTGACAATCCTAACGCAGAAACGGCGAAAACTACGATGCCCGGCGCGAAAGCGAAAGTTAGTTCTTTTTTTTTAAGTTGCTTTAGAGTGCAATAAAAATCGCAAAGGCTTTAAGGCTAGGAAGGGGCTTAAGTTCGATACCGAAGTTCGGACTGCCCTCGATTTCTTTCTTTTCACATTAACTACTTAAGGTTACCGTATTATTTTGAGATAAGATCAATGACGGGTAGTAGGTACCTATTGGCCACGTTAAGGTATTACAGTTGTACCATATATTGCATGCACCATTGAATAATGCACATATAGGTAACCCAATTGAGTAAAGATCATTGTATTTTAAAAATAGCCACAAAGCGACATTGATGATGGAGTTAAACTTCTGGAACCAGTCTGTCAATGGAGGTAACATTGTAGACACTTGGATTTTAATTGATTTCCTTTGAATTTTTATTTTGGCTACTCTGTCAAACTATTAATATTACCACATGCAAATTTAAACACAAAGATGAATAATTGAAAAAAAAACGAAGAAAAAAAAGTTGGACATATGGGAAAAATTTTTATTATTGAAATTTCTGAGAAAATCTATTGGCGGTTCGCTTCTGCATGTCTGACAACCAAAGAATCCAACGTGACATTTGTCACATTACCATAGATTTAGCGGGAATTTTGAAAAATTTTAACTGTGATGCCGAAAAATGGGTCAAATTGACAAGATATCGAAAAATTATATTAAAAAAATGTATTCAGAATGCAACAGAGACCCCAGATATCAATTTTCGACCAAATCAGAAAAAAAAATAAAAATACCATTTATTCCCCTCTGCTTTTATTACGAAACATCATAAAATCTTGTTTTACCTGGAAATAGTTTTAATAATATAAATTACATACTTTTAGGTCAAAATTAATAAAATATTTTTAAAATAGACAATTTGTGAGAGGAAAATTTAAAAAATACGATTTAGCCTCGTCGCTGGTTGCGTTCATGCCCTGTATATTGAAGCGTATAAGCTGATCTAATATTTTTACCTGCTAAATAAAATGTAAACGAACTAATATTTGTAATTAAAACTTAACAACATATTAATTATCCTTATTAAATTTAATATTGGTTAGTACATTTGAAATTAGCGATTTTTTTAATTTAATAGGTTGGTTTTGAAAAATCAAATATTTCGGCTTATAAGGATGAAAATTATTGCTCTTTAAAGTGCACCTCATAGTTTAAGATACCTAAAATTATGTAATTTGTGTTATTAAAACTATTTCCAGGTAGAACAAGATTTTATAAAGTTTCGTAATAAAAGCAGAGGGGAATAAATAGAATGGAAGACATATCGAAGGTTCAATGTAACATAATTGAAGTTATAGGTCTTATTTAGTTTACCTTTTTCTTGATCTATTCGGTTGCTTTGTGTATAGAGGAAGTAGTGAAATATATCCTTAATAATGAATTTGATTACGACAACTTAAGCAGACATATTGGCAGACTTATCGAGCATTTTCGAACTACCTGCAGTGTTCACAAGGGTAAATAATCTGAACGTAGATCTGTTTTACGTGAAAATGTTGTGGATGATATACGTGTGGACATAGATCGTAGTCCTAAAAAATCCTTACGGAAATTATTGCAACAAAGAGTTACAAACGTTTAATTATTATTTTTACTAGGACAATAATTAATTATTTTATGCATTTTAGGCTTAAGTTATGGAACGTGTCGAAAAGCACCTAACTAAAAGTGTACAGCATGAATTACTTCCTCCTGATTACGAGACACGCATGAACTACTGCCAACGGCTTAATAACGATTTGAGGAATGACGAAATGCTAGATATAGATATGATTTTTAAGTGATGAAGCGTGGTTTTATCTAACGAGTTACATAAATTAACAAAATTATAGGGTCTGGCCTGGTAAATTTGTACAAGATTCATTATATCCTATAAAAATTGGTGTTTATGTAGCCACGTCAAGAAGTCGTACAATTGGTCCATTATTTTTTAAGCAAACTGTTACAGCTGAACGTTACAGGTTATTTTTAGATATAATAATAAATCACTTCACGATGATGAAATAGCACGAGGGTATTATCAGCATGCTAATGCAACTGCTCATACTGTAGCACGATCTCGTGCATATTTAGAGGAGTTCTATGACGACAGAACTATTGGTAGAGGATTACACAACTTAACGCCACTTGATTACTTTTAATTTGCGCACTTGAAAAATATGGTACATAACACAGTTCTGCATGCTGTAGATGATTTAAAAAACCCAATTACAGCTGTGATTCAAAACATTAGTCAATACCAGTAACATGGTGCGTTTAACAATATGAGAAGACGAACAGACCAAATAATAATGGAGGTCCCACGACGAACGACATCGATCTATTACGGAAAAGGTATAAATATGAAAAATATGAAAATTTAGCTACCTACTAAGGTCGATTGGGGACATCCATCTAAAATATTCCCAAGATTACAGCACTTCTGGTTATAAGTTTTTTTTTTGAGCGCAACGTTTCGAAAGCGACTATGTTTCCGTCACAAGGATTAGTCCTAAGAAGGACAGTTTTCGCACTTGAGTCGAATTATATGTTATATATATTTTAGAACTATATATATATATATATATATATATATATATATATATATATATATATATATATATATATATATATATACACATAGGGTGAGTCAGTTTTTGTAGACAAACTTTAACACGAGATAGAACACATGTTTCTAAAAAGAAAAGTTCCTATAAACATATGTCGTAGAAGGCTTCGTTTCCGAGATACAGGGTGTTGAATATAATTTTGTTTTTCTCTAATTTTCATTATAACTCATAAACGAATGCTTAGATTTTTTCATGTTGGGGGGATAATGTCTATTAATTAAGGGACATAAAACAAGCGATAAGAATGTTCACAAACTTGCACATTGGCGGAGTGGAGGGGGTGCTCAACCCCTTCATAAACAAAACTTCTACGCCAACGACTATTTAAAAAAAAACCTCTTATTTTCATTATCTACATACAGTTTAACAAAATAATGTACCTTCTTCTGTTTCGAAATTCCTGTGCGTTTCCAAGTTATTTTGATTTTTAGTGTTTGATGTGGTACTAAGTTAAGTAATGTGCTTTATGTGAATAATTGAATATAAAGTTTTAATAAAAAGATATAATAAAACATTTAGAGCCATTTTAGTACCTAACGATCGTTTCTTTAAAATTTCAAATACATTTTCATTTATAAATAGATAGGTTATCGGTTTTTTAGTATCCATTGTTATTATCCTCGTATAAAAGAAATGCATAATTATTATTGTTATGCGGTCAATACTTTCTGTATAATTATGTATGTATCAATTTCGCCATAAACATGTATGTAGTTTTAAGTGAGATTCTAATAAGTTATAGACCGCTGCTCACTTCCTCTCATTAAAGAGCCGCCACTGTATCAAGCCATACTCAAAAACAAGGCTTTTGTAAATTGAAATCTGTTTAGTACACTAATTTTAACAATCCTTATTTATTATTGTAAAAATACTTAATTAATAATTGTGAAATTAATAAGAATTCTTAGCAATAACGATTTATAAATAAATAACAATAACACTAGGATAATAAAATTAGACACTTTGTTCAAAATGTAAACCGTTCTTTTCAATACACATTTCACAGCGACGTAAAATAGAACGTCTTAAGTTAACTAAATGATGCACCCTTGTTTCATTGCAACAAAATATGATACTCCTTGGAAAACAAATAAGTATTAAATTTTATATTTTGAAACGACAGTTTGACTTTTTACAAACACTTGCTTCATCTTGAATAATTTCACTGTTATTAATTACTGTTTTAAGTTCAAAAGTTATTTCATTTGATTTGCCAGCTTTTAATTAGTGTAACATGGCGTTTACATTTACAAATAGCGAACAAGCCGGCATTCATTTTATTTATGGGTTCGCAAATGGGAATTCAAGGTACGCAGCTAGGGAGTATCGGAGAATATTTTCAAATAGACGACAACCTCATCATTCCGTTTTTGTGAGTATCCATGGTCGATTTGTTAACCAGGGTTTGAAAAATGTACATGAGGGCCGACAGAACAACCGTGGACGAGATAGAATTGGAGAGGGTATGTTGCGTGAATTTAATAGGAACCCCACGACAAGTACTCGACGTACTGCTGTTGCTCTTGGTATTTTCCAAAGTAAAGTTTCCCGGGTTTTAAAACGGGATCACAGACGCCCATATCATTTTCAACCTGTTCATGGTTTATGTCCAGGTGACGCCGAACGAAAACTTAATTATTGTAGGTGGGTTCTTAACTCCATTCAAAATAATAGAGATTTCTTATCCAACATACTGTGGACTGATGAATCCTGTTTTACTCGTCGTGGTATCGTAAACTTTCACAATCTGCATGTATGGGCACATGAAAACCCACATGCCATTCGACCAAGAAGTTTTCAACATGAATTTAGCGCAAATGTCTGGATTGGAATTTACGGCAACCAAGTGTTTGGACATTATTTCTTGCCACAACCTGTAAATTCAGAAAATTTCCTACAATTTTTAGAAGAAGAACATGTTAATATGTGAGAAGACATTCCTTTGAATTTAAGAGGACATTCTTGGTTTCAGCTTGATGGATGTCAGGCCCATTATGGCAGAAATGTAAGAAATCGGCTAAACAATAACTACCCGGGGAGGTGGATGGGTCGTGGAAGTCCAGTGGCGTGGCCTCCTAGATCCCCCGATTTAACGCCACTTGACTATTTTGTATGGGGATTCATGGAGGAAAAAGTGTATACCACTCCGGTTAATACACTTGAAGAACTTCACAATTGCATCAGAGATGCTTGCAATGAAATAAGGGTGCATCATTTAATTAACTTAAGACGTCGCTGTGAAATGTGTATTGAAAAGAACGGTTTACATTTTGAACAAAGTGTCTAATTTTACTATACTAGTGTTATTGTTATTTATTTATAAATCGTTATTGCTAAGAATTCTTATTAATTTCACAATTATTAATTAAGTATTGTTATAATAATAAATAAGCATGGTTAAAATTAGTGTACTAAACAGATTTCAATTTACAAAAGTCTTGTATTTGAGTATGGCTTGATACAGTGGCGGCTCTTTAATGAAAGCAAGTGAGCAGCGGTCTATAACTTATTAGAATCTCACTTAAAAACTACATACATGTGTATGGCGAAATTGATACATCCATAATTATACAGAAAGTATTGACCGCATAACAATAATAACTATGAATTTCTTTTATACGAGGATAATAACAATGGATACTAAAAAACCGATAACCTACCTATTTATAAATGAAAATGTATTTGAAATTTTAAAGAAACGATCGTTAGGTACTAAAATGGCTCTAAATGTTTTATTATATCTTTTTATTAAAACTTTATATTCAATTATTCATATAAGCACATTACTTAACTTAGTACCACATCAAACACTAAAAATCAAAATAACTCGGAAACGCACAGGAATTTCGAAACAGAAGAAGGTACATTATTTTGTTAAACTGTATGTAGATAATGAAAATAACAGTTTTTTAAAATAGTCATTGGCGTAGAAGTTCTGTTTATGAAAGTGTTGAGCACCCTCCACTCCGCCACTGTGCAAGTTTGTGAACATTCTTATCGCTTGTTTTATGCCCTTAATTAATAGACATTATCCTCCAACATGAAAAAATCTAAGCATTCGTTTATGAGTTATAATGAAAATTTGAGAAAAAAATTATATTGAACACCCTGTATCTCGGAAACGAAGCTTTCTACGACATATGTTTATAGGAACTTTTGTTTTTAGAAACATGTGTTCTATCTCCTGTTAAAGTGTGTCTACAAAAAACTGACTCATATATATATATATATATATATATATATATATATATATATATATATATATATATATATATATATATATATTATTAGCTCTTCGTGCATTATTGGAATCTATATGGGTTCCATTTCCATACTAGCTTGGCTTATTGGACTTTCTGCTAGTGCGATGTATGTGGCTTCTTTGAGTTTCAGACGAGATATATTCTCGTCCTGTGTCACTGTCTGTATGTTATCTCATTGAATGCGGTGGTTTTCTTTCCAGACATGTTCGACAATTCTTGATCGTTCTGTTTCGCCCTTGCGGACGGTGTTCTTATGTTCCTGCGTTCTCACTTTGAGTGGTTTACTGCTCTCTCCTATGTAATCTCTGTCGCATTCATATGGTAGGTTGTATATACAATTCTTGGAATTCTGATCTTCATTGTATGGTTTGGTTTTGGTTACTATTCCCCTGAGCGGTCTGGTCGATTTGAATGCAGTGCGTATCTTGTATTTGGTGCCTATCCTTCGTATTTTGTCTGAGATACCTTGTATATATGGTATTATTGCTGTATATTTAGGTTCTTCTTTTTCAGTTACTCTTGTTTAGGTTAGGTGTTAGATCGGGGTAGCCATTTGTTTGTGAGCACGGTCAGTACTTTAGGAAATGGGGCCTATTACAGTATTTATGTGCGCTAAATATTTAGGTTATTCTTTTTCGGTTACTATTTTTCTGTTTAGGTTAGGTGTTAGATCGGGGTAGCCACTTTTTTGGAGTGTTCTAGCGATATTTTCTTTTTCTTTGTTCAGCTCCTCTTGTTTTGAGCGTATTGTTCTTGCTCTATCGTACAAGCATTTTGCCTCGTCTAACTTCACATTTTTGTGGTGACTGGGGTTGCAGTGTAGGTAGCTCCCCGTGTTTCCGTATTGCCAAACTGCGAAAGTATTGTCCACGTATCTAAGCCACATCCCTGGTTTCTCTGTGAATTCGGAGATATCGCTTGATCTTCAAAGGCTTCCATATATATATATATATATATATATATATATATATATATATATATATATATATATATATATATATATATATATATATATATATTGCTCACTATGGGTGATAGTGGGGAACCCATCGCCATCCCAAACTCTTGTTGGTAGAATTTTTCTTCTACCTGGAAATATGTAGCTCTAATGCATATTGTCAGAACTTCTATTATTGTTTTTACCCAGAGTTGCGTGCGTTCGTCTAACGCTTCATATTTTTCCAGCGTGTCCCTTATGCTAGTTAGTGGCTTATCGGTAGGCACATTTGTGAATAGACTCACAATGTCGAAGCTTACCAGTATTTGTTCGTGGTTTGGTTGGAAGTTTCTGATGGTTTCCATGAAGTGCTGCGTATTCTTGCCTATAAACTTGGTTTTTCCCGATAAGGGTGTATGATGCCTAGCAGATAGTGTGCTAATGGGTGACAAGATGAATTTCTCAAGCTCACAATTGGTCTCAGATGAATTTCTTTTTTATGAGTCTTTGATACACCGAACGATTTTTGAATAACATAGTTTGGAGCAACGAAGCGAAACTCTCTAAAAATGACATGCTTAATCGACATACTATTGGAGTGACGCAAACGGTCATGCTCTTAAGGAACGAAACTTCCAAAAAACTGTAGTTTTAATGTTTATTGCGCAGTAAGAAACGACTAAATTGTTAAGATACGTTCCTATGACCAAACTTTGAGTGGTAGGTTCTATGAAAGTGTAAATGTTCAGAAATGAATATGTCCTATGTTCCTACAGGTAAACGATATTTAGTAATGCTACAAGAGTTGGAAACTGAATATCTGGATACTTTACCTCTGGCCGACAGAACTCTAGTACTATACCAACATGATGGTGCACTGCCCCACAATGGCCATATTGTGTACACTTTTCTACAGCATACATTTGAGGACCATTGGATAGCTAATCACGGACATTTTCAATGGCCACCAGACGGTTTTAGATTCTTTTGTATGGCGTGCCATTAAGGGTGAAGTATACAACACTCCTTTAACAACGAAGGAAAACTGTATGGACAGAGCACAAAACGCATTTCGCTCTTTGAGTCCAAATTCAATAAGAACGGCAACCCACGGGAACTGATCCGAAGGTGCAAAAAGTGTCACGAACTCCAAGGGCGCAATTTTGAACATTTAATGAGATGATTTTTTTTAATTTCTAGTTTTCATTAAGGTCGCATTTTAAACGACATTCTCATTGTTAAGAATAGGTTTAGCTTTAACTATTTTTATTTTAACGGAAGCAGTATTTTTAAAATGTTTAACAATTTTCTTCACTGCTATCGGTGGTGGCTTCTTTTTTTCTGGATAACGAGCAGCAGCAGAATATGGGCAAGTGAAAACGCTTTTTCTCCAATAAAATGAAAAGAATTAGATTTAGGTATAAGCACTCAAATTGCAAATCATAGTTATTTCTGGTGCTAAATCCAAATCCGATGTTAAAAATATGGGTTCCAATTTAAAAAAAAAATTTACTTTTTCTATTTTCTTGAGTGTCAAATTCATTATTGTTTTTCAATCACTCTGTATATAAATACGTCATTTCGCGTTGTTAGTGAACTAAAACAATCCTTTGTTTGCAATAGTCCAGAGTTTCACTGGGCGATGCAACTGTCATTTTTTATTGAAAACTGGGAATATCTCAAAAACGGCTAGAGTTAGGTATATGACATTAAACATAAAGTATGCCTAGAATTGGACGTTGGATCCAAAAATGCAATAATATACAAGGTGTCCCATTTAAAATAAGCAAGCTAATATCCACGGCCAGTATAATCGGAAGTGCTGTAATCTTGAGAATATTTTAGGTGGATGTCCCCCATCGACTTTAATAAGTAGCCAAATTTAAAAATTTTTTGCATTTATACTTTTTCCATAATCGTTCTTTGTGGGACACCCTGTGGAGCATATAATTTAGAACTAAAACGCCAGTTTCCCAAATTGAAAAGCTTTTAATCCGTTATACTGTAACTGTTAAATTAATGTAAATCTTATTATGTGTTACCTACAATTCTTAGATCATTAATAAAATATTACAAATTATTATTGTTATTATATCGTATTTATTTGTTTCTAATCTTGTACAACACCTTAATGGGAACACTAATTTACTAATAAATATTAAAAACAATTTTAAATTATATGGGTTATTTAATTTGACCAACTTCAATGATGTTAAAGTAACTGGAACTAAAGTTTTATTTAAATACGAGAGTAGTTTATTCTGGACACTAATTAATGCTCTCACGGTATTAAAGAAATTGTGGAATTATATTGCATTTTAAACATTAGTGCTATTAAATATGGAATTCCACGAAGTAAGGTTAAAAAATATAAATTTAACTATTATTTAACTTTTTATGTGAGGGAAGCTTGTTTAATTTGTAATTGATTTTTACAGCCACTACATTCTAAATCTTTACTTATTTCTATATAGGCATCAGGAGAGGTTTCTTACACTCTTACAGAAGAATGAAAACATAGATAATATTAATTGAAAATTCTGTTTAATTAACAAAAAAATGAAAATTATGATTTCCACTCTTTGCTAAATATACAATACATTGCAATGCATTATGGCTTTTAATACTAAACTATGTTTGTCTATGGATATTGTATTTTCTTCTTATAAGAATCTATTTTTATTGGCACAAAATAGTTAATCGTTTTTAACCTATCGGTGGTCGCGCATTTTTTTTCTTTAAACTTTAGTCACCCCGGTCTCTTAGACCAGGTGGGCTTAAAAAATAGAAAAAAATTTTTTTTTCATTTATCGTGTAAGAATATGAATTACTGAAATAAAATGACCCATCTTAGACAAAAAACATTATTTAAACTTTATTAGTCTACATGTAATATAGCTTTGAACAAAACGCAGAAAAAATAAGCATAAACATGTTACCCTGTATAAAAAAAGGAAATGCAAAAAAGTAGCAAAATATAAAGACTCAAGCATAGTAACTTAACATATTTGAAACAAGCTAGTACAAAAAACTTATAGCTAAGCATATTTATTGCTGCTCCCTGCAGTTCTGACAAACACCTATAATATGCTCCAAACACATAAACGCATCACATTTGTAACATGAAAAACGAGTCTTTCTATTCTTTTTCCAGCCACATTAAATACGTCTGCCAGCGGGTAGTGGTTTTTCTTGGACTCCCCCTTCTTCAATTTTTGTAATTTCCATAAGTCGGAGCTTCAACGTCTTTGGAAGGTTGGTAAAAGTTACTCGTCGTTTCAAATGTGGATGGATTATGGCATTTGCCATATCTCTCAAAAAATGTCGCCGTCGTAAATAATTTTTATGCGGGTTGTTGGCTTTGTATATTACTTGGCAATTGATTCTTGCAATATTCAAAATAGTATAGAATATGACCATGGGCCATCTTCTGTTATTACGAGAGCAATCGTAAGAAGCGCACAATTTATCCACGACATCAACCCCTCCTTTTGTGTTGTTATATGTAGTGACTATTACTGGCTTACATTTCAAGCCACTGTCTAAGTCAATGTCATCATGATGATGCATACTAGACGTTAAAATAGCATTTTTGCGTTGCTTTGGGAAACTATGGTTAAATCCTTCGTAAAGCCAAACATACTTGTATGGTTGGGACGTTTATTGGGATTGGAAAGCTCGACTGGGAGTTCTCTTTTACTTTTTCTTAACGTCCCAATAGCGGTTATCTTATAATCTCGAAGTAATTTTTCAACAAGAGGAATTGATGTGAACCAATTGTCCATTGTCAAGTTAATATGTGAACCAGAGAGATGTTTGCACAGTCTTAAAACCACATCATATGGGCTGTTAGAAAATTTATAGGGCCATCATGTTGGGTTCCACGTACACTTCCAAATTTGAAGCGTAAAATGTTTTTGCGTCACAAACTGCAAACAACTTGAGATCATATGTTATAGGTTTAGAGGAAATGTATTGCCGGAACGAACATTTACCTCTAAAGGCCGGAAGCATTTCAGCAATAGTAACAAATGCCGAGTGGTTATAGCCGTTCTGACAATTTTTACGAACTGATCAAACACCGTGCGAATAGGCGCTAATTTATCAAACTTTGTGCGTTCTAACCTTGTAGCCTTATTGTCAAATCGCATGCAACGTACAAGTAACCGAAATCTTTGTAAAGTCATTGTAAGATAAAAAATTTCTACACCATAACCATCTCTCCTCCAAAGATCTTCTGCGTTTGAGCGACCGGAGTGGCCTAAACCAGCTAAATACAAGAGTTCAATAAAAGCACGCATTTCAATTTTGCCAGTTTGATTAGCGTCTCGCTCTCGTTCAAAATTGTCTTGAATAGAGACTATATATTTATTAGTATTTTCAACGATAATACCAATTATCGTGTCGTCTAAGAAATAATTCCAAAGTTCCTCAGCGTCCTTCAAACTTTTAGTGGTTGTTGTTGAACCTGGTAGGCGAACTAATATGTTATCCTTCCTAGCTCTAATAGTTTTTGGCTTTGGAGGATGCTTTTTCCAAAGCGTTTTACCATCTTTGCCTAAAATAAATTAGTTTAGTTTTGTTCGCTAATCTATATTTTTTTATATACCTTTAAAGGTAAACGAAGCAGACCGAGACACAACGGGCTCTTTTGTATCAGAAACATCCTGTTCTGATTCACTGTTGTGATGTAGAACTTCCTCATTGTCCTCTTCCGCTTCATCTGATTCATCCTCGTAAGCAATTAATTGATCATCGTCATCATTTAGCCCTGCATCTTCTGAAAGTATTTGTAAATAGTTTTGCTCTTTTTCGTAGGCTGCCATGACTAATAATGAAAAATATCTCATTAAAATAATACAAAATAAGGATATATATAAAAACTTACCTTTTGTAAATTTTATCGTTGTTAGCCGCGCCGGTCTGAGACACCCGAAACCACTATAACTCTAAGGACTGTTATACGAGAATGGCCATCTAACGACTAAAGGTCGATCGCAACAAATGATGAAGGTAGAGGGGCACCGGACCGTTTATGTTAGCCCCTCCACTTTTTGTACCCGAAATTTAGCCAACCCGGTCTCTCAGACAGTGGCGCGACTACCCGAAGGTTAAATAACACTATTTGGGAAAAATGATGACAGGTTTAATTGTTAATAGTATTTGTTGAACAGTCGCATGCATGTTGTATTTACTTTTAGTACTAATCAATAGTTTTCCATTTTACCTTGTCATACTTTTACAGTTTAAATTATTATAAGTTTTTGTTATGTACGAATAAGTTCAAAGGTAAATATGTAATTAAAAATTATTATTAATTTTATTAAATACATAAATAAAAAGTTTACCTCGAGTAGGATTTGAACCTACGACCTGTACTTTGCTAGAGTATTCTAGGAAAGTACAGGTCGTAGGTTCAAATCTTACTCGAGGTAAACTTTTTATTTATGTATTTAATAAAATTAATAATAATTTTTACAGTTTAACTTCACATACTTTATAGCTCACTAAATGTCACAACTGACTATTTTAAAACGCATACATAAATTCTTGTTAAAAGTTCCTAGTACTTTGAAGTGCATTAAAACTTTAGCAGTTTTAAATGAAATGAGGACGCTAATAAAAATACGTTCAGTTTATACAGCTACGAAGATTTCACTTGAGCTAACCTCGTACAAAAAAGCTCTTTAAAAAAAATTCAAAAAAATTGTAATCATCCACACAAAAAACGTACAAGGCCTAAAAATTTACTATAACTTATACAATGCGTGTCATCTAATCTAACATTTAAGAGTGTAATTTCCGGCAGCGTAGACTTCCCGCCCATATATTTTCTATTCAGAAATTCTGTTCTGTAGCATCCTTACATTTTTATCTGCTAATATATTTTACTGAAGTGTAAATGTCATAATAATAGTACCATATAGCAAAATTGTATAACGTACGCAACCCAGTAGTATTTTTTTTTTTACTCAAAATGTCAAAAGCGAACAAAGAATAAACGCTTATCACCTCTCGGTATTGATTTTAGTTTACTGTGGCCACGATTATTCCAGCCATTTATAATTACGTCAATAAAACAAACGTAATTGAATTTCAGTTCCACATAAACGTTTTCTGATTACACGCGTAATTTATATTAAATAGTTGAAGTGGAGCACTTGACGCTGACAGTAGTTAATTGATGAACGTTTATATTAAGTTAGTTAACTCCCATGTGCAACAGTAAATTTCTTCGATTGTTAATTCGTCGTTTTGTATATTTAATACTATGTTCGAAACTACCCGAGTACTTTTTTTTAATGGCGTTATAAAATATCTTTCCCTTACTTTTTATGTTCCACAAAATTGCCACTTATACGTACGTTTAACTGCATATACTCATTCCTGCATTTACCGAATGAAATGGTGAAAACAATGTGACACACTTTTTAAAGAACATTACTAAATGTAATTATCCGAAATAGACAATAAGATGTATTTAATTGGAACTAATTTCAAAGAATTCAATATAACAGTTGTTTTAATTGGACTTATATCGTAATTTAGAGAATATTAGTCATTAGTTTCGACACTATAAGTTATTCATTAGTATCGGACATCTAAAACGTAGTATAAGTTCATGAAATTGAACTTGATAACGCACAAATTTTATGGAAGTTTTTAGATTGTTACAGGCCAAATACTCACTATAGCATCCAGCCCGTAAAGGTAATCTCTGCCACGGCGTAGCTCAGTGGTGTGGGCGGGGTTCTTACTTAATGTTGTAAAAGGGTACTGACCACAACTCCAAAAACGTCAAAATCGAGTAAAACGGCACCAGCTGCTAAAAACATTTATAGCGAAAAAACGTCATGAACAGATCTTAGATTGGCCTGACAGGAAACCAAAAAGTTCACTCCAAAATAAACTATTCTACTACCAACAGTTCTATTCAAAAATCTTTACGTGAAGTTCACCTAAATTCCAATTAAGTTCTAAGCGTTATGTAAAAGCCGCAAAATTGCGAAAATAAAATCCAAAACTGATTAAACATTTCGATAAATTCAGTGCTAAAATTATTGTCTCAAATAACCAAAAATAAATGAAAATACGATAATTAACTCACAATTTAGAACACAAAAATACGTCCCTACAACAAAAATAAACGTGATTGAAAATTTATAAAATCCTAAAATTTACGAAACGTCGATTTCGGGATTGAACATTCCTAAATTCGGGAAAAATACAGCTCATTTCCGAACAAATAACAAACTGCTTACCTTTTGGTAATTAAAGTCCATGAATGATGTCTACAATCGGTATGTTGATTACTATAAAGGGAACTACAAAAATATTTGCAACTGTTTGCCAAACCCTCGTATGCAAAAACAACCAGTTGTTCGGTTATGACCGTCTCAATTCATAATTTACTATATATACACAGGGTGATCTACAAACTTGTTACTTATCAAAGTTATATTATTTTAAATGGAATACCCTCCTTTTTATTTTTTTTTTTTTTAAATAAGGTGAAAAATAAAGTAGATTTTCATTAGAGTTCCCTATACCTAAACCTTACAGTTTCCGAAATATTTAACATTTTTTGAAAATGTAGGTTTGTCAAAAAATTCAAGTATTTTTCGATTCAGAAAAGATGAAACAATCTAATCTAGGTCATCGTAATAAGGATATTTGGAAGTACGTATTCTGTTGTTTATTGTTTAAAATCATAATTTATAAAATACAAAGAATAACGCGTAAAGTTAACAAACTTCAAAGTTAAATATCTTTGTTATTTTAAATACAACGCCCAAGAAATTTTTATCGGAATGGAATAGTCTTTTGACAATAGTTCGAACTGTATTAGGGTTACCTATACCTAACTTCAATACTTTTCGAGAAATTAGTGTATTTGCTACATTTTTAGAAATTACGCCATTAACTCATGTCGATCAGTTAGAATTCTGTGATTTACGAAGGTTACAAATGTGTTAAACGGTTTTTGGTTTATTAAGGTTATCAAGGTTATACGGTTGCTGGTCTTGAAAAAGGCCGTTTTACATTATGCACCGAGAGCCTACTGCTGGATTTGTCACTACAGTAAATGTTCAAACTGATTACCATCTTCTTGAATGCATAGTCCAATTCTTTCTTCCAACCGCATTTCTAATTCTCTCTTTCATATTGACTACAGTAGTAGCAGGAATATTGTAAACAATATTTTTAATATAGCCCCATAAAAGGTAATCCATTGGAGTAAGACAGGGCGATCTTGGTGGCCAATGACATGGTCCGTTCCTTCCAATCCATTTATTAACAAATTGCCTAGTTAAATAATTTCTAACTCTACGATCAAAGTGTGCCGGTGCCCCATCTAATTGAAACCACATATTCCCTCTAATGTTCAACGGAACGTTTTCGAGAAGTGTCCAAAAGTCTTGCTTTAAAAATCTCAAAATTTTCTACCATTTAAACGACCATTGAAAAGTATGGTCCAACTACCTGATCTCCAATAATTCCTGCCCATACGTTTATGCTCCAACGATTTTAGCGGTCAACAGTATTAAAAGCATGCCTATTCTCGGTATCATAATAGTGAAAATTATGTCTATTTACCAAACCTTTGTTGTGAAATGTGGATTTATCAGTAAACAAAAACGAAATTTAAAAAATTTTGTTGATCCCCTATTTTTTCAATTGCCCACAAACAGAAATCTATTCGTTGTTGAAAGTCATTGCCATACAAATTTTGATGAATTTCTATGTGATAAGCAAGAAATTTGTGTTTTTTGAGAACTCTTCTCACACTTTCTCCACTTAAATCTGTTTGTCTAGCAATTACTCTAGTACTAGTGTGGGAATTTTCAGCGATAGATCCTAATACTAAAAACTCACTATCTTCATTGCCAGTTACCGGTTTACTTTTATTAGGTTTTGGATAGGCAGTGTTACCTGTGGCTCGAAATGTTTGTAAAAGCCTTTCAAAAGCTCTCGTATCAGGGTACTTTAGGGCATAAACCGTGGAAGCCAAAAGACAATTTTCACGGCATTCTCCTATGGTCAACACCATATCCACTCTTTCTTGCACTGAATATTTCATTGTAATGAAACAATCATCAATAGTTATAAACACTGTCGTATTTTGAAATACGTCAATATGACAGAAATGTTTATAAATCAAAGAATTCTAACTGAGCGACATGAGTTAATGGCGTAATTTCTAAAAATGTAACAAATACACTAATTTCTCGAAAAGTATTGAAGTTAGGTATAGGGAACCCTAATACAGTTCGAACTATTGTCATTAGGTGGTAGGCATGTATACTCCATGCCAGCCGGGGAGGTATCACCACCCTTACCATGGGCTCCTTAATATTGGGTCTCCGATTTTCTGAGCTCGGTAAGGGCTGCCGGTTACCTTTTCCATCATCCTCAATCTATTCTCATCCTTATTCTTCCTTCTCGCCCTCACTGTCTTCCTATCGGATTAAAAGTCCCAAATTAAAAAATAAGATGGCTGTGGTTTCTAGGGTTATAAATTCCGGACGTAAAATCCTGCCCCATTCGGATGTCCGGAAGGGCAGGGCCCAAGCGACCTCGGTCATCAAAAGTATCAACTTTCTGATTCACTACTGCAACATCCGCGGTATCAGGTCTAATCTTAATGCTATTCACCAACATCTTGAACAATTACAACCTGATATTTTGTTTCTATCTGAAACAAAAGTCTCCTCGGAAAGCTCCGAGTCACCCAACATGCAATTTCCTCAATACCATCTTCACTCTAACTTTCGATATAAAGGAGGCGTATATGCGTACATCAAGGACAGAATTTCTTGCAAGAGGGTTTCTTCCTTAGAAAATAAAAATTTTGACGTGATTTGGTTTAAATACTCTGGTCCTAATTTTGTGAAATTCTACTGTTGCATTTATAGGTCTCCTAATGACAGCAACTTTCAAGACTTCTTCGATTACCTTAGTACGAAAGTTGACTATCTCCTGTCTCAGTTTCCATCTTGCGATATCTCATTTGTAGGCGATTTCAATGTTCATAACTCTAATTGGCTTCAATTTTCATCTACTACAAATCCCGCTGGTCATAGTGCAGAAACATTTGCTATTTCATGTGATCTCACACAAATGATTTCTGAACCTACAAGAATCCCTGATAACCCTAACCATACTCCACATCTTTTAGATCTCTTTCTTACATCAAACCCTCTTGTTTATAAAACTTCCGTTCTTTCGCCTTTAGGTCTTTCCGACCATTGTCTAATAAAATCATTTCTACTGTACCTAATTCCACTGTTGTTCGCAAAACCGATAGAACCTTGTGGTGTTTTAAGTCAGCTCGATGGAGTGATTTACGGGATTTCTTTGCAACCTTTCCATGGCGTGAATATTGTTTTAAGTCGGCCTCTTCTTCGGACATCGCTCTTCCAGTATCTGAAGTCATCCTCATGGGAATGGAGTTGTACATTCAGAAAAAAACAGTACCGTGTAAGTCATTCACGTTCCCAACCCTGGTTTAATAAGGCTTGTTCTGATGCAATATCTTTAAAAAATAAATGTTACATTAAATGGAAATCTAATAAATCGGTTGAAAATCATGTAGAATACGTTGGTGCTAGAAATATCTGCAAAGGTGTCATCACTAAAACTAAAAAGTTGTTCGAACAACGAAAATGCAATGAACTAGCTACATCTCCTTTAGGCAGTCGTAAATTTTGGTCTTTAGCAAAAACCATTAGTAAAAACTTTAGAACATCTTCATTTCCCCCCCTGACATCTAGTGACGGATCGGTAGTTGCTGATTCTGTAGACAAAGCAAACGTTTTTGTGGATTTGTTTGCATCAAACTCGTGTCTCAATGATTCTGGAAAAGATGTGCCCCTAGTCAACTCTTCTTCATACGTTATGAAACCAATTCATTTTCGGTACAAGCTCTTGGAATCGATCATCAGTAGGCTTGATCTCAATAAGGCGACTGACCCAGACGGTATCCCAGCTATTGTCTTAAAGAAATGTTCCCCGAACTAGTACCAGTCCTATCTAAGCTCTATACGATCTCTATATCTTCTGGGAATTCCTTCATCATGGAAGTTAGCAAATGTTCAACCTATTCCCAAAAAGGTGATAAGACCGATCCCTCAAATTACAGACCAATTGCCATCACTTCCATTTTGTCTAAAATCATGGAAAAAGCCATCAATCAGCAACTGCTCACGTTTCTTGAAACTAACAAACTCCTTAGTGACCATCAATATGGGTTTAGGCAAAGTCGTTCAACAGGCGATCTTCTTTCATATGTGACCCAAGTTTGGAACAATACAGTAGAGCAGTCCGGTGAAACAGCATTTGACCAAGTTTGGCATAAGTGTTTACTTGCCAAACTCACCTCGTTTGGGTTAAATGATGCGCTCATCAACTGGGTTTCTAGCTTCCTTGATGAAAGACGAGTACGTGTCGTAGTTGATGGCTTTTTTTCAAAAGAAGTTAGCATTAACGCGGGCGTACCACAGGGATCCGTTATAGCGCCTACACTTTTTCTGCTGTACATAAACGACCTTATTTCTTCAACAACTAACCCCATCCATTGCTTTGCTGACGATAGCACTCTTCACTGTAGTTCATCTCAGTCTACTCATAGTGATAATCCACTTTCTATGTCAAATCAAGAAATTAAAGCTGAAATGGCAAATTCAATCAACAAAGACATTCAACGTATTCTCGAATGGGAAGCAATAATCTAGTTAAATTTAATGCTAACAAAACTCAGTGTTGCCTTATGTCCGCCAAAAAGATCGATCATTTCCTGTTGTAAGTATGAATGGCTCAGTTTTAAGTTTTCAGACTCTATTACTCTGTTGGGTATGACTGTATCTTCAAATCTCTCATGGGTTGACCATCTTCTGTCAGCTATCAAAACAGCTGCTCGTAAAATAGGCTTTTGTACAGATCTAAGCAGTACTTTACCTCTCGACAACTCCTTTTGCTGTATAAGGCCCAAATTCGGCCTCATCTGGAATATAATTCTCACCTTTGGGTTAGTGCTCCCCAATACGCTCTCGATATCGTTGATCGTATTCAAAAGAGAGCGATTAGGCTTATAAATGACCCGTCTTTAACTTCTCACATACAGTCCCTTGAGCATAGAAGGATGGTTTCAGTTCTTTCTTTGTATTATCGTTATTACAACGGCTATTGTGCTGGTGAATTACATTCTTTGATACCATCTCCGGCCATCTTTGCGAGAAACACTCGGTTCGCTCAATCACATCATCAGTATGCAGTACAAATCTCCACTTGTCGTACCAAACGGGCGCAATCCACATTTTTCTACACGGCTTCTAAACTCTGGAATGATCTCCCTAGTTGCTGTTTTCCTCTCACTTATGATATGAGAAAATTTAAGGTAGCTGTTCATAGGCATCTATTGGCAATTCATTATCCCTCTATCCATCCTCCTAAGTGTTCCTGAGTGCTTTAGCACGATAGGCCTTATTTAGCCTGTTCAGGTCCACAATCATAAAAAAAAAGACTATTCCATTCCGATAAAAATTTCTTGGGCGTTGTATTTAAAATAACAAAGATATTTAACTTTGAAGTTTGTTAACGTTACGCGTTATTGTTTGTATTTTATAAATTATGATTTGAAACAATAAACAACAGAATACGTACTTCCAAATATCCTTATTACGATGACCTACATTAGATTGTCTCATCTTTTCTGAATCGAAAAATACTTGAATTTTTTGACAACCCAACATTTTCAAAAAATGTTAAATATTTCGGAAACTGTAAGGTTTAGGTATAGGAACTCTAATGAAAGTCTACCTTATTTTTACACCTTATTTCAAAAAAAAAAAAAAATTAAAAAGGAGGGTATTCCATTTAAAATAATATAAATTTGATAAGTAACAAGTTTGTAGATCACCATGTATAAATCAAACTAATTTTAGATTGTAGTCCTAGAAGGCTTACATATTCTCGCCCAAACAGATTTTGAAAAAATTCAGTCGTTTGGGTGCTAGTGACCGACGCGTTGGTGGTGGCCACCCTGTATATATGTATATATATATATATATATATATATATATATATATATATATATATGGCTCAGGATGGTTTAAGTCTTACAAACATATACTCATCTATCCTGACGTAATTAGCAAAAAAAATTGGCTCGTCAAAATTTAGTTTTAAAATTTTCCACGTGGGGGCGCTTGCATTAGTATTGCGGTATATCTGTATATGACATTTTTATAACCTTCTTGGGCCACTAGATGTGGCAATATTGGCTCAATTTAACTTTTCTCATTTTCGTGGTGTATTCCGTGTGTTTAAATGCCCGCGCATGGTGCGATTTGGTGCATAACACGTGTATGCAGTTTGTAGTTACCTATTTGAAATACTCTTACATTTGTCATACCTTAAAGATGTACATTGTTACTGAGACTGGCGCTAGAAAATCAGCATGGTTAATAATATGCTTTTATACTAGTATCACAATGGGAGTAAGATTATACTTTCGGAAGTGATAATTTTTGATTATCGTTTTAGAATCTAACCAAGCATGTCTTACTTTCAAGCTGAGTGTGCATAAACTTGCTCAGTGTATTAAATAAGCGATTAGAGTTAAATGTTTCATGTTTATTAATCCTCAAACAATAATTGATGCTGCTAACTGTGCCTTTAAAAATCTATTAAACTTTATAGTAAACAAAATCCGTTGGGTATTTTAAAATTTTCATCTGTTGTTTAATTTTACTTTGAGAAAGAATTCCTCAGTTCTTGTTAACCTTTTGGATTAGGTAAGCACTTATACACATAACAAACGTAATTCTTAAGTAAGTCTTTTTAATATCTAATTATCTAAATGTACCGCACATAACAAATTTCATTTGTTTTGTAGGAAGCTGATGCATAATATTCAATGTATAAACACATTACTGATACCGAAAAAACTAAAGAGCACGTCAACACAACACAGGTAAAAAAAATTATCACATTGGGCTAGTAATCCCTTAAAATCTAATACAAATTTAGATCCAACTATAAGGAAAAGCCCAGATGATCACGTTGAATCAAAACTATTTGAAAAGGTACATTTTTTTAATGTTTTTTAATCCACACATTCATCTGTATGAATATCAGGGTGTAGTTTTTGAAAAACAGATAATGAGTTTCCAACATCTGGCCACAGATGTTCTTCTTTTAACAATAACCAACGAAAACGTTGCATTAATTTATCAAAATAGGATTTACAAGGTATAAAACATGGTCACTGAAGTTTTAAACTGAGCTACGCTAGGCCTTCTTCCTAATTCATCAAAGGTATTAGATAATGTTAACTTAAATTGGAAAAAAAACTCCATTTCTCCGTTCTATTAATTGTTGCTTTAAATTTGATAAAACTATGTTCACTTCTACCATTAAAGATTTTTCAGATTCCACTTGCAGCATGCATTTATGAAATATATAAGCTTGCGAGTGAAAACACCATAGTCAAATTTCAACATTAACAAACTCACAAAATTCTTTTAATTATTAGAAATAGCCATAGATTTTCGCAATAATTTCATCGATGTCAATAGACAAGCAGAGGGTCTGCTGATGTTTGAATACATTTATTAAAGATATGAGCAGCATAGTTCAACCCAACTAAAGGTCTTTTAAGTAACTGCTGAATTTTATGAAGAGGTTAGTATGGCCATGTCTTGCTGCTCCTCCAAAATTACAATTTATGTAGTCAGTGCACGATGCCATTACCATTGCTTTTGTTGTTAATTCGTATTTGTCACCCGTTTTAATAATATATTCGGATATAATATCTGAAGCTTCACCTGGAAGATCTTAAACTTCCAAAAGTTGTACTTGAATGCCCTTATCTTTCATAAAATATCTTACGAGTACAGGTTAAATCTTTACGATCCTGTGATTTGAACAGTATGATGGTTACAAAATTGACCGTTCCAAGATCTTATTGTATGGAGCTTAATGATTCCTTTTGTAAAATGTAACAAACAATACTTTCAGATTTGGTTCTCGTATGCAAATTGTTGTTGGAAGCAATTGTTTATTAGCTTACTGGTGCAATCCACAGAACGAAACGACTGATTGTGGATCACGTTGTGGTATGACCAAGTACATTCAATAGCAGATAGCTTTTGTTCTTCATTTCCAAATGCGTCTTTACGAAAAAAAGACGACATTTTGCTACTACTAGTAGCAGAAATATCTCCCTTTTTATGATTAAGCGTCGATATGTGTTGTACAATATCCTATTTTCCATCATGTGCAAGTGAAAACTGTGCACAGCATTTTAAGCACCCTACATCACTATCTGAGGTTGTCTTTTTAATAAATGGATACTCACCTTCCAAATCTCTATTAAATGTACACTTTCTTTTTGGCATTTTCTGATTTTCTATCGTGCTAGATACAACACTACACTACAACCATTATTTACTTAAAAAAGTTATTTATTAACACTTAACCTTAATTAATGGACTATTTACACTATATTTAAACGCACCGGTATATCTATTTTCCGCACGTACAACACACCATTGTGGCGTCGTAATCAAATTTTTAGCGCTCGACTTGGTACTTAATACTGCCTCTTGCTATTGTGTCTTATCTTTTTCGTACTTTCTACATTATGATTAATTTACGTAATTCATTTAAATAATTACATACATGAAATTAAATATTCAAAAAAGAGACTATCCCCTACAATATGGGATGAATGGTCGCACTTGTGAGAGTCAAAGTTTATGATTACAAAACGGGGACTGCAGACACGACGTAGTGGATTGAAAATAGCTGCTTGTTTTTATTTACTTTATTAACTGTAAATTAAGTGTACTGTACAAAAGTTATTTTCCGTACCGGTACCCATGGGTATTTATGTCTTCTCGAAGGTAGGTAATAAAACCGGATGGCTAATAATAGCATATACCTACTGCTTTGCTAAAATAGACAAGTACTTTGCTTAGAAACACTTTTACTTAGAAATAACTGAAATATGTTAGAATTTATCCAGGAACTAAGACTGCCTTTTATTTGCTTGAGAAATAATGACAATAAAAACTTACTCACGTAGGAATTTATTATAAATCAAAAAATCAAACTCGTTGCCAGGATACATACTTCATTCTCTAGTAACATGATTATTTAAAGTTATTGACGAATACCCTGAAATCTGTTAAAAGCAAGGTAAACGTCTATGCGAGTACAAAAAATCATATATACACCTTGGAGCGAAATGTCATTTTCACTTTTCGCCCTCGGGGTACAAATTGCACCGCGGTAAATGATGCATTTCCCTCTATTGATGTGTAATATAATATGGTATTTTGCACCTGGGAGAGTAACAGTCCGTTTCTCTGGTCACAAACAGGATTTAATTTTGCGTTTTATTTCCTAGAAAACAAAGTATTAATAAAAACTCACTCACGTTTATAGACATTGTTATAAATCGAAAAATCAAACTCGTTCCCATGACACATTTTATTTTCTATTAATATTATTATATCAATTTATTAAAGAACATTCTTAAATCTGTTAAAAACTGTGTATACGCCTGCCCTAGTGTACAAAATTGGTATATACATCCTTGGAGCGAAATACCATTTTTCGCTTGGTACATTGTATAAATTGCACTGCGGATAAACTAATGCATTTTTCTCCTTGATGTATAAAATAACATAATAATATGTTTAAAACAATGCCCTAAAACACGAAATTAGAAGCTAAATCAACAGGTTTTTTCAGGTATTACCTTTTCATGTAAACATGCCAACTTTTCTACCATTAACATAGAAAGCAACTGTGACTGCTAAGCACTCATTCCTAAAGAAAGTATCCGATATTTCGAATTTACTAACAGTGCTACTAACATACTTGCAGTTTTCAAAGCCGGCTGGTAAATGCATAGAAGTTGGTTAGGTATACCAATGTACACTCAATTGTTAAACATTATCTTTCCAGTAGTAAATAAACATAATCCGTGTGTAGTAATAGCTTTTATTTCTCTGTGTGATTTACTAATTATTACAGTTTTATATGACCTACTTTTAGAAATTTTAGGAATTGTTTACCATACTACTTAGATAACGGAGTCAACGTACTAACGAACTTGCAACGTTGTAATGGTTCAGTATTTACCGGTCGCGTTCATAAAGCTGTATATAATGGGATCAACGTGGGATGGAAAAGGTGGCGGTTCAGGAAAGTACTAATTGCGCACATAGTTTTTTATTAAAAACGTTATTGGTGTATAATTAAAAATTATTATTAATTTTATTAAATACATAAATAAAACGTTTACCTCAAGTAGGATTTGAACCTATGACCTGTACTTCGCTAGAGTACGTGCTACCAACTGCGCTATCGAAGTACAAGCCCCAATCGATGCATAAATCGATACATAAATAAAAGGTTTACCTCAAGTAGGATTTGAACCTATGACCTGTACTTTGCTAGAGTACGCGCTACCAACTGCGCTATCGAAGTACAAGCCCCAATCGATGTAAATTTTGTCTTTGTGTATGTAGAACTGATGTAAATTCTAAATTCTAAATTTACATCAGTTCTACATACATTGTTTCTTGTTATTGTTAATTTTTTTTTTGTAAACTTAACTTTGTTACATTCACTACAGACGGTCTTCAACCAACTACTCACATTGCCCATTGAGGGTTTGCAATGGTGCAGCTAGCGTCCGCTTAGTTACCACTTGTGGGATACTTCGTGGAACTAGCCTAGCAATAATTCATGGCCGTAACATACCGGCCGCCTTGAACAATGTAAATACATTTTTAATACATTACAAATAAGCTACCCTGTTGAAACATACTAGACGATAAGTCTTCACTTGGAAAAATACACAGTTTCGATACCGGTCGTTTCACTACCCTTTTGTTCACTAACACCGATACAACGCGCACAATTTTATCACTCCCCGGATGCAGCTCCGTGATGCGTCCCATGTGCCATTGTAAGGGCGGTGTGTTGTCTTCTTTGATGAGAACGATGGTCCCGACATTTAATTGTTGTTAGGCACCTTGCTTCCATTTGCTTCGGGTTTGAAGTTCTCCTAGGTATTCTCGGTGCCAACCTGCCCAGAAGTGCTGAACGATTTTCTGTAGCTGTTCATATCTTTTCAATCGGTTTTCTCTTATGTCCATGTAAGACTCTTCCGGCAGCACAGTTAATGAGCGGCCCAATAGGAAATGTGCGGGTGTTAGTGGGGTTAACTCATCGGGTCTGGAGGGGAGAGGACATAGAGGTCTGGAGTTAAGGACTGCTTCAATTTGAATTAATACGGTCGTGAACTCTTCAAAGTTTAAATGTGACTCTCCCATGACCCGTTTTAAATGGTACTTTGTTCTCTTTACATTGGCTTCCCAGATACCTCCAAAATGAGGTGATCTGGCAGGAATAAGATGCCACATAATGTTTTCCATTGATAAATAATTGTAAATTGAATGTGATTCGTTTTTTAAAAATTCTTCAACTCCCTTTAATTCAGCACTTGCGCCAACAAAATTCGTGCCATTGTCACAACATATATTTGCTGGTTTACCCCTCTTACCAATAAATCTTTTTAACGTGGCAATGAAACATTCTGTGGTTAGGTCTGAGACTGCTTCAAGGTCTATCGCCTTTGTCGAAAGACATATAAACAGACACACACACCTTGAAGCTCTAGTTTTTCTGTCCCTCAATTGAAATGGTCCTATATAATCGCAGCCTGTATTGAAAAATGGAAAATGTTGACTCACTCTATAGGAAGGCAAATTACGCATGAGATTACTGGCTAAGTTAGGTAGGTTTACTCTAAAACATTTTATGCATTTTTTCACCACGGCACGACATGCATTACGTCCGTTTAACGGCCAAAATTTTTCGCGAATTGAAGCGAGCAACATTGTTGGACCGCAATGTAGTAGCTTAATGTGTTCCTGTTGCAATGCTAAAATGGTTAAGTGATGGTTTCGAGGCAGAATCATAGGGTGCTTTTTATCGTCTTTAGAATTTGCCGATTGTATTCTACTCCCTACCCGAATTAATCGATTTTTATCTATAAACGGATTTAAACTTAATAATTGACTCTTTTTGTGCAATCGCCCGTTTATTAATAATTGCTCATAATCTTGTGGAAATGCTTCCCTTTGGCATAATCAACGAGACCCCTTAAGGAGTTTTGAAGTTCGTCACTCGTCAAAATCCCGTTATCTTACATAATCCTTTAACCCGTGCTTGTACGTTAAAAATGAATCGTAGAACATATGCAACTGTTCTTTGAAGTTTTGTCATTGACGAAAAACGCTCAAAGCCAATAACATTATTGTAAATAGCGAGAATTGCTATGACGCGTTGCTCTGGAGCACCTTGTGGAGTTACATTCCATTTAGTTACTGGTAAATCTATATGGTTTTGTAACCATATTGGCCCTGGCCACCAAAGAGTGCAATTTTCCAGCTCTTTAACATCTATGCCCCGTGAAATTAGGTCGGCTGGATTGTTTTTTGAGCTGACATGGCGCCACTAACTTATGTCGGTCAAACCCTGAATCTCACTGACTCTATTGGCCACAAAGGTTTTCCATTTATTTGCGGTTCCTTGTATCCAACACAGCGTCACTTCAGAGTCTGTCCAGAAACATATCTTATTAAAATTCAAATGCATATCGGTCCTTACCCTATCGGCCAGTTGTGCCGCTAAGAGCGCTGCGCATAGTTCTAGTCTTGGCAGTGTTAATTGCTTGACGGGTGCTACGCGTGATTTTGCTGTCAACAATCTACACTGGAGTTGACCTAAATTATCCCTACTACGTAAATATACGCAAGCTCCAAAGGCTCTCTCGCTGGCGTGCTAAACGTGTGTAGTTCGACATAATTATAATCTGGAATGAGCACACATCGAGGAATTTTTATTAACTGCACCTTATGTAAATTGCTTCTAAACCCTTCCCACATTGTGTACAAATTTTGAGGAATTGCCTCATCCCAGGAAAGGTTCGCTTGCCATAATTTCTGTATTAATATTTTAGCTATTATTATTACTGGTCCCAAAAGGTCTAGTGGATCATAAATTTGCGAAACCATTGATAGTATGGTACGTTTTGTCATTATGTTCTTGTTAGCATTATTGGAAATACAGTACTGAATTAAATCTTGTCTTGCATTCCAAGCTATGCCTAGAGCCTTGTTTATATCATTGTCCCCTATTGGGAGCAGGTTTGCATCAAGATTGTCATTCACGCGAAATTGCCTACTTAATTGCGCGTCATTTGATTGCCATTTTCGTAACTCAAAACCCCCGGAAGGTAGTATTTTTGTTATATCGTCTTGTAATTGCAACATCTTGTGTCCCGACTCACTTCCAGTTATTAAATCGTCCATATGGAAGTCCGTCTTTATTACACTACTTGTCTCGGGAAACCTGTCGCGATTTTCGAACACCAACTGAAGTAAACACCGCACGGCAAGATGTGGTGCTGAGGCTGTACCGTAAGTAATTGTATTTAACTGATAGCATTTAAGTTCTTCCTCGGAGTCTGAGCGCCAAAAGATTTTTTGCAAGGACCTCTGTGATTTATCTACAAGTATCATACGGTACATTTTGGAAATGTCTGCCGTCATTACATACTCATATTTTCTGAATCGCAGTACTATTGAAAGAAGATCATTTTGAATTGTTGGCCCTACATACTGAACATCATTTAAACTTAAACCATTGTCGGTTTTCATGCTAGCATCGAATACCACACGAAGCTTAGTGGTAAGGCTAGACTCGCGAATAACTGCATGATGTGGTAACCAGTAGCTAAATTTATCGTCAGCATTTTCTGCAATTTCTGTCATGTGACCTAACACGAGATATTCATGCATAAATTTGGAAAAATCTGTAAGTAATTGTTTATTTCTCATTAATCTGCGTTCTAAAGAGTAAAACCTATTAAAAATTGCCTAAATCGTAAATATTTCCTCATAATGGGATTTTTACAATAAATCTGTTGTCGCTATTACGTTTTAAATTATTTATAAAATGGTTTTCGCAAAACTGTTCTGCATCGGATAACCTTGGCTGGGCATTGATTTCTTCAATTTTCCAAAAATTGGTTAGTGTTTTATCCGTTTCATGGTCGTAACCCCCGATCGCACAACAACTAATTGATTTTATTGATTGCTCTGCGTCTCCTACCTTTCCACCTACGACCCATCCTAATCGCGTCTTTTGTATTGTTAATTCACCTACTTGTACTTGTCCAACGCACATTAATTGCCAAAATATTGACGAGCCTAAGAGTAGATCGACATGAAATGGTATTCTTGTAGGTTTTGTAAAGAGATAACAATTTTAAATTCACGTATGATTGAACAGTAGTTTTTGATTTACCTCAAAATGGGTTTTGTTAAGTGCTAGACCTAATTTTTTTGCTAATCCTTCGGTAATAAAATTACTCATGGAACCGTTGTCAAGAAGCGCGCGGCATTGATGTAGGTTACCTCGCGAGTCTTGTACGTTAACTAATGGTGTTGATAATAGAACTTGTGATTTGAGCGAATTATCAGTGGTGTGCAAAACGCTCACTTGACTTGATTGTGTATTGTCTATCGTATTTATTGTAGTTTCAGGATTGTTACTCACGGGATCGCTATTATTTGGAACGTTTTCATCATAAGTGTGATGAGAAGTGTTTTGATGATTTGAATTATTAGAATTGTCTAAGTGTAATAAAGTATTATGGCGTCTACTGCATTTACGACAACTAGACGCAGTGCAGTTTAGCGTACCGTGATTAGGTCGTAAACAATTATAACAGAGCCGGTTCGACTTTGCTAAGTTAATCCTTTCCTTAGGCGACCTTCTAAGAAATGAGTTGCATTGAAATATTGTATGTGCCTTCTTGCATATGTAGCAAGTTGCTGAAGTTGAGGGATTAGGATCGGATGCTTTATTGGTTGCAACGTTCGACACATAACTGTGTGCCTTTACCTTACCCTTTCTTTCGAGATTTGTTTTATCTGTTTGATTTAAACGAATTTTTTCTAATACCTCACATCTCTGTTTTAAAAATTTATTAATGTCATTCATGGACGCAATTTCACCTTCCTTTTCAAACAATTCCCACTCTCGCCGCGTAGATTGATCTAATTTGGATGTCAACATATAAATGATTAAAGTGTCCCAAGCTTCTACCGACTGCCCTAATGTTTTTAAACAACGCAAATGCTTTGTGAACGTATCGAACATATTTCTTAAATCGATATCAGACTCCTTTGTTAAAGACGAATATTCGACAATTGATCGAACGTGACTATGAATTATCAATGATTTTTGCTCGTTCCTTTCACTAAGCATTTTCCATGCGATTTCATAGTTTTCCGCGGATATTTGCATCGATTCAATGCTATGCAATGCATACTTTTGTAAACATGACCTTAGGTAATAGAATTTTTGTATAGATGAAATACCCTCACTATCATTTATTAGAGCTTTGAAGCAATCTCTAAATTCAACCCATTCCTCATATTTTCCTGTAAACCTTGGGAGATTTATGGTAGGAAGTTTAATTTGTTGCAATGTTTGATTCAAGCCGACAGAGGAGACTGCAGACGGGGTATCTGAACGCCTTGAATCCCTTATACCTTCATTTTGTTGACGCAATGACTCATTGTAAGAAGAAATTAAATGTTTAATGTCCCTCATTAGTGAATAATAACTTGTTTCGAATTGATCGCGTTCCATTTCATCAATGGCGCCTGGTGGATCACTAAACAGTTCAATTTCTTCTTGAATTGTTTCAAATTTATTAAAAGTAGCGTCAATTTTTTCTATTCTAATATTTAGTTCGGCCACTACCCTTGCATCAACATCGGCTTGACATATTTTATTGACATATTGTGCGGCTCTACTAATTGAAGATTTTACATTACCGCGTTGAGATTTCAATTTAGCCAAATTCGCCATTGTAATTGTATTTATTGCAAATCACAACAGATATGCAAATTGAACAAAGTACCAACGTAAAACGAATACCAATGAAATCAAATAAATTGTGTCTTTTCATTAAATAGAATTACTACCACATAGAAGCATGAAATGAGATTGTAATAAATGGAAATGACTCACGCTTTTACTGTTGGATTTTGTTATTACTGCCTTATTGTTTCAGGCTTCCGTTGTACCTTCTTCGAATTTCGCCGCTGAATTGTCACAACTGCTTTCTTTTCTTCTTATTACTGTTTCATTATTCGGCTCGAAGTTACCATGTTTCTTTTTATTGTTAATTTCAGTGGACTGTTAACTTTTATATGGTTGAAGGAATTGAAAACATCGTTTTTTTTTTGTAAACTTAACTTTATTACATTCACTACAGACGGTCTTCAACCAACTACTCACATTACCCATTGAGGGTTTGCAAGGGTGCAGGTAGCCTCCGCTTAGTTACCACTTGTGGGATACTTCGTGGAACTACCCTAGCAATAATTCATGGCCGTAACATACATAAAGACAAAATTTACATCGATTGGGGCTTGTGCCTCGATAACGCAGTTGGTAGTGCGGTACTCTAGCAAAGTACAGGTCGTAGGTTCAAATCCTACTCGAGGTAAACTTTTTTTATGTATTTAATAAAATTAATAATAATTTTTAATAACAACTTATTCGTTCATAAAGAAACTTATAATAAATTATTGGTGTATATTTATGGATATTATTATTCAGGACATTAACTAATGTACTCAAAGAAAACATATGATTGCGGTTTATATATGAAAGAGAATGGTATGGAACATCAAAGGGTTCAAGAAAGATAGAATGATCAAAACATTAACTTCAAATTTGATTACCCCTAAATTACCTTAAAAGGCTGTGAGACCAGCTGGTACCAATATTGGCTTTACTAAAATTATTGTAACTTGAAATACCAAAATAACTACAGATTATGACAAAAATATTGCGTCTTCCTTGTAACGCATGGCCACATATAATTTCGAAACAAACGTGAACGTCAAAACGTCGGCATATACAACAAAGAAATGTAATATACAAATATTTACTAAAATTACAAACCACTGCACACAAAATACACAAAAAGTTTACCTTGTATTCGGAACAGACCAATTGTTATTATACAGACACCTAAAATATCTAGAAAATGGTCACGACGGCACCAATATAATCGATGTTGAAACTCGAACTCCAAATATGACTTATCTCGTGGATACTTCTCTTTTCAATACGTTTTGATTAATCTTACAATTGGTTGTACGTTACTCTATTACTTAAACTTCCATAAATTTTGATTACTCTACTATGTACAAGTACTAAACATTACTTATTAATTTAGAATAACGAAAAAACGAAGTATATTTACAATAAAATATTCGTTAACGGGCAGCTGTACCCATGAAGTCGTCCACAAAACTAACACTTGAACTAATTTAAATAGATCCGCATACCAGATACGAAAACAAATGTAGTTAGGACCGGTCGGCACCGATCGCGACAACGAATCCAACTTTCATGGACGAAAAATGTCGATAATCGACAACGATAACAGAAATTATTTCGGGAAGAACGAAACCAATATATGATCCACCAACTTAAGGTGTATTTGGAACCACACTTCCACGGTAACTACTCTCAGTCCCCCGAAATGGGCGTAAACAGTTCACTACCCCAAACCAACAAACTTCGTGGGTGCTGCTGTACCGCGAACAATGATGAGTCCCTCTACTACGGCATCTCTGACAGAACTAATTACCACCTTGTTCAGAATTCGCCATCTCCCATACTAACTCTATCCCTAATACATAAATCTAAATTATCCTATCATGAAAAAAGAATCGCTTAAATTTGAGCGCGGTAATGCCATACTCAACACGAAAATAAACCAGAGTAAGAAAAATTATATCATGCTAACAAAACTCAGTGTTGCCTTATGTCCGCCAAAAAATATCGATCATTTTCTGTTGTAAGTATGAATGGCTCAGTTCTTAAGTTTTCCGACTCTATTACTCTGTTGGGTATGACTGTATCTTCAAATCTCTCATGGGTTGACCATCTTCTGTCAGCTACCAAAACAGCTACTCGTAAAATAGGGTTTTTGTACAGATGTAAGCAGTACTTTACCTCTCGACAACTCCTTCTGCTGTATAAGGCCCAAATTCGGCCTCATCTGGAATATAATTCTCACCTTTGGGTTAGTGCTCCCCAATACGCTCTCGATATCGTTGATCGTATTCAAAAGAGAGCGATTAGGCTTATAAATGACCCGTCTTTAACTTCTCACATACAGTCCCTTGAGCATAGAAGGATGGTTTCAGTTCTTTCTTTGTATTATCGTTATTACAACGGCTATTGTGCTGGTGAATTACATTCTTTGATACCATCTCCGGCTATCTTTGCGAGAAACACTCGGTTCGCTCATTCACTCATCAGTATGCAGTACAAATCTCCACTTGTCGTACCAAACGGGCGCAATCCACATTTTTCTACACGGCTTCTAAACTCTGGAATGATCTCCCTAGTTCCTGTTTTCCTCTCACTTATGATATGAGAAAATTTAAGGTAGTTGTTCATAGGCACCTATTGGCAATTCATTATCCCTCTATCCATCCTCCTAAGTGTTCCTGACTGCTTTAGCACGATAGGCCTCATTTAGCCTGTTCAGGTCCACAATCATAAAAAAAAATGCTGCAATTGCAATGTCGGCTTCCTACAACCGACCAGAATGAAATCGCTAAATCATTTTTCTTTAAAACTTATTGTATCACAAATAAATTCCTCCCACTCTAAAATGACAAAATATAGCAAAAGTGATATGGTATACTACATTCAGAAATAACTATGGCACCACATACAATGACATTACTGGTGAACGTTATCAGGAACAAAATACTTTTTAATTTCAAACCTTGGATAATTTATATAGTTACAATTTCCACTACCTGAAATTTTATCGAAGAAATCTATTATAATACAATGCGTCAATTTTTTAAAATATAATGTCACTCTTTCAACTAACAAAATTCCTAAAACTTAATATAACGAAAATACCTATTTATACAAAACTACTCTATAACATTAATCTAATCGTAAATGCCCGTATCACCTGTGAGTGAAACGTAATTTTACAAATAAAAACTCTATTTATAAATGTCTCAAATCCAAAAGAGCACGTAATCAAATAAAAGCTCGCAAAAATGTACTTTTTAAATTCGAAATTTAAAAAAAAATTGAACGAAACGAACTTTTTACCGTATGATTCTTGAAACTTACCCATAGGGTAATAAGATTGTAACGTTTTTTTTTCCTTTCACGTACTTGGAAAGGATTCGAAATTTTTACAAATGGTAATCGCATTTAGAATCCCTATTTTGAAAACGAAGTATAATTTTTAGTTTGTTTATCCAGTTTAGATTGGAGTTTTAAATTAAAATTTGGTTTAAATATGGACATCGATAGATAGTGGAATTATCTCTTAACTAGGTTAAAATTAATTAGTTCCGTTGTAAACAATAGTTGTTCGTATGTTGTAAATTTTGTATGTATTGTATATGTATATGAATTGTCGTTAAAATTGCGTCGTTGGAAAATTAGATGCCGTATTAAAATTGTTATTTTGTATTCAAATATAGTATAGAAAGGCATATATCGCAGTTTTTTAAAACGTTTTGTGCGACGGACTGGCGGAAGTGTCTCTATAAAAATTTTGATTTTAGACACGAGGCCTTAAGGCCTAGCGTCGCAATGAAATTATTAACGCGAAGGGCATCAATTATATTCAAAGCAAACCATTTGTTATGTTGTGTCATTTTCCAATGCAATTTGTCAGTTCGACTCCCGAATTCAGTTCATTTTGGGCGCAATTTAAAATTTAAGTAATACGTTTTTATTATTGTTTAATTAAGCTAAGAATTCAATGTGGCAGAGGATAAGATATTCCGGTATAGCTTTCGTAGTTTGGAGGCAGAGCGCATCTACGTTACCGCGGCGTTATGTCAAATCCATGTTGAAAGAACTTCCGTTAGAGAGGCAGTTTTCCCCAAGCAACCCTGTGAAGGGGATTTTGTGAAGTCAACGTGCATGTGATTAAAATATCGTTAAGTGACGTTAGTCGAGAAGGGATTCGTTAAGAATACTAGAAGAACGTATTTAGCGTTCAACCAAGTACCTTCCCTGATTTGTGGAGTATAATCGCCTTGGTACGGAAGAGACAAGAGGTCCTTTCCCAATTTTCTGACACTTAGTTCACGGCTCGCAGGTAATTGGAGCACTCGCTGTAAAAAATAAAGTTTCGGAAAGTAATAATCTACACTCAAGAATCTGTACATAGTTAGAATAAAGTTATAAGCTATATGTAAACATCAACGTTAGTGTACTTTATAACCAACTGAAATATCAATCAAACGACTTGCCGATTTTCACGAGGTAGTTCATGATCTGAAAATTCGTGCGTGTCTACGACGACGATCACATTGGTGAAACCGTTGCAGGAGCCCATCCTCCGGGTATTAAATAGTATGCTGTACAAAGAAAAGGGGACAATCTAGAGACGCCAAGCAAAAGCTTAATCAAATTTTAAGGTAATGTCTTTCGTACGTTTATCTTTGTGGTTGATAATTTTAATAAAGCACTATGCTTATTGATTTTTTAACTTTGGAACGGCTGAATACGCTTTCCTTGGTAGCTCACTAAACAGTTTTTCATTGATTAACTTGTATAAAGCGTATTCATCCTGGAAATAATTTAAATTGAAGGAGGTTTGTTTATTTGTTGAATCGAACATTTAGTATCGAAATTTAAAGAAAATTACAGAAACCCTTAAATCTGGGCGCTTATCATTTGTTATAAACACTTCTGCCTTAAGAGTAAAATTTACAATAAGTTAGAAATTACAGAGACTTGGCACTAGCTACTATCAATGTCTTTTAGGCAAGAAAAGTAGTTTAATTATTGTGACAATTTATGTAATACACCAGGTTGTTCAGATACTTTTGTGTTTGCTTATTTATAATATACAGATTTAGGTTAATGAATTCGTTATGTTTTTTTTTTGGAGTGAGTACAGTGCATCCCATTTTGGTTGAGACAGCCAAGTATCTCGGTTGTTGTTGAAGATAGAACCTTTCGGTTTTCGCGGTTTTGTGCCACTTTTTTGTGAAACTCAAGATGTACTGAACGGATTTTTCCTAACTTCTTTTGTTCATAAGTTACAGGGCGTTTTTGAAAATTCACACTTTTTGGACCCCCTCCATATCTACGAAGTTTCTCAGCGATAATGTCAAATTCAAAACTTATCCCATAGAGAATTTTATGCAAAATTCAGTGGCGCACTCAATTTTTTTTTCGGGGTACGGTTATGGAGATACAACTCAAACTTATGATTTTTTCAAAGGAACACCATGTATTTTATCACCTCATTAAATTCCTTATTTTTTTTCCTTCAAAATGATATATAATATATAAACATAAATTCTTCAAAAATGCTCCAAAATCACTAAAACATTGATTTTTAATAGTAGGCTATGTATTTTTCATACAAAAAAAGTTCAAATTTGAGAAATACTACTTGTGATTTTTCCATGAAAGGAACAAGAACAATACTAACACTAATTCACTAACAAAACACAAAACATAGGTAACTAATAGCAACAAATAAATAGTAATAAACAGTTCATAATGTAGAATAAGCAACTAATTAAGTATTTACTCATACTACTTCATTTCGAAATTATTCGGTAACTTATTCATTGAATTGTTCAAATTGATGTCAATTTTCCCTAACACACAATTGACCAATTTCTTAATACGTCTTAAGGCACTTAAAATTAAGGAAAGGCTGATTTTGTAAATTCTGGAAAACTGCCTCTGTTGTTGCACGAAGTTCTGCAATATTATTGTGCCTCTTACAGTATATTTTATTTAAAAAAAAAACCTACAAAAGAAAGTCCAACACTGACAAATCAGGTGACCTTGCAGGCCACCTAATGGGTCCATTTGTTCCAATCCAATGGTCCTTAAAAGTTTCTTCTAAAAACGGCACAATCAACCTCGAACTGTGGGCAGGGGCACCGTCTTGTAGGAAGTAAATGGCATTAAAATAGGCGAGGAGAACATTCTCCAGGAATTATAGTATTACTTCTTCTAAAATTGCCAAGTACCTATTCGCATTGAGAGCCCCTTCAAAAATGCGGTATTTTATGGATGTCCCCAATAAGAAACAGGCTCCATTAAAACCAAATCGACCCTGTTCTTATTGCTCCAAAATTAGGTGTTGGTTTTCATCATACCAGTGCCTTGTATTTTGCCTGTTAAATAAACCGGCACTGCTTATATGGGCTTCGTCTGACCATATGACTTTACTCGCAAAATTATTGTCCCTTCGAGTTTGGTTCAAAAAACCAATTACAGAAATTCACACGCCTCGCTGAATCACCAGGGAATAAATGCTGGACAATGTTCACTTTGTAGGGTTTCAATTTGTGTTTTTTAATACTTTGTACCCGTGATCGGGGAACGCCAGTGCGATGTTCTAACTTCGTACAAGAAATCTGAGGCGAGACACGGATGCTGACTAAGACATTTATTTCATCCACTTCATTATTTTCCTTGTTATAAGTCTTGGGTCGGGGTTTAGAATACGCACCATAATTTAGTAGATTATTCTTTAGTCGAAATATCGTTGCTCGACTAGGTTGACGCCTCTCTGGATATCTAACGTTTTAAAAACAATATGTCATATAATGTCTTATTGTAAATTACTAGTTTACCTGTTTAAATATAATTCTAATGCTTCGTCAACATTTTCATTTTCATGGCATGATATCATACTTTTCGTTGTTCTGAAAAAATCATTCAGCCATTGTAAAATATCACAAATTAACAAAACCGCTAAACACAAACACAATAAAACGCATCTAAATTTATCATCATGACAGCAGATGTGTTGATTTCTCCACAGTCACTTGATAAAACAATGCTCCAAAAGTCAACAACAGTGTTTGTCGCATCCATGACCTACTATAAAAAAATCACAAATAATAATCCCGTGCTAAAACTTTGAAATCCATGGCACTCTATCAAAATTCAATATTTTAGTAATTTTGGAGCATTTTTGAAAACTTCATGTTTATATATTATATATCATTTCGAAGGAAACAAAATAAGTAATTTAATGAGATAATAAAATACAGGGTGTTGCATTGAAAAAATCATAAGTTTCGGTCTTATCTCCATAACGATACCCCGAAAGAAAAAAATTGAGTGCGCCCCTGGATTCTACGTAAAATTCTCTATGGAACAAGTTTTCAATTTGACATTATCGCTGAGAAACTTCTTAGATACGGAGTGGATCCAAAAAGTGTGGATTTTCAAAAACACTGTAATTTATAAACGAAAAAACTTAGGCAATATCCGTTCAGGCCATTTTGAGTTTCACAAAAAAGTGGCACAGGACCGCGGAAACCGCAAGGTTCTATCTTCAACAATAACCGATATATCTGGCTGTCTCAACCAAAATGAGATACACTGTACACAGATGTGAACTCCATTTCTTGGTACGGCGTTTTAGTTAATTGCTTTCTAGTTGTTTTTTTTTTTTATTAACATCAATTTTCTTTGAGTAAGGTAATAATTATTGGACAGTCTTGGTTCAGGCCAACACATTAAGAAAACGCTCGAAAGCAATCTTTTATGTGAATTGTAACGTAAAATTTAAAGAAATATGCGTTAATGCATAATTTAGGAGTTTTAGTATAGTGTGACGAATTGACTGATATAATTTCAATTAGAAAAACAACTCACTTCTTTAAAATTTAAAATGCACAAATCTTATTATTCCTTCCTTTTAATTCCTCAAAAGCGCTTTCAAGAGGTCAAGATAAGGCGGTACACGTTTTTTCCTAATTAACAACACCTTGAAAGTAAATCCAAATAGACATCACGTGACCAGCATCCAACATTTAACGCAAATAAACCTAAATGATTTCGGAAATGTGTCTGTACGGAATGCTTCTATAACAAATAAACGTATTCCGCTGTAAACATTATAAAACTGGTGACGAGTATTTTATATCACTCAAATATTAAATTATTTTTTAAACATGATAAAATACTTACCTTTTTTGGGTTTATTTAATGGTGTATTTTAAATTCTACAATCTAAACGTTTCGATAACACTTACAATTATCTTCGTCAGTAGTAATATTTGTTAAAAATTTTAAAGATCTTGTAAACAGTTTTTAACAAACATTACTACTGACGAAGATAACTGTAAGTGCTACCGAAACGTTTAGATTGTAGAATTTAAAATACACCATTAAATAAACCCAAAAAATATAAGTATTTTATTATGTGTGATAATGGTGAAAGTTTACATTTTCATATTTTTTGAACAGTTTATATTTATTTCAAACCAAAATAAAAACGGACCCTTGAATAATTTTATCTTAGACATTCAGGATGGTTGAGTAGAAACAGTAAAGGGATGAACCGGCCTTAGAATCTCTCCACTAAACGTATTTCTAACAAAACTAAAAACTCTACTGCGATAACTAATCGTTAAAAAAGGTTTCCGTCAGCTGGGCTCTACGTAGTTTCTTTGAAAAAATGGTTACTCCCAACAATCACAACAACCGCGTCTACTCAAGAAGTACCCGCCAACATACACAAGTTCATGAACCAACCTTCTTAATCACTTAAACATTTAACAACGTTGTTCATGATTGTCTTTCCCCTGGGAGACACAATTCCACAGGGAAAACAAAACTACACAAGCAAGGTGTGACCTGTAAATTCTTCTTAAAACATACGCCAACGCTAAACGTGACATCCATCCCTCAAACCTTCATAACTCAACACGTTAGTCAGATACACAAACAAAGAAGAGAGGTTTAATTTAACGACACCACTCTAACAAGTACTAGCTTGAGTACAACCACTTAAGTCGTCGCTCGCCACCGAATGCCCCTTTTCTCTTGCGACTCTTCCCGAATTCTCTATCTTAAACTCTGCAACTTATAACCAGTGACATTATCATAATTAATTTAAACTATTAGCGTGGTCAAACCAAAACAACTTCCGTGAATACGAAGTAGAAACACACATTAACCAATATAGAATTGCAGCGATAGGCAACGCGCAAACGTCTCAAGTCCGATCTATTTTAGACGACTCTCTTGAAGAACCTACCCTATGAACCTATTATAACTGCTATAATCATTCCCAACCCACTTTCTTGTCTACAGTAATTCTCAGAATCGCGTCGTTGCAGTACTTGGCAACTCTGTATGCTTTCATAAAGTAATCTCAGCTACAAATAAACCATTTCCAATAACGCAACTTCCACTCAAAAACTAAACTAAAAAATTACGAATTTAACTAATAAAAAAGGATCATACGATATCTGCTAAAGTAAAACATATTTCCTTAATTCTTTTTACTAAATAAAGCCACGAACAGACGTAAACAACCATTCCCACAGTACGTGATACATGTAATCCCAACCTTTATACTTCCATTTATTTACCAAAGGACACAATATTAATTAGTCTGAATTCGAATAATTCTAAATCTAAATAACGCCAAATATACCGGTGATAACTCTCTGGTAGAATAAACATACACACACACACACACACACACACACACACACACACACACACACACACACACACACACACACACACACACACACACACACACACACACACACACACACACACACACACGTATAAACTGTTATATATATATATATATATATATTATATATATATAGAAATTTCTTTAGCTCATCCTAGTCGACTGCGGGTGATGCTAACTTAGGTATTGAAACTCGTTTGGGTTATAATATGACTTATAATACATTTTGGAACAATTGGTATTTAATAAACCGACGTTTAGGTATTTAACGCATATACATCTTTTTAGAATGCAGCTCGTTAAACATAAAACTTCGTGATACGTCACTACGTCATTTTATATGATGACTCTCGAAGTAAGTGGTAAACGGTGGCATTTGAATTTAGAATGAGATCCTTACTTACATTAAAGCACAAATTATTCAACCTATTTCAGTTATAAAAGGAGGTAAACGTTATCGTTGTTGGATATGAAAGAGTAAAATTATAACGTGGTTGTATTTTTAAAATTGTGTATAAAATCGAAAAGAACTGTTTTGAAATTAGCATAAATAGATTAAGATGATGTATGGTGGTTGATTAAATACAAAATTATAAATTCAATGAGTTATTCGAAATTTTGGTGTTTGTGAGTAGTCA